>CM067376.1:125831844-127031844 GCA_034510155.1 Eucriotettix oculatus | reverse complement strand
CAGCACATGGCACCGAGTTACCCAACACATCGTGTGTCACTGCACACATATATCGACTTTGCTTCACAATGAGAGCTTTCTTATCATCAGGGTCTTTCACCTCAGTGAACTTTACATCAATAAGATCCTTTGCTTTTAGAGGTTTTCCACTAACTGGGCAATAAATTGTCTTGTCCTGAAATGACCAAAACTAACTAATAAAACAATAAACAACTAATTTACTTATTACTATCTGAACATAAATATTTACACATGATTGATTTTTTGACTGTTCCTATCTTTAAAGGCTACAACAATATAGATAATTATTTCTAATATTTTGGAAAAATTAAATTAACAATAAATGGCCTGTAAAATCCTCGGCTTAACAATGAAGAAAAATGAAAATAGTTGTTGAAGGCTGTCAGGGATCTTGATCTTGATAAGACAAACAGTCTAATTGATTCACATATGAAGGATTACTATTAAATTTTTTTGGCCCAGGGCACTGAATTAGGGTGAAAGTCACATGAAAAAAAGGAAACAAGCACTCAACTTTGTACTCTGGCTTAAGTGTACAAGGGCTACAAACAATTTATTAAAATACAAGATAGGCTGGAGAAACCTACAATCTTAGTAAAGGGGACCAAAATTACAAAACTAAACAAAGGAAGCAATGGACAGACATCGTGAAGAACTCATTTTTGAGCTGAACATTGTATATTGAAATGAACTATCTACAGGAGCCTTCCAGTTGTTTCCACTAACAGAATGACTTCAGCAGTGAAAGAAGAACATTTATTCATATTCTATTTGTAAATATGTACCAATTTTTTTAACAATCCACCACCAATTGTAAACTTAAAGGCAGTTAATAAATAAATACTATCTTTACTGCATAGAATTTTGCTTCATATAGTTTCAAACTTCGATGGCTGTTAATTGTTTTAAGAATGAAAGAATAATAAATGTTTTTGTATTTGAGAATTTATTGATTGTACCATTTCAATCAAGAATGCATTTGAATGTATATTTGAAATTTATTTTTTAGAATGGTTTCATAAACTTTCTTTGTGTGTCTGTATATTTTTTTATATAAATAAATAATTCTATTAAGCTTTCCATCATTATTGACATAAAAATCAAACAAATATCTAATATCATTATGTTATTATTTACAGTATAAACACTTAACTTAGTTTCACCACGTCAAACAGAATGTGAGTTAGGAGAAGATCAGTTTGGTTTTAGGAAGAATATAGAGCCAAGAGAAGCTATATTGACTTTGCAATTAATTTAGAAGACAGGACACGAAAAAACCGGCCTACATTCATGGCATTTGTAGATTTAGAAAAAGCATTTGATAATGAGAACTGGAACACGATATTAAGGATTTTGAAGACAACTAGAATAAAAAATATAGAGAAAGGAGGCTAATACATAACCTCTACAGAAGACCGGCAGCAGTAATTAGACTAGAAGACCAAAAAAAGAAAGCAGAAATAAAGAAAGGAGTAATACAAGAATGCAGTCTGTCGCCCATGCTGTTTAACTTATATGGAAAAGGAATCATACTGCAAGAAGAAATAAAAACCTTACACTTTGCCAACGATATTGTAGTATTAGGAGAATCAGAAGACGACTTGGAAACCATAATAAATGGCATGAACATAGTCCTGGAGAAAGAGTTCAATATGAGGATTAATAGAGGGAAAACCAAGGTAATGGAGAGTAGTTTGGGAAACAGACGAAGAACAAAGGGTGTTAGATTGGGAAGGGATATTTTGACGAAAGTTAAGGAATTCTGCTACTTGGGAAGCGTAATAACTAGGGATAGTAGAATTATAGTAGACATAAAGAGAAGGATAGCACAGGCAAGGAAGGCCTTCGCAAAAAAGACGGATTTACTAATATGTGTGAATATTAGGAAATCGTTGCTAAAAATGTTTGTATGGAGCGTGGTGTTATATGGGTGCGAAATGTGGACGATAGGAGCTAGGGAAAGGAAAAGAATAGAAGTCTTTGAAATGTGGTGCTATAGACGATTGCTGAAAATCAGATGGTTGGATAGAATCACAAACAAGGAAGACCTAAACGGAATAGGGGAAAAGCGAACAATATGGAGGACATTGACTTAGAGAAGGGATAAGACAAGAGGGTCTTATAAAATTAGCATTAGAGGGAAGTGTGTGAGAGGGAGGCCAAGGATGGAATACACTAAGTAGATTAGGGAGGATGTTGGGTGTGTTAGTTATAAGGAGGGTTGCATCAAACCAGTCTTAGGACTGAATACCACAACAACAACAATCTCAAATTTCATTATGATAATACCAATTGTAAAAATTGACAACCTAGTTTTAAATATCCCAAAATCTATTTTGATGAAACAAGTTCATGTTAAACACCAAATTGTTGCAATCTAAACTTACAGGTTTATTCAAAGTTATTTTTTTGGCTTCAGGGGTTTTTGAAGGTATCCAAAAACTAGGCAGATGTTTATCTCGACCTTCAGTCATGTTTGATACAGATGGCTTTTCTGCATTTTTTGGATCTGCAACATAAAATAGTATTCTCTGAATTTAATCAGACATGTCCTTAATTTTCTGAATGCAAAATAAATAATATATTTATCACCTCTTTTATTACGCTAATATAATTCTTTTCAGTATTTTTTACTGAGCTAAAAGGAAATGCAAATTTATTTGCAACAATCTTTTGCGTTATGTATACCGTCTATAATTAAGGATAAACTTAAAGAAGTTATCAGATATTTAAAAGTATATCTTGGGATATTATTAGGAAGCAGAAAAAAGTATAAATTTGAATCAATAATATCAGACAAATGTATATGATATGAAAGAAATGAATGAATTGCTTTAGGTTACATAAAAGTTTTAAATTAATTTGTAAATTTCATGTTCATATTACAAAATTTTACACTCACCTGGTTTGAATGCATTAACAGGTGAACTAACTATGTTTTTCTCTGTTGTTAAGAAATTATTCACCTTTGAGTGTTTTTCTGCTGCCACTACCTGGGCTAATTCTGCCTTAAAAAAATTAACAGCACACAAATATTAATCTACATTGATTCGGTTAATAACTCAATACAAATATTGGTTACACTGGAACTTCAGACATTAAAATATTAAAAAAATTTGAACCTTAAATTGATTACATATAAATTAAAACAATATTAAAAGGTAAGAGTGGATTTATAGTAAAAAAAAATTGGCTACATTTTTTATTTCAAATACAAAATAAATAAATCTTATAAATAATATCTTATTAATATAAATATTTCATAAGTTAATAAATGATAGCATTTTTTTCTAATACAAAAATTGCAGAAGTTTTTCAAATATTTCCTCCAAATAGCAAAGTTTTTCACGGAAGAATAAGGAAGTGGAAGTGTAGAGAACTGTAGAACAACAAAATACTAACTTAACAATAAGTACTTAAATTTTATTTTTTAAGGACATAATTTACAATGTTTGTTTGTATGATTATTATTGTTGTTATTCATATTTCTTACAACAAGCTCATTATTTGTAACTGCCACCAAGTGTAACTCAATTACAGGTTCAATAAATTCATCATAAGAAATAGTGAAAATATGTACATAATTTAAACAATTATATTAAGTGGAACAATTTTAACTCATAACTTTGAATTTTTAAGAAAAGTGTAAAGAGCATTTACAATTTAGGAAAATTCAGTATAGGTAATTAACACTCTGTTACAGTTCTATCTATTAATTTATTATTTAAAACCAGAACAGACAGAGTTTATTAATGTAGCCTCAAAACTGAAACAGGATTGAGTAACAAGTACCTATTAGTTATGACTGCAGCTGTCAGAGGCAAACAGATCAAGTGCACTCAGGAAAATCAAATGTAAAAGCCATTATGGTCAATAAAAAGCTATTAAAATTCTTATAATTTTATATTTAAAAAATCCAAATAAATTTGTAAACGTCTCAAATTATGAGATTCAATATAGTAATAAAAATGTTATTAGCACTATACATAATATTCATTACTTTGTGATATTTCATCTTATTTACTGTCTATATATGTTTAATGATTATTGTTGTGAGAGGTGATTTATATTAATGATGATGCATTTGGAAGAATTCACTGCCCAACAAATTATTATAATTATTATGTTTACCTCCTCTTTCCTCTTTTGTTTCTCATATTCTTTAAGTTTCCTGCTGTATTCATTTTTCTTTGTAATTATGTACTCTAGAATCGCTTCTTTATCAAATAAGTATCCATCCAGTCTAAAATAAAGACAAGCATATAACATCACACACTACATATAATCTCATTGAAATAAAACTTTAAATAAATCTGAATCAATAAAAACAAATATATTTTCCACAGAATAATATTTCAGAAATGAACCAGTGTAAGTGTTCAAACTTGTACTAGGTAATAAAGAAAACTAGAGAAATCGCAGGGTTCTGAAGTAAGTGTAGTAGTAACCATTATGTTGTGATGTCTAGAAGAGACATGAAAGTTTGTTCAATTCAGTGACAGAATGTATAGCTGAAGGCAAGAATGGAAGGGACTGCAATGCTTACATCTAATAATTAAGGATGTAAGATGTAGGAAAAGGTGTGATTTGAAAGGATAGCTCAAGACATAGCAAGTATCAAACCAAATCACTGGTGACCCAGAAAGGAAATTGTTTTTAAAAAAAATTATGTGGTAGGCAGGAATGCTAATTAGGTATATGATATTCTGAATGAATTCTATTGCAATAGTAGAAACTTAATAGTTCACAAAAATTAAATTAAAAAACTGGCAGCATCTTAGTATAAAAAATTCTCATTGGGCATTAAATAATATCAATAATGATAGACAGTTTTATAATTTACATTCATTTCATAGGTCTCAAAATATAATCATTACCATATTGGTACATACAAGTGGAAATACCGTAGTCGTGAAAGGTTTTAATTTGGTGCTATGTAAGGCAAACTCGGAGATGTACTAGACGTTAATGTTACCTTGAAGAAGCGAGACATAGAATGAATAAGTTACTTGCAAAACATTTTAACCTTAAAAATATAAATTGTAGTCATTTATCTATAAAAAATGTTAAAAAAAAAATTTGACAACTACAGCATCTCTATCAAAAAGTTAGTTCCCTGTCTAAACTAGAAATTTTGTTAAAATGAAAACAATGTTAGAGATAAATGAAATGCTTGGTAATTGAATTCTGTTTACAAGTGGCCAGTTTAAAATTATCAAGAAAGAAGTCATCCATAACATCTACAGATGGCAGTTAGCCAGTAATTGTGAACAGGATGACCAAAGCAAACTTTGTCTATAATTTGTAGAGGGCAAGGGACATCAGTGCATTTGTTACAGAAACTAACAACTTCATTCAAATACCCATATTTATTATTAAACAAATTTTGATATTTTATGGATTTTTTAACATTTAATGTTCAGTGTACTAATAGAACTTGGGAAATTGTGTCTTGAAGAAATTATCATATAAGTAAATTGGTAAAAGCTGAGAGATGGTCCATATGTTAGATTTCTAAAGATTACAATAATAATAAATTGGCTAAAGGGAATTTATAAAATTTTAATTAATGGGTTTTAAAAATCTATATAAAGGGAAGGGAAAAGTTTCACTATATTACAAAAGTATCAATGATAAAGGCTATAAATTAATTACAAAATCGGGAGGGGCTTAATCGTAACATATTAAGTTTGGGGGATAAATTTCCTCTTTAGCCATTTTTTAAATAGCAATTAATGGAAGATACTAGGCTCACATCGAAATGTTTATATTCAACGTTTGTCTGTTAATGATTATATTTACCAATATTTTCATATATACATTATAATTATGTTTAAAAAATAGAAAATATGCAACAGATAAAGCTAAAAGTTTGCTATAAAAACTGAAAATGTATAGTTAGAGTACTCACGTAATAACAGGATCCCTACAAGGTTGTAATGTTAAAGAACAGCAATCAAAATCTTTAACAGAATCTTTCCCGACTCTTTGAGTATTAGTACCATAACCAGATGCTTGAGCATCTTTCTTCTTCTCATGATATGTATATACTGCTCCTGCAGTGCAGTTTCTTGCATGTCGTGTCATACTGAATTATTATATTCTAAAATTTAAAAAGTAAAACAATATTGATTACATCAATGGAAAATAACTGTTAACTGACGGATTTTAACCGAAAAACTTTAATGGTGTTAAACGACCCTATCATAAAATAGAATGATTACGTCCAACTAAAACTTTATATTTCTTTCATAATCCCATAATAAAACATAAAACACTTCAACAAATAAGGTGTTTGTTGGTTTTATTTACTACATTCATTACCTTGCGTGTAAATATTATTACTTCTACATACAATAATAAATAGGAAGATATAACAACCAGAAAAGTGACAGGAAGGTAATGAATCTCTGTTACCCAACGACGTTATGCTTCAGATGAATCTTTGGCTAAATAAATAAAGTTGTCATGGGATTCAGAAAAACAATAAGATAGTTACTAAGATTGAGGTAACAAATATATAAAATATTTTGTTTGTTTTTCCAAGATAAATAAGAAGATTGAAAATGATAGGGCTTGCAAAACCAGAACCTAGGCAAAGGAGAAATAAATTAATATTTTAGATTATTATAATATTTGAACTTTGGCACAGTCTGTCTTCGCTTGACTACAATTTCCCTGGTTCTCAATGCTATGGATTAAAGTGGTTAAGTTTAGTTCCATTACACAAACGGTCTTCTTTGTGCGTCCATTATAATTACCGAACTTCTACCCCTGTAATTCGAAGAAAGTATTTCGTTCAATTCAAGACTTTCTATAAACTGCATCTTTTCTGTATTGATCGATGCGAGTTTCCTTGTGAGGAGCACTGTGTAAATAGATATAAAAATAGCCTAGTTGTTACATATGTAAGTCAGAGATGTCACGTGAAGGGAAGCAAGGAAAGTTAAGTTTTTTCGCATAAATACTTAACAATTATTGACATTAGCGAATAATATTTTGTCAGCGCAAATAATCGTGAACTATTTACGTATCATGAAGAATACGAACCCTTCATGGAAAACCACTAACACAGCTTTGCTGATCCTGAGAATCTGGCAAAAGCCCAATGACTAAAAGAGTTACAATAATAACATTGCTCCCTGAAATGACTAAACCAGTAAATACACTCAAAGATATTTGTTTCTCGCGTTACCCTGAGACTTTAGTCAAAACTAGTATCTTTATACAACCCAAAAGATAAAAAGATATACTTTGTAATTTATTAGTAGTAATTGTTTTGCTTAATCGATGATGGTCTACTGGCTAGCGTCTCTGCCTCACAACACCAGGTTGGAATCCTGGCATGGGCATTGTTACTATGTGTCTTCTTAATCACAAAACCCTTTGCAGACCTCCCACCATCATCCGGTGGAAGGAAACGTGTGTAATAAATACGCGTGTATAAAGTGTAAATAAGGTACATCTGTTTCCCGGCTTTTCTGGGGGACCGCAGAGCGCATTCGTAGGAGCAAAGGACCTACCCTTCCTTTTGTATGCGAGAGGAGCCCGTTGAGTAGGGTCGGCCGTATAAAATTTGGGATGCCGCCGAAATTCGCCGTAGATAATTAGAAGAACTGCTGGAAAAACGGAAGGTCCAGCAAATAAAATTCCTATTGGCTGCAATTGTCCAACGGCAGACCAATAGAAGCAATAGAGGAAAATTATCTGATTGGTGGCTCAAGATTGTGTCGCTTCCGACCGAGGTTACGAGGGAAGAAGATTTTGAAGGTGCAGCAAGATATTGTCGGGAGACCGGAGAAAAAATCCACGTGGAAATCCAGATTTTTTTAAATATTTGTTTAATTATGTCCCACTGATGGACGACAATTTGGAATATTTAATTTAATTATTAGAGGAAATTATATTTTAAATGAAAATGAATAATAATAAATTAATATTTAGTCAACGGAAGGGTGAGTGAATAATGAGATTTATGAAACTAACAAATTAATTACATGAAAACGGTAGAGCACTAAAAATTTAATTGAAGACTGTAAAATTTGAAAAATTCCTCAAATTTGTTTGCCCTTTACTAAGAAGAAAATGATACAAACATGAGGTAAGCTATTCCGCACAAAATAAAATTTTAAATAACTATGAGATACCTAGCAACTGGAGACAGGTTAAAATTTCTTCCCATCTCGTATCGATAAGTGTCTTACGCTTTTATTCTAATTGCAAAGTAATTAATGAATGAAAAGACGGACAATAATTCAGCAAATAATTTAACTACTATTTAATGAATACGAATACAAGTTTCATCCTACTTTATGGCCGTCTTATCATTTATTTATTTTAAACTTAAAGTCAGAAATTGATGTTTGAGTTCCATTTCACTTCAACTACTTGAATTTGCGATTACATTTAACTTTTTTAACAAATGAATTAAATGAAAACGATAGAGCACTAAAAATTTAATTGACTCTTAAAGGTCAGGGTCAACTGTAGAAATTTTGGCAGTTAGGAATGTCAATGTGAATCTGTTGGAAATGTTAAATCAACCATATCGAAAGGAAGGCTGCAGCTATTTGGTGGTATCTATTGGTCATGGCCTTGGATGACCCATCTTCAGCCAATGAAAGGTTTCATTCACTTCCTTTTGGGACATGGCCTGTACAAGCAATACCTGGAAGGAATAAATAGGACGGTCGTCTGTGTGAATGCGATAATGAGGGATCACCGCATCACGTGGTCCTGGGGTGTGCTCTTTACGGTTTAGACAGGACGAAAAGAACAGCTTCAAGGAATGTGTCGATCCAAGAAATGATAAAGAGGTACTCAGAATGTGGCGATCTTGCAAATGAAATTTTGGAAATAGAAAAGGTAAAATTTAGGTAGCAATATGATCAGAAAAGCCTGTAGAATGTCATAGAAACGAAGTTTTCCTATGGGTTACGCAAGCTGGACATCGAATAGTGCTATAAAAGATTATAACATCACCGGAACGGTGTAAATCTGAATCCGGATACTATAAAATACCTTACAGAGGAAGTCCGCGGCAGTTGAATGACAATAAATTATCGGACAACCGTTTAATTCTGTGCGGCAGTCTGTTGAAGATGGATATCCCTGAATAATGCACACCTTTCTGTGCAATTGACAATGTTTTACATTTTTTATATAGATTATTTTTGTTCCTTGTATTGAAGGGATGAATATCAGAATTATTAAAAAATAAGTGCCTATTTGTGATTAAAAATAACATCAATGAATAAATGTATTGGCACGTCAAAGTGAAAATACCTAACTTTTTGAACAGATTTCTGCAAGAAGTTCGTGAGGAAACCTGACATATTGCTCTAATAACACGTTTTTGACTAATAAAAATCTTATCTATGCCTACTGAGTTGCCCCAAAATATAATACCATATGATAAAATAGAATGAAAATATGCAAAGTATACTAATTTTCTTGTTTTTAAATCACTGAAGGTGGACATTGCTCTGACAGCATATGTAGCTGAGCTGAGTTTCTTAAGTAATTGATTAATCTGATCAGTCCAATTTAATTTATTATTTAAACATTGTATCCCTGTAATCTTCCCAGAAAAAGCAATGAAGTAAATTCAGTTTCAAGAATGACAAACAAATAGCATCTTGCTAATACCAAGAAATGGCGGAATCTGTTATGTTCGGGATTTCCGGGGCTTCGGTATGGGAAGAGTTTATTAGAAGAACTGGAGGAGCGTGTAGGAAAGTATTGGATTCACTAAAACCGCAAACCTTCCGGAAGAAAGAGCGGAAGACGGGAATACGAGAACGAGGTTCCTTGCACTTCTCCGCACACACAAAAAGTCACGAACATAATCGAATAGCGTCTGATCGATAGGTGCAGTTCGACGAAATAAAATAAATTAAACGTGATACAAGGCTGTAAATGGAATAACATGAAAGGAACCAATTAACCCTGTTGCAATGACTCATTAGATTAGACGTAGAAATAGATTAGTTAATTCATTTAAACACTTAAATTTGTTTACAAATGTCTATTT
The DNA here is from genome assembly GCA_034510155.1 of Eucriotettix oculatus. Lineage (NCBI taxonomy): Eukaryota > Metazoa > Arthropoda > Insecta > Orthoptera > Tetrigidae > Eucriotettix > Eucriotettix oculatus. The sequence goes on along the minus strand of CM067376.1, from coordinate 127,021,790 downwards.
TTAAAATATTGTAATAAAATTGTATTGTAATATGTGTATAATAAGGTCGTTAGATAAAATAATATTTTTTTAAAAATCTTGGCGATACCTCAGGGTGACTTGGCTGGCGATGTCGCTTGAGCCTCGACGAAGTGGAGGTTGGAAATCATCACTGAGTCAGAGTTACGTGACCGAAGTCGTTTGGTCCCAACTTGAATTTCAATATTTATATCTCCCCTCGATCGCGATTCAAAACTCAATTGGTCGACTCTGCTCTTACTCGGAGACCGTTATTTTAATGATAACCCCATCTAAAAATTTCCTTCCAAATCACCTCCTACGACTTGAAATTTCCTTCCTTTTTTATTAGACAATCATATTCAACTTTAAAAAACTCATATTGGTTGAATTTTTCATAATTGCAACTGTAGGGAGATGATGTGCTTGAATGAAATTAAAGGGTAGTTTCATGAGGTATTTTGGGAATTGATTTACACAACCATAACGAGAAAAATATTTACATAATTTCGGAGGTACGGCGAAACAATTAGATATCTTAATAATCTCGGACTTAAACCGTGACTGTAACGGTCAAACACATCTGCACGGACTTTGGTGGTCCGGAGTCAAAAGAAAGGAGACAATATTTGAGCCAGTGGTAATAAAACTAGACATCACGGCGCACGTGGGGTGTTTTCCCAACTATGGTGGGATTTGGCAACATCGGGTGGTGTTTTCCCCCAAAAACCATGGGGGAGAGAGTAACCATAAATGTTATTGGTTAATATCCATTCCTGCCACCTTCGGGACATGAACTAAAGAAGTGGGGAAGAGGTATTAAAATGGCTTGCAGAGAGATTTTTGACATATATTTCGAGACAGATGATTGGAATTTACGAAAGGGAGATTGTGAAATGGAGCTCAAACATCAATTTCGGACTTAATGTTTAAAATAAATAAATGATAAGACAGCCAATAAGTCATCAAATAATTTTTGTTGTAAGTTATGTTTACCTGAAGAAGTCCATAAAGTCTGATGAAACTGGTATTCGTATTAATTACATAGTAGTTAAATTATTTGCTGACTTATTGGCCGTCTTTTCATTTATTTATTTCGAAATGGATCTAAATTGAGATTATTACTTTTCTTTGAAAAATACTAAATTGTTAATTTTAATGGAATATTTCGTCATCATCTTATTTGAAACGTAATTTAAAAGGTAAGGCATTTGAAAGACTTTGTGATTAATTGATAGATAGATATGAGATGGAATAAATTTTAACCTGTCTCCAGTTGCTAGGTATCTCATAGTTATTTAAATTTTATTTTGTGCGGAATAGCTTACCTCATGTTTGTATCATTTTCTTCTTAGTAAAGGGCAAACAAATTTGAGGAATTTTTCAAATTTTACAGTCTTCAATTAAATTTTTAGTGCTTTACCTTTTTTATTTAATTAATTTGTTAGTTTCATAAATCTCATTATTCACTCACCCTTCTGTTGACTAAATATTAATTTAGACTTTAAATTAATTTCTTTCAATATAATTCCTTTTTATTTAAAATATAATTTACTCCAATAATTAAATGAAATATTCCAAAATTTTCGTCCATCAGTGGGGCATAATTAAGTAAATATTACAAAACATCTGGATTTCCACGTGGATTTTCTCATCATTTGTACTAATTACTTTCTCGCAATCCAAGGCATACTGATCGCAAAATGAATTGGTTTGTTTACTTAAAATTAATAGTAATGGACAAACAGTAACTGTTGGTTGTCTGTTAAAACCTGGACTAAAGATGTTTAGAATTTTTCGTTTTTTTTTTGAGAAATAGGCCGCCGGTCGAGCCAGAAATTTTAATCAGTGAAAATTTGTATATAACTTCGGAAATATATTAATTGATAAGTTAATTTCTCTGAAGACCGATTGGTTTGTGTGTCTCTGTAAATTCAAATTGATTGCCAACCCTTGGCTACCTTGTTCTACCTTCCACATTCCCCTTTTCATTTCGCTTCCTATGCTATTAAAGGGGAATTGAAATTATGTCTTAAGGCTGAGAACATAGTGGAGCAGTGAGCAAAGCGGCGAGATCAATCCTTTGTTTTCCTGTTAGAAGTTAGAACTCGCATCTCGTATGAGGAAAGATTTATACCAAGCAAAACAATTTCTTTTTTCATTAACAGTTTATCTGACAATTAAATATACATTGAATGAGTTATAAAAGTCTCTTTGTTAGTTTTTGTTTTATTAAGTATTAAATTATACTACGTTTCGTCTCTCATTTGAGACTTCTTCAGGTATAAACATTTAGCTGTTCATGGACCTCATTCTAAAAATTTGCTTGGTTTCGCATGGCAGATGCCATTTTCTACGTAGTATTTTTATGGGAAGAAATTTTAACCTTCCTCCAGTTGCTAGGAATCTCAGAGTTATTTAAAACTAGCTATGCCCGCGACTTGGTTTGCACGGAAACATCTCTTTTTATTTTGCCCTAAAAACGAAAGTACGGTATCATTTATTTATGATCGCTTCTCGGAAAACCTTATAAGTCACAGTTAGTTTTCAATAGGTCCCGCTTTCACACGTTTCCAACAATAGATGCAGCGACAATGCTCGCACTCCCTCTCTCTCTCTCTCGTGCTGCCAAATTTACACAGTAAGTGAGATGAATTGTGGAACTCCTAATAGGACACGCAGTTGTTTTAAACGCCGCTTTCCGCGTGGAAATTCAATGTAGTTCTTCTTAAATATTTGCATTAATATCTTCGGAACTCTGCAAGAAAATTTAAATTAAATTCTGTTCCATCACCTGAAATTTTCATTGAAATCCGTTAAGCCGTTTCGTAGCATAAACAGATCAAGAGTATAGGCAAACCGCATTCACTTGGAGACTTCAACGCGCGCAAACGAAGAAACCATCCCGATTAATTAATATTAATATTGAAATTATATTATATTAATATCATTATCTAAATAAATATGCATGAATACCTAAGTTATATTTCCTGTTTTAAAACCCTAAAATTTCCATTGAAATCCGTTGAGCCGTTTCGGAGCCTATTCCAGATATGGACAGATAGACTGTAAGACTGACACTTCAATTTTATATATTGGTATAGATTTAATTTTGCACGGAATAGCTTCCCTCATGTTAGTATCATTTTCTGATTATTAAAGGGCAAACTAATTTTAGGAATGCTTCAATGTTTTAGTCTTAACGTATTGAAGAAAGAGGAAGGATCTTCAGCATTAGCTTCGATGAAGTTCAATGTTGATTACTTCGTTCCACCCAGCTTCGAAACCATTAGCGCTTCTTCTTTGAATTAAAAATTAATAATAGATACTTGCTATGTTCATCCTCACGCGTTCTTAATTTTTTTTACACTTTGTAATATTTTATAAGACTGAACAACAAGCGCCACAGAGTTTTAAGCCTCCATGTAAAGTGGTTACAGTTGCTGCTATTAACAGCAACCAGCGGCTGGCAAACAAACGTCGCTTATGACACGTATTATGAATAATACTACGAATGGCCGAATATCAGAAACAGAACAATTAATAACGGTTCTTCAGAGAGAACAGACAATTCCAAGTTTCAAACAGATCTCGCTCTCAGTGCCATCATCTGCAGTCCACCAAACGAGACTCTATGTAAGCTTTAGCAGCATCATGAAGCTATCACCCTCTCTTACAGGATCATTATCCTTGACTTTTGTAGATTGATGCTTCATTAAACTGGCGTAAATTAATTAATTTAACAGCGTGAATGTTTTTCTTTTTCGTCCACTAAGCGAAGCATATTCTATCATCAAATATATTTACCAACATCTAACCATGAACGTAAGAGACTATAAAATGTGCTAGGGTTATATGGTACATCTGAACTTGTCTGTCAAAAAATTGGCTCTTGGTATGCAAAAGGTTGGCTACCCCTGCCTTATTCCATACTATGGACTAATGTGAGAACAGCGGCGACGGTAAATTCTCCGGGGCGGAAAAAAATGCCGAGTGTAGAACCGGCCAAACGGCTTTCACATTTTTTTTGATTATTTTGGCGAAGATATTATGGTCCGAATTATCTATTGGTTGTAATTACCTGCACATTGTTTTCTTTTATTGTTGGCGGGACCTTTGGCGGCGCATGTAATTGTTATAATGGCGGCGGGACGTCAGGGAGAAATTTAGCTCTTATTATGCAAAAGAAAAAAGCCCCGAATTGGTGAGTAAACTGAATAAATTATTCTGCGAGAACCTCTTTAGCGAATATTTAAAATATAAATCAAGTAAAAGTTTAAATAAGGTCAAAAACATAAAATTTAGTGAAACATACAATATAATAGAAAAGCAACTACATGTTTGACTAAAGTCTGTTTGTGGCCTTATTTAAACTTATATTAAATGTACAGACATTAATAACTATTATATAAATCAAGGAATTGTATTATCTATGTGTGTTGTGGTATTCAGTCTGATGTAATCCTCCATTCTAGCCTATCTTGTGCATGCCTTTTCACTTCCGCATAACTATCACATTCCACATCCTCCATAACAGGTTTGGCGTATTCCATCCTTGTACCCCTTCTTCTGTTATTACCCCACACACTTCCCTCTAATGCTAATTTTACAATAGCCTCATGACTCAAAACGTGACCTCCATATTGGTCTCTCTTCTCTTATTCTGCTTATAAATTCCTGGTTAGTTACTCTATCCACGCATCTGATTTACAACATTCTTCTAGAGCACCATAGGCTTCTATTCCACTTACATTACTCATAAGTAAATCCTTCCTCTTCGCGAAAGCCTTCCTTGCCTGTGCTATTTTGCTCTTTATGTCTACTATACTTCTACCATCCATAGATATTATACTGCCTAAGTAGCAGAATTCCTTAACCTACTTCAAAATATCAATCCTCAATCGAACACTCTTTGTTATTCCACTGTTTCCCATACTAACTCCATCACATTGGTTTTGCCTCTATTAATCCTCATATTGAACTCTTTCTCCAAGTCTTCTCCTGACTCCCCTAATACTACACTATCATCTGCAAACCGTAGGGTTTTTATTTATACTCCTTGCAGTATGATTTTTTATTCTGTATTCCGTTTTAACTTTCTTCATCGCCTGTTCTATGTAGGACTATTTTTGACTCTTGAGATACTGGGAATATATTTTAGGTTCATATTGTGACATTTTTTATGCCAGTTTAATCATGTGTTGACTAAGAATTTAATAATGTACCGGGATAATGTAAATAAATACCCGCGCAACGCCGAGTCCCGAACTAGTATTTTGAATAAAACACAAAGGACTGGCCAAAAGTCCAATGAGTGCTCTTTGACCAGCGTCACTGAGTGACAGGGCAATGACTGACAATCGGACAAACGAGATGGTTAATATATTTTGCTCCGTTTCAATTAGCCACGGTATTATGAAAAGGAGAGGGGGTTGGAACTAGTATGCAAACAGCCGTCGTAAAGTATTGACATTTGGTATCAGTAAACGGACATCAGCTAAGATATGAGAAAATGCAAAAATAAACAATAGTTTCCAATTATTGAAATATTAGTTCTGTTATCATTCAGAGGACAAACGCGTAGCATCCATGCGCCGCCACCTGACATCGAGTCGGCAAGTTGGGAAAATATTTCATCCCGCACACGTCTGAACATGACGAGTCGAAAAAAGATAAACTCCAGTTACGAAAAACATGTATCCTCGCTTACTCAATGCCATTCCTATTTACATTTTTTATTTAAAGTATTCAAGACTTTCCTTGACAAATAAGTCAAATGTATGTTTTTTAAATAAATAATCTGACAAGTTATATTTTAATACTTAATGTTGTTTCTTGTGCAGAATAGGTTAGCATGGATGGTTGTATCAGACCAATCTAAGGACTGAATACAACAACGAACAATGTTGTTTATTAATAAAATATTTATACTTTAATTTTTTGATTTTTAATGTTAGTATCAATTGGAATTTAAAGCCCCCTCAAATGCAATCAATGAAAACATTGTTCTTACAACTGATGCCTTTGATCAGACCTGCACCGTGCTGTGAAACAATGAGGTGGCCGCGTCGCGTGGCACCATAACGAATTCAAAATAAATTTGAACCTTTATATATGTAATTATATATGATGTTATATTTGAAAAGTTTGCTTCCCAAAAAGAACGCTATTTTTCATATTTGTGCAGTTATTTAAAAAATCATAAAGGAAGGTAATTTTAAAAGGAAAATGTTATAAGAAGCGGCATTTAGTAGCCTAAAATATTTACAACATATTGAGAAAATTTCTTGCACTGTACTTCCTTGGATTAAAGTATTGTGCTAATCATATAAGATGTTGTTAAATTGAAAATCGCTTCATTGCTAGCCAAATTAAGTCGTAGATTACATTATTTCATAACGTATCTAAATCCAAAAATATTAGCGTGCTCGTCCTATTCTAAAACCTGCATTATTTTATCGTATCTGTTACAATAGAGTATTCAGTGATGAATCCTGGAAAAATTGAAAAAAATATATATTGGGCCAACACCTACATGTTAACAAGAGTAACAAGTAAAAACATTAGTTAAAACAAGATTTGCCACTATTACAAACAAACAATCTCAATAAATAAATAACACAACAGACTATTAGCCAAAAAAAGTTAATATGAACCTTTAATAAACAGCAGTTCACGAAGTTGCGTTCCTTGAATTAGGAATAAAGAGATTAAAAAGGATGAAAACTCAGAGGTGCTTGTCAGACATACACGTCTAAGTTTTCATCCTTTTTTAATCTCATAATTCCATTTTAAATCACACCTGACGAGGTTCCAAATTTAAGGAACGCAATGTCGTGTAAGTTTTTACTGTTAATGAAAATTTATATTATTTATTTCTTCTGACGAATAGGTTGCTGTATTATTTATTTATAGTCAGATATTGAAACTATTGGCAATCATAAGCCTTTTTAAAGTGTTTCAACCAACAATGGGCTTTTTAAAATTGCTATAATTAATTTGGGTAATATATTTATCATCATTCGTGCTTTTAACTCGTTGATAATACGAGATAGGAAACAATAGCCATCTTATTTTCAATCTCGGGATATAAAATAGTTCCGAAAATTTCGTTTAAATCTTTATAGACTCTACCTTACTTTTCTAACAATAAGTTAATATAATTATAAATGATATACTTAAATTTAAATATTATTAAATTGTATCTTATGTATTTTAGATCATAAACATTTATAAAATTATTTTCCGCATAATTATACCATTAATTACAGAAACGAATGTTTCCGTTTACTTTGAAGATGCAGTGTCCACACAATTCGTTGTTGATGTTAAGTTGGTATTACCTGAAACGCTATCGAAATGACTTTCAAATTTTATTTATGAAATCTTGTCTCCCGCTACTTTAAAAGACATGATCAGTTATAAACGCACTTAAAAACTATTTCAGAGAATCTTTGAATTAAATGCTAAACTAAAATTATTACAAAAAATAATTCCTCCGACCCCTCCCTCAATAGGTTTTTCTTGCGTAGTGGGCGCTAGTCTTCAAGTGTCGTTCCTCTACGTTAGACGTAAATTAATGTAAGTAAACACATGAAAACAGTATAAGGCTTTCGATAATAATTCATCATTCATTTCGCTGTGCATAAAAACTCGTAAGCAAATGCAGTTACAAATAAATTCAAAAACGAACGTAGGGAAAATATTCGTAACGGAACAATAAGCGTTTGGAACAATTTAATTACAGCACTGATTGAGATCTACTTGCATGAAACAGATTTAAAAATAATAAAAAAGCTTCTTGAATTAAAATGAATGAAGCGGTGTTTTATATTTTTGGTGTGTTATGAATGCTAATTAATGAGATAGCAAATTACTTGGACTTTTTTAATTAAAAATTATATTATTTATTTGATCACACATTTGCTTATTTATTTCCTCTCTTACTGCTACTGGGATCTATCGTAATCGTAGAAAATTATAGCCTACACAAACATACGTAGCTTAAGTGTAGAACCGTTTCGGAATTCAGCATGTTGCTGCTTGAGACGTAATTAGCCAAATATAGATAATTAAGAACCAAACTATCGATTTTAGAGTTTATTTATTCTAGGGGAATACCAAAGAGCCTTGCGAACGCAGTCGGACTAAATATTGACTTGCGTCCGCCATGTTGTACAATGGCGGATTTTACTACGCACACAGTCGTTAAATATTTACTCATTTTGCCGTTAGTGTCACAATTTTTGATTTGTGCTACTCCGATGTACACTAATTTTACAAACTTCAAATACGGTGACACGGAATAAATAGCAAAACATTTTAATGACCCAGTTTGTAATGAAAAAGTCATCTCACTGTGACTTTATAGAGCTTTGCTTCATTAATACTACCCACTTATAATGATACTTTTATGTTATTAAAGTACCAAGTTCTTTACTAATTGTTCCTCAGAACCAATATTCTTGTTTACAGACACCAATTTACCATTATCATTTTTTACTTCCACAATAAATATATATTTTTTAAATCATTAAAATAATCCACTTATTTTTCAAATCTATTACAAAATAAATAAATAAATAACAAATATAATAAAACTAGACTCTATTAAATCGAGGGATATTTGGTCTGTGCACCACATTTGAGCAAAATACTCTTCTAGAAAGACTATATTTGGATATGTAATGGTCGTACATAATAAATTGGTAAAAAAGAGAACCAGAAAAAATATCTACCTACCTTCAATTGATAGTAGTTGTGTCAACTGGCTGGGAAGTACGAAAATATGAATTTTAAAGAGCTTCAGCTCTCTTCTTCAGACAGACTTAGGATCATAATTACCAACCTCTTTCTAATCATGTTACAGTTTTGACCTTACTTTTTCCTTCCTTACTTTAACTCTACTTCATCACTGAACTTCTACCTTCTCACTGCTCCTTTATCTCTGGCTTTACTATGTGTAAAATTTCTCTCTGGAGCTGACCATTTCTTCTCTTAAGGTGGCATAGGTCTATATTCATATTCGTCCAATATCCTCTCATATTATGTCTTCTCTAGCGTAATAAAATCTTCAGTTCTTAAAGTACGAGGTCTTTCCCGGTGAATGGCATGTATAAATTCCTCTCGAGTTTCCAACCGGGTCAAAGATTTTAACAGTGACGTTTCGATGGCTTGCTCTGCCATCATCTTCAGACTGAAGTCTGAACATGATGGCAGAGCAAGCCATCGAAACGTCACTGTTAAAATCTTCAGTTCTTGTTTCTGACATTGTTCTCAAGTCTTTGAGACTTGCCTTTCACAAGACTTTACTTCTTTCCAATCCATCTAAATGAGTCTCTGGTACATTATTCTAAAATAATACTTACAGCTTTTACAAGATATACAAAGGTATAAAATAAAAAAAAAAACTTTCAACCAGATGTGAGTGAAAGCCAACCCTTTTTCTCTATATCCTTTCAAGGACAATATATTCATGTACCATGGTTTAAAAAACCAGCACACACATTAAATCAGAAACACCTTCAAGTGCTCAAATGCTTAGAGTGACTTCCATAAACAATCAATTACCACTTCAATTAGATTTATGGCATTTCAGTTCCCCAGAAATTATAATCAAGATTATGTACTAAGAATACTTAAATAGTCAAATTACACTATGTTACTAAAGTGTATCATTTATTATATGGTATACAATATGCTGCATTATATTATGCTGTCTAATACTTGTCATGGTGTCTCCTATTAGATTATATTTCACTTAGTGCATGATGAATTATCCCAAAGTCAGGTAAATGTTATTGTAAATGAATATTCATACTTATAGATTCATTCACAGTTACAAACATCCTATTATTATGTAACAATAGAAATTTTACAATTACAGTTTCATTTAAACATATTAACCATTGCATGGTATGTACATAATTGGTCTAATATCTCTGTAGCAGCTATAAAAATCTGGGTCCTGCCCCTTTTAACCACTCATTAACACAATTGAGTATGTAAATAGATGGAAGTTTTTGTTTTAGTATTCAGTTCTAAGACTGGTCTGATGCAACCTATCTTGTGCAATCCTTTTCATTTCTGCATAACTACCACATCAAACATTCCTCTCTATTCTGCTTAGCAATTCCATCCTTGGCCTCTCTCTTCTGTTCTTACTCAACACACTTCCCTCTAATGCAAAACGTGGCCTATTTATCTATCCCTTCTTTCATCAACATCCACCATATTGTTTGCTCTTCCCCTATTCTGCTTAGAACTTCTTCGTTAGTGATTCTATTCACCCATCTGATTTTCAGCATTCTCCTATAGCAACACATTTCAAATGCTTCAATCTGCAACTCCTACCATCAGATAAACCAATTAAACAAGTTAAGTTCTTTCTTTTATATTCAGAAAATCAAATATCTGAAAAAAATTGAATAATGATATTAACTTAACATTGTCAACAAATTTCAAAATCAGGTTAGGGCAAACAGAGTTACTGATTTTAAATATTTAGGAGTCATATTGGATCAAAATTTAAACATGTATAGTCGTATAGGTTTTGTAGGTAGAAAGATAAGCAGAAGGTTAGTGTTTTTATATTAGAGTAGGAAAATTTTTAACTAAGGAATCTAAAAATGTAATTTATAATTTCATTATACTTGAACTTCATTATTGTACTGTTGTTGTATGCAATACATAATAAATATTTGGACAGGCTTAAAAGTTGTAAAATAGGGCATTAAGAATTATCTTATGTAAGAATGAAAGATTTAGTGCCACAGAAATGTTAAGAGAAATGAATCACTTTGTTTCAAGGATTTTGTAAAGTTTCATATTATATTTTTGTATAAATGTATCAATAATTTGTTACCATCCAATTTAGTAAATACTTATGTACCAAACAATTAACGTTGGAAATAAAAAATACATATTATTCTAGTTACTTTATAAGTATGATAGAAAACCCATACAATGTTGGAAGTAAAGTAGAATTAGAAATGACTAGGGCTAGGTTAGATAAAAAAAATATTTTTTACAGGCATAAGAGAATTTAACCAGTTACCAATAGAAATTACAAATTGTGAGACTACTGTATTAATAAATTTAAGAGTGGCTTACAGAGACATTTCAGTTTATGAAATGTAAATAATGAAAAATTGAATACTGTAGTAGTGTGTAGCATTTCTTTGTAAATAAACTCATTATTATTATTCAGTCGATATTTTCATTAACTAATATCTAGTCTACTTACTTCAAACTGAGTTAACTATGATATATTTGCTTTGTTACACATCTCTTGAAATCATATCTTTCAGATAATCAAAGATAAGTGTTTAAAATATTACCACCTCTATTGAACGGCATTTCAAATACAAATTTTCTTCAGGCTCAATCAAATAAATTTGAGAGAGTAGCTTCTATTAACACATTAATTGACACCAAATTAATGAGTTTATCAATTAACTTTACTTAACATTTGCTTCAATTGAAATTTTAATATATAAATTAGTTACAGGTTGTATTTCCATCATGGAATTATGTTTTAATGAGAGACCAGATGACAATGCAATACTAAACTTCTCAGGTAAGCATTATTTCAAAACAAACTAAATGACACAATTTTAATTTAATCCAGAAAATGGAAACGGACACTTATTTTTATTATTTTAAGTCCTATGTAATCCATTGTTAAAGACATTATTTACATAGTTTGTTAAAATATATATTTATGAATGTTTCAGTTATTTCAAAATGTGAGGTATGTCTTAGTTGTACAATACAAATAATAAGATATTCCTATTATTCAACATTATAAGTAATCTAAATATTTATTTACAGAGATGGATACTATTAATTATTACATATCAATTAAAAAAGAACTGTGTATTACATGCAATATCATTATTGAGGATAAGATAAAATTTTTATCAGAAAAAAGAAATAGTTTAGGTCCATCCAATGCAACTGAAAAACTTTTAGTAAGTATCATTTCATTAGCTTGCCAAGCTTTTCATTTCTAAATGTTGTGTATCTGAAATTTAGGTTTGGCATTTCCATACTGGCTGGAGGAAGTTCTTCAAATTTTCAGTCCTTCATCCTACTTTTGTATGAGTATGCAGTTCCTCCCCCCTAGCAGAGTGTCACTGAACCTCATTTTCAGAAAAAACCATTCACTTTCTCCTCACATTTGCTCCTGAAGGAGGAGGCTAGCACTTCTGAAAATTTAAAGAACTTAAATCTATCCTCAATGGCGATGCTGTCAGGTAAGCCATCACCTTTCTCTTTTCCCTTTACACACCAATTAGTTGGGAAAGAGGAACAAAGAGCAGCTGACTAAACTTAAATCAAGCCTGAGTCCCCTTCTTCAAGACAATGAGATGGAGTGATTTAATGGCCAGATGCTCTTTTCGTATCACATCCTACTACAAAATAAATCACCTAATTCTCCACAAATCTACAAACCTGGATTCCCAATTATAGCTGGTACAACTCCCCCATTATTACATACCAATTAAAAAAGAACAGTGTATTACATTAATATCATTATTAAAGATAAGATAAAATATTTATCAGAAAAGAGAAACAGTTTTGGTCCATCCAATGCAGCTGAAAAATTAAAACTCCCCTATTGTGCTTTGGTGGATGAATCCATCCAACCAATTCTGACTTCCTTAGTTCAAAAAACAAACCATTCCGTTCACTGTCTCCACGCACTTCCAAAACACTTTTCACATAACATTATACTGATTTTATATCCCTATACACTATCACCCCCCCTCCCCCATACTAATGGCCTATTGGTACTTGAATACGTATTGTATTGCATTTCACCAAATTTCTTCTCTGCCACAAACTTTCTGATTCCTCTCACCCACATTAGTTCATGGGCAACTGAAACAGCAAAAATTAAATTACTCTCCACTGAAACCTTTAAGCTTGTTCCAATTAATAGATTTTTATACTATGGACCCATGGTCTAGATGCTCTTTCCCTTTTTATTCGAAACCTTAATACCAAATTCACCATTATGTCCACTTGAACTGCTCTTCTACTGCTACCCCATACATCTTTGCCCTTCAGGGATTTTCCACTTTTCTTTTAGAAATATTTCAAAAGAAGAAGAAAACTATTAATAAAATGATTTAATCATAATTAATGTCAGGCATTGTTATTAGTTACTAGAAGGTTTATGTTTATGAGAACAAAAATAACTGATCAGTAAGCAAAACTATTTATTTTTCACATAATCTGCTGTCTATTTACCATAAGATGGAACAATGATGACATAGGAAGTTGTATATAAATAGATAAAGATAAATTTAATAAATACACTGATTTAGTTAGGTCTGGCTCAGTCCATCACTTTTCTTACAGTTTAACTGCTTCACAGTATGCCTATGTCTGAGCTCAACAATTCTCTCCTACCATGAGGGTAGAAATTCAAACATGAGAACCGGCTCTGCCCACCTCCGCTAATCTTAAAATTTTGTGGGAACCAGGTCTTGTTTAGGGAAGGGATTACCTTCATGAAATGTCTAGGGTCAATGGTCCAAGTCAAAACTTCCATACAAACCTTGCTAATCCCTTGCTATTGTGTATTGGTACTTTCCTTGATGTGTCAACGTAGCACCAGGGTTATGATGGGCTTTTTCTGAAACCTACGCTTGGTTCTCAGTCTGATACTTTGATGTTAAATTTCCATAAAATAAATAAAGCATGGGAAGCTCTATGTGCATTACAGTACATCAAAGTAAAGCTCAGGTAAGTCATAATATTTTCTCTATTTCATTAGAACTCGTAAACCTTGTGATGTATTTAATCAGTAATTTCGTCTGGCATGGAATAAAAATTGATTGGTATTTGTTGATATTAAGCCATATAATTTAAGGAAAAAATGTTACTTGTAATTTGCATCAGATACTGCAGTACTGAAATTAAAAATATACATATGGCATATATATAAACTTGAAAGCACAAGAGAACAGGAATAAAATATCGAGAAAGAAGAGTTATCTATACCCACTACAGAAGGCAGTCAGCTGTAATTAAAATTGAAGGGCAAGAAGAAAGAAATCATCAAGAAAGGAGTAAGACAAGGATGCAGCCTGTCATCAATGCTCTTTAACTTATATATATAGAACAGGCGATGAAGAAAGTTTAAAATGATTATGGAAAGGGAATCAAAATGAAAGGAGAAGAAATAAAAACCCTAAGGCTTGCTGATGCTATTGTGGTATTAGGAGAGTCAGAAGAAGACTTAGAAACCATAAAAAATGACATGAACATGATCCTGGAGGAAGAGTACATTATGAGGATTAAAGGAGGGAAAATCAAGGTGATAGAGTGTAGTATGGGAAATAGTGGAATAAATAACAAAGGGTGTTATATTGGAAAGGGATATTGTAAAGGAAGTTAAGAAATTCTGCTGCTTGGGCAGGATAGTAGACATAAAGAGCAGGGTAAAACATGCAAGGAAGGTTTTCACAAAAAAGAGGAATTTATTTATGGCTAATATAAGTACGAGTATTAAGAAATCATTACTAAAAATGAAGATAGCATTCTCAGGTTTCAACCCAGGCCAGTTCATGACTAGCTCCATCATTGTCCTCAGGTAACTGATGCCAGATGCTGTTTTCGTGTGAGGGCGTACCTCATTTAAAAATTCAAGTTTCGGGCTGTTGCCCACGACTTTGTATGACATTTTTTTAACTGTAGTCCGGGTTTTCCTCATTTATATCTGGCCATCACCTCCCTACCACTGAGTCCTGAGGTGGATCTGCCATGTCCCTATTGGCCAGCCTATTTTCCCCTCTTTCTGTTTATATTTTTGCGATGATTGGGTCCCAAGCCTTGCTAAGCTGCAACCTCGTATCCTTATTCAAAAGGTTGTTAGAGGTCCTAATCCTGACCACTTCAGTAATCACATTGTTCCACCAGCCTCTAGTGTGATCTGTGATTCTGGTCTTAGTAAACTCTATCCTATGTCTGGTCATGAGAGAGTGTTAGACTGCGGCTGATGTGGTTAGTTGTTTTAGGTGAATACATCTCTCATGTTCTGAAAGTCTAGTTGGCATTTAGGTAAATGTCAGTATGTGTCAGATTCCTGTAGACGGTATGGCCAAGTTTACTGCACAGTCATCTATAAATCAGTAGATCCAAGAAGGGAAGGGCACCATTTACCTCTACCTCCATCGTGAAGGCACTGAGAACAGCCAAACTAAAACCCAAGTGTTTCTAGTGCTACGTCGATGATATATTTGTAATTGGGCTATACAGGTATGAGGCACTACAAGAGCTCCTTGATCACATAAATTCAATCAATGCCAGTTTCAAATTCATGATTGAGGTAGAGATCTTCCCTTCTTGGATCTACCGATTTATAGAAGACTGGACAGTAAACTTGGCCATTCCATCTACAGGAAGTCGATGCATACTGATGTTTACCTAAACACCAGCAGTATTCACCACATGACATAGAAAAAATCAGTACTCTTGGCAATGGTTCACAGGGCTCAGAATACATTGGATCAGGATAGTCTGCAGCTGAACTGAACTACTTAGAACAGACTTTCAAATGGAATGGCTACACGACACAACAAATCAAGACAGTCATAGTTTGGGAGCCAAAAAAACAGACAAAATTATTGCAGTTCTATAGCGTTTCTACTGTACATGGGAAGTACAACACTGAGGATTAGCAGGATTTTGAAAAAATCGCAAAATTAAACTATTTTTAAAACAAACAAAAATAAATGATATGGTTGAGCCCGTAAAAGACAAGCTGGACCTTAAAACCAATGGATCCCCTGCAGCTGCAGGCTGAAATACATTGGAGAGACTATCTGCACAGTAGAAACTAGAGAAGTGTATTCGCCAAAAACAACTAATCAAATCAGGGTGGCGGAACATACTCTCATGACAGGACGTAGGACCAGAAACACAGATCATACTAAGAGCTGGTGGAACAGTGTGATTACTCAAGCGGTCACGATTAGGAGTCTGACAATCTTTTGAATAAGGATACTGAGTTCCCACTTAGTAAGGCTTCGTATCTGATCATCATGAAAATGAAAACAGAACAAGAGGAAAATATGCCGGACACTAGGGACACGGTAGATCCGCCTCAGGACTCAGTGGCAGAGAGAGGTGGATATAAATGAGAAAAGCCCGGCCTTGGCATCAATTACCTGAGGACAATGATGGAGCTAGTCATGGAAACATTGTACTATTCATATGAACTGACCCGGGTTAAAACCTGAGAACGCTATTTTCAACAGATTCACCGGGAGAGCCTTCATTCCTTAATTACTAATCTTGGATAATATATGGAGTTTGTCGAGAAGACCGGGATGAAGACTGTTGGAGGATCGATACACTAACCACATGTCACTCCAAACTCTGAATGTGTCATGCAATATGACAGTCCACAGTCGACTAGGTAGGCCCAGATCCTCAATGGGCTGTAGAGCCAAGGAGAAATAAATATGGAGTGTGGTGTTAAATGGGTACAAAATGTGGACAATAGGAGTTACAAAAAGGAAAAGAATAGAAGCCTTTGAAATGTGGTGCTATAAGAGAATGCTGAAAATCAGATGGGCAGATAGAGTAAGTAATCAGGAAGTTCTAAGCAGAATAGGGGAAGAGTGAATAATTGGGAGGACTTTGACCAAAAGAAGGAATAGATTAATAGGACACATTTTGGGTCATAAGGGTCTTGTAATATTAGCATTAGAGGGAAGTGTTGTGTAAGAACAGTCGAGGGAGTCAAGGGTGTAAATGATAAGTAGATTAAGGAAGATGTAGGATGTGGAACTATGTAGAAATGCGAAGGCTTACCATGGAGGGTTGTATCAGACCAATCATATAAAACAGAATGATGAAATATTATACAATAATATGTTATGAAATACTAATGTTTAAATAATATATATATTAATGTACTGGTGTTATTTTTAACCGTAACAAAACAATTGTAATTTCCAAGAACATATATTTATTGTATGTGTTTTAGGAAACTGAACCAGTGTGTAATTTCCAGTCAATTATTTGCACATCTTGCATGAACAAACTATCAACTTCAAACACCTTTTCTACTGATGATGAATTTGAAAATATACTACAAGAGTTTCTTATATTTCCTGAGTACGTATAATTTCAAAAATCTTCTCTATGTAATAGAATTTGTACTATAGAAAGCAGTAAAAAACATTATGTAATAATAAATACCACTTAAATACATTTTAAATATATAAAAGAGTTCCCAAAGTTTAAATTAAACTTCAAAATATTTAGTTGTGTTCACTAAACATGAAATAAGCATGATAAATAAAAAGTAATTTTCATCATCAATCAGGTTACAGCTGTCAGTATTCATTGTCAAGGGAGGCAGAATAAGTGGTATTAGTAAAGTAGGGCTAGGTTATTTATTTTAGGAAATATATTATTAGTATTGGATAAAACTTTACACAGAATATTTTTTTTTATAAAAAAACATCTTAAAATATATTTTTTAATATGACATTAAATTGGAATGAAACTGTAAACTGTTAATAGAATTGTTGGGACTAGACAATTCCTGAAATTTATGTAGTAAAAATAAGTGCTAAATGGAAATATTAAAACATATAAATAAAGAATATTGACTAATCAGAAATGAAAGGAGTAAATACAAAAATATTTTATGCACCAATATGTATAATTTATCATTACAAATTGAAAGACATAAAATTGCCATTTTATTGACTTCCCAATCTCATAATTGAATATGTTACATTATCAAGCAGAAAACAAACTATTGTAATCACTCATTGTGGTTGTCAGTAATGTTAAATCAGTGAATTAAGTGATAAGTTATGCGTACAACGTATTTCATTCCCATTACATTTGATTTTTAATCACTTCCTTATTTCAACCTATAGCTATACTTTGTAACAGTAAGTACAGAGTATACTTAATGAAAATGTATGTGTAAACCATGAATGTAACTTTTTGGGGTTATTTCACCTTTAAAACTTATTGTGCAGGTTAGATTTTAATATTTTATATTTTTTCTTATTATGTATTTCATTTTCTAGGATTAATGAAAAGCAACCTAGTTTGTTAGAAAACCAAGTGCCTTGCAATGGGATGATGAGCTCCAGTGTCTCAGAAACCACAGACCAACAAGTATCTAGTGTAGAAGAAATGCAGTACACACAAACTGAAAAGTCAACATCTGAGTCATTATTTTATAATGATAATATGAAATGGTTTCCTCCTCAGAAAGCTTTGTTTGATCATGTAGATTCTCCTGCTCATTTGATTTCTGCAATTAATGACAGACAAACACCACTGTTACCAATCTGTAAGTCTAATTTTTCCTCAATGGTGAGATATGAACATGAAATTTATGCTGAAAAGTATTACAATAGCAATGGATTAGAAAATCACAATTGTGAGCAAATTAACAGTACAAATATGTCTACAAAATCAGAGCAAGGAAGTTCCAATGACAATTTTAATCCTGAATTACTAAATATGAAAGGATTGTTTGATTCTCAGTCTCAAAATAATAATGTTATGAACACAGATCATACTTCTGTAACCAGACAGAGGACTTTACGTGAAAGGGCAAACGCATGTAAACTAGAATTTGATAAAGATTTTATTTCAGCTAAAAAAGCAAGATCATGTAATGACAGTACTACTGCATTCATTTCAGCTGATGATAGAGATAAACATTCAATGAAACCATACTTGTGCCATTTGTGCAGCAAAGGGTTTATAAGAAAAATACTTCTCAGTGACCACATTAAAAGTCACTGGTTAAAAACAACAATGGGTTCTCATAAGGAAATTTCCGAGTTTAACCAAGTTGATGGTATTAATAAGAAACAAAAAGAAGAGAACACTATCCTTAAGTGCAGTTTATGCAAGAAAACTTTTAACTCCAAGCAAGCACTTACTCGTCATTTGGCTATGCATGAGAAATGCTTCCCTACTGGATGCTTCAAGTGTCTTACTTGTCAAGAAGTGTTTCCCTTTGAAAAATATGTCAAAAATCACCTTCTTACTGGCTGTAAACCCCAAATATTCAGTGAGTGTGGAAATAATCTTGGACAATATGAAGAAATCAAAATATATAAGTTCCTGGTTTGTGAATTTTGTTCCAAAGGCTATGAGAAAGTAGATGATTTGAATAATCACAGGATAACTCACAAAGGGCAGTATTTATTTGTCTGCACCTTATGTCAAAAGAAATTCAAAAGTTACTGGAAATTAAGGTGTCACCAACGATCCCATGATTATTCTGAAGAGTATAAACAATTTTTGGAATTGAGAAGAGTTTTTGCATGTCACTTCTGTACCCTGTGTGTTAGTAACTACTCTGCATTTAAACATCACCTAAGTAAACATCAAGAAAAAAGAAAAGTACAGAACCAAGCTTATGAAACTCTCAAACCTCTTAAAAATAAGAAAAAGATTTCGAACTGCCTTCAGGAAATCAAGAGAAAAAAGTGTTCAAAAAATAAAGTTCTAAAAAGGGCTTTAACTCAGGACTGCTTCACTGCTAAACAAACAAAAGGAAGAACATGCAAAAATATTGTAATTGACATAATTTCGTGTGGTTCAAAGCTAAATAATGAAACAAAAGAGTGCTCTGTTGACCATGAAGAATGTATAATAAGTTGCCATCCATCAAATAAACAACAATTAGAGCTTACTTATCAATCAAACTATACAGAAGAGGAAAACAATAAGACTAACGAAATATTTCAATGCACTGATTTTACTCAGGATGATGAGAGAGTACAAGTAAGTCTCATTCATAAAGAAAAATCAACTCAACCAACTAAAATACTGAAGGACCATCCAAGAAGAAGATTACATGATTGCAAATTCTGTAGCAAAAGATTTAAAAAAGCTTGTAATTTAGTTAGGCATATGAAGGGTACACACACTTAAGATATATATATATATATAAACAGAACATACACAAAAAATTGATGATGTAATTTGTCTCATTCAAAAGTAATTGCCATAAATGTTCATACATTTATCCCACTGATAGACAAAATGATCAATTTCAGTATTGATATTTGTAATCATGCAAAAGTGTCTTCATACTGCTAATCTGGTGAGGGATACACTTTTAATAATAGACTAGGAAACACCTCAGCATCCTCCGTAGAGCCCAGATCTTTTCCTAACCTGAAGAAAGACATTCATGGATATTGGTTTAATTTGGATGATGAGATGAAAGAATGAGTGAGGTTGTAAATCTATTAGCAACTTACAATAATTATTGAATAAAACAAATCCCATCATCACTTTTTAACAGGTGTCATGTTTTCATTTGATGCCTCGTATGTCATGCATTATAGGAAATACATGACATTGCATACATTGATTACAGGCACATTGAATTATAGTCTAAGGAAGTGGAAATACTTTAATTGAAGCTCAGTAAAGCATATAGTAAATTACTGGATTTAGGCGGCCCTGGGTTCGACTCCCTGTTAATATTTTTCCATTCTTGTCTATCTTCTAGTGAATTCGTAGGTGAGATCTAGCTTAGGTTTATGGGAATGGAGAGATGTTGGATCGGTCCTTGGACGTCGACTCAGATTAGCTCAGTTGGTAGAGCTCCCAGCTGGATATCGAGAGGTCCTGGGTTTGAGTCCCTGGTCTGGTTAAATTTTTCCATTCTTGGCTTTCTTCCAAAATTTGCTATATGCTTTACTGAGTTTCATTTGAAGTTTTTCCACTTCCTTAATCACTAAAGTATTGTAGGTCTAAATGGGAAAGAATATAAAATTTGATATCTACTTAATATTATTTTATGTTATAGCCCATTCCCAAGAACAACTAAGCAGTTAGACAAATCAATACAGGAGTTTGATATTAATAAGTTTACAGAGGTTGCCTGTAACATTTTGACTGTGAATGATCAATAAAGCAGAGAAATTTTAGATTAAAATTAATTGAAGCAGCTAATAGGCATGACTATTTTGTATGTGTATCTTTTATATAATTTGAAGGAATAAAATGTTTAATTGAATCTGATTTCGAAGTAATTCTTGTAATGTACAATAAATAAATTTTGCCAAAAAAGTCAACATTAAATATTTCATCTCCATTTTGAGAATTCTTCAGGCTCAAAATTTAGCAATGCATTCGATTTACTCCTTAATTCCCTCAGTCGTAAAGATTATTGAATTTATGTGAAGAATTTGGAGCCGCGCTGGACTTCTCCAGTGACGGTTATGGTCGAAAATGATGTAATTCTTGTAATATCAACTTATTTTATTTATAATTTTAAAATATTATTTCATATATAATTTTGCTCAAATGCTGGGTACATATTGTCATCAACTATTGTCATGACAAATCATATTCCATGATGTTCAATGTCAATATGGAAAGTCAAAATCATGGATCACGTAAAGTGCACATTTTGCAAACATCTTGAAGATGAGAAAAGATTATTGAATGGTAACTTAATGAAAAGTGATGGAGAAGGCATGAACAAAACTCTACTTTGAGAAGAAGCAAATATGGATTCGCTGACCAAAAACATGCATAAAATGAACCAGTTGAGAATACCAGAGCAGGAGGGATTTAACTGATTTCCTATTTGTGGAAAAACATTGTTATAAGGTTGTTATGACATATTTTATTTCACATATTGTCCAAGAGACCAAAAATGAATTCAAGCCAACTATTTACAGCAGTTTTGTTTTTTTAGAGTAGCATTGCAGATACTGTACTGTGAAATGGAACCACACATTCTGTCAATGAATGTGGGTGTAGCTTGTTAATTAGTTTTCACTATGTTAGGGAAGAAACTTCATAAGGTTTTAAATTATTTGAGTACAGCTACACTATCAGAATAGGATATGTATCTTCACAACAAGTGAGCTGATTCATATTTGGCAAGTCAACATGAAAAGTACAAATTTCTGAACTGTATCTGTGTAGATGGAGAACATATTCATATTTTCACGCCATTACATAGCAGTTTGATATATTCTTCTTCTCTATTGGCACTACAGCCCAAGGACTCTGGTCTCCCTAAGAAAGCCATTCCATTCTTTCATGTTCTGCACCTTCTCATCTAATTTTTAATTTTAACAAAATATTGTATGTTCAAATTTTGTATGTAGTTCTCTATACCTTATGAACGCCCAACATTGCAAATCAATTTTCAAGAATTTTCTGGAATCCAGGCTGTGGAACACTTTTACCTTCACTACAGAGTAACAGAAGTTACCGCAAATCACGCCCCAAAATATTTGTACCCACAAATTACTTTACAGATCCCAAGTCCTATTCCAACACAACAGCAGTCAACTCTGTGATACATGTGGCATGTTGAAAAGCGAGCGTAAATTTAAGGAATTTTATCATTCTGCCTTTTTAAGTTTATTGTAGAAAAAAGTGTACTCTTTCCAATGGAGTCAAAAATAGACCAGAGGTGATAAACATATTGAAAAATGGCTGAAAAGTGCTAATTTTAATTTTGCACCTGGAATGAGGGCCACTAAAATCAGAACTATTAACTTATAAACGATAATACCGATGTAATATGATGACCAGGTAGTTGGCTAGCAGACTACAAAGGTTCCAGATGAATCTTCCGCAGAAAATTTTACAATAGCACTTTAGGGCCGAATAGAATAAAGAGTAACAATTTATAAGAAATTAAAATTTTCCGCTGCATTCGGTACCAAAAGTTGTAGTGGTACAAATTTCAGGGCATCAGGTACCCTATTTGAAGCACCAGAACTTATCAATCTTAGCCACTGCGCGCTTCACGATAGGGTCGACTAAGATGGTTCTAGCTCTGTAATCAGAGTACCAATCGAGCCAATGTTTTGCACAGTATTCTAACATAAGAGTGTGTATCTATGCGCAAATTTTGAACAAAATCTGAGGTGGTCGAGTGGGACACTTGACATGGAATGACCCCAATGTATAAATGGCAAAGAAGTCAGTCAAGAATTAATTAATTACTAACAAAACTTAGTTGCACATTATTTTGGAAAAGAAATTCTAAAGCACTATATTTATTCCAGAATCCATGGACTCGTCAGGTTTGCGCTATAAATAAAGTGTAACAACGATAACGATATAACAAATATCTTTCATGCGAAATCTTAATTTTCAAGAACGTCAACTGTCTTTGTTAAAATGGAATAAACCAGGGCTTTTTCGTCAGCCAGTTGAAAGCGTTAAGATGTGAAAAATCACTATGCTTAGTCGTTTCCGAGAATTTTGCCACCGTATGCAGTGGCCTACCATGCCTGATGATTGAAAGCCACATTTCGACAAGGGAATCGACAGACCACATCGTTATACCATAATTATGAAAGTTACTTTTGTTATATGATTTACATTTTACTTGAGTTAAGAATGATGGTTATTTCGGGAACAATAACAATTATTGTTTTTACAACAATTTAAAGTTTAAAATAAATCATCGCTATGGATCCCTGCTATTGCCTCTCTATCTATTTGGTAGGGGCCAAAGCAAAGAGTATTTTTAAGATATTCTTTACTAGGACCCACGTCACTACCCTTCGGACATGAAGCCAGGGGTGCGAGACTGTACAAAGTTGTTTGGAAAGCTTTAGCAAACACACACACACACACACACACATATATATATATATATATATATATATTTCCAAGGTTATTATGATTGAAATGGAAACTAAGATAACGTCGCTATATTATCACTGGGAAACCTTATACATATAAGCTTGCTTGATATAAACATTAAAATTATAAATTATACACTTCAATCTAATTCAAAATATAGTCGTGCAAACAAATATATTTTCAGAAATATATGAATTTGCAACAGGGAAATTTTCCCTTGGAAAGTGTGCCGAATGCGGTAAAAAATTATTTCGGAGGGTTTGAGAATGGTTAGATGTTTGTAAAGGGTAACGAAAAAGGAAATAGGGTATTAACAAATTTTGGATGCTCAAAATTAAATCGAACGAGATCTTCAAGAGCGACGAGTAACAATTTAATTGGCTGAAAACACGACCAACAGAAGAAATATTGCATCATAGTTTTCTGACTTAAATATTTACAATAAAAACGGCCAAAAAAGTCAGCGTTAAATATATAACTATTTGTTAACATACGCGACGTTTCATCTCCATTTTGAGACTTCTTCAGGCTTCAAATTTTGCAATACATCATATTTCTCCTTGACGTAACTTTCGCTGGAGATGGTCTGCGACACCTAATTCTTCACATGTAAATTCAATAATCTTTTCGGCTAAGGGAGTCAAGGAGAAATATGATGTATTGCTAAATTTTAAGCCTGAAAAAGTCTCAAAATGGAGATGAAACGTCGCTTTTGTTAATAAATACTTACATATTTATGGCAGTTTTTTTCTTTGGAAGAAATATTGCTTTAGAAGGTATATATGTTTTTACTACTAATAATTTCTTTCTTCAGATCGATTTGCAGCACGATAAGCTGAAAACAGGATGTGATATCAATGTCATCAATATTAAGTTATTCTTACAATGTACGTTACTAATTTAACAATAAATTATGAATACAAAGTCTTGGTTTTTATTATGTTCTTTATCATAGTATCAATAGTATTACGAGTATTTCTTACCCTACCAGTTAATAATTTAAGGTCAACAATGCATCAACAAAGACGAACTATTACAGTACTACGCTTGAATAAAACACATTAATAAACTACTTGACTGTTAACAATGTTTCTTTTTTTATAAACTTCCATAAGTAAATAAATTAAAATACATTTGTGCAAATCTAGTCAGGATACAGGAGGGGCGGCGTTTTCGGTTTTGCACGGGGACTGTGAAGCGGCGGGCATGAGTGTGGATTACAAAAACTGACATCTTAATTATATTTTAATTGCTCTGAATTTAACCATTCAAATGTAGAGGAATTGATAAGATTTTAATATTCAGCCCATTGTTGACATTTGCTTGATATAAACAATAGATTTATTCTAAAACAACTTGAATTAATTTCACAGTGTTTCATTGTTTACGCAGTGGTAGGAAGTAGGATCTATGGTAACGTTGGTTTCATTCAATATAAGATAAAACAATAGGATCAGCTTTGAAAAATGTTTAGTATCCTCGGTTATTGTTGTGCAAGGAATACTAGACCGTGAATAATTTGTAACGCATATTTTACAGATAGCGATAAATAAAGTTTACTTATCACTACCGTGCCCATTGAAAATATAAATAAGGCTATGTAAGTAACGATTAATGGATCCGTACTTGAGTAAGAATATTTTGTAATTGTACTTTAAATATCGTGTGGCCTGTTTTCCAATAATCGAATGGAATAATTATAAGTCAAGGCTGGAAGTAATTCTGTGCTCATATAGTTTTAATTTCAAAACTAGATCTTTTATTTTTTGCTGAGTTGGCTTATCGAAAGCAGCGAGGCTCATTCATGTCCGAGAAATTTAGGTGCATATTATTGTAACCATACCCTGAAAGCATTTGTATATAATTTCATAGATCACTTTCAGGTTCCAAACATTCAAAATCTTTTTTCTCTTACTCCTCTTTCAAATCATGCAGCAGTTCATATGAATATTATCACTACACTCAGCTTCATTTTCTATCAATGTATTCTGAAAACCGGAAAATCAGAAAAGATATGAACAGTTACAGGAGCATACAACCGCCAATACGACTTTACTGTTGAAATAACTAAATCAGATAGATGCTAAAAATCAAAGATTTAGCAAAACAAAATTTTCAGTTGACAGATACAAATTAGTTGTACATAAATTTGAATAGTGGCTAAAGGTAAATTTTGTAGCACAAGCGATCTAGATTGATATGTATTGTATTTTACTTAGCTTTTTCTAACATTTATATTTTTTACAGTCTGTTGTTCTTGTATCAATTTAAAATGGACCAAATTACAAATCCTGGCCTAAGTAACAACCAAGAAATGTCCCAAAATTTTAAACGCAATGTTCACGCGTTTACTGAAGAACCTTTTGAATTGTGTCGTCTCTGTGCAAGGAGCACAAAAAAGACAACTTATATATTTAATGATTCTGGAGATACACAACTAGAATTCAAGATCAATGCTTATCTACCAGTTACTGTAAGAATACATTCCTTCTTTCCTACAAATATGCTAACCATTTAAGTTTTGCAACATTTAATCTGATATTAAGGAGCAATCATCTTTAGATAAAACAATGAATTGTTTCAAATGAAATTTTTTTATATTATATTCATAGATTTATTAGCTTTGAAGACGTTTAAAAAATACAGTAGAACCCCTTTTTAACGAATCTCAGGGGACTGGAAATTTTGTTCCTGAAATAGGTGTGTTCACATAACTTACAGTAAAATCCCTTTTTTAAGGAATCCCATTTTTTTACATCTTAGGACATTCCTCGCACGCATAGACGTTTGCATAAAATAAATTTGATAATTTTTCTAAGGTTAAACTAATTAACCAAAGACAGGCTGATTTAGTTGTCCTTTTTTAAAAATAATGTAAAATATTCCTCTTTTGTTAATGAGCCAATAATTTTTGGCAACATATTAATTTATGGAAATAGTTTATTGATACATTTTAATCTCTCTCTTTGCTCCTATTTCCTCCGTGACATTAGTCGCCACAAAAAAACTATACGTTTCTGATGGGAGAAGATTTAGGAAGATCCCTGACTAACTATATTTGGCTAACAGACCTTGTTACATTTATTGTTGCAGCAACTTCCATTACGCCTCCCTTTTAATCGCGGAAATCTCCAGTATACTTCATTCGTCGGTAATTTGAATCAATATGTTTCTTCTGTTGGCATACTTTAAAAACAAATACAAAGTTCTAAACGGATCAGTGTAGCATTTGACTTAGAACGTTCGAATTGATTAAGATACGTAACGTCGCGATTAAGTTTGGTAAAATTCGAAACCCAAAGTTTCCGCCGTCTTTCCTCATCCAGCTTGGATATTAAAATGTATAAATAACGCCAAAATTTAAAATAGTTGAAACACGTGCACTGGGAAATCCAAATAGAATGTTCACTTATTTCTTAAAAAGGGGCAAAAGAGTGGAAATCCTTACAAAAAAGTTCCTTAAAATCGGAAATTTCTATATAGCGGGGTTCCTTAAAAGCGGGATAAAATTAGATTTGCCTGAGACAAACGGTAATTCCTTAATAACGGCAGCATTTAAGCGGGCTATAATAGAGGACGTAACATTTATCGCCGTTTACTAACGCAGTTCGTCTCTCTCTGCTATGTTTCCCTGCGCAACAGTTGTTGACTAGAAAACTATTCAATGTGACTGAAGAACATTAAAAGAACTCCTGTTTCGTCTGCATTAAACATGTATTTAGGCTTGTAATCCTTAATTTGACAAGATCGCCATCAACTTGTGCACTTTCACGTGAGGTACAAATCACAATGGCAGTTTTCCGGGACTTACGAATTACTTCCTTATAAACGGGAATTCCTTAAAAGCGGGAAACTTAAATATGGGTTGTACTGTATATATTTTCTGTCGAAGAATATATTGTTAAATTGAAATAAATGGAATATTAGAGCTCTTGAAGTGTATAATACACTATAATGAAATATCAACTCCCAAATAGAACCAATTTCAAATATTTATCTTTTTGTAAGAATATTCTTTTTGTATAATCAATTTAGATATTTAAGCAAATATATTAATACTAAATAATGTGTAATTTTATGTATTCAGTTCTATATACTATGATGACCTGCGATTTGCTGAAACAATAATTTTCAAAATTAGGTTATTCTGGAATCCTTCAATCACTGTTTTATCCTTTATCTTAATAATTTATGAATTAACGAATATAGGCCTATATCAAATTACTGATGATTTTGCAGACTCATTAAAATTCAATGACTCTATTTTATTAATGTCTATTATCATTACACTTTTCAGGATTATTTTGTGTTAATCATATTATACTTTTCTAATAATTTAAAGCACATGTATGCTACACTTTGTATACCAATGATATTTCCATAAAGATTAATCATAACTTAAGTTGTATAGAAAAAAATGTTCAAGGTTAAGAAGACTGATCCGCTACCTAAACAGTTATGTTTAACTTGTGTTAGTAAACTCAACATGGTTTCTGAATTTGCTGAGGATTGTATCAAAGCAGAAGATAAACTCAAAAATTGTGTCAAAGCCAATCTATTCAGGTATTTATAACACATAAAAACCATGAAAAGATGAAATCTTAAAAAATTATATCAGTTGTAATGAGTTTACTATTTTAAATATAATAGGCAAATAAAAATCAAATATTGGTTTTCTAAGTATACTTCCTCTTATGAAACTTCAATATTTGATGAAATTTACCCCTGTGTTGTAAGTGTATATTTTGAATTTCAGCTCTTGCTTGTTCATGTTCAGTAATTAAGTATATAACCACATACAAAAGAATACTTTAGATGGCTCAACATACAACTCCAAAATGTTCAGTGAAAGGATCCTGTATCTCTCGTTTATAAGCATGCAACAACATTTTCACGAAAGAGTCATAAGAACCATAATTTAGTTGTGACAGTTAACATTAGTGTAAAAGTATATATATATATATATATATATATATATATATATAAGTATATATATATATAGGAAAGAGAGGTAGGTGACTTACCTGAGGTTCAAAGATAACAGGCACCTTGTAAGGTTTGGAGTTCATTAAATTTTTGGAGTCACCGTCCCCTTCATCAGAAAGTAAGGAAGACATTTCCAGTGATCGGCTAGCCGATATATATATATGTATGTATGTATGTATGTAAAGCAAGAAAAAATGTGACAGTCAAATTAATTAACCCATTTGTAATTTGTATAGCAAAGAGGGAAAGAGCAACTAACTTGTGTTAAATTGACTTTTGGCATTGTTATACTGGAAACTGATATGTCAAATTTTTGATAGCTAGAGGTCCCTTTTTCAGGACAGAATGATTGCCCACTCACTTACTAAAATGGAATACCAAGTGTTGATGTAAGGTAAATTAGCTGCCCTCTATCCATGTTTCTTACTGAAATGAGTTTTTTATATGTAAATTAAAAAAATGGTGAGGAAAGGAGAGAGAGGAAGGATATGGCTTATCTGAAATTGAAGCTCAGTATCACAATTAGGGTAGGAGGATATTCTTTAAGTTTTCAGAGTTAGAAAGTAAAAAGTAAAGTGAGTGTGATTGGGGAAAGACATTTATTAAAGGTAGTCAAGTCCAGGACTTTGCCTATCTTCAAGTAGGTTGTTTTTGAAAGTTCCTAAAAATGGAGTTTAGTATCTGATAGTTGAAATGTTGGTTGAACTTGTTTGTGTTGTTCTTTGGACATGAAAAGCTGTTGAGAATTGGGGTTTAGACAGTTTACTGCAATGGTTAGCAATCTTTTCAGGAAGGAGCCTTTTCTTGGCCCATATCAGTAGGACAGAGTCTCCAATTAATCTGTCAAATGATGTGGGAGGAGAGGTAGGTAGTTTTTGTAAGTGGATATTTGTGGAGGATTGTAATATGTTGAAGGATATGACACTTTTCCCTATCAAAAGATTATTGGACTTGTTCTTGAGCTTCTAACTGGGCGCTGTTTACTAAACTTGATGTTTTGTCAACTATTAGCACCATCAACATCTCTACCTAGATGAAGATGGTTCTATCAGTAAACTAAACATTGACCTTTGTAAATGCCTCCTGGTTAGAAACCTGAGAACATTTCCAGTTGCTGATTCAGGAAACCTATAGAAATTAAGTGGGGGAGAGTGAGGGTGTCTGTCAAAGGGATGGTTGAGGATGTTGCTAAGGTTGAGATACCAAATGAAAGCAAAGCTTGGAAGGTGGGGAGTATTATAAAAACTTTTTTTATTACTGAGCTTGATTGCAGTCCATTGTAGGCTAGGAGGAAAATGGTGTTGAGATCATGTAATCCAGGAATGTTATGAAGAGGAGTGGAGTAAATTTTTTCCAACAGTCAACACTAACTAGACACTTTGTGGGATATCTGACTTTGGTGAAGATCTAAAGAATATTTTCTCCTTATAAAGGGATAGAGGTTTCAAATTATGTAGGTGGCCATGTGGAGCAAATACATCTGATATTACTGCTTATTTCATAAAGCTTTCTTCATGTGTAGGTGGATTAGAAGTCAAGTATCAATTCTTATATGTTGAAGGGACTGATGGAAAGTGTGTAAGTGTAGATTGGGACAGATATATACACATTACAGCTGGAAAAATTTCATGGTCAAACTGTTCAGGGGAAGGCCAACCTATAAACAGCAGTTCAAAACACACCTGCACTCAATTTCAGGTAAAATTCAATTCACAAAATTTTCACCTTACATAAATTAACAGTATTAATGGATTTGGACAGGAAATTTAAGGTGAGTCTGTGTTCAGGTTTATGTAATTGCTGAGAGCACCACAAGCAGAAGTCCAGGGAAATTGATGATAAAATGATTAATTAATGTTTCTTAATTCTGTTATTAAAGTATTTGATTCTATATCCAATAAGGTTCACAAATTGTCACAGACATTAGTTCTCTCCTACTCAAACTGTGAAGATGCACATGGAAAGGGATAAAAGAGCATGTAGTTGTTGAAACTAATTAGTTTTACCCAAGTGGATATCCGAGAATATTTTCTAAATAAAAAATTAAACAATTTATTTTTTTAAGGACCTTATTTTAATGCTTATCATTACCATTTCAGAATATTTATTGTGTATTATATTTTATTGGATAAGGCTGCCAGAGTTCAAAATATGATTAAACTGTAGAAGGCTATTGTGACTAAATGGTAGGCAATTTGTAATTCAATTGAATTTCAGAAGCTAACATTATCAATAAATGAATAATTATTGGTTTTAAAAGCACTGGTTTTAAGATTTGTTTCATTGCATTACCCATTTTTCTATTGAAGGTCTCACACTGTATCTATTGGGCAAGATTTATTGGATGAAACAAAACAAATAGATCCTCATAAAATGATGTCAAGAGTACTTGGTACGAATCTCATTCACAAACAAGCTGCATGTGGGCATTCAAGCTATGGGAGCAGAAGCTTCATTAATTGCTACACTTGCCCTTTGTGTAGTTTGGGAGTTATGACATCAGATAATGATCCTCAGGTACTGAATATTTCTATTAAATATTTGCTTACATATGATTTGTATAATTTCTCTTGGATAAAATTTATTTTTCAGACAACCTATTAATAAATTATTTTAACAAAAATGTCAGAACAGTTTATGAAGATAATAATTAAACAAATTTTACCATATTCTCTGTGCATATTTTCCATTTTTTAAACAATTATAAGAAGTCAAGATGACAGCTGTATGGATTTAAGCTTGATAGAATATGTGTATAATCATATAGCATCAGTGTGATTTATTATTTTTATTACTATATTACAGTTTGAAGTGAGTTATTAAATTGTTTCTTTCAAATGTAACTACTGTTTCGTGTATAACAACAATGTAAATAATGTTCTAATATGTATGAAATCATTAAAAAATATATTTTTAAATACCATTTTGGTAGACTAGGTAAAATATGTAAAGTTATATAAATATGCTGTACTTTATGTTAAATAAATGTCCTGATAGCTGTAGCAGGATTGCCATCTTCTTTAGTGTTTTCCTCATTGTTTACTAAATGTAATCGATGTTTACTTTCAGGCAAGCCATGATTACTAACCACAAATTTTTAAACCTGGCTTAGGTGGGTGAGCTTGAAGTTGGGGCCTACAGGGGAGGACAATTGTGTTATGGAGGTTAGACAGGTGGAGAGTATTGTATCTCATTAATGGATTGCAGTCCAGGCAGAGAAAGGAGTTGTGTTTTTGTAGTTCAGGGTAGTAAGCGGTTAGGAGTGGTTTGAGTACATGGCAAGTGAATAGAGCATTGGATATCTGTTTCTTTAGGAGGTCTATTGGTATTTTTTATTGACTAAGCATTGAAGGTATGGTTAGTGTGGGAGGATAGACTGTTACAAGTAGAGCATGTGCAAACTCCCATAAGGGCAAGGTTATTTGGTAGGAAGTGTTTGGTATTTTCAGATGACAACTTATAAAATGAAGATTCTGTAAGGAATTGGAATTTGGTGTTTAGGTTATTTAGATAATGGGAGTGCGTACCTTGTTCGTGGATCCATATAATGGAAATGACATTTATGAACTGGAACCAGGTTAAGTGGAGAGGAATTTAAATGTTGTTCCAAATAGACCCATAAACAGGTTTGCGTGGGAGAGCCCATCTGGATGCAGTGCCACTGACTTAATGATATAGGAGAAAGGAGAAGTAATTTTGTAAAGGCAATCAGAAAATTATTGGATGGTAAAGAATTTGGTCACCTGAGGGACAAAAGAAGTATTTAAGTGTTGATTGGACAATAGGATTGGGGATGCTTGTGCAAAGAGAGAAATTTATGGTAACCAGTAGTGTGCTAGGTGGAAGCAGTTTTGGAATATAATGGAGGTGGCAGAGAATACGGTTGGTGTCGAATGGAGGATGATGGGTTTTCAACTATTGGCTGGGGGACTTATGGCCGGTGACAGGCGACTCTGAAGGAAAAAGTGTGTTGGTATATACATTATATACACTATTATGGCAGCGAGGTGGCGGGCACCATTAATTTTTGAACATTATACACAAAATGTGCAAAAACAATGTTTGATAAAAAAATACAATTTTAACATTTGAAAATAGTTTTTTATATTTTTGTGTAAAATAAATTGGCAATGTTTAACATTGAATGTGTGACGATCGTTAGCGAATATCTTACTTCACACGTTTCTGAAATAGCTTACGTAAGTCCCATGCTCTGACAAAGAGAGGCGGACCCTTAAGGAGACTATAAACAGCGAAATCAAAATAAATCGAAACCATTCAAGAATTAAAAAATTTATTTTAAAGTAGTTTATATTTAAGATATTCCATATGAATTTAAGTTTTATAGTTTCTTAATGAAATAAAACATCATAGCTACCAGTGAAACAACTCCAGCTACGAGTCGAATAAAGTTTCTGGCGGCTCAAAGCCGAGTTTAAATCATGATTTACTGAAATTAAAAAAAACTACAGATATTTTAGAAACGATATTTTATTGCATTAAAATACCTATCTCAGTTATATTTTATAAACAAAAATAGTATTCGTACGTAATATGTTTTAAAAAATTCATAATCAAATATTATTTTAATGGATAATCATTTCGAGGACTATATCACGACTCTGCATATAAATACAGCATTCTTGCGTGAGTTGGTATAAAACATAACTACATTTCAAAAAGTACGAAGGAAAAATACTTTAGAATTACAAATTACATTCAATTATTCCGCCTTTAAAATTACACACTATTGGAAAGTAAGTGGACAGAATTAGAAATGTAACATATTACGGGCGAATTCACGTGCCGCAGTGTTGGTAACAATGTCGTTATTGTTGGAGTTAGTAGTTCTTGTGGTTTAAATCCTGTTGCATTGATTTGTGTTTTCTCTCGTTATTGTTCGTGTTATTTTAAATAGTGTTATTTATTAAATAAATCTGAATACGTGGCAGTTATGTCAGACGAGACAATAGATGTTTCGGAATACTCAGTTTTAGTTTTCAGATATGCAATAAATGGCACTCCACAAGAACGATTCTGGGGATTTTTTTAAATCCCGGAGGGCAAACTGTGGATATCCTTTCAAAATATGTATTTAATGAGTTGGATATCATTTTAAGAGATGAGAGTAAATTGATTGCTGAGAGAGAGGATGAGTGGCGAGTCTGATGGCGTCCAGGCTAAAGTGAAGCATTATGTACTTTGCTACGCTCATCAACTAAATCTTGTCATGGAACGTGACGCATCTCAGAATCGAATGCACGTATATTTTTCAGCACTCTATCAGCTTTTCCAGCATATTTCTCTCGATCTCCACAAAGAGTTGGCGGCACTAGAGGCTATTGTTGCGAGTGGTTCATCAACTAGATGGAATTTTAAATCAAGAACAGTTAATGTGTTTTATGAAAACAAAGACGCTCTCACTGACTGTTTTCTGGAACTGGAAGAAACTCTTTCAACAAATGAGCTCGTGGACATCGACTTAATTTGGAAGATCCTGAATTTTGCTATTTGCTTTATTTCTTCCTCAAAGTTATGCCGTATACTGACATTTTGTACAACCCGTTGCAATCTAGAAGTGCTATCATTACTACCAAAAATTATGTATTAACAATGGCTCAGGCAATCAACAATATTAGGTGCTCTATTGATTGCAGTGAAAACCATAAGTTCAGAGACTCCTGCCAAACGGCGAAGAAATTCGTCCATCGTGAACGACGCAAAGTAAGTATGTGATCGTATCTCACAAGGGGCTCGATATCGTTTACAGTCTTTGGAACACTTCAGTTGTAGGGTACTCAAACCATTTCCCGGACAATTATCTGGGCCAAGTTTTAAAATCATACCCGTTGCTTGATCGAAAAAGACTAAAGACCTCTGTGCTTTGTATTCTCGGCCTGACTTGCGAAACACCGCAGGCGCGGTTGCACTGCTACCACTTATTACAAGCCAAAATTTAGCATCAGTTGCTTTTTTTTAAAAAGTAGCGAACTTCTGAATACTGTGGTAACGACACCTATGGCAAGTGAACCGGAGAGGTGCTACTCAACCCTGAAACTAATATTTTTTTTTGAGGAATTCTATGACTCAAGACCGTCTGACAGCCCTAGCAATGTTATCAATACAAAAGAGGTTAATACTTCAAACGGAAGGATTTAACACGAAGGTAATTGAGAAGTTCTCCAGCAGGAAAGAAATAAGAATGGACTTTATTTTCAGACATTAAGGTGAGTAATTATTGCTAGCAGTATTATTATTAGTATTTTCCATAGCTATCTGTGTAAAATTTCCTGCTGATTCTTAGGGTAATGTAGTACATTACTTTAAAAACTCACGAGCCGCCACTGATGATGAGTGGAGTGCCTGTGGGAGTTTCTCTCGCATGCATTTCCCGCCCAGAGTGACTGCGGGGCTCACCTGACTATGTCGGGAATGCCTTGTACGTTTTTTTTTCAAAGTTCTCACATGCCGAGACACCTTCGCCTATATTAGGAGGTTTATGTACTGGGGTCGAAGACCTTGGGCATAAGGTAAAAGTTGTCTGCTGATTCCGTTGGATCAGTCGGCGAGTTGCCCTCTAGAACTGGACCCCGTAGCATAGCAAACTCGTCTTCCGTCATTCGGAAGGACATGAGACTTGTAGCGGATGATCGGAATAACTCATTAAAGACTTTTTTGAGTGTTTGAGTTTGGTGTGCGAAATTATGTCGAAAATCACTTTTGGTAACACATTGACCTTGGCTCCGGTATCCAGCTTTACTACTGGTATCTCATTAATGTAGAGGACTTCGAACATAACAGACTTTGGTGATGCAGTAAATGGCAGGTTGTCAACATAGAAAGAGTCGAGGAAAAGAGTTTACTGCAGTAATTGGCTCTTCAGGCGAAATTAAGTTTGTCTTCCTTGAATTTCGCTTTTTTTAGACAAACACTCTCGTAGTGATTTTCTGTTCGCAGAAGTTACAATGTTGGCCAAATGCTAAGGCAGGCACGCGGTGCGTTGCGCGATCCACAGTTGTTGCAGTTGAAAGATTTCGTTGAACTCGCTGAATTTGGGGAAATGCCTGCGAGAAGAAACTCCCATAGGCACCCTAGCTGCAGTCTTATGTTTCGATGATTTTTGATCCATCTTCTATGGTTTTAATCTCGGCTTTGTTTGGTTAAACCCCACAGCGTTTACGTTCTGGTTAGCCTCGGTAGACTCCATGTCTCAGGCGAACTGCACTGAAGTCTCTGCCGTTACACATTCTTGAATTATCCTTTCAAACGTGAGATCAATGTAGGCACGAATAAAACGTTGTCTTAGAGCTTCACTACGAATTCCATATATTATGTGGTCTTTCATGCGTGTCAAACTCGCAGGTTTTAGGAATTGTCTGTAGATCTTCCAAGCGGAAGTCTGAAGACAGCCTTGATCGTAAACAGACGTCTCGTGCTATTTTAACCCCTGTCACACAATACAAATTCCAACTTTAATGTTAAATTGAGATTGAGGATGAGAGCCTGAGTGAGTAAGAGCTGGAATTTGTATAATTTTTTTATACTTTACTAGCTTCATTACCATTATTGCTTGTATTACGATTTGATAATTTTTGTGGTATATTATGTATTTTTTATACGTGATTTTTGTTATAGATTTAATGGAACTGGCGGAGAGTTATCCCCCATCCTCCGATTGGTGCTGCGAAAGGAAGGGAAAACTGCTACTTAATTACAAAATTTTCATTAATGGATTTTAAAAATATATATAAAAAGAAGGGAAAACTTTCACTATATTACAAAAGTGTCAGTGATAAAGGCTATAAATTAATTACTAAGCCAGGAGGGGCTTAATCGTGAAGTATTAAGTTTGGGAGATAACGTTCCTCTTTAGCCGATTTAATATATATTTATCTATAATTTTAGCGTTTTTTAAAGTTAAATTTCATATTATTTGTGATTACTAAAGGCTCATGTTGAGCTCCTATTACTGGATCAATAATTTTGGCTGGAGTCCTTTTGAAGTTATAAAGTGTATTTTTTTCTTTAAGTTTTAATTATTATGCGATTGTGTTTTCTTTATACGAAGGATTTTTAATTTGTATACGTGAAATTGATTTAAAGATATTCTTCAGTTGCTCATATGAGATTAGTAATTTCTGGGTTGCTTATTATACATTTTTGAGGATTTTAGGCGCTGTTTTTTTAATATTGGTCATGGATTATGTTTAAATGATTTTTATTTTGTCAAGAATCGTTTACGAGCGATAAGAAAGCCATTTATGTTAAATAAAGGTTTAATTTATTACGTACCTAGAATAAGATTATGGTGATTTTTTTGAGGCAGTAATATATCAGTTTCTCCTAGTTTCAATTTAATTGCCGAGATTATGCAATCCCCAAAATATCGACAGTATATTAAAAGTGACCTATTTATAGTAGTTAAATTTAACATAAACCTACAGTTGCTAAATAACCAGATTATGTTGATGGGAGTCGAGTCGTCGCTGATCCATCTGGACGTGCGTGAACAGACGGCAGATGACCATGCAGAGACAAGGCTTTCTCAACAAGGATCGTTCCCAGCGTGGGAAAAAGCAAGACAAACAGAATAAAATTCATCTTCAGGTAGGGGACGAGATAAAACTGTGCTCAACTCAAAAAGTTGACTACTTCACAGTTCCTGGCCAACGGTGAAAGAATAAAGCATTAAAATAATAAAACTTTCCCCATTTAACGAATTAGGTTTCTCGTTATCATAAGCAGCGGTTCCATCCAGAAGGCCTCGGGCACGATAAAAGCGGCAAGCGGTCAGCCGTGGGACTCCGAGCGGCAGAGTAGTGAGCGATGCGGGCTACGATAGAGAAGCCTTGAGCGGCATCTCCCCTGTTTAGTACAGGACGCACTGGATCGTCCTACATTCTCCGTCATGGAGCAAGCTTCTCTTTCTCAGTGACAATAGTAGCCTTTTATGGAAACGAATTTTAACGAAAGGCAAGAAAAACTTGGAGTTCATTCCATAAATAGGAGTAGAAAGTTTTACGGAGAGTATCACCATCTATTTAGAAATTTAAGAGATGACGAAAATAGGTTTTTTGAATATAAGAGAATGTGTATGCGAACATTCGATTACGTGCTAATTATAATTAAATTTACATCTACAGTTTTATGAATAATGTAAGTTGCAACAATTATAAGCCTAATTTCAGTTAGTAAAATTATCCATTAATTCATAATAATTGAAAATATTGTATTATATTCATAAGTATATTACGCGTACTTGTCACGTAAGTTGTATTTCATTTCCAATTTTTTTCCATCAGTACTTGCGATTTATAAAATTTTATGTCTTAGAAAGCAATTTAATTAAATAAAAATGTATATTAATAAATGCTCTCATCATTCTATTGTATCTGATAAAAAGAAAAGAAACATGTTTAGTCTTGAAAAAATAATTACTTATTTCGTCGGATACTTTGGATTCTCTATGCCATTTTAAACCTGAATTAAATGTACAAATTCTATTCGTTTTAGACTAATTGGGATGTTTTTAAAGTTGTAAGTCAAATTGTTTGTAATAAGTACATTTAATTGAGGTTTAAAATGACCCAGTAGGTCGAAACCTTCCAACAAATTAAATCATTATTTTTTGAAGACTTGTTCATTGTCTTCAAAATATATCCTACAACAGTCTTCACTAAGCAAATGAATATGTTTGCTTATTAATTACTGGCAATATTCATATACATATGCTTATATTGTAATTGTTATGCCACTGAATAAAAATTATTAGACAACTCTACAGCAGCCAGGCAAATAAAACAAAAGTATATTTCCACTTAAAAAGTTGAATTTTTAATTTTTTTTACACTAATCTAGTACACACGTCCTTTGTATCAATATTAAGAATAATTTAACGTAATTAAGGACTTGATCCAAGTTTTACGTGGATGTTATAAGAAATTAAGTTAATTATGAATAATGTTAGTAAAAGCATAATGTAGTGTAGAGCGATGTTGAGAGGCTACAGTAAAAAGTGTAGGATAAGATTTCGCCAGAATAGGTATTATATTTGCACAATCAGATAAGAGAATTTAGTATTAACGTTCGGTTACAATATTCTGTGCATATGCCACTTAATTTAATTTTACCCCACCATAACGTATCCAGAAAGAAAAAAATTCTGTTTTCCGCGATCTGATTTCAAACACTGGGATCGCAAACCAGGTGATCTGATTCGTGAGTGATTCAAACACTGGGATCGCTGGCCCGATGATCTGATTCGTGAGTGAGTGATGCAAGCAATGGGATCGCATATTCATATATATATATATATATATATATAGTGATAAAAAACGCGGATTTTGTGGTATTGTGGCGTTATGAGGCGCAGTTCGGCCAACAACAATGTCTAGTCGGCTGAAAGATGGTGATTCCCCGCGGGAGACTCCCGCCGAGCGTGTGTAAAAAAAACGATGGTGAACCCCCGCGGGAGATTCCCGCCGAGCGTGTGTAAAAAATGAGGGCGGGGAACCCCAAAATTTTGTGAAATGAACTGGCGGGGAACCCCGGAATTTTGTAAGGGACCTGAGGCGGGGAGCCCCGGAGTTTTATGAAATAGACCTATGGCGGGGAATTCCCGTCGGAGGATTTAAAAAGGGGAGCCGATGGGTGGCTCGAGAGGAGAAGTGAGACGAGTTGAGGAGAGGAAAGACGTGGTCCGAGCAGATCAGAAGTCAGATGAGTTGAGGAGAGGAAAGACGTGGTCCGAGCAGATGAGCAGAAGTCAGACGAGTTGAGGAGAGGACGGACGAGAGCAGATGCTGTGAGAGGTGGGCAGAGACGTTAGATGTTTCGAGGAAGCAGATGAGTTGCGGATCTGGTTCCTTCTACCTTCATCGATAAAAATCCTGCAAGACGCCAGAGAGACGCGGAAACATTCGTGAGGTGGATGTTTGTAGGCCCAGTAATTGTGGGTAAGTTATTAAAAAAAGCTGTGAAACTTGCTCATTGCTCTGGTTAAATAATATTTAATCATTAATGATTTTTTTTTCTATTTTCAGTTACTGCATACTCCATCTCTCGAGAGACCCAAAATCCCCTGAGATTAAGCCCGTGTAATCACTTTAAATTAATAAATGAAAAACTTTAAAGTTGATTATAATTTGTTATATTGATTAATTAATGTTTTATACCCTAAAAAGTATATTACAATATATATGATTCTTTGTGATCATTTTTTCGTTATTGGGTCACAATTCGGTTACTGGTGTTCCTCTTCGTTCGCGGAAAAAGTTAATATCTAGGGCGATGTTGATACATAAAAATACCTTGTATCTTTGAAACAGAATATTATCATCTTTGTTATATAAACTGGAATTCACTATCCTTGAAAACTGTTTGGTTGTTGGACATTTTTACATTTTTCGTTCTTAAGATTCTAATCTATGATTTATTAGTTTGGGACTTCCAAATGGTGAAATATATAGGTATGAAATTATACTTCTAACGATTGTGTTTATAACTGGTAATGTTAACCGTGTTCTACACCCTGTAATATTAAGTACACTGGCTGCTTAATTTCAGTATACTGCTTATTCATATACTGATGATTTAAAAAATACAAATAGCATCGTGTTACAAAATAAACGGAGAATCGATTTTAACTGGCCCATATAGAAATAACTTGAAAGGGGTAATACGAAATCTTAAAATTTTTGGCACCTAACCTGGAACGCGATGTATATTGATTAAATATTGTTTCAAGTTAAATAAGTGTGTGAAAATTTCTATTTCACTAACATTGACGGCCAACACTGCACCCTTTACACCGTGTAACCCCTAGTTCTTTGACACTATCATTTAAGGGCATGTTGTAAAATTCTGTAATTGCCTGTACTTTTTGTACAAACGTATATGTCCCGACCTGGCCCTTCCCCGCCCCAAACAAGCCACGTCCATTATTACGGTAAGGTCGCAAATATTAACAACGTAATTTGACGCGATGACTATGACCTAAATGAGCTGAAAGCTACTGTATTTTACATGGATACTGACAAGTCGAAAATTTAAGTCTGAAATGGCCGTCTACACGTTTCTTTAAAAATAAGTTGTTATATTCAGTCCTACGACTGGTCTGATGCAACCGTCCATGCTAATATATTTTGCGTAAGACTTTTCATTTCCGCATAACTAACTCATCCACCCAAATCTGTTTAGTGTATTTCATCCTTGTCTCCCCTTTCTATTCTTACCGCGCACACTTCCATCTAATGCTAATTTTATTAGACCCTCTTGTCTTAATACGTGGCCCATAAATCCATCCCCTCTCTTGGTCAACGTCCTCCATATTGTTAGATCTTTACTTATCTTAGTATCACTGAATAGTTAGATGTGTAGGTCGGTTTGGAATTTGTTCAGGCTCGCTTTGTGGAGAACGCTGACCCTGGCGAGAGAAGAGTGAGACAATGAGTTGCAGAAATAACCATGTCAGATTAGGGTTGAGTATGCCATTAATTCATTACGAGTACGTATCTGGTTAGTATACTAGTAAAGCGAACCCTAGACGTTCATTAATATTGTTCAATATTTTAATAGGACAGAAACACACGTTAAATATTATTGCCCAATAAGATTGACTCAATATATTGGAAAATATTTCAAGAAGTGAATACAACTATGAAAAATTGTTAGTTGAAACAGCTGATTTTCGAAAGTTTGAGTGACTGGACGCTGGTTGTACCTGAGCAGTATATATTTTTCAAAATACAGTAAATTGAATTCTATTAAGTCATATATTCAGGACCGGATTTTCCTATAGGCTACCTAGACTTCAGCCTTGGGTATCAAGATCAAGAGGGACCTAAATTCAAATTGTTACCAAATTAAAATTACATTATTCTAAAAACATTGAACTCTAAAACACTAGACCGAAAATAAGGAGAAATTCTAGGCATATGACTAATAAATAAACACAAAAATGTATCAACGCGTTGGCTTATTGGGTCTGTTCGTTTGTATATACTATATTGCACCAAAGTATAGTTCATACGTTCACTGATTGCTATGGCAAATATTGATGTGTCTTATGTTACTTAGCTCTGGTTTGTTCTTGCATAAATAAAGTGCAGATTGGAACAGACCTATTTATATCCCGACGTTCGGTTATATTCGTATTACTTCGATATCAAACACGTGCGTACACGATCATTTGATTCTCGCATTTTGAGTTCAGTAGGTTCAATACTTTCGTGAAGTGTTTACAGACTATAGAATTTTTTTGTTACAATATCTTTATTTCGCGGAATTCTAGGTAAGTTCTTAACATATGTTTTAATTTGTATATCTTATAAGTGTTCTCCGCTTCTTTTTATTTATTATCCTTGCGACATTTTTTATAAAGGTTAGTACCAATCACAACACGTTTCATTTAACATATTGATGTATATCACAGTAAGAATGTATTTTATTATCTCTGATGTAATTTACAAACTTAAAAATGGGAGGTGAAACGGCCTCATAAGTGGAATAGTCTAGGGCCTCTTTTCATCTAAATATGGCCCTGCATATATTCCAGCACCGCTTGTTTCAAAATCATTAATCCGCTTCAATTCTATTCTAAAGTTTCTAAATTTATTTTTTTCTACTGAATATTTCTCTCTACATTCACAAAGCAAGCGTTCCTATTGTTCATTTTAAAATTCTATTAGAATTATCACTGCTTTTAATATTCCACAATGCTGGTGAAGTCTGATATAGCTCTATACATACTAAAATAAATATCTTTTCTTCGTATTTATTCGTACACATCTCATAAGTAATTTTTCGTATGCTTTTATCACTACCGTCTCACTACTGTTTGAAATTCATTCCGTGGCTGCGAAGACAAAACTAAACAAATACTGCACAATATCTCCCACAAAGGGTTCAATAAATTTCATGCAGCACAATAAAAAAAAACTCATTTTGGTTGCCTCAATATGTTTTGCAATTTCTCAATATGATTTATACACAATCCATATTGTTTTGCAATATACTGGCGACTATATTGAACGTTTTCTTCATTAATTCTCTATATAATCAAGAGATTGCTTTTTTACGATCAATGGAAGTCATTGTCATATTTTGACTCATGTAGGCCTACCTTCAAAATTGTTGATGTCTAGTTTTTTTTATAAACCAAGAGCAATATTATTGTACATTAGTACCACACACTATTTTGCTAGCTAAACTTAAGGAATCGGGAATAGATAATCGCTTAATTGAATGGATTAGGGAATTTTTGAACAATCTCGTATTTAGAGTCCGGGTAAATGAAGAACTATCCGATCCTATAGAAATTACATCTGGTGTACCGCAGGGAAGTGTAATCGGGCCAATAATATTCTTGGCTTTTGTGAATGACCTGTCGACGGGAATAGATTCTAAAATTACATTGTTTGCGGACGACTGCATAATTTACAAAATTATAGAGAATATGGATGATGAAATCGTTCTTCTAGCAGATTTAGATAAGATATATCAATGAACAGAAATTAATAAGATGAAAATAAATCCATGTAAGTGTAAAACAATTATTTTTACTAAAACGAAAATGGTCATCCCGGG
The DNA here is from genome assembly GCA_034510155.1 of Eucriotettix oculatus. Taxonomy (NCBI): domain Eukaryota; kingdom Metazoa; phylum Arthropoda; class Insecta; order Orthoptera; family Tetrigidae; genus Eucriotettix; species Eucriotettix oculatus. The sequence goes on along the minus strand of CM067376.1, from coordinate 126,978,584 downwards.
GGAATATAAATTAGGAAACGAAAAAGTGCCACTTGTTGAAACGTGAAAATATCTAGGTGTAACTTTTAATAATAAATTAAACTGGGGCGAACATGTAAAGTTAGAAGCGCGGAAGGGATGCAGATCGTTACACTTCATAAACAGGATATTGAAGAAAAGTACAAGACAGGCCAAGGTTGCTGCTTACACTTCTCTAGTTAGACCTCTGATAGAATACGGGGCAGGATTTTGGGATCCTTATGGAGCGAAGCACATCAATACTCTGGATAAAATTCATAAACGGGCTGGGGTTTTGTGTGGGGGCGAAACTTTTTTTTTCTAAATATGACCATAATTACAAACTAAAGGATATGGACGAAGAAAACGGATGTGGGCAACTATTCCTTCGTAAACAGGGCAGTAAGCGACTAGAATGCTTTGCATGCAAGGGTGTTTGATACTTTTCCAAAGAATACAAATGTTTTCAAAAATAAGTTAGAAACACTGATAAGTTTGGAGCTTATTTTGTAAAAAAAAAAGGGACGTAAAATATTTTAAAATTGTATTTTTAATTTTTTTTTTCTGTAATTTATATTTGTTCTTTTAATTTATCAATTTACACTTGTACTCTAATTTTATGAATACAGCCACCAGGCCAGTGTCCACCTGTAGTAACATGAAATACAATACAATCCCTTACATTCTCCTCTTTCAAGGATCGATTTCCAACTGCTCCAATTCGTATCCTCGCAGACTACTTCTTCTAAAATCAATTCCCGACTGATTTCTCTCCACTCACATCACCTGTCACCCTCCTTCTTCAAAAAGTATTTCCCTGCTGACTTCTCTCTGCTCCGTCTCATCTTCAGTTCAGCTCTATGCATACCCCTACCGTGAGGGAGTAAGACAATCCAATTTCAAGGATCTCAATCAGAATACTATTCCATAAGCTAAAATGCTGACAGCTACTAACATTTACGAGGAGATATCCAATGATTTCACCTGTATAATTTTAAATGAACAATAAATAGGTTAACTTAAATTAGTTCACACCACACTTTTTTAGAATTTTTTTTGTCACTTCTTCTAGGAGTATGTCTAGAAGTGGGTTTGGATGATTATCCAAGACTGCGTGATGTTTGATGGCTTTGTTATGGGTGACTTCTTGAATCGTTGGAACATTTAAATATGTATGCCATGGGGCATTTACAATTTGCCGGAGGATCAGGATTGGCATCTTTGAATCAATGTTATATTTCATTCTGATGCAAATTCTCATACCCCAATCCCATAGGTCCATATTGGTTTGATTACAACTTTATATATATGAGCATTTTATTGTCCATAGATAACCGTAATTTCAGCTGTCTCTTTCTCTCCCATCTTAATTTGTCTCAGTTCCATCATAGCGTCTATTAATTTGTCATGCGCGTTACCTTCGAAATTTTCTTTCAGCTTCATCCATAATTTTCTAGCACTAGCCCATCCAATAAACGGTCCGGCTTGTTCCGGCGATAATGTCACAATTTCCGAAAACGTCTCATCAGTTTTGTATTCCCATTATTCTTTTTCTGCTTGGTCTTCATTTTCCCATACTGGCTCAGGTTTCTGGACAATTGTTTTGTTAAGTTTCTTTTTCCTCAAAATAGCACTCATTATTAATGACCATGTTAGGTAATTGTCCTCGTGCAAAATCTTAATTCTTTGTGTTGACAGTTACATTTTGTTATAACTCACGTTTTTGTAAAATTTCACTATTCATGTTTGTAATTGTACATATTCTTGAACCATACTCTGCTACATATTTTTAGGAATTTGCTGGCATTTAATTTAAATCACACACTTTGTTAAGTGAAAACTCATCTGTATTATAAACACGTCTTGTTACATTACATCTGAAATTTTAAATATCACTTTCTCCTTGTCCACTGTTTATAGTTCATAGTCTACATCTCTCTTTACACACTCTGACTAGTCCTATAGTTTTTAACTTTTCCTGCCCAATGACACTATCCGCCTACAAATTATTATTATAATTCATGTATCATTTATTATTCATGCTATAGGTTTAACTTCTCTATAGGGACAGTGTGAAATACGAACTAATACTGGTTATGTATAGGGTTACTGAAAACGCTGATTTTAAGATCCGGCAATTCCAGGTACAATATTTTGGAAACCCAATGAGTTCCAGTTCAAAAGAATTTTATTAAAAAAACCTGAATTTTACATTTGATAAAAAAGATTTATTATATATCTAAAGTTTTCAAGTATATTTATTAACTGTAATATAACAACATTTAAGGAGGACCTAAGCGTCAGGTTTCTTCCTACTGAGATGTTAATAAAACTTCTGTCAATGATCATCATCTACTTACAGTTTGATACCACATTGTAACTTGCTAGTTGTGCACTGCCTTGTGTACTTGGGCATTTCTACAAGGAGAAATAGTATTCACTTGGTACTTGGTATATGTTGATGACTGAAATACTATGGATATAGAATGAGGTCTGCCCAGCGCGAATAGATGACACTTCAAAACATTCAACTACTAAATGAAACAGGCAACACAACACTGTCTGCAACACCTTCAATTCCTCTCAAGGTTTTAAAGAGTTACACACAAAAACAATTGTTTTGATCATATGTACAGTCTATTAAGTTTCCTTATCAGACAGACTAGCAAGAAATTATTACAATCATTTCAGTAAATGAAGTAGCAAGCAATTAGAAAGTGTTCCTCAAGTAATTTTGTTCCCATACTTGATAATAGATTTTTGGTTTACAAATAACACTTAAAACAACAGTTTAATCTATTCATAAATATTAAATGTCAGAAATGTGCGTTATCTCAATTTTTCATTCCTGAGCAGCCACAGAAAATATGATGGGTTATTTTGGAACACATTTTAACTTTTTTTTTTTGCATTCTTAGCATGAAAATTGAATTTAAAAAATGTGCTATTTATTCAACAGAGTTAAATGAAGTTTAGAAATCTAAACCATATCTCTGAAGATTCAAAACGAATTTAAGGTTCCATTGTTTCTGAGGTCAAGATGACAGAGCCAAATATTCAAATGCACCAAGGTGCTTGTAAGGATATGCAGTCTCCAAGGGGTAAAGAACAATGTTCAAAATCAAAGAAGAACCTAACTAGCTCTGTACGAAATTCAGATATGGCAGATCATAGAAGAATCCAGAAGATATTAGTCGATGTTGATCATGCAGTTATGTCAACAATGAGTGACAACATTTTGACATCAGTACAAGAGCACACAATATGTCATAAGTGTGGGAACTTTGATTGCAGCTGCTTGTTTGAATGTGGTGACTTTGAAATGAGCATGGAAGAAGAATCCCCAGATGGAAGTCTTAATCAAATTGAGTCTGATAGTGAAAATGTAAGTTAAAATTCTTAATGTTTTTACTTTTCTATTTTCCATTATGAATGCAATTGAAAGAGTATCAAATTGGAAAAAAAGGAATTTATAATTTAATTAACTAATATCTGTATATTCCACAGATTGTCTATTGAAAGCATTTGTAAGAATGGTTTATAAGTATATTTATTTTTGGTTGGTATGAAAGTGAATATATAAAAAATAAGACAGTTTCATTCTATAGAATTTATTAAATTTTTAATTAATTACTATGGCAGTGTTGCCAACTCAAGTGCTTAAGTTATAAAAAATTTATTAGATAATTGCTAGGGAAAATGAATTTTTTTCTTCCAGGGGTTCTTGTAGACCACATAAAAAAGATGAATTTTTATAATTTACAAAAGAAATATGTGTTTTAGATTGATTAAAAGAATATGAATTTGGCAGTAAGTAATGAACAAGATGCAATATTTACAAAAATTTGCATACAAATCAATACCATCCTAAATGGAGCCTTGACTACTTTGGCAACCAAAATCAGTGTTTACAATGTTCACAAGGTATTATGTGGGTGATGAAACACAGCATAAGAAGTATCTTATGAAGCACTAAAGAATTGCTTCACATAATACTCTATTATTGACTAGGATAACCCTATAGCATACCTCCTGCACCTCATCTGCTTAACCCCAGTTGCTGACCACTGATATCATAAAATACATTATGTCTCTTTGTCCTTTTGTGTGTGTGCGCAATCTCTGGGTTTCAATTCCTGTGAAATGCCATTAATGACGTTAGCTCACAGGTGATTGTCCTGGAAGAGCCAAGCAGGCCCTTGTCCTATAGCATACCAAAAATATTGAGCCCAGCCTTGTGTTTTGGCATCAAAGAATGTTTAAAGTCATTATACAGTAATAATTTATACACTCATAGTAATAGTGTTCTGCCTCCGAGAGAAATGTTATGAAAAACTAAAAAAGGAGGAGATAATTAACAATTAATATACACACATGCCAAAGCACACTCACAAGTGAATTTTAATGTTATAGTTTGGTATCATGTGAGTACGAAATTTAGGTACTTGAATTAATGGCTTAAAGATAAGAGGAGAGTCAATAAAATATTAATAACATAATTCAAGAAAGGACCAAAACAGTAAGTAATTAGATGGGACTGAAATGTTTTAAAGTATGGTACATACATGTTCACTTAGTATCAAGCACAACTCTGCATACACAAGCATGCAAACAATCATATATATATATATATTATCTTCCAAATGAATTTAATTAAAGTCAGATATTTGGTTTAATGCATATAATTGGCATTTTACAGAGTAAAAGGCAGAGCTTCCTAAATCCATTAAAGGAAGATAATGAAAACTACTTCCAATTTAGTCCTACTGTATCTACTGATAATGTGAGTAAAAATAATATATGTTTAATCTGGTTGTCTTATGAATATTATACTATTATAGTGATAAAAAGTAAAATATTTCATAAAATTTTATGTATAGTTCTTGCCCTCACACTTAGATATGAAGCACAACTAGAACAATATTGTTTTCTCTTAATGAGGCAAAACTATCAGTATCTACCAAATGACAAAAAAGTTTTAAATCATAACCCATAAAAAATGGTACCAACATTAAGGAACTTAAATAAATGAGTTTGGGATATCATGAAAATGACATAGACCAATTATCAAAAATAAAAGTGTGAGTAAAAAAGAATATGTGTTAAAAAAAGTTGAAATAAAAGATAATGACATATATCAACTTCCTATATGGAAGATGTAGCTTCACACTATATATATATATATATATATATATATATATAATTAATAAGAAAAGGAAAGAGAGATAGAAAGTATGTAACTTATCTGAGGTTCATAGATAGTAGGCACCTTGTGAGGTTTGGAGTTCTTTAAATTTTCGGAGACCGCCCCCTTCATCAGAAAGGTAGGAAGAAATTTCCAGTGATTGGCTACCCGACAATTGAGCAGCCAAAATTTGCTGCCATGTTAGCTTAGGTCATAAACAATTGACTACACCAGATCACCAACTTTCTCTCTCAATGAGGGCCTGGGAAGAGGCAAGGACTTGATGGGGGTTGGAGATATGCATACCAACACCCCCATATTGACACACACTCATTTAAACACATCCATTCTCAAATGTGCCAATATTTAAATATTAACACACACAGTATTCGAGTCAATTGGAGCCTAGTGAAAATTGTGTGCAATGTGGGAAAAGAAAAAGAAAGAGTACAGCTTCACCTACATTAAATTTAAAATATGTTCAAGATGACAGGAAATATGAAACATTCATAGGTGAAGATTTCATATCATCAAGCCTTGAGCTGTAGGACAGAGGTACCTTCTACTCAATAGCAAACCTTTCTCATTCTCCATTAAACACACATCTCTTTCAATCAGAAGGAACAATAATTTAGGAAATAACAACAATTTACCCACAATAATTGAAACAGTTTATAATTAACAACAATTATCAGCTGAGAAAGGAAGATATGACCTCAGAACAGTTGAATTCTATATAAGAGCTTAGTGTAATGCTGCCCATGCTATTTCCAATCCCCCTCTCTCTTAACTCTTATGCATATTTTTGGCTATGTAATAACATTGTCCTAATGCATATATAACAAAAATATGAATGTGATATTGTCAAAACACAGTTAATATGGGAAGAAAATTTCACAGTCCAATGCCAGCTAGCACTTAGAATATTTTTCCCTTTCTCCTGAAGAAGGAAACTGATGCCTCCGAAAATTTTAAGAATTTGACCTTTTCCTCATTGGTATGCTAAGCATCGATTTCAGGTAAGCAATATCCCTTTTCTCTTTCCATATCAATTGTATTACACTCATTGGGTAATTGGATATGTAGAAAGTTCGAAATTGGCTTTTTAAATCATATATATGGCATATTATTATGCTTAAAGAAATACATATCTTAATCATAGAGGAGTGGAAGAAGAAAGAAAGGCTGAAAATATTCAGCAGAGGCACATGTCCTGACATATGCCAAACATATGATTTAAAAAGTGAATTTCCTATCTTTATCCCAAAGATTTCTAACTATCCATATATATATATACATATACATATACGAGCAACTAAGGATGATGTAACATTAATAACACACTCTAATGTGTATATAAATGCTCAAGGATTTGACTATTTCAAATTTTAAAATTGGTATGGAAAGGTAAAGTTGGATACCTGAAATTGAGATTCTGTGTTGCCATTTTGGTATTTTAGTATGGGAAACAGTGGGAAGGGATATTTTGACAGAAGTTAAGGAATTCTGCTACTTGGAAAGCAAAATAACTAGGGATGGTTGAAGTAAAGTAGCACAGGAAAAATTGAGGAATTGACTTACAGATAATATAAGTGTGAATATTAGGAAATCATTACAAAAAATATATAGTGTGGCATTATGTGGATGTGAAACATGGACGATAGTAGTTGCAGAAAGGTAAACAATAAAGACCTTTGAAATGTGGCTATAGGAGAATGCTGGAAATCAGATGGGTGGATAGACTCACTAACGAGGAAGGGGAAAAGAGAACAATATGGAGGACGTTGACCAAGAGAAGGAATAGATTAGTAGGTCACACTAAGACATTATAGTCTTGTAAAATAAACAATAGAGGGAAGTTTGTGGGGTAAGAACAGAAGAGGGAGGCCAAGCATGGAATACATTAAGAAGATTAGGGAGGATATGGTAGTTGCTGCTCAATATATATTAGCATAGAGGGTTGCATCAGACCAGTCTTAGGACTGAATACCACAACAACTACTTTTCGGATTGCAAAATTTCAGAGACATTGTCATCTTTCTTCTGTAGAGTCACCCTCCTGCACATTGTGATTGCCAATTACTGCATAAGAAGCACAGTGTGGAGTTCTGACTTGAGGAACGGGGTTTTAGGTCCTTGCTTTAATTTTACATACTCCATTTTATCTGATGCCAACTTTTAATTAAACTAAGCATGTAGTATTATTAATATTAATAATAGCCATATATATAATTAAAATTAATAATGGGCTTTACCTGGGAGGGATGCAGAAAAATGACATCTTTTCAAGATTCTGAGCTTCATTCTTTCAAACTTTTTTATAGTTGATAGTCCACATCATTTGTTTACAAACAATAAGAGAAAACTGAGTGCTTCTGATATCTTGCTGAAATCACTTTTTGTCACAATAATTTTTTCAGTACCTTACATGTCTTAGATTATTAATATGTGATTAAACTGCTATAAAAACATTTCCTATTTCATGTTTCTGTAACAGGAACTTCTTGACATGTTAACTGTGCCAGATGAGTTTTTAGATTTCCCAGTAAAAGAAAGGGACATTCTCAACATTTACCAGAAATCAGAAAATTATGAGTTATATTTTCCTTGTGAATGTGATAACCAAGAAATTAAGTCAGTAATGAATTTGTCAGATGGAACATCATTTGACAATCTTATAATTGAAGGAAATAGCAACTCTGACTTGGTTTCAGACTCAGTAGTAATTGAAAAGATCCAGGAAGCTGAGCACCAAGCACTTGAAACTGGTAATCTTATAAGGGAACTTAAAGAGAAGCAAAGAATACTTCTGCAAGTAAGTCTACTTTTCATTTAAAATTTTAAATAGATATGACTGTTTTGTAATTTTATGGAATAGAATTTTTTGTTTGTTTCTTGTCAGTAGATATAATTACAGAATTAAGGTTGGACCTGTAGTTTTTTTACACTCTATATTTTGTATTAGAGCCTTCTTTACTTTTAATAAACTTTGTAAACATTTAATTGCATTTGTCTGAACTAGTCGACATGCCAGGCAAGCATTACAATTTTATTGTTAAATGATCAAATATGTTTTTCTTTTGTAACTGAATAAAAACTTCCAAAGTAAAATGGAAACATTATTTGAATAATTTTGTACATATTTCTTAGTATAATGTGTACTTAACCAAATAATATTAATATGTATGTGGTATAACTGTTGAGTAAGTACCTTTTTTATTCTATTTTTCTAAAATCATATATATTGTAGCCGATCAATCATTTCTGGCGTTTCCTCAATATCGTAATTTAACACTTTTAGGGTGCCAGGTATTTTTCCATAAAAACACCAAAATATGATTTCAAGAGTTTATTTTGTGATCAGAGCATGAAATATATACATCAACAGGGCGTGGTCATTCTCTCATTCATGGCGTAAACACAATCTGCTTCTACAATGACCCCCTGACGACTGCCCTCTGCGTTCGCGAACAACAGAACATATTGCCAGACCACATTGTTGTCTCGAATGGTGCGACTCCCCAACACGTAGCAACTCACAAGCTGGCCTGCATTATTTTTTGTAACTTTACATGTTACAATATATAGAGTTAATTTTTGTGACATGAAAAATATGGAACAAATGATTATTTCTCTGTAAATATTTCACATGTGAAGCTTAAGTTCATTGTCATGGCAACATCTATTAATTTGTACCTCATGTCATATTAAGTGAATTGAACCCTTCTTTAAAGAAGAAAGGCACATACATGCCTTTTCTAAATAACTTGATTGAATTGAAATATCATACATTAGTTTCTGTTTTCACACACAAATTTCAGCTTATATAACTTTTCAGCCAATGATAAGAGCTTATGTCATTAAAAAATATAGGCTCTAAACTGAAGACCACAGTTAAGTCAGATAATGTTAGCTGAATTTCAAGTTAAATGCTTAAATATTAGTATAAGTATGTAATGTGAAAATAATTACCTAGAGCACTGGCACTTTTGGCTAACATATCTGCTTTTTATTTACTTCAGACACATTAAAAAACTATTGTTGATTTTACTATGTAGAACTCACAACATTGTGTAGGACATTAATCTGTTTAAAATAAATAACAAAGATTCATATTGTATGTCATAATCTCACAGTTATGCTGCATCTGGGTCTCTTAAGTATTTTACAGGGAAAGTCGAAGTTCTACTTAAGTTACTTTGAGATCCGTAGAAACTTATACCTAAAACTTCCTCAAAATCTTGGTTGATCATACTGGGCAATTTCCCAAAACTAGACCACTTGATATGGTATGAGCTGAAATTGAAAATTCATTATTATTACTATCATTGTATAAGAGTTTTTCTTTCCATTGCATAAATGAGGCCCAACGCCCTAAAAATTGGCCAAGAGTAAAATATGTCATATATCCTTAAATGTATTGCTAAATTGTATTTCAGTTTAACCCTTTAGGCATATAAAAATCATATTTGACACTGACATAGAATATCTGCACTAATAAAGAACCCCAATTTTCATAGCTTGGTGCTTCATCGAGTCTAAATCTGGCCTGATTACATTCCAGAACACTTTTTCATGGTATTAGTTAAATATTTACATGTACGAATGGCCCAATTTGGATAGGTACCATCTGTCAATTAAAAATAATAAAAAGGTATAAAATATGAATATTTGCAGATCAAACATCCAGTACTTCAGAAGATTCCATGAATAAAATTCCTGCAAGATTGTCTGTTTCTCATATATAAATGTAACCAAAATAATATAAAATGTCTTAAAGCATTAAATATTTTATACATAAAAGGCCAAATCAGATGGGTGGATAGAGTAACTATACAGTAAGTTCGAAGCAGAATAAGAGAAGAGAGATCAATATGTAGGAGCAAGAGAAGGGATAGATTAATAGGCCATGTTTTGAGACATGAGGGTCTTATAAAATAAGCATTAGAGGGAAGTGCGTGGGGTAAGAGCAGAAGATAGATACCAAGGATGGAATGTGCTAAGCATATTAGGGAGGGTGTGGGATGTGTAGCTATGTAGCAATGTAAAGGCTTGCACAGAATTGGTTAGCATGGAAGTGACTTTTAGTTACCAAAAATTCGGTCCCAGGCACTAGAATCGTAATTCAGAATCATTTACATTGCCACTTATAAAACATTTGCATTAATATTAACTCATTAAAAATTTCCATTACTGACATAAAATGTTAGTTAAACTTTAGAATTATTTCATGCTAAACCATAATTTAATTATCTCATTATGCGGAAAGTTCTATATGGCATCAAAGATGCTTCAAAAGATCGTCTGAAACCTTTTCTGGTGAGGACTACAATACACTAACATTTCATGGTAATTGGATGAATGTTATAGGAACACCAACAGCTCCAGCTAAGTCATAGCACTCCATATTAGTACTGAGCACTCCCACTCACTGATTCACAGTCATAGCACTGTAGTCATTTTGTTCAGAGTGAGCAGTAGTGATGTGCAGTCTGACTCCTTGGGATCAGGAGATGTAAAAAGAGTCATTTGCTCCCTAGTTCAGAGCAAGTGGGAGGTTTTAAATGACTTCCTCCCGAGTGACCCATCTCTAGTTGTTATGGAATAATAATAAAAAAGAGGTGCAAATGATGAAAATCACTTCGATTATAAGATTGCTGTGGTGTTCTAAGATGCCCTGTGTCCTTTATTATATCAAAAAACTGTCTGCTTCTGCCTGTTAACAGACACACAAAATGCTAATTTCTTTCTGGTGGTCTATGACAGACTGTTTGTGTTTTACTCAGCAGATGAATATGTCTGTTAACAGACAACATATGCTGGTTTACTGATGATGACTTAATTAATCTGTGACCATTTTACATTTGACATACAATATAAGCTTATATAATCTTTGAACTATTGCTCCTGTTTTAATTGGGATACTATACATATACATATATATCTTTCACAGAAAGAAAATTTATCTGATGAGGATGGGGAACGAATACAAGAATATAAGATGCAAATTGATGAAAAATTGGAATATCTTGAATCAATTACAAGAAATGTAAGTCATTTGATTGGACTTCCATCAATAAATCAATTGAATTGCCAAACAAAACACAGTGAAATATTTGAGAAAGTTAGTGAGTTGTCAAATAAGTTAAGTGAAACTATTTCGAGCATTGTTAGTGTAGAGAAGAGAAAAAGTAGACTTGATCTCATACATATTAAATCATTGACCAATAATTCATGCTGCAGGGCAGAAAATGAAGAAAGTTCATTTTCAGGGACAAAAAAAGAAGAAAAAAGTGAGATAGATAATAACTTAGAGATACAAGAAATTTTTGTTGCAGCTGAGAGAGAAAATTCTTTATGTGAAATAAGAAGTTGTGAAGAGACAATATTGAAAACTGAACTGTGTGATAATACATCAGTGAATGAAGATATTAATCAAACTGTTGAATCAAAGGAAAGCACAGAACTTTTGGACCTGGAGAGAAGATTGAGTGATGAAAAAAATATATATGAAGAGACTGAAATGGAAAAGTTACAAAGTGAATGCATAGATAGTGTCATTCCTAAAGATATTGAATCATGTGAGGACTTAGTTAAACCAAACACAAGTGATTCTGATGAACTTCTCAAAAGCAAGAAAAGTTCTGCTTCCAGTGTTAATGTGTCCAAAGTTATAATTCATGGTTCAAGTAACAATTTTCCAAAAATTCTTCTCTGTGATGAACCACATGGAAAATCAGATCAGACTTTCAGTACTCTTTCAGAAAAGAAAAACAATCCAGTAAGTACTTGTAACTCTGTATGACTATGCTTTAATATTTAAAGTTGAATATTATATAAGCTCAAGTTAAAACAGGTCAATATTTTATTCTTCTTACAATTACCTAACAAAGTGAATATAATTAATGAAACTTATCACCATGCAAAATTTATTTAACATAGTTTTTTTTCCTATACATTGCACAAACAAAACCGCGTGAAACTTGCAATAAACATAGCAAATATATATGAAAAAATAATCTCCTATATTAGCCTTTCACAGAAGCTGGTTATGATATTACATAAAATGAATCCTCCAGTATATACTCTAATGCTCTGTCATGTTCAGTGGTTATATGATACATAAGAATTTTTACAAGATAACTATGTAGAATACTAATTATAATGCAATGGCATTAGAGTTATCTATAGTCTGTTATATGCTATATTTCTAATATCACCACCTTAATTTGCATTAGTGTCTAATTTTTAAAAGAGCCAAGTTTCGACACATTTCTAACACAAACGTACTTTGTATTAGTTGCTGCTGTGGTTTTCAGTCCAAAATGGATCAGATGTAACCCTCCACGCTAACCTATCTTGGGCGAATATTTCATTTCCACATAAATACCACATCCCACATCCTCCCTAATCTGCTTAGCATTTCTACCCTTGGCCTTCCTCTTCAGTTCTTACCCTACACACTTCCCTCTAATGCTCATTTTACAATATACTCATGCCTTAAAGTGTGACCTATTAATCTATCCTTTCTCTTGGTCAACATCCTCCATATTGTTTGCTCTTCCCCTATTCTGCTTAGAACATCCTGGTTAGTGATTCTATGCACTCATCTGATTTTCAGCATTTTCCTATAGCACTACATTTCAAAGGCTTCTATTCTTTTCCTTTCTGCAACTCCTACCATCCATGTCTCACGCCCATATAACACCACACTCCATATGAACATTTTTAGCAATGATTTCCTAATATTCACCATAAGTAAATTCCTCTTTTTTTGCAAAAGCCTTCCTTGCCTGTGCTATACTACTCTTTATATCTACTGTATTTCTACCATTCCTAGTTATTATGCTGCCCAAGTAGCAGAATTTCTTAATTTTCTTCAAAATATCCCTTCCCTATCTCACAACATTTGTTATTCTACTGTTTCCCATACTACACTCCATTGCCTTGGTTTTCCCTCATATTGAATTCTTTCTCCAGGACCAGGTTCATGCCATTTATTACTAGAATATCATCTAATAAGAGTAGGGTTTTTATTTCTCCTCCTTGCAGTATGATTCATTTTTAGTATCCTGTTTTAACTTTCTTCATTACATTTTCTATATGTAAGTTAAACAGCATGAGCAACAGACTGAAACCTTGTCTTACTCCTTTCTTTATTTCTGATTTCTTTTCTTGTCCTTCAGTTCTAATTACTGCTGACTGTCATCTGTAAACATTCTGTATAAGACTTCTTTCATGATATTTCATTCCTGTGTTCTTCAGAATCCTTAATAGCGTGTTCCAGTTCAAAATATGAAACACTTTTTTCTAAATTTACAAATGCCAAGGATGTGGGCCTGATTTTCCTTATTCTTATAACTTAGATGCAAAGTCAATATATTGCTTCTTCACCCAATGATCTTAACTCCGCCGGAATGTTATCAACTCTTGGCACTTTACAATTGCTCAGATCTGACAGCGCTCTATCAAACTCCAACCTTAGAATTTTGTCCAATTTGCCATAATCCACCTCCTCTTTTTCTATTACTGACTGATCTAGATTTCCTTCTTGATACAGGTCTTCTAGATATTCCTTTCATCATTCTGCCTTTTCTTCTGTATCCAGAATTGGCTTCCCATCCGCCCTCCTGATGTTCTAGCTAATATATAAATCTCTCTCCAAATGTTTCTTTGAATTTGCTATAAGATGCATTTCTCTTGGAGCCAAGCCCATTTGGTTGCTTTGAACTTCCTATCTATCCCATTCTTCAAGCACCTGTACTGCTCCTTACCATTTTCATCTTATGTTTTTATACTTACACCCTTCATCATTCATTTTTATTATTTCTTTTGTTATCCATACTTTCCTATTGGTCTGAGCTATTCTTCCTATTTTTTTTTGTCAGCTGATCTAGTCATTTCTTCCATCATGAGTGTCCATCTCTCTTATATATTGTACCTCCTGTTGTTCCAGTTTTTCTGTTTCCCATATTTCTGTTTTAATTCCCTTCTTGAGTTTATTCTTTTTTAGCCTGCATTTTATAATCAACGGATTATGGACACAGTTTAGACCTGCCCCTAGGTATGTTTTGAAGTGCAGCACCTGATTCCTATACCTCTGTCTCACCATAATGTAGCCTAATTGGTACCTGTTTGTGCCCCCTGGTTTCTTCCATGTGTAGAGTCTTCTTTCATGATTCTTTAACCAGGTATTTGTCCCTACTAATTTGTGCTCAGTGTAAAATTTTACTAGCCTATCGCCCCTTTGATTCCTTTCACCAAGTCCACAGTCCTCAACTACATAACTTTCTCTTCCCTGTCCTATTATTGCATTTCAAACACCCATTATTATCAAATTTTCATTTCCCATGACATACTTAATTATTTCTACAATTTCTTCATACATTTTCTATATTTTTTAAATATTTTCTTCCTTTGTGAATGATTGTCATTGGCTGCGGGTTTGTTTCTAACATCATAACTAACTTTTACGATATTGTTTATAATTTCCTATTTGTTGTCCCAGCCTTTTATTCATTACAAGATCTACCCCTGCATTCCCTCTATTTGCTTTTGTGCTAATCACCCTATTTTCATCCAACCAAAAATCTTTCTCTTCCTACCATCTAACTTCACTAATTCCTACTATATCTAACTTTAACATATTCATTTCCCTTTTTACATTTTCTAATCTACCAGCTCAGTTTAAACTTGACATTCCATGCTCCAATTCATAGAATGTCACTCTTTCTCTTTCTGATGGCCCACTCCTGAGTAGCCCCTGCCCAGAGATCTGAATGGGGACAATTTTACCTCCAGAATATTTTACCTGAGAGGCTGCCACCAGATTTTTATGCATTGAGCATTGCATGTATCGGAAAAATTAAAGACGGCTGTAGTTTCTCTTTGCTTTCAGCCATGCAACAGTAACACAGCAGTAACACAACCGTGCTTGTGTCTGTCCAACATTAAGCCATTCCTGGATCACTATTTTCGTGTGTCAAGTAGTTAATAGTGCAGTCTGTTTCTTTAGCATGCTAGGTTTTGTCTGCCTTGAAAAATCAGTACCATTCATATTTGTGTTGTCGTCCACACTTCGCAACCTGGAGAGATGTCCAATGTGCGACTAGCATCCCCACAAGGTTATTCTTTCATACATACCAACATCCTCCCCTTATATATATATATACATACATATATACACATACACACATGTATGTGTATATTTTTATAAGCACATATTTTAAATGAAGTTAATTTTAAAAACAGGCTATTTATGAAGAATTATTATTTTTTGTAATGCTGTAGCACATGAGCACACATGCATGAAGTGCCATTGGAAATGTTTCATTGTAACACCTCCTTGCTTTTAAATTTATCAGTTGAAATTCTTATTTCTATTTGATGAAAAACTTATCTTACTTGTTCTTGTTAGTTTACCTTACTCCACATTCATTATTGCACTTAAACCTATAACATCTTTTACTAACTGAATTCTTCATAATAAATGACTGAGATTCTGCTTGTTGAATTAATATAATAGAAATATGTTAAAGACCACATTTTTTTCTCAAATTTGATCAAATTACCATTTGTTTGCATTACTGTAATTATTCGTAGGAGGTTGTGATGTCATTAACTGGACGATTATGTGAAAGTTATTCCTTGCAAGAAAAATTAGCAGTTCAGTTTGGAGAACTAGAAGGTGGCAGGTAACTAACAATTTTATTTCTATTAGAGAATGTTGGCTTTCCCGGTGGATAGACTGAATAAGAAGTTCTCGGGATTTCACCCGGGTTATGTCATTTGTAAGATACAACGTTTCGAAGACTATCCCCGCCATCGTCTTCAGGTACCTGATGCCGAGGAAACTAAAGAAGGAAGAGGCAACTTGCACGAATGTTGCATTCCTTCTTTATGTGACTCTAAGTATCGGCAGACTGCTATGCAAACATATGATCAAGGCTGTTTTTAGACCACAGGCTAAACTGTGTTGCCTATTGGAGTCTGTTAAGGACAAAGTCGGCCTAAAAACAAATGGCGTCTATGTAATTAAGTGCAACTGCGGATTAAAATACATAGGCAAAACAATCCGCACAGTCGAGATTAGGTGTTCCGAGCATGAGAGATGTATCCGTTTACCACCAAATCTGCCGAAGCGGAATATGCTCTCATGACCAGGCACAAAATTGATTTCGCCAATACAAAGATTTTGGATCACACCAGAGGTTGGTGGAACAGTATAATTACTGAAGCTGCAAGAATTAGGACCTCTGGAAATTTAATGAACCGGGACAGTGAGTTCCAGCTCAGCAAGGCCTGGGAACCTATCCTTGCTTCAATGAGGCATAAAACAACGCGAGGACCAATCGAGAGAGGAGCGACAAATCAGGACCCTGCATTTCTACCGTGAGGTCTTGTGGAGGGGAGCGAGGACATGGATATAAGCCGCGCAGACATGGTATCTGCATCAGTTACCTGAAGACGATGACAGAGATAGCCTTCAAAACATCGTATCTTATAAATGACATAACCCGGGTGAAATCCTGAGAACTTCTTATTCAATTTTATTTCTAATTAATTTTGATTCTTATTTTTCAACTATAAAAATTCTATAGGTATCACATTCAAGAAGAACTTCTCCAGAGAGATGATACTGTAGACAGCTTGCAGAGAAAGGTTTCCAGCTTACAAAGTGAAGTGAAGCTCATGGCTAAAGAGAATGTACTTCTAACTGAAAAAATATCATACCACAACTCACATGTAAGTTTAAGAATAAATTATGCTATCATGTAGTATGAAACTGAGTTGTGGGGTGATTAAGGTGTGATGGGGTGAAAAAGGTATTCGGTATTCATAAATAGGAAATTTAATGATGAATCAATTGTACTTGAAGTGGCAGTGATTAATAGTGGATCTGTTGATGCCTTGACTGGGGACTGAATGGTATTGAAATAGGATTAATAACATGGCAAAAGTTTGTGTCTCTTAGATGATTGACAGATGTGATGACAGTTGAATTTGAAATTTTGTAAAATAGAACTCTCTTAAACCTCCCTAATGCTGCTTGTAAATAATATCCAAGAAAATATATTGGAATTGATTATCTTATTGTGTTTGAATAATGTGTCAAAAGGATTTACTTTTCACTTAAAGTGTTGCAATATACCAGAGCTCTAGCAGTTCCCAGCTTGGACTCATCATTTAAGGATGTAAGAACTTGCTTCTTGCAGAGGTGAGAGCACACAGACAAGTAGATTATAGTGAAAGATTTCAAAAACTTATATTTGCTATGTATGCTACATGGTATAGTAAACCACATGTAGTGGATATTAGGTATTAAGTATGTGGTACGCGATTGCCTGTACCACATAATTTTAATTAAATTGTATTTTTTTTCTTGTACATAAGTATTTAGGTCTAAGCAGGACGAAGTCGGGAGCATGAATGAACGCGATAGGTTAATTAAATGACGAATTACAGTCATCTTCTCGGCCAGAAAACGGAAACATTAAGGTTCGGTAAATATTATTGGACGAGATAGCATCAAGTCTCGCCTGCGGAAGACATGGACAACAGATGTTATTTATCAGCAATACATCTGTTGTCAGCCGCGGGAAAAATTGACCTGACGCCTGGACCTGCTTCCTACCTGCTCTGTACCCCGATTCCCCGAAAGCCGGAACAATAGAGGCAAGTGACTTCATAACAACAATTTGTTATGTCCAAGATTATGAAGGACACTTGCCGAAAATAAGAATCTCCAGAATCCTACCCTCCATATGGAGGAAGTAGGAAATGCACCCCCACCAGGAGAGAATTGGGGCGGGGCGAGAAGAAGAAAACCAGGGTGCATTAGGAGACCAGATTACAAGAGCAGTTTACAAGAGCAGTTTTAGAGGACAGCAATTTACAAGAGCAGTTTACAAAATTTATTTAACAGCAGTTACAGAAACATTTTTTTTGGATGCACCCAGAAGACAACATTGAAAAATTTAAATAGTTAAGTCAGTTTTCACTGGACGTAAAAATCTGATCCAATTATCCATCCATCTTTGAAGCCAGCATACCTCCGACGCTTGGAAGACGACGCCAAGCAGGCATCAGCTGAGTCACCTGCCAGTAAGGACGTCGGGGATCGTCACAACACCGTGGTGATGTACCCACCTTATTGTTTCCTGCCTCTGGTCGTTTGTATATAGTGTTCGCTTTTCCCCCCATATTCGATTTATACCCACTGAGCGTTTAGCTTTCCCTTAGTTAAAGATTCACTCATGCTCCCGACGTAGTGAGCGAGGATCCCCCTTTATATCAAATTTAATAAATCTGCATTTGTTAAAATTTAAATATTATAATTTTTTTATCCCATATAAATTAAAAACAACCTAAAATCATTCTCCCCACCTACAAATTAATAGAACAATCACCACAAGTATTTGTTAAGATAGATATGTACTAGTCGTTAAGGTATTAGTTATTTAAGTATAGATAGATTCATGATTTTAGTATCCAGCCAACCGCAGAGGATACATGTTGTTTATTCCATGTGCAGGGGGGATGGGAAAATAATGTGAGAACATCTGTCTGAGAAATTTGTGGGGTATGCCAGCACAAAGAGGTGTCAACTTTTGCTTGTACCTGACCAGGCGTGTGAGCGCATATATTATTTCTCCCCACCAAGGGTCAAAATGGCGAGGATTGCCCAAATTCACAGGAATTGGGGGCGTGTTCTGCTCAAAATTATGAGTGGTGATTGGACGTACAGATGGAATGAGAACTTGAGGTTATGACAGAAAAGAACAATTGCTATGAGAATGCGAGAGAGAAAGAACAGTTGGTGTGAAGAACATGAGAAAGGAGGACAGTTGTTGTGGAGAACACAAGAGAAGAAGACAGTTGTTGTGGAGACTGAAAGATGGACAGTCGAACCGGAGTCCTAGCTGAGGATTTGGTCTGGAGAAAAAGAGAAAAGGACAACCAGCTGCCAAGTCCAGCGACCAGAGGCCTTCAGCAACAAAGCAGCAAAGGGGTCCTGGTTTCGTCTTCCCACACCACAGAAAAACATCCGAGCTGGAGCAACCAGCAGTTATCAACCATAATAAGGAACCAAACAAACCAATCACAAATGTTCTCACGTTTATAGGGTAATTTGTTTTTTTCTCTCTCTCTAAATTCTGGGTATGGAAATTATTTTTTCTTGTATAATTTAAAAGGAGTTAATTTTATCTATTTAATTGGTGTAATTTACCTAAACCACCATGATCGGAGCAAGTAAAATGATAGAAGTTTTTCAAATAGATAAAAATAGTATATGTAGTAACAAATTATTTTAAATGCTGTAAATAGTTTTTTTTTGCATATGGAAATAAAATATAATGCTTAACTGGTCCAGATTGAAATATAATTAAAAATAACCCTGAAGGTAAATGTGGTGCTAAAAGTCTTTTATTCACATCACAATGGAAAAAAGCAAACTTCTTCAAACAAGGAAACTACTGTTGATATTCATTTTTTCACATATTAAGAAAAAAACATTTATTCTAAAATGACACTCTTGGTGATTTTGTAGTAAAATTACTTCATGCCCAATTATTATCAAAGGGGGCTGCAGACAAATCTGTTCTCTACAGTATATATGTAGCAAGGAAAAATAATTTGACTTATCAATATTGGGTGTTGATGTGCTGAGATGGAGGTGCTTGTAAAATTCTTGTAATTCTGAGCCACCTTCTTCAAGACACTGTGTGTCTGAACAGTGTGGCTCCTGGTCATTCAGAATCAAATTTGAACCTTGGTGCACCAGCCATTATAGGAAAATAACATATTCTGAATCTCTACTCCTCTCTTCCCTTTCCCCCTCCCTCTCCCCCACTCTCCCGTTCCCCCTCCCTCTCTTCCACCACCCTCTCTCACTCACAATATATACAAGTATAGGGTGAGTCAAAAGTCACAGTACACCTTGTAGTTTAAAAAAATTCTGCAGTAATTGGGAAACTTTAAAATGCGACTTAAGTATGGGTGAGATGGTCTATCTTTTTTGGTTTATACTGAACATGGGCACCATCTTGAAATCAGCCATGTGATATGTCAATTTTTTTAATAGAAAGGGATCATTTGCATTTTCTGACAATTTCATTCTTGTAAACAGATTTTAAGTAATAGTTATGATTCTAAAGTTAAAACACATTTAGTTTGAAATGGGAGTCTGGAATGTCCTCCATAAAGGCAGTAATTTAATATGTTCTACATGTTGTCCTTCTCAATCCACACACATTTAAATGCACTGAATCCATTTTCCGTATAAATTTTGGCATACCCTCTTCAGTGTGCTGCTCAAGATGGTGTCTGTTTCTTATTTTCTTTTCATATATGAGTTGCTTTAAATGACCCCACAGATGAAAGTCAAGTGGTGCTAGATCTGGTGTTCTGTGTAGACATTCCGCAGAACCATGTTGGCCAATCCAATGATAAAGAATTTGACCATCCAACTACTGGCAAAAAACTACTTCATAGTGTGTTGTGGCTCCGTCCTGTTAAAAGTAAGAGGCAAAGCTGCCATCTTCATTCAGAACTAAGGGAAACACCACTTCTTTCAGAATTTCCAGGTAACAGTAAGTATTTAGGTTCTGGTCAATGAAAATGGGTTCAATTACACATGTAACCCCATATTCCACACTACACAATTCTGGTCATTCAGTACCTGTGGTTGTGACAGTTGATTTCACCACTGAAGTTTGCCTCATCACTGAACCTGATACCTTGTGTAAAAGAGGGATCTGGTTGATCTTGTTGTAGAGTCCATGTGCAAAACTTCATACTTTTGTCTGGGTCATCCTCTGCTAGGTGTTGGAGAAGCTGAATCTAGAATGGATGCCATTGATAAGCATAAAGGATTCATACAATCAATGACTGGCTGATTCCACATTCTACTGACAACAAATGTCATGTGCTGCAATGCGGGTTCCTCATGAAGGATGCCAAAACCATTGCTGAGGTTGCCTCATCAGTAGTACTTTTTGAATGGCCAATCTCTTATCAGCTACAGGCCTAGTTTCTATGAATTTGGACATTAAGTACCTGACAGTGTGTGAAACACAGTTGTTAAAATCTGCAATGATGACACGTATACTTCATTCTCCAGACATCTCCTCTTTTGTCAAAACCATCTTCAGTTACCTGCAATCAAAATGTGTTGTAACTTTTTAACCATAACTGCTACTTTTAACCTGTTAACAGAAATGAATGTGTCAGAAAATTCTGATATTTGATATATCACACAACTCCTTTCCATAAAAAAATTGACTTAGATTGGCACCCATGTTTGGTACATGCCATAAGAAAAAGACCATCTCACCCATACCTAACTGGAATATTCAGGAATGTTCAGTATCTGATTAATAGGAAAGGGAGGGGATGTGGCTTTAAGGAGGGTTTGTTTGATGCATTGGTTGAAAATGTTGGGATTGTAGCTTTGGGCATGAGCAACTATTGGAAATTGTGTTTTAGTCAGTTTGATAGTGACCTGGTGGTTATTAATTTGTTCTGGAGGGGCAGTTTTGTTTGGCCTTTACAGAAAGCTGGTCAGAGTGTACAGTTAATCTGCTAAATGATGTGGAAGGAGAGGCATGTAATGTTTTCTTTGATTTTGTAGGTGGATGTTTGTGGAGGATTGTAGGAAGTTGAAGTATAGGGCATCTGTTTCTGCTCCAGGTTGGCAATCGGTTTTAAGTGAATGAGTTGAGATTGATGCCTACAATAATATAATGGAGGTTGAGAGGGCAACCCTTTTACAAGTGAGAAGTATTGTACAACAATGTTATTTATATCAGGGTTGAATTGCAATCCAGTGTAGGCCAGGTGGAGAAAAGAGTTGAGTTTTTGTAGTCCAGGAAAGTAGGTTGAGGTTAGGAGTGGTCTATGTTTATTATATTGGTCAAGGGTAGATTTGTTTATGGAGGAGGTCATTAAGTCATTGAGGATCTGGTGGGTGTAGGTGGTCAGGCTGTTCTACATTGAGCAAATATAAGGTAAGGTAAGCTGTATGGTTGAGGGTGTTTGGTATGTTCAGGAGGTTCTTGATGAAGGGGGCTCAAGCTTTCAAAAAGTTGGCATGTTCCTAGCAGACAGCGACACTCAGTAAAGTGAACAACTCCCTCTAAGATGGATCACAACAATGGAAAATTATGGAAGAGTACTGCAAAAGTACATACAAACCCAAATCAAACACAAGAGCAAAGATTGAAACGTTTTAGAGGGTGTTAGAGGATGTTGTGATCTAACAGTCCAAGGAAAGTCCTTGACTCAAAAGATTTCTTTTCCCTATCTTAGCTTTTATCTCCCACCCTTTGTTTGTGTATGTTTTGAGTTTGTGTTGTCAGTTCAACAGCTGCTGAACTGATCTTTGGGAATTCTCTCTCTCCGATGGGGCTCGTTAACGAGCAACAAAAATTTCACATTGCCGGCAATATTTATGAAAATTATGGCCCAGCAATATTGTCGGCAATGTGTTGCCCTAGCTATGGACGGGCAATGTGTTGCAATGTATTTCCCGGCAATATTGCGGCCAGATTGTAACTGGATCATTTCCCGCTTACACGTAGTACAGCAATATGGCCGAAAATAAAGTTCTTATTAGCGCATAGTGGTGATAAACTAAAGAAAATGAGAACCTGGTTTAGACCTTTTTTAAATGAACAATTCACAATTCAAGCAACGAACTGATTCTTGATTACCTATTCATAAGCGTCGCCTTCTATGTCAAAGGGAGACTGAATATTTCCTTCAAAAATACATCTTTGACGCATTTATTCATTGTCCGACTATTCCATTGAAGTATGCGTAGTTTTAAAGGAAGGATTAATTGAATTTATTTAATTACAGGCTAGACCTCTTTATTTGCTGAAAAATTATTTTAAAAATAAGTAATTACTTTGTAATTATTTTTTATTATATTTCAATAAATGACCAATATATAGGTTTCACAAGTTGTAAAATTTGTTGGCTATTGTTTGCCAAACATCTATTTTTTTACTTGGTATTCTCTAATGACCCACGTCTCAAATTGATGAACTGCATCGATAAATGCAATAATTATTTCATTTGGCGAATCCATGATAAGAATAATGAATAATATTTATACGAAACACGACGCTAACCACATCTTATATTAAATATTATTTCAGCTGATTGGCCACAGAGACGTCTAGGTGAGGGCTGGGGACTAGTATTGCTAGGCAATATTCCATATTTTCGATACCGGATCGAACTCACCGGCAACACCCCGGCAAGTGGTTGCAATACGGGCAATATTGCTCAGCAATACTGATATATTGCCGGGCAATATGTTTATATTGTCAGAAATGTTGCTCGAATTTGGACAATATTGCTAGGCCATGATTGCTGACCACATATTGCCGTAAAAAGTTGCTCGTTTACAAGCCCCTTAACACATCCTGCAGTGCAAGACTGGCAACTGCCTTCCTGTATTCACACTCACTTACTTAAAAGTAATACTTTTATCTTCTACTTCTGTTATGTGTGTGTATTGCTTGTTTGGAACTTTCCTTTTCTTTCATTATTTTTGCATTGTTGTGACCAATTCATGAGAAAGTTGTTGGCTTATTGGGAGTCAATTTTTATCTTCTAACAACTGGAGTACTGTAGTTGAAATACATCACTGAGCAGCTACTGCATTGTTTTTTAAACCTTGTGATGAACAGGACTCATGCACTCAAAAATTTGATATATTCCTGCATCCCAACTATTTGACTCCTAAATCAACGTAAGGTGAGTCAACAGTTACAAGTTATTTGTTTACATAAAATTTCCACACTGCATTATTAATGTGTATAAACTTTTACAGACCACGAAATCATGCCCTCGATGTTTTGAATCTAAATCTAGACCTGAAAATAAATGTGAACAATTTATTATGAAAATGATTACTGATTCAAATGGACCTGGCTATGAATCTCAATTGGTATGTCATGAGTTTTTATGCTTTAAGTAAATTGTTTGTAATTATTTTATCAAATGTTTTATACACAAAATAATAAATTACAGTTGACAGTATCATCATACAATACTGTTTAAATGCATAGTACTTTCAATTAATTCATGTATTAACAACCAAAGAGACATCTCCAATAAAACAATTGAACATGTATTCCTTGTATAATTTTCTACATCAAGTAAATATGAAAGGGAGGGAAACAATAAATGTATGCATTTATCATGGGATGAAAGTGAGATAAAATGAGATTTAAAAAGTGTATTGACATATGGGTGTTATAAGTGAAACTGAAGAAGGGAGATGTATTTATATTCCTATTGTGTTAGTCTCAATAATTGAATAACTTGCGTTCATTGTTTTTACTACCACACTTTTCAAAATTTCATTTCAAAGGTTGGCTTATTTTGATCTGATGTATGAAGGTGGAGTATCTGCCTTCTTTATGGTTTAAGTTAAATGATTGTCTTCTTGGCATTCATATTATGATTTATTTTAGGTTAGCTTTGTCCTAAAATTAATTTCTTGTTTTAAATTCAGGAGTATCAGTTATCAAGTATGGAAAATGAGATGCGCAACATTCAACATGAACTGGACATGGTTCAGCAACAGAGACAACTGATTGAGCAACAGAAAGAATTGCTGAAATCAAAATCTTTATTGCCTACTAATGTATGAATATAGCTCTTTTTACTATAATAGTTAACTAACTACAATTTCATTGTATTTATCATACTGACATATCACTATGTACCAATGATACACTGCCATTATTATTGCTTACAACTTGTACCTTCTTTAAGAGTTAAAAAATATTTGTATAAGACAGAAGTAATGAAAATTATTTGAAACATGAAGATAAGAATTACTTTTAAGATATTCAGTTGATTGATTGAAAAAATAAAATAAATATTTATGTCATTCTGTTTGGAATATATTATTTTCAGATAGTCTCAGAGCAAGAAATAATAGTATTATCTGAAGAACTGAAGAAGTTACAGGAAGAATATGATATAAAAATGAATGAAGTAAATCAACTACGCCATCTTGCTGACATGCACAAGCACAAAGCAGAAATAGCTGTTGCAACCCGTGCAGAAGCTGAGGAAAAGTTGAAGTCTTTGCAGCAGAGAGTATGGCAAGCAGAAGTTGATGCAAAGCAGGTGATCTTTTAACTACTGACATTGGAGAAAACATTACAAGTTAAAATTCATAGGTAGTTTTTGAAAGATGAAAGGTCATCTATAGATCAAGAATGTGTTTGATCAAGCTCTCTTATGTAGCATATTATAGTTTGTAACACTTGGAGATTCATTATTGTAAAGGATATTTTAATTACATAATTATATGTAGAAACTCTCACCGTAGAAAATTTTTATGTAGGAGTTAGTTGTAAAAATGTTTGACAATGGATAGTAATGTTAGTAACACTTTTCTTATGTTGGTGTACCTATTCCTTCTTGCAGAGTAAAATGTGAGATTTGAAAGCAATTCTGGTTATTGTGACACCAAATGGTTATTTAATATTAGTTTTACTACAAAAATATTATATCATTACTATAAGGACTTCATAAAAGGAAATGAAATTTATAACCCATGGAGTCTTCAACATAAATATTTCAATTAATGCTTTCAGTTAAAAATTTGAATAATTAACGTAATTAAAATTAAATTCCAAAAATGCAATCAGGTGGGACTGCAGTTGAATATTTATGGAATTTTGCAGTATACTATTCCAACAGTAATTAGGTTGTAGAATAATAATTTTGGATTGCAAG
Source organism: Eucriotettix oculatus (assembly GCA_034510155.1). Taxonomy (NCBI): domain Eukaryota; kingdom Metazoa; phylum Arthropoda; class Insecta; order Orthoptera; family Tetrigidae; genus Eucriotettix; species Eucriotettix oculatus. Next base: position 126,952,633 of record CM067376.1, on the reverse strand, counting down.
TGGAAAATGCATGAATTGGTGAAGATAATGAACTTGATGACTGCCTTTAGATGAGATTTATTTAAAAAGAATTGAATCCAAGCCAATATATAGAATAAATTTAACAATTGTCCTTATGGTCTTGACACAATTAAGGCTTCTAATAGATGGACTTAATGGGGGAAAATTAAACATGAAATCAGCCAGAGTAATATGGAAGGGGAAGTTGTATCAAGAGACAGCAATACTGCTTATGAATTTCCAAACCAACTGAAAATGTGTTAAAAAATAGTGGATATAAGATGAATAACTGCACAATTGTGATAAGTGCTTATTATTATAAAGAAACAAATCTCTAGATATGATGATATTTTATGCTATTTGTAATTCAAAGTTGGGAAAATAACTGTAATGTTCTAACTTAAGAATATCATGCTCTACTTCAGTCTTTGATCAGAGTATAATCAACGCCTCAAAAGCTCAATATTGCAGAGGACTGCTTAGTGACATGGTAAATTCTGAACTTCAAGTAACTGAGTTTCTGAAAACAGTAACCATAAAGCACTCCTCATATTTAACAGTTTTGACTTCATACAAACCAATTAGATACAGAAGATCTGTAATGATGCATTTCTGGCCCCATGTTGTAATACACTTTTTGTCTCTGCGTATGAGGAATCCATTCTGAAATCTTGCCATCGAGTTTTGTATTTTCTATGAACATTATTAAGATTTACACTAGAGCATATAACGCTTAGTTAGATTGTTAGAAGTATGAATGCAAATACATTAAAGTGTTACATAAATATTAGGTTAGCATGAATTTGTAAATACAGTATATTTTTGAATATTCAGTAACTTGGTCTGGAATATTGTTTTGAAAGAGAAAATGATCTAAACATATTAATAATTTTAATAAACCACGTGACAGATGAACATTACAGTGCAAGTAGTTACATTTTTCCAATAAATTCAACTATTGATGCTTGTAGATGTTTTATAAATTTAGAACCCGTCCCCAAATCACAACCTTTACCTATTTTCTCAAACCATCTCCTTCCTCTAACATATATTTCCCAAATACCTGTCTCTCTCTCTCTCTTGACTGCCCTTATGTATTAGCATTTCCCTCAGTTTGCTCACACTTCAAATTATCGGTTGGATAAGTGAGACACAAACAGCATAGCTAATTAAGACATGACAATACATTATGTTATCATTGATTTCAGGCAGCTGCTATGAAAGAAGAGTTAGTAAATCAGGAACAGGAACTGGAATCATCTGACCAACGCTTAAATGATTCAAAATTTGAGATAGAAGAGCTGAAAAATTTGCTTCAGGAACAAGTTGTACAAGTTGAGAACTATAGGAATAAGGTGAGGAGTGGTGATAAAAGTGACTTTGAAATGTTAATTTCATGGAAAATGGTATTATATTATAATAAAAGTGATTATTGCAGTATCTGCAGACACAACAGCTCTATGAAGAACAGCGACGGGAATTAGAATCAATGGAGGGTGAAAACAAGCACATTAAGGACACTGTTGACATTAGTATACAGAGAGCAAAGGTAATGTCCCCCCAGTATTTATTTGTTGATCTTATTTTACTTTACACTTGAAATGCCTATTATTAACACTACATTAGTCAAACAAGCTAAATTTGAAGTTAAGATTTCCATCGAATTGCAGATTAATTGTGTCATAAGATACTATTTGATAACTGATAATATGAGACTAATCAGTATGAAAGTTTATAATGTTGATAAGATAATAAAAATTTATTAGTTTTGTTTCATTATTGTTATACTATAATTATAACACACTAATATAATGGCACACAATGTGTATCATATATATAATATGTCATGGTCTTGCTTGTACATGCCCACTAGTTATAAGCACTGGAAGGTTGCTGTTTGTGGAGTTTTTCGGGCACCAGAGCAATTTTAATTTTTTTTAAATGTTAGTTTATAACATCACACAACCTAGGATGGACTATTCATTAATGTATTAATAAAGTTAAAAATCTGTTTTAAAAAACAATTTGCAATATGTCAACTAAAACATTAAACCAGGAGCTTTCGCCTAATGATATGCCTATATTAGGTGAAAGCACCTGGTTTAATGTTTTAGTTGACATATTACAATTGTTTTGCAATTAAACTTGATTGGACTTTAAAAAAACTAGTTTTTAACTTTATTAATATTTATTTACAATGTAACATGAAATGGAGTCTGTCAGTCAAATCACCTCAAAAGATTGTTGGTGTTTGCCTTTGAGACTAGCCACCAGAATGGTTCCATTATCATACCCCATAGGACATGCTGAAAAATCATTGGCAATAGGAGATTTAAGTTAGTTCATGGCCAGATATTTTGCTTAGAAATTCCTCATCAGTAACTATTTACCCATCAGATTTTCAACATACCACATGAAATTTTTTTGTCCTTTTGGCTTGGAAATCATTCAAGCAGTAACTGACATGGACATATCGATCGAGATCAGAATCCAACAATTCACTAACATCGGTTGGATGAAAACATTTAATTTTTCGATCTTACTTTATGTGGTCTCACATATACGATGTCTGAATGCCAATCTCTGCAGAACTTTCACCAGGGAACATTGAATTGATGCTTCCACAGCAGAACAAGTTTTGACTCGAGTGTTCTGTTGCCCACTGCATTGCGCATCAAGAACACTTCCAGTGACAAAAGTCTTTTTCTCCCACTACCATAACATTGGATATGACATTATTGCTTTGTCAAAACACACCATGAAATCATTCTAGATACCTTCCTTTGTTTGTTTGATGTTTTGACGTTCGTGGCTTCACCCACACACAAGCCACCAAATGCTTTTCCACACTGAAAGGACTCATATCGGCCTAACACAGGTTGTTTAGTCATAACAATTATCCTTCCTGTGTTAACCACACTATAATTTATTTATTGATTACAACTCATCAAAATAAGAGTTAATATATTTGAAACCACATTTAAAAGATTCGAATTAATATTAAACTCAGAACCAAAGTATAACAATTTGTTTGCTAACAATCGCATCTGTGATGAATATGGATGGCTCATAATAGAACATTGTTGTAGTACTCAGTTCTAAGAATAGTTTGATGCAACCTTACATGCTAATCTATATTACGCAAGCCTTTTCATACCTGCATAATTACCACATCCTTCCTAATCTGCTTAGCACATTCCATCTTAAAATGTGGCCCATTAACCTACCCTTTCTCTTGGTCAACGTCCTCCATATTGTTTGCTCTTCCCCTATTCTGTTTAGAACTTCCTTTTTAGTGATATCAACCATCTGATTTTCAGCATTCTCCTATAGCACAACATTTAAAAGGCATATATTTTTTTCCTTTCTGCAACTCCTACAATCCACGTTTCGCACCCATATAACACCACATAAAAAATTCCTTTTTTTGCAAAATCCTTCCTTGCCTGTGCTATACTGTCCCTAGTTATTGAACATTTACCTTTTCTCACTCCTACTTTATGACTTAATCACCATGATGACTCAGCATCTTAATTGAGTCAAGATATCGACTGACACCTTGAATAAGCACATATATACATACAGAAAAATATATGAAAAGTCAATTATAAGGAGAACATACTTGAAAACATCTCTTTGGTCTGATTAGCGTGAAATAAAATTGGACGTGTGCTGCTCTGGTTCTACATCTGCCCCATGACTCTTAAAACATTTTGCATATATATTAACTAATTAAAAGTATCATTACTTAAAATAAAGTAATAAATTGTTTATTACCTTTACTATAAGTAAATATAAAATAATTGGTTATTACATTTATTGACGCTCTAATGTGAACAATTTAATTATTAAATTCACTTTAATAATATTGTTTATTATAATGTATTATATTTTTGGTTGTTGATATTGAAAGTATTTAATTAGAATCAATTCCAAGAGAAATTGCAAAAGCTTCTTCCTCTGGCTGAAGTTTTAAATACTGCCCAACGAAATTTGCAAGATGTGCAACATAAGCGGTGTATAGCTGAACGCCATTGTGATGAATTAACTAAGGAGATAAATGAAATGAAGAAACATGTAAGATGTTAAAATAATATATCTGTTCATATTAATTTATATTAAAAATAATGCATCTAGATTTTTTATTCGTGTTCTCTCTAGGCAAATTCATTCTTACAAGACCTGGAAGACCGCAAGATGTTATTGCAGAAACATAAGCTGGAATTAGAAAAATTACAAGAGAGACTGGATGGTTTTACTAAAGAAAACTTAGATTTGAAAGAAGAAATGGGAGAACTCAAGCAAGTACCTATGATTAAAAAATAAGATATTACAGTTATAAAAAGTTGTTTCGTCTCATTATTAGATTATTCTTCTATCAGTTAGGCTACCATTTTTCCACTCATTTTGTATCAAAAGTTGTTTCTCTCATTTTTTTACTGTATCATTCACACCCCAGTATTCACATATAAAGGAAATTTCAGTCTCTAATGACAAATTTCCATTAGCACACTTCACAAATTTCTCTATGTAATTTTAGCAGTTCAACAGAATTTTGGTTTTCCTGGATGCTGATCTCTTAATCAGCTGATAAATATTTCAAATATTTTAAGCCTTCAAAAATATAGCTTGATGCAGCATTTCGGCTCTTTGAACAGTGTCTTCCTTAACCTGACTCACATCCTCAATGAAGACACTAAGATTCAATGTGTGGATTATGGTATATTTCAGTAGTGTCAAGAGTTTGTCTGAGCAGAATAATTATTGGTAAGCTACTAACATTGACTTGTTGGTTGAGTTGGTGTTTCGCCCATAGGCATGGGGTTGAAATTAGATAAAACAAACTCATGCAAAACCTATTCTACAGTTTCTCGGTTCAATAATAACATTCAACCAACTGACCAAATTAAAATTCATTTTCCTACGGAATAGAGGTGATAAAAAGTGCAATGGATTTTTAAATTATTGTTAATAATGACCAATAATAGGTTTGAATAACTAGTTTTCTGTATCACTGAGATTAAAAGTAGTCTGATTTAATGTATTTAGTGAAGGTGTTGATTCAACTGGGCATTACGGATGTTGATTAAATAATAATAATGAGTTTAATTCTTGCATCCCCTGCCAGTTAAGTTGTCAAAGCACAACCCCTATGATTGAGGATTGAAGGTGCTGGGGGTATTTATAATATTCTTTAGGGACTGAAATTATTTTTACTCTCTTTACTCTACTCCCATAGTGTACCAAGAGTATTTCCATTAAAGTAGCCAGACTATATTTTACTCCCATATAAAGTACCAGGAATATTTTTGCATCCCTTAAGGTGGCTAGTGTTGCTTCATCATAACACTGAGGTTCTGGGTTTGAATCCCATTACAAGAAACTTATTTGGATATTTTCATTTCAAGTGAAGGCTATGATGTTATGGAACAGTAGAATGAGACAGAGTATACAATGGGTTGGGGCTTGGTTGAGGTGGGAGTAATGAAGCACTAAGATCAACATTAGCCTGCTTTAATATAGCAGTTTTCGACTAGGAATTAAAAAATACCTTAAATTACTAATTAAAAAAGGGGTTTATGTAAATATTTTATTTGATTGAAAAAAACGTATTAAATTAAAAATTGAGAATTTTTAAGTAAAATTAATTGAACATCCAAATAGAAAAATAAACTTAGTTTGATGTACATTCAAGAGATTAAATATGTGATCTTAAAAGAGCAGTAGTTTCACAATAACGTAATGGGATCAGAGTAATATTAATGATTTACTTAGGGGCAAATCTTTTGGAAACATATATATATATATATATATATATATATATATATATATATATATATATATATATATTAAATTGATATTTTTGGTATCAATGAAAAAAAATTGCTATTCATATAGAGAGTGGCATTATATGGGCGTGAAACATGGATGATAGGAGTTGCATAAAGGAAAAGAATAGAAGCATTTGAACTGTTGTGCTATAGGAGAATGCTGAATATCAGATGGGTGGATAGAATCATTGACAAGGAAGTTCTAAACATAATTGAGGACAAACGAACAATATGGAGGACATTGACAAAGAGAAGGGATAGATTAATATGCCACATTTTAAGACATGATGGTCTTGTAAAATTAGCATTAGAGGGAAATCTGTGGAGTAAGAACAGAAGAGGGAGGACAAGGATGGAATACACTCAGCAGGTTATGGAGGTTGTGGTAGTTATGTGGAAATGAAAAGTTTTGTGCAAGATAGGTTAGCATGGAGGGTTGAATCAGACCTGTCTTAGGACTGAATACCACAGCAACATTAAATTGTTCTTACAAGTTGGCAAACACCCCATGGAGGGCCACTACAGTCTTCAAAACAAAGGCATGCCCATAATAGTGTTTACTTACTACAGTGTGATTGTCCTGACTTCCTTCACCAATGGTCATATTTTACAGATCAGGCCACACACATATACATTCTAAGTCATCTAAAATAGTTCGCAATCTGACTACCCAGGCTGACTCCTGCCATTGCCAGTGTCATCTGAAAAAATCTCATTCTTCCTCTCTTTTATTTCATTGTTGCCTGCCTGATATGAGAGCCCATCATTGGTATGTGACTAGCCTGAACTCTGGGAATTCTATCAATGACCCGTCTGAATTAATATTCTACTGCATCCTTAACATACATAAAGTTAATGTAAAATCTAATCTGGTCATTACAAAATATTAAATCAAAGATATTTATTGTCATTTTAATATAATTTTTTCTGTCATTTAAATTTAGAACATTTCTTGTTCAGAAATTTAAATTACAATATATTCAAATAGATGTGATACTTCAATAAAAATATCAATTTCTTTTATTGAGACAGAGTTAAAATTGCAAGACTAGAAGAAATTCGAGATAATAATGAAAAACGTTATGAGGAAAAATCAATTGAGTTGGCTAAATTGACAGAAAAGCTAGCTGAAATTCACAATGAGTGCTCCCAGCAGATAGAAAGGGCGAAGGAAAGATCTGAATTGCTGAAGCTTTCCATGCAAAATGAAATATCTGAGTTAGAAAAGCAACTAGCTCAGAGCCGTGCCATTGCAAATTCTGCAAAAAGGGAAAGGGATGATGTAAGTTTTATAATTTGTTTTACAAATATTTATTTGAATATGTTAGTAATACTTGGAATTTGTAAAGAATGATTGTCAGAAGTAAAACTTAATTTATATAGCTATCAGTAATTTAGTTGTTACAATATAGAATTTATTATAAAAGAGTGAATGAAATGACAATTCACTTACAGTCATAAATACATGTTAAATTTATGACAATATTACAAAAATTGTGGTTTTTGTATGTACATGAGAATGGTCTAAATTAGCCCATAATCGTATCAAATACCTTATTTTTGGTATCAATGAAATAAACAGTCATTTATTTCATTTGTTTAAATGCCTTATGTATGTGGCAAGGTAAGAAGGGATTAGCTATAAAATATTCAAAATGGCCAAGAAATTAGTGACAAATTAATTCATTTTAGAGCCGAATATAAAATTGGGATAAATAAATACATAGACAATCAGCCAATGTTTACTATGAAAAGTATGAGTGTCATTTGAATGTTAAATTGTTTGTTGTTAAGTGTTTGCTAAATTATTCATTGTTTTCTGAAACAGATCAGACAGAAAATGCAATGCCAAATTAACCAATTAAATGACAGTTTCAATTTAGCCAAGGGAAGAATTCAGGAATTACAGAGCCATGTCATTGATCTGAAAGCTTCTTACAACAATGCATTAGGCAAAGAAGATGAAACAGAATCTGACCATCCATATCTTGAAGCAAATTAGTATGTTTAACTCAGATATAACCAAAACTAAATTTCAGACTCAGTAATTTGCTTGAATCTAATGTAAAACATAGCAATACATGTATACATTATTTGCTGTACATTTTTGTTTAGTGTTGATAATAAATCACTCTCAAAATGAATGTCAATAATTGTATTTTGTTTTAAAACATAGAAGAAACTAAATAAAACATGTAATGTAATTTGAATTTTTGATGTACAAGATTCTTGAATTAAAAATGTAATGAAATTTGAATTATTGATGTACAAGATTCTTGAATTATTTTGGCATATTATTGTTTTTAAATTTATATGATATTCAGTTATTGAGGTTGAGGCAGTTTGTGAACTAGCAACAGGTTATTCGTGGCTAACAATCTCTCAGAGCGGTGACATGGTCGTTTTGTTTGTTTCAAGTTTTGAGTTTTTCATTATTGTTGTTGTTGCCTTTCTTATTTATTGAGTGTGTGTTTCTTTCTTTTATTCCTCACTCAGTTATTTCATATATGTGAAAGTTCCTTTGTGATACAAGTTCTAGTAAAATTATCTTTAAAGTTCCTGATAGAATCCATTTACAGAAGAATTCAAGAAGTATTAAGAATAAAAGGTGGCCCAAAATTGTATTGATGGGGTTGATACAGTAAAAATAATTAAAATAACTAATAAGGACAGGAAAGAGAGATAGAAATGTGGTAATTTACCTGAAGTTTGAAGTTGGTAATCCCTATGATGAGTGCAGGGTTATAAAATATCGTAGGCAACCATTCCCTTCATCATAATACAAGCAATCTGTTGACTGGAAATATCTTCCTAACTTTCTGATGAAGGGGCGAAAATATAAAGAACTCCAAACCTAACAAGGTGCTTGTCATCTGTGAACCTCAGGTAAGTCACCTACTTTCTATCTCTCTTCACATTGCTTATCAATTAGAGAGAATCAAGAGAGAGAGAGAGACATTACTTCTTATTCCCTTATAAGTAATATTTTACTTATTTCAAAATCTCATTAGGATGCAACATTGGAATAAACATTTAATGCATTAAATTAGTTGTGCAAGTGGAGAATATAAATTCACAGTATTAAAATACAGTAATTTATCTGAAATAAAATTACTAAAAAATTCTGTTTTGAAAATAAGAAAACTATTTGTTTTAGAAATAAAAACCATTGGCAAGCAGCTGTCTTTTAAGCATTTGTGATAAAATAGATTTATAACTGTGGTGATATTTCAAACATCGAAGATAGCCCAAATGCAAAGTAACACCATATTAATATTGTTTTTTTTAAAGCATGTTCAAATTTTTTATTATTAAGTTAATCTGCACTATTTATTACTTTAGAGTAGTATTTGAAATTTATAAATTTCAATTTAAAACTTTTATAATAAGTGTGGTATGTTTTGGTCCCATGCGATATTTCCACAAGACAAAATTAATATTTAAAAATATTTACTTAAATTTCTTACATTTTTTCACACAAATCACTAAGTAAAAGAACATAAATAAATATCACCTATTAAGGTTAATAAGTCCATTATTATTACAGAAAATATTTTTACTCAACAGATCAAATACAGTAGAAAAAAATTGTAACCAAATAAATATGACACAGTATTCAAAATATTAAAAAGAATTTAATAAAAATATACATCAAATATATTTTATTCTTTCCTAAATATTATTAATATTCTTTTTACATAACCAATGAACACTATTCAAATGTGGTCAAATATTTTATTAATGATTTATGCAAAACAATTAACAATACAAATATATATTAACTTTAGATACTGAATACCATCAATATCATAAATACATAATTATTGTATAACAATTATAAAACAGTGAACAGTTATATTGACATCTATAATAATGTAATAAACAAACAAGTAGGGGTTTATATATAACTTTGAAAAAGGAGTATTACAATATCATTGCGGTCATTCAGCCAATACACAGATTAAAAATGGTTTTCAAGATATATTGAACACATTCAGTTTAAGATGAACATTGACATGTTGGCATCATTAATATAAACCAAAAAACTGATAAATTATAAGATACAGCTGATAAAATTGTATCAACAGTGGTGGTCCAATGTCGGTGGACATTTATATTAGAATATACAGTAGACAATTTTTAATCTCTGGTGGAGTTCAAACTAGGATAATCAGAAAAAATGTAAGACGGAGTTGTAACATTTTCACTACCTGTAGAGTTCAATGGAGGGTATTCGGTAGAATTGTAAGATGGAGTAGTTACATTGGAATCAATAGTGGAATTTAAAGGAGGGTTATCAGTGGAGTTGTATGATGGAGTTGTTACATTTCCTCCAATAGTAGAATTTATTGGAGGGTAATCAGTAGAATTGTAGGATGGAGTTGTTACATTTCCATCTATAGTGGAATTCCAAGGTGGGGTGTCAGTAGAATTCCAGGGAGGGGTGGCAGTGGAATTATTAATAGGTGTCGTTATATTTGTATCTGTAGTTGAGTTTAATGGAGGGTATTCGGTAGAATTGTAAGATGGAGTAGTTACATTGGCATCAATGGTGGAATTTAAAGGAGGGTTATCAGTGGAGTTGTATGATGGAGTTGTTACATTTCCTCCAATAGTAGAATTTATTGGAGGGTAATCAGTAGAATTGTAGGATGGAGTTGTTACATTTCCATCTATAGTGGAATTCCAAGGTGGGGTGTCAGTAGAATTCCAGGGAGGGGTGGCAGTGGAATTATTAATAGGTGTCGTTATATTTGTATCTGTAGTTGAGTTTAATGGAGGGTATTCGGTAGAATTGTAAGATGGAGTAGTTACATTGGCATCAATGGTGGAATTTAAAGGAGGGTTATCAGTGGAGTTGTATGATGGAGTTGTTACATTTCCTCCAATAGTAGAATTTATTGGAGGGTAATCAGTAGAATTGTAGGATGGAGTTGTTACATTTCCATCAATAGTGGAATTCCATGGTGGGGTGTCAGTAGAATTCCAGGGAGGGGTGGCAGTGGAATTATTAATAGGTGTCGTTATATTTGTATTGTAGTTGAGATTGTAATGGAGGGTAATTCATGGTAGAATTGTAGGATGGAGTTGTTACATTTCCATCAATAGTGGAATTCCAAGGTGGGGTGTCAGTAGAATTCCAGGGAGGGGTGGCAGTGGAATTATTAATAGGTGTCGTTATATTTGTATCTGTAGTTGAGTTTAATGGAGGGTATTCGGTAGAATTGTAAGATGGAGTAGTTACATTGGCATCAATGGTGGAATTTAAAGGAGGGTTATCAGTGGAGTTGTATGATGGAGTTGTTACATTTCCTCCAATAGTAGAATTTATTGGAGGGTAATCAGTAGAATTGTAGGATGGAGTTGTTACATTTCCATCAATAGTGGAATTCCATAGTGGGGTGTCAGTAGAATTCCAGGGAGGGGTGGCAGTGGAATTATTAATAGGTGTCGTTATATTTGTATCTGTAGTTGAGTTTAATGGAGGGTATTCGGTAGAATTGTAAGATGGAGTAGTTACATTGGCATCAATGGTGGAATTTAAAGGAGGGTTATCAGTGGAGTTGTATGATGGAGTTGTTACATTTCCTCCAATAGTAGAATTTATTGGAGGGTAATCAGTAGAATTGTAGGATGGAGTTGTTACATTTCCATCAATAGTGGAATTCCATGGTGGGGTGTCAGTAGAATTCCAGGGAGGGGTGGCAGTGGAATTATTAATAGGTGTCGTTATATTTGTATCTGTAGTTGAGTTTAATGGAGGGTATTCGGTAGAATTGTAAGATGGAGTAGTTACATTGGCATCAATGGTGGAATTTAAAGGAGGGTTATCAGTGGAGTTGTATGATGGAGTTGTTACATTTCCTCCAATAGTAGAATTTATTGGAGGGTAATCAGTAGAATTGTAGGATGGAGTTGTTACATTTCCATCAATAGTGGAATTCCATGGTGGGGTGTCAGTAGAATTCCAGGGAGGGGTGGCAGTGGAATTATTAATAGGTGTCGTTATATTTGTATCTGTAGTTGAGTTTAATGGAGGGTATTCGGTAGAATTGTAGGATGGAGTTGTTACATTTCCATCACTAGTGGAATTCCATGGTGGGGTGTCAGTAGAATTCCAGGGAGGGGTGGCAGTGGAATTATTAATAGGTGTCGTTATATTTGTATCTGTAGTTGAGTTTAATGGAGGGTATTCGGTAGAATTGTAAGATGGAGTAGTTACATTGGCATCAATGGTGGAATTTAAAGGAGGGTTATCAGTGGAGTTGTATGATGGAGTTGTTACATTTCCTCCAATAGTAGAATTTATTGGAGGGTAATCAGTAGAATTGTAGGATGGAGTTGTTACATTTCCATCAATAGTGGAATTCCAAGGTGGGGTGTCAGTAGAATTCCAGGGAGGGGTGGCAGTGGAATTATTAATAGGTGTCGTTATATTTGTATCTGTAGTTGAGTTTAATGGAGGGTATTCGGTAGAATTGTAAGATGGAGTAGTTACATTGGCATCAATGGTGGAATTTAAAGGAGGGTTATCAGTGGAGTTGTATGATGGAGTTGTTACATTTCCTCCAATAGTAGAATTTATTGGAGGGTAATCAGTAGAATTGTAGGATGGAGTTGTTACATTTCCATCAATAGTGGAATTCCAAGGTGGGGTGTCAGTAGAATTCCAGGGAGGGGTGGCAGTGGAATTATTAATAGGTGTCGTATATTTGTATCTGTAGTTGAGTTTAATGGAGGGTATTCGGTAGAATTGTAGGATGGAGTTGTTACATTTCCATCACTAGTGGAATTCCAGGTGGGGTGTCAGTAGAATTCCAGGAGGGGTGGCAGTGGAATTATTAATAGGTGTCGTTATATTTGTATCTGTAGTTGAGTTTAATGGAGGGTATTCGGTAGAATTGTAAGATGGAGTAGTTACATTGGCATCAATGGTGGAATTTAAAGGAGGGTTATCAGTGGAGTTGTATGATGGAGTTGTTACATTTCCTCCAATAGTAGAATTTATTGGAGGGTAATCAGTAGAATTGTAGGATGGAGTTGTTACATTTCCATCAATAGTGGAATTCCAAGGTGGGGTGTCAGTAGAATTCCAGGGAGGGGTGGCAGTGGAATTATTAATAGGTGTCGTTATATTTGTATCTGTAGTTGAGTTTAATGGAGGGTATTCGGTAGAATTGTAAGATGGAGTAGTTACATTGGCATCAATGGTGGAATTTAAAGGAGGGTTATCAGTGGAGTTGTATGATGGAGTTGTTACATTTCCTCCAATAGTAGAATTTATTGGAGGGTATTCAGTAGAATTGTAGGATGGAGTTGTTACATTGCCATCAACAGTGGAATTCCATGGTGGGGTGTCAGTAGAATTCCAGGGAGGGGTGGCAGTGGAATTATTAATAGGTGTCGTTATATTTGTATCTGTAGTTGAGTTTAATGGAGGGTATTCGGTAGAATTGTAAGATGGAGTTGTTACATTTCCATCAATAGTGGAATTCCAAGGTGGGGTGTCAGTAGAATTCCAGGGAGGGGTGGCAGTGGAATTATTAATAGGTGTCGTTATATTTGTATCTGTAGTTGAGTTTAATGGAGGGTATTCGGTAGAATTGTAAGATGGAGTAGTTACATTGGCATCAATGGTGGAATTTAAAGGAGGGTTATCAGTGGAGTTGTATGATGGAGTTGTTACATTTCCTCCAATAGTAGAATTTATTGGAGGGTAATCAGTAGAATTGTAGGATGGAGTTGTTACATTTCCATCAATAGTGGAATTCCAGGGTGGGGTGTCAGTAGAATTCCAGGGAGGGGTGGCAGTGGAATTATTAATAGGTGTCGTTATATTTGTATCTGTAGTTGAGTTTAATGGAGGGTATTCGGTAGAATTGTAAGATGGAGTAGTTACATTGGCATCAATGGTGGAATTTAAAGGAGGGTTATCAGTGGAGTTGTATGATGGAGTTGTTACATTTCCTCCAATAGTAGAATTTATTGGAGGGTATTCAGTAGAATTGTAGGATGGAGTTGTTACATTGCCATCAACAGTGGAATTCCATGGTGGGGTGTCAGTAGAATTCCAGGGAGGGGTGGCAGTGGAATTATTAATAGGTGTCGTTATATTTGTATCTGTAGTTGAGTTTAATGGAGGGTATTCAGTAGTAGATTGTAGGATGGAGTGTTACATTTCATCATGTGGAATTCCAAGGTGGGGTGTCAGTAGAATTCCAGGGAGGGGTGGCAGTGGAATTATTAATAGGTGTCGTTATATTTGTATCTGTAGTTGAGTTTAATGGAGGGTATTCAGTAAAATTGTAAGATGGAGTAGTTACATTGGAATCAATAGTGGAATTTAAAGGAGGGTTATCAGTGGAGTTGTAAGATGGAGTTGTTATATTTCCTCCAATAGTAGAATTTATTGGAGGGTAATCAGTAGAATTGTAAGATGGAGTAGTTACATTCGCATCAATAGTGGAATTTAAAGGAGGGTTATCAGTGGAGTTGTATGATGGAGTTGTTAAATTTCCATCAATAGTGGGATTCCATAATGGCTTGTGAGTGTAATTATAATTTGGAGTTGTTACATTAGTTTTTACATTTGTGTAAAATGGAGCATAGTTAGTGGAATTGTTAGGTAGTTTTACTTTAATAATACTGTCTCTTGATTTAGCTCTCAATTTGCTTGTTGGACTGTAAATTGTGGGCTCTAATTTTCTGCTATTTTCTTGTTTTTCTTTTATTCTTCTGGAATTTTGATATTTAGTATTTGTTGCAGTTGACTTGATTGTATAACCTGTATTGAATTGAGAAAGACATATCAATGAGATTTCTTTAGTAAACACGAAACTTTCTATTTATTTTATTGTTTAACTTTTTATTTTATCTCTGGAATATTGATTTGCAAATTGCATTTTCAATGCGTTTGCCTGACAATACTAAAGATGTTGTTCAAAATTAATCTGTTTTAAAGTAATCAGCTGTGTAAACTAAAGATACAATGTAAGTAAACTATTTGAATTTATCAACATTGTTCATGTAATCAGTAATATTATTCCCATAAATTGCACTGTATAACTGTTTGGTTCTCTCTTTTTGGGTTTTTATAATTCCCAGTAATCTTGTGCCTAAAATATTGTTCTGAATTTATACTTTGTGGGTCTCTATGGTAGCAGCTACCCCAAAGTAAACAATAAAAAGTTCAATAGAGAACTTAGGTTTTTCTAGTTGATGAATGAAGTGTTTTTGGGAGTGGAATCGTGATAACACTTCACCGAGATTATTTCATAAATCTAAATATAGAACCCAAATTAAAGATGTTGATTTTCCTATTATTCTAAATTCCTGTTAATAGGTACACATTCAATCTTTTTTTTAAAAAAAAGGGAAACTGATAAGTTTTGGTGTTAATGTTCATTTACTTTTATATTTCCTTCATACATTACGTGCCATATCAGTTCTTCCTATTACACACATTCTGAACTAGCACTCTCGTTTAGACTCACCGCAGTATTTCTGATTGACAATTTTGTTTTCGATAGGTTCTAATATATTGGTAACTCTGTGAGAGTGAAGAGATAATATCTTCCATCAGCTCGAGACGAGAGAACATAGTAACGACTTTACCTTACAATGTACGAGGAGGTTTGTCTTACATCACAGGTCTTTCTTCTACTGTTATATGTCGACATTATTACATACAGCTGATACAGGGTAATAGTGTAGTGAAAGAAAAAACCACAATTCAATGCGTACCTCGGCGGCATTTTGCCGTTGCCGGAGCCTCGCAGCGCTGTCGGTGGTCACTGAAGTGTTGACCCACCGGGCAATGAAATTTCTGTGTGTGTCCTTTCACGCATGCGTAGAACACGTCGCAGCGAGTGGAGTCACCCTCCAGGCGCCGCGTTGCGCAGGCCTTTGGACGCGACAATGCCGTCTCCGTCGCCGTCGCCGCCGCCGCCAGCAGGAGCAGCACGCACGCAACGGCTAGACAGTCAGAAACTTAAAGAGCTGACGATATACACACACGTTTGACCGTGTCAGATTGCAGTGCACCGGTGCACAGTGTACAGTAAGTCGTCATGAATCTAAACCGTAATAAATATTTGGTTGGAGGGTAACATTGACATACTTTCAAATCACCTAGCCATGTGTGCATAATGGATTGTTTGAAGCATGGGTGCAAGGCATGTGGCAAATCAACGTTAAGAATTCGTTCTCTAATATGTGCACATTCACATGCATAACTAAATTCAGACAAATTTTATGTAGAAAACAGTACTTAAATAGTTTCAAAATTAAAATATAATTTTAGAATTTATTCTAAACAATAATAGTTGTACTAGGCAAATCTATTTCTTCCGGCTACGTTGCCTAATAATTGACAGGTGCGGCAACTAATGTTAACGGGTTAAAAGGAAGGTAGACAATCTCGTAACTCCGCTATCTCCGTGAACTTAAAGGATCGTACAAACACGTAATGACCCCTGAATCAGGAAATGGGGTCTGCTTGAGAGGGTCGACGACGTTTTCAGCGACATGGACTGTTCGAACGGTGATCATGGCTTCAGCTGTCCTTGTTACCGTCTGACAGACAGGAGCGCCACCAATGGTGTGATCAACGACGACCCTGGACGCAGAAATGGCGGTACGTCGCGTATACAGATGAATCCCGATTCTGTTTACAGAATCATGAAGGCCGCATCCGAGCATCGTGGAGAACTATCATTGACAGCTTGCAGAAACATCATCATACTGACCATTCACCCTGGCATGAGGTGCTGTTGGCTACACGTTGCAATTGTCTCTTGTTTTCAGTGTCGGAACTATGAACAGCAAATGTTACTTTTATAAATTCGAGTACTCCGTAAGGTTACGTTTAACGAGGACAATATACGATCTACGTAGTCTGTAATCCATAATACATTTTTGACTCCTTGCCAGCACGTTCTCCTGATCTCTCTGGTTGCGTCTCGCTTAGTCAGTCGCTATGGCCGATGAATAATGGCAAAGTGTTTAATCTGCACGAGGGAACTGCTGTACCATGCCATCTAATCTTTATTCGACTCGATGCCCACATGGAGAAGTGTTGTGATAGCTACCAGAGGTGGCTGCTCAGGATCGAAACCTCTTAGACTTCTGAAAAGTTAAACACTTGTTCGTCCCACAAAAAGGTAGGTGATCAATAATTATTATTCTGTTATTTGTTCTCCTTCCTTGTGTATAAAATTTAAAAGTCAGTAGTGCATAAAGATTCTCGTAAATTAGTTAAAAGTTCAGCCAGCTGCAGAAAGTAGATCGGACAAAAAATTATGAACTTCTATATAGTAAACATTAAAATATACATTCCCAGAGTTTCTTAATAAAATCTACTTAATTCATTTACTTCTTCTAACTTTGAGGCGACTGGTCCGTTGACGCGACAGGAAAACGTAAACCGCATAAAATGAACAAATGAGTCAACATTTCCAAAATATTAAATGAAATATGTATTTATTTTTTCAGAAAAATGACAGAAATTCTATTCTCCGGGCAAAGTATTAGCAGGCCATCCTGAAATTAGTGCTTATCCACCCAAACTATATTTTAATACCAAATATCAAAACCACACCAAATTGTTATCCCTATTTTCCACCTTTTAACTTTCAGAGACCAACGCACGTTCCTTTTTGCTAGGATGTTGTAGACTCTCTTCTCGAAGGATGCGATCGTAAATGACTAAGTCATTTGACATAGTACCACATCACTTGCTGATAGAAAAGATAGACGTAATACGGCTGAATAGGGGGATATCCTGGATACAAGAATTCTTAAAAAATCGGGGACAGAGTGAGGGGTTGTGGATCATCAGGGGCACCCCCGGATAGTGTTTGAGGGTCACTACTAAATTTTGCGTATGATCTACGAAAAACTGTTTTTATAAAATGAGAGTTTTATTCAAAATATGAACGAAAATAGTATATAGGAGGATGGAACGTCAAATAAAATGCGAGTTAGGAGAAGATCAGTTTGACGTTAAGGAAGAATGTAGGACAAGAGAAGCAATATTGACTTTGCGTCTAATTTTAGAAGACAGGATAAGAAAAAACAAGCCCAGGTTCATGGATGGCATTTGTAGATTTAGAAAAAGCGTTTGATAATGTGAACTGCAACCCACTATTAAGGATTTTTAATAGCACAAGAATAAAATTTGGAGAAAGAAGGCTTATACAAAAAACCTCTACAGAAAACAACCAGCAGTAAATAGAATAGAAGATCAAGAAAAGAAAGCATAAATCAAGAAAGGAGTAAGACAAGGTTTCTGTTTGTCGCCCATACTGTATCTTATATACGTCAGGAAATGAAGAAAGTTAAAACGGAATATGGAAAATAAATCATACTTCAAGGGAAAAGATAAAAACCTTACACTTTGCCGACGATATTGTTAGGGGAATCAGATGAAGACTTGGAAACCATAATAAATGGCATGAACGTGGCCCTGGAAAAAGAGTTCAATATGAGGATTAAAACTAAGGTAATGGAATTTAGTATGGGAAACAATGGAATAACAAAGGGCGTTAGATTGGGAAGTTAAGGAATTCTGCTACTTGGGGAGCGTAATAGCTAGAGATGGTAAAGTATAGTAGGCATAAAAAGTAGGATAGCACAGGCAAGAAAGGCTTTCGCGAAAAGAAGAATCTCCTTACGGGTAATATCACTGTGAATATTAGAAAATCGTTGCTAAAAATTTTCGTATGGAGCGTGGTGTTATATGGGTGTAAAACGTGTACGATAGTAGTTTCAGAAAGGAAAAGAATAGGAGCCTTTGAAATGTGGTGCTATAGGAGAATGCTGAAAATCAGATGGATGGATAAAATTACTAACTCGGAAGTTCTAACAAATAGGGGAAGAGCGAAGAAAAATATGGAGAACGTTGACCAAGAGAAGGGATAGATTAATTGGCCACGTTTTGGGACATGAGGGTCTTGTAAAATTAACATTAGAAGGAAGTGTGTGGGGTAAGAACAGAAGAGGGAGGCAAAGGATTGAATACGCTAAGTAGATTAGGGAGTATGTGGGATGTGGTAGTAATTCGGAAATGAAAAGGCTTGCGCCAGATAGGCTAGCATGGAGGGTTGCATCAGACCAGTCTTAGGGACTGAATACCACTACAAAAACTACTTCCCAACATATTTGCCAGGAATATATTATACTGGTCCCAACGATGTAATATTTTTTATACCTAATATAAAAATAGTCTTTGTCGAATTGTTTGACCCCGTTTCTCACAACTGCTTCGACCTCCTTGTTGTTGCTGAAATTTTTTTCACGTAATGGAAATGAGAATCGATGGGATTCTAATCTTTCAATGGTTTCTTGGTTGATTGGTGGTGGGATGGCGAGAGTTGTCGTGGAGCAATACCACCCATTTTCTTTGAGATCCACGACGATTTTCTCTCATTACTGGCTTTTCTTTGCTCGTCGGCAGGTCTGAGTAGTAAGTAGCCCTACCGTATATTCTACGTTGATATTTCAAATAATCAGAATAGACCTCGGACATCCCAAAATGGTGACCCCAAATTTCATCACGCGTTATAATCTTGTTTATAAAATGCTCAGCTTCCCCTTAATACCGTCTAAATACTTTGAGTTTGTCCCTTGTGTTGTTGCGTTTCTGGACCAAACTTTCACTTGTTTTTGCTGTCCTCGAGTTTGTTCCTGATAACGTTATGAACAGTAATAATACGTAGCGCGTTAGCCACGGAGGTTTGGCCGTTTTTGAACCGTTCTACAGTTACAAACATTTTATCGGTTCATTCAACTTTCAGTGTTGTGAAAAATCGTTCGAGAAAAGATTTTAGCCGGGTTTTCCCCTTTAGAAAAAAAAATCGGACCACTGAACGTTGCTCAACTCATGTACAATGTTCAAGCGAACACGCCACTGATAAATGCAATTTTGAGGTTATAAATAAAACAGTTTTTATCCATCAGGTATTCTCAGCTCATTCCAGTGATACCAAACTAAGGCCATGAAAGTACCAAATATCTCCTACAAATTTGTTTTTTTTTCCCACATCAATTTGTCTAATTTGTTATTAAATGTCTCTTGTTAGCGATGCGCGTGGACGGAGAAAGGATTCCGAGTAGTCCATTACGGAAGGGCGAATCATACTTCAGGAAAAGAAATGTAAATACTTCAGAATTATCATCTAAGTAAATTATATGGTACCCAAATCGTGGAACTTGTTATGAGGTTTCTGAGGAAAGCTAGAAATAATCCGCGTGTATAGGCTTTCACTTGTCTTGTTCGACCAATTTTGGAATTCGATCACGTTTGTTGGGATCCCTATTGTCATGAGAAAATAACATCTCTTGAGATAATACAAAATATAGTGGCAAAATTCGTAACGAGGGGATACACTGAAGGCCAAGGGGCAAATTAGAAGCCACCTAAGTCTCGGTGAAAACGGGCGAGACTAACCGTCTTTTAAAACCTTTGAGAGAGGATCCGGGCTGGGCAGAAAGAAAGCAAGGTTACTTGGCCCGACAAACAATAGGGAGAAATGCATTTAAAATAGTGCTAAAGAGGTTAGAACAGGTATGGGAAAATTCTCAATTATGAATAAAATTATAGAAAACTGGAAAAGTTTTCCTGCAGCGTTCCTGGAGATTTTTTTTAAAAAAAGGTTTGTCCAAAAACAATTGAAAATAAAATGGATCTATTTGATAGCGGTCGCCCGTCGCGCTCGTTTGGTGTGGACGAGGCGTTATGGCAATAGCCCGTAATTCTGCGAATCTATATGGAACCATTTCGCACCACCAACTGCAATAACTACAATTCTCACAGCAGATGAACGCTGCTTGAAGCCTTCCTTTCACGGACTGCTACTCTAAGGTCTTCAGGGAAACGGACGCAGCATTAAGTGTAAGTTCCACTATGCAAAGTAGTGACAAATATATACTTGGACTGTAACTTTTAAAAGTTTCATTACGTAGTAAATTCTCGTGTAGTGCGTACAATATATGTTTCGAATATTAAAAAAATTAGGTTCTAGTCTAAGGAAGTAGAAATGCTTTCAAGCAGGAACGTTTAGATATTTTAGAAAAAAATACATGAATGGAAAAATGTCGACCGGACCAGGAACTCGAACCCCGGACCTCCCGATTTCCGGGCGGATGTCCTAACCACTGAGCTAATCCGACCAATTCAACGTCCCTCCATTCCCGTAAACCTAAGCTAGGCTCACTCACCTTCAATTCGCTAATCACATTCTTCACACCATAATTATAGGAAATACGTGAAGAATGGACATTGCGTAAATTGATCACAGGTGCATTGAATTATAGTCTAAAGAAGTAGAAAATGTTTTCACCCGAAGCTCAAGCAGGAGCGTATAGATATTTTAGTAGAAAGACAAGACTGGAAAAATGCCGACCGGACTTGCGAGTGAAGTGTCGCGTACATTTCGAAAACGGCTAGTTTTAAGAAAGTATATGTAATGTACGCGGCTCAAAGGAAGAAGAACTGCTACCTTTTGAAGCTCAGCCGAAGGTCTGAAACCGAATTTGCAAGATAAGATGAAAAAAAAAATCAAGATTTTACCATTCTGATCTTCAACGTACGCAGTTCAAAAAACTTCCTCGCTTAGGAGAATAATTTGCCAATATAAAAACGAAAAGAGGCTTACAAACTTGTCTGCTAGCATATTTTGGAGAAATACCTAATCGTATACCGAAATTTATTAATGACTTAACCGGTGAATACGAAGATATGGTATGCCTAGTTTGAAGTTTGTAAGCAGGCTGCTGAAGTTACGTTTAATACAGAACCGGACATAATAAAAATCCGATGAAGACAATGCTTCATATTTGGATGATTACACGTGAAACAAATTTATCGTAAAAATTTAGAATATCCCTCCTCAAAATTACTACTGTTTTCAAGGACACAAGTATTTATTTGGATTCGAAGTCAAAATTACATACAGTATTGAGGATGCAGTATTAAAGATAAACAAACATTATTTTTAATCTGTACGCCTACCTTTCATTATCTGTTTTTCCCCTCCTGCAGAGTTGCTTGAGACGAGAGATCTGAGACTTAAATATATATACAGTGGCTTTCTTATCTGTTCGTGACGTTTATAGTGACGTTTGCATGATGCATAATTATTTAATCCCAATGAACTTTCAAATAAATAGCAAAACAATGAAATTTGAGGGCTTATCTTTTTTCTATTTCCGTTGACGCAAATCAACTGAAGAGCGGCACCAAACAGTGTGAAATGATATACGATTATTCAGATACAATACGGTGGATTTATACATACGTTCACACATTATCTCACGTATCTGTTTGGATCACAGCACTTTAGGATTACAACGAGATAAACATAAAATATGACAGATTTGTTCAAGGCTGTTCGTATCCTGGTCAACAGTTGCAGTACCAATCTGAAATTACTTCAGTGTCAAGTTATTTATACAGAGTAAAATATCATGCGACTATGTCGTCAAGTGCTCATACGTAGTTACGGTTATCTTTCGACATGGCACAGATACTTTTTAATTGCGTCATTTTTATTGAGTCGTTTTTCTTCAGTTTAAGGCGGATTCCATTTAGTACTGAATCAGTTAAAAATATATTGACCCTCTGAATTATAGTTTTTTTTGGGATGATTACATATTAGCAACGTGTTAATAAAAAGGGAAAGTTGATGTAAAACAGAAGAGTAACGAATATAAATTTTAATTGGTACTGAAGGGAAACTTTCGACTCTGCATAGCAATATATAAAGATACATTCGTTCAGTGGAGCCGATATGTTTTAGGATTACAAAAGGTATTACTCAAATTTCAAGTATGACGCGTCAAATTTATCGCAATATTTCAGTTGAAAAAAACATATAAACCTATAAAACGTAGAGAGTGTTGAATGGGACAGTAGATAGCTGAATGGGCGCACAATTGTCGTTTCGAAACGACCGAGTTCTCTAGGAAGCGCTTCCATCTGTGCCTCAAAGATGGAGATACGATAGGGAAGGTCAGTATAGAGCGATGAATAAAATTTAATCCACTTAGACTTGCAATCTAGCCCAAGAATTGGAGAATCCGATCGAGTGGATTCATTAAATTGAAAATGTACGGTAATTAAGTTATATTTCTTTTTAATATTTATATACAAACTTTTAATTTAGGGAAACAATTTATGACTGGAATATCTAATATCTAATAAATCAGACCAAATATTTTAGTCGTGGGAATCCAGGTTAGAGCGGGACACGTAAATTCGTTTTCTCCCTGCTCTATAACGTCGTTTTACGACGACAATAACAATTTTTATAACCAAAACGTACAGCCAACTCCATACTGGTGCAGTCTTAATTCCTCAACTTTAGATCGGCACCAAGCGCGATCTACCTCCATTGATTGGGACCAAAATTTTCTATAGATAGTTTATGAACATGATCTGGACTTTATTACGCTCTGCAGATCTCCGCTGTCTTGTTAACTCCTGTAAGTTTTATCTAACCACTTTTTTTCAGCAAAAACTGACAACTGCCCCATACTAAGGAATCGGGTAGGTAGTTTAATCCCAATACAATACACAAAAATTAAGTAAAAAAAATTATTTATCGATCAATACTAATTTGAAAACAGGCGGTGTACAATATTTATCTAGACGAAAGTTCCTTGACATATTTTTATTCAACACGCTTGTCGTCAAACTTTCATGTACAAGCAAAAATGTATAATTTAGGTGGCAGAAACGATTTATGTTGCCAAAAAAGTAATTACTGAATTATAATAAAGATGTAATAAATGACCAATTTACAGATAATTTAAAAAGTTTTATTCAACAACAACTACGTTTGCAATTTCAAGTTTTGAATTAATTTCGTTAAAATATACAAAAAATAGAAACTTACATTTTTTAATGCACCCAATGAAACACATGTCTTGCTAAGCAGTAGAGGTCCAAATATATAATTTTGAGTTATGCACTGCACCCGCCAACGATTACAACCTAAATGTGATAAGAATACAGAGTAACATTTTTATTGTAGGCTGTTAATCTCGACAGCGTTAATTTGTGGAAATTGAAATAATCAAATATATATAAACTTAAATATTTAAAAAAAGTTTTTACTTAACAATATGATATATATTTCAAGTTCATTTTCTTAATTTTACAATAAATGTTACCAATCATAAAATAACAAAAAATCAAATAAAGCAGCAAATATCTGGACGAGATTATTAAAAATGTTTCCGTGACATAACATAGAAAGATTTCCTACCATCGAACTTAACTCACTCAACAGTTATAGCCATGGGGCGGGAAACGTAAAATATCTGTGCATCACCCTTGCTTGCTTCGTAGAGCCGCATCGACCAGGAATTCGATAGCAGACTGTGAATCGGCTGACCTTTTTCAATCAGCTCACATAAATTCTTGCTGGTGTTTACAGGAGCAGGAGATGCTAGGCACTTCATACTGGTATCTGCGGTTAAGGTATCGGAAGAATAGTATCGATACTTTAGTCAGTTCTAGGATCGAATGCCGGCGTCGATACCCGAGAGTATCAAATAAAATATGTAATCGGAGAAAACTGATTTTCCCCTTCTACTAAAGCTATTATTAGCTGTTTTTTACTGCGCACTACTTTCGAAAAGAGTACATAATGAAATAATTTTAATGTGTAAAGTATAAAAAAATTAAAATCAGAGATGTTTAAGAGGGTAGGAACAGTGAACTTAGGCATAAAATATTATTTACTTTATCAACACTAGCTAAAAATATTTTCAGTACTCTAACAGAATTAAAATTCTTTCCCACTTTAGGGATGAATTTTTACTCAAATCACATATTAAATGTCATAATGTTGCGATTCGCAATTCACCGGTTTCGACGCCAGACTTTATAGTTTCCTTGTTATTTTCATATGACTCATTTCCATCCTCACCCCTCGCATACTCAAAGTGGTTGACATTATACACAAATATTGTCGGGGAAACACTATGCTTACATATGAGCCTTTATTGCCTCAAAAAACTCTGTTAATAATACCCGCACCCCCTAGAGGTGGTAGCCGTGTCTTACCTCCAAAGTGAGGAATATGGAAAGTAAAAGTTTATCAAATTAGTTCTGTTCTTTAAATGTATTATGTAGAAGTGTGTTTTATCCCGTTCCACCCACCTGTTAGGCGATGAACTGCAATTTAATTCGCATTCTAAATGCCAGAATCAAACTCAAAGACACCCATAGCGCCGATTTCGATACCAAACTATGAATACTATCATACGATAAATGGGGTTGAAATTATATGCAAACAAAATCAGCGAAAAAGCTATAAAATTAATTGACCCAAATATATATGTTTACTTAGAGGTCTATATTATGAATGAAATAAAGGAATATTAAAATATATCATTTAATGAAATAGGTAAAAACGCTTTGCAATCAAAGATAATATTGACTTTATAACGAAAACAACAGTTTCGTGAAATAGATAAATACCCAATAAGTGAAGCCAAGAAATAATAAACAACTCAAAAAAATGAACTGAAGCAACCTCAAAAATAAATAAACGGATTAAAAAACTTATAAAAATAATTGTAGAATATTCTGATTAAATAATAAGGGCAAATCCGACCCCTCCATACTCAACATTAAAACCAGAGACTAGTTCAGACCCTCCCTCAGAAAAATCAAATGGAGTCCGAAGAGTTTCAGTGAAACAAGAACAATAAAAACATAAAAATAATGGGAATCTCTACAGAATGAACCAAACACCTAATACTACATTAAAATCGAGACTATCAGACCCTCCATACTCAAAAAATCAAAGGATAGTTCAGACTTCAGTAATAATCAAGACATAATAAATAATAGACAAAACATAATACATATAATAAAACCTACTTCATAAGATACTATTTGATCCACACATCGTAATGAACCGAACAAAGAATAATTAGAATTGGATTACCAACCAGAAATTATGAAACCAAAAATACCCAATCTCATAATAAATATTAAAAATAACAACCACAAAGACAAAGAACAAAACAAAGTCAAATAAGGAAAATATATCCAAAGAAATGAAGACAAAAATAATCTAAATACAGGAGACATATTATAAAAAATAAAATTAGAAACATAAGGTCTAAAATACTGTTTTCTAAAAAGCTTGATTGCATCACCAAAAGGCTGCAAGATCCCTATCTTACCCATTTTATTAGGACTCTTAAGAAGATGAATATAACCTTATACCCTACACTCCATTAAAGTAAAAAAAACACTATTAACAAAACTATCAAAACAAAAAATATGTATATATAAATCATAAAAATAAATTACTGCTTGTATATTCATACATCCATAGAACCTAAGCCTAACACGTTAAATTCTGCCAAAACAGTTAATATCATTCATATCAAAATGAACTTATCAAAATTCACAGTCCTTTCCTACTAGAAAATTTACATATTTTTTGATAGAAACCAACCGGGCTAACGCCGGTCTGAACTCAGATCATGTAAGATTTCAATGGTCGAACAGACTAATAAATTAAGCATCTTAACCTAAGTAATAATCTTAATCCAACATCGAGGTCACAATCCATCCCGTCAATAGGAACTCTTAAGGATGATTGCGCTGTTATCCCTAAAGTAATTTTATCTTAAATCAATAATAAAGGATCATAAACAACATAAATCAATGAAAAATAAAATCAACAGTTCATTAATTATTCAAATCGCCCCAAAATAATTCAATTTCGTCCAAGAAAACAATTGCAGCCTTTGAACTAAAAAGTAAAATTCTAAATATTATTGAGAGACAAAATATTTCTCATCAAACCTTTCATCCCAGTACACAATCAACATATTAATAATTATGCTACCTTTGCACAGCCAAAATACTGCGGCTCTTTCAATTTTCAGTGTGCAGGCCCTACTTATAATTAATATCGACAAGATATGTTTTTGGTAAACAAGCGGAAATATGAATAAACAATTCTTGGGTTTCCACCCGGGTTAACTGGAGTTTAAGCCACGATGTTTCCATGGCAGAGTACGCCATCGAAACGTCGCGAAACCCAATAATTGTTTATTCAGAATATACACTGAGAAAAATATCGATCTTTAATAAGCGGAAATGTTATTTCCGAGTTCCTTTCAATAATATATCAAATATTATCAATATAAAAATTATTCAGTCATTATTAATAAACAATTTTTTTATATTTAAATCCTAATAATACAATTAAACCAAATAAAAAATAGTAAAAAATAAAACACACTACAAATAATGGCAAATTCCAAACCTATATAAAAACATTAAATCAATAAATTAAAATGAAATCCAAAGCTTAACCCCTATAACATAATAAAAATAATAAACTAATCATTAAAAATCAATTTGAAAAATCCTTAAAAATTAAATTTTATCTTAAGAAACCAGATATCTTATAAAACGAATATAATTTCACTTCCATATTAATTTTTAAAAGAACTATGAAACATCAAAAATAATTATAATATAAAACCTTCTAATTCGAGAATAATTAATAAAAACAAGTATTTAATTAACCCTGATAGAAAAGGTAAAAGAATAAAAATATTCTTAAATCATATTTTAATAAACAATTTACATAAAAAATAAACTATAGAAAAATTTAATTTCTCAAACATACTAAACTATTATCAATCAAAATAAATTACATGCAGACTAAAAATAGTTATAAATAAAAGTCAGGGCATTCTGAATTGCACAAAAAATTTTTCAACGTAAACGAAAACAATATTATATTATACCCTGTAAAACCAGATTCACTTTCCAGTAAATCTACTATGTTACGACTAGTCTCAAAATATGAGAATGACTAGCGATATGTACACAAATCAGAGCTAATTCAAAATTCATCATTATAAAAATTTACTATAAATCCATCTCCAATCTAAATTAAAAATAACATATGAATAATATTGTTACTATAAAAAAATAATCTTGTAAACGACATATAATCGCGGTAGCTGGTGCGACATTGACCTTCACTAAAAAGATTACTGAATCCAAAATTAATTAATATTGAAGTTTAAATACTAATTCAAATATCTAATAAATAAATTTGTAAATAAAACATATTAATAAATTAAACTAAAGCAAGAATAATACTTTAAAATAAATTTGGTAAAAACAAAATAAAATAATAAAATAATTACAATAAAATAAAAGTAAAATTAAAATAAAAAAAATCTCAAAAGGAACAAGAAATAACACAGAAAAAACGAAAAATGCCCCATTAATCAATGTAATTAAATATTAGCCCAATGTTTGAATAATATGCCACTATATATTCTTAATTATTAAAAAATTAAATCTATTATTGGAATGAAATAAGATAATTAATAACAATAGTTATTTACAAAAAATAAATTATTGCACTGATTAGTTAAATTAAATATATTATATTAAGTCTGAAATTTATAATGGAATCTGTGTTAAAGTTAGATTTAAAATATAATTATTTATCCTAATATATATTATTTTTTTAATTTCAATGCAATAAATTCTTTACAAAAATATTTTATAGATGAAATATATTATAAAAAAACAAATGTAAATTAGATTCCAATTTTGGTATGCATAATAAATATATGTATATATAATTAATATTATATTATACAAACAGATAATTATATTATTATTTTAAGGTTTTATATTAAATACGCCTTTATTTCCGTAGAATACATACAAACCGCTAACCGTTTAAACATTGAGCGGTTTGGTACAAAAGAAAAGAAGTAAAGAATTAATTAGATTGATTTAAAGTAGAATATATAGAGTTTATAACTTTTGTACTTTACAAATTTGATTAATTATTTAAATTCCAACACTTATAAGTTATGCAAGAATTTTCATTATTATTAATATTTTTCACGGTTAGTTTTTACCAGGATTTCACAAAGGCCACGTTTTAAGGCATGATGGTCTTGTTAAATCAGCATTAGAGGGAAGTGTGTGGGGTAACTACAGAAGAGAAATACCAAGGATAGAATACGCTAAGCAGATTAGGGAGGATGTCGGTAGTGCTAGTTATGAGGAAATGAAAAGTCTTGCGCAAGATAGGTTGCCATGGAAGGTTGCATCAGACCAGTCTTAGGACTGTATACCACAACAACTGGTAGACTTCTAATCATATTATTTATATCTCGCAGATCCGCACGTCTGCCAGTTTCCAGGTCGCTAACTTGTGGGAAACAAGAAATTATTCTCTGCTCGCAGAGAAATACTACTACTGCCTGTAGCCTCCCACCATGTTTGAAAGTGTAACAAATTCAGCGGATTACCCAAACCATAAATAAAGCTTTTGAAAATAAACAATATTGTAGTGGAATATTCCTGACATCAGCCAGGCTTTTGATAAATTCTGGCACCCAGGGTTAATTTATTAAAACAAGAGTATCTTTCCACCAGTATACTTCAGCCACCTAAAATCATATTTGAACGACAGGAAATTCCAAACTACAGTAAACTTATTTCCGATTAAATCTGGAGCACCACAAGGCAGTGTCTTCGGGCCTCTCCTGTATGTTTCGTTCCCGCCTGGCACAAGATACAACAATAGAATAGAATAATAATCATATTCGGTAGATCCTGTAAAGAAGCTAAACTTCAAGGATGTGAAATGAGTCAGGGTGTACATTTATTACATTATTTTATTATATAAAAGATAAATATACTTATAACAAATTTTTGTAACCAAATAGAAAGGCGACTCCAACATTATAAACTAATTACTCGTCTCCGATTCTTCTATAAATTCCTTTACTGAATAGAAGGAGTGGCTAAGTAAAAATGAGAATAATTTAGACTTAAATTTACCTTGGTTATCGGACAACTGTTTAATTCTATGCGGCAGTCTGTTGAAGATGGATATCCCAGAATAATGCACACCAACGTTTATTGATAATACAGCCATTGACGCCCTGCCACGAGGACCCTCAAACAATCTCAAATATTACAGAAACTTATCTAACCAATCTATAAAATGTCTAGAAAAATAGAAAATAAAAGTGACGTGAATAAATTTTCTTATATCATATTCAATATCAGGAAAGAACATGCCCATCAGTCACAATAAATAATGTACAAATTCCACAAACAAAAAACAGTAAAATATTTAGCATTAATCTTAGATTCTAAATTGACTTGGAAAATCATATGGTTAAAAAGAGAAAACAAGTTAAGAAGACAAGATAACTATTATGTCTCATAGGAAAAAATTACGGTTATCTATGGACAATAAAATGCTCATATATATAAAGTTGTAATCAAACCAATATGGACCTATGGGATTGGGGTATGAGGATTTGCATCAGAATGAAATATAACATTGATTCAAAGATGCCAATCCTAGATCATCCGGCAAATTGTAAATGCCCCATGGCATACATATTTAAATGTTCCAACGATACAAGAAGTCATCCATAACAAAGCCATCAAACATCACGCAGTCTTGGATAATCATCCAAACCCACTTCTAGACATACTCCTTGAAGAAGTGACAAAAAAATTCTAAAAAAGTGTGGTGTGAACTAATTTAAGTTAAACTATTCATTGTTTATTTAAAATTATACAGGTGATATCATTGGATATCTCCTCGTAAATGATAGTAGCTGTCAGCATTTTAGCTTATAGAATAGTATTCTGATTGAAATCCTTGAAATTGGATTGTCTTCCTCCCTCATGGTAGGGGTATGCATAGAGCTGAACTGAAGATGAGACGGAGCAGAGAGAAGTCAGCAGGGAAATACTTTTTGAAGAAGGAGGGTGACAGGTGATGTGAGTGGAGAGAAATCAGTCGGGAATTGATTTTAGAAGAAGTAGTCTGCGAGGATACGAATTGGAGCAGTTGGAAATCGATCCTTGAAAGAGGAGAATGTAAGGGATTGTATTGTATTTCATGTTACTACAGGTGGACATTGGCCTGGTGGCTGTATTCATAAAATTAGAGTACAAGTGTAAATTGATAAATTAAAAGAACAAAGATAAATTACAGAAAAAAAATTAAAAATACAATTTTAAAATATTTCACGTCCTTTTTTTACAAAATAAGCTCCAAACTTATCAGTGTTTCTAACTTATTTTTGAAAACATTTGTATTCTTTGGAAAAGTATCAAACACCCTTGCATGCAAAGCATTCTAGTCGCTTACTGCCCTGTTTACGAAGGAATAGTTGCCCACATCCGTTTTTTTCGTCCCTATCCTTTAGTTTGTAATTGTGGTCATATTTAGAAAAAAAAATAGTTTCGCCCCCACACAAAACCCCAGCCCGTTTATGAATTTTATCCAGAGTATTGATGTGCTTCGCTCCATAAGGATCCCAAAATCCTGCCCCGTATTCTATCAGAGGTCTAACTAGAGAAGTGTAAGCAGCAGCCTTGGCCTGTCTTGTACTTTTCTTCAATATCCTGTTTATGAAGTGTAACGATCTCCATCCCTTCCGCGCTTCTAACTTTACATGTTCGCCCCAGTTTAATTTATTATTAAAAGTTACACCTAGATATTTTCACGTTTCAACAAGTGGCACTTTTTCGTTTCCTAATTTATATTCCCCCGGGATGACCATTTTAGTTTTAGTAAAAATAACTGTTTTACTCTTAGATGGATTTATTTTCATCTTATCAATTTCTGTCCATTGATATATCTTATCTAAATCTGCTTGCAGAGCGATTTCATCATCAATATTCTCTATAATTTTGTAAATTATGCAGTCGTCAGCAAAAAATTTAATTTTAGAATCTATTCCCGTCGACAGGTCATTCACAAAAGCCAAGAACATTATTGGCCCGATTACACTTCCCTGCGGTACACCGGATGTAATTTCTATAGGATCGGATAGTTCTTCATTTACCCGGACTCTAAATACGCGATTGTTCAAAAATTCCCTAATCCATTCAATTAAGCGATTATCTATTCCCGATTACTAAAGTTTAGCTAGAAAAATAGTGTGTGGTACTAATGTACATTAATATTGCTCTTGGTTTATAAAAAAAACTAGACATCAACAATTTTGAAGGTAGGCCTACATGAGTCAAAATATGACAATGACTTCCATTGATCGTAAAAAAGCAATCTCTTGATTATATAGAGAATTAATGAAGAAAACGTTCAATATAGTCGCCAATATATTGCAAAACAATATGGACTGTGTATAAAGCATTTTGAGAAATTTCTCAATATATTGAGGCAACCAAAATGAGTTTTCTTTATTGTGCAGCATGAAATATATTGCCTACGTAAACAACAATCACGTGTGTTATTGCCATTGCATCAAAATGTGTATGACAAATACCTGTCTGCATATTTCATGACCCTCTAATAGATTGAGTCCCTTATTATATTTTAAATATGATCTAGTCCTGAAATTTAAAATACTCTAAATTTTTATTAGCCGTAATTTAGAGCAATCGTACAAATAAATTTGTATTAGTCGTAATTTATAGCAATCGTATATATTACGACATATAATTTTTTTATGTTAACGTTATAAATTTAAATTTATAAACGACAATTTCTCTATTTTTCCCATATACTACTTCACTGATGTAATTTTTAGCAGCGAATTTGAAAATTGTTTCAGGTTAAAAGTCAGTTTGCGTGGCGGAAAATTTAACTATTGACAATATTGTTATAAGAATTAAGTTCTTCCCCTCTGTAGTAATTAATATTGTTGTTTTGCTCTGCATAAAGTATGGAATTCGTACATTGAAATAATGTTTTAATCATTTGTGTGTAAGCAATGCATTTATGTCCATGGTGATTAATCAGAGATGTGTTTTTCTATACGTTGACAAAATAATTGGATCTTTACGTCCACTTTCATTGCGCTTAAATATGAAATATCTTCCACTAGAATGTTATGTTTTTTTCCAGCGTTTATTAACCGTAGTAAGTGTCTGGACTATGCGTTAGGCATGGCTTACGGGCAATTAAATCGAGATATCTGACTCAGATATAATCACAAGACAAAAATATCCTAAAACGTTTATATGGAACTGCTAAATAAATCGATATGTACAGGTTGATGTTTGTGTGTTACTTTACTTCGAGTCCTCGGTAAGCAAGAATCCCCACTGCATGGATGAAGAGAGCGAATGTTCGGTATCCGGATCTCATTGGGTAATTTGACATATTTATAATAAATTATGCCTAGCTTGAACATATATTTAGAGAGAAAATCATTAGCAACTTTAATCGATACATGTGTGCCATCGCAATGAAGAGAGGAACAGTGTTGGTTCCTCCTTTTCTGATCCAGAACTATTTCAAATATGTGATAGTATAAGAAAATATATACCTTTTTGTATCGAACGAGAAACCTCAGAAACACGATTTTTGAACAGACAATGATTGATCCACGTTCGCGTTCTAAATTAAGAGGGATAGTTTTTGTCATATTTTTAATATATTCGTAAATGAGAATGAAATCTGTTGCAGTATAGAATATTTTAATTTACTATAGTTTCCTAAAACACTTCATAAAGACATGAATGGAAAAATGTCAACCAGCACGCGGCTGGATATTGCGAGGTCCTGGGTTCGATTCCCTGGTCCGGTTGACATTTTTCCATTCATGTCTTTCTTCTAAAAATTAGCTATATGCTTTACTGAACTTCAATTGAAGCATTTCCACTTCCTCAGCCTACACTTCATAAATTAGATATTATATGCCTTTATATTTATAATGAAAAGAAATAAAATTATTTATACACCGTAAATTTAAGCTCCTATTCTTTGTTTTGCGGAATTTTTAAGTCTTTACTAGGTTAGAAAAGTCTGTTTGCATATTCTTAAATAGAGTTAAAATAATTAATACATATAAAGTATATGAGAAATTGATTATTTATTAATACAGACTTCTATTAAAGACTGATATTTGTATCGAAATCGTTTGACTAAAACCATTTTAGTGTCATTTTAAAAATTATTATTTTGTTGAAAAATACATGAAATGTACCTTAACAGCTATGGTAAAATATTTCATTTAATTATTATAACAACTTTGCAGGGTAAAAGTTTAAACTTCGGAGTCTATTCTTATACCTTCGTCGTTTATTTAACATGTTTATTGAAGATATTATTTGTGATAATTTTACGATTTGCTATCTAGTTATACTTCCTCTTCAGCCACAATTACACTGAAGCTACTCGAATCATCTCATTAATACCCGTCAAAAATAAGCTCTGTCGCACGTTAAATTACAGCGAACTGAATTTCGTAAAATAACCTGTTTATTATTATAAACATGGCTGATAAATCAATATCAAATATTTACTTGAAAAATAACACCTAAATATTCTGACGCAATGCTCATGTACAATTGAAAGAAACTGTACACAGAAATGAGTCCATTTTAAAGGAATTTCTAATCAATCATGGATTATACGAAACAATTTACAAATAATAAACTAAAAATCAATCACCAATAAGCATTGTTTGCCAGATTACTGAACTAATTCTACAACTTTAATGGAATTAGACGCTTTTTGTTTGAAATTAGTCTCTCAAAATTTAAAATTGCTGGAAAAAATTTATGACCGAAACTTCTCGTTTCAATTAAAATATAAAGGGTGTCCCATCTGAAACAGTACGGCCAAATTTCTCTGAAGCGGAGGGGGGAGGGGGAAAGGTAACGAAAAAAGTTCAATACACAAGTAGTAGAGTTAAGATGCATGCATTTGTGCTTTTAAGATCACGCCTGCAAGCTGCAAGCACAAAGTTTTTTTTTAAAAAAAACGGCAATCGCAATTTTCACTCGCATGAAACTTTTTCGTCTTGATGAGTTGTTTTCAGATACGCAAAAAATGTCACAAAATTGAATTCTGCGGTCATTTTGAAGAATGAGACCTTTTAGCGTGACCCAGGTCGTAGAACGTCGAGGTTAAGTCTATTTCGCTTCCCTTGTGCTAAAAAAGAAAAAAATCGTGTGTGGAAGTTGATCAGTGTTTACAGGAGACGTTCGATGTTCCCACCGTTAATGTGCAGACACAACTCAATTCAAACATCCATGACCATCTGTGCAAAACGCCTCCTATACTTCTGCATAATAAAACCCACCTGGTCCTATGCCTCGTCCTATGGGGCCTCCACTTTCACTCTCGGCTTCTACCTGTGGAGTTTCATCAAAGTTGTTGTTTACACAAATCGATCGGCCACCCCAATGAGGTTATTGCACGCATTACACCACAAGTTCTTCGAAGGGTTGTTGAAAATTTCCACCATCGAATTGAGTTGTGTCTGCAAGTCAACGGTGTGAACATTGAACACCTCCTGCAATGCTGATCAACTACTACAAATTTTCACAGAATTTTTTTACCGCAAGATATGCGAAGCTAACTTAACCTCCTCGTTCAGCATCCTGGGTCACGCTAAAACGTCTTAATCTTCAATTTGACCACAGAACTCGTTTTTGTTGATTTTTTGAGTAAAATTAGTGTAAATGACATGAACGATGAGGTACTTGAAAACAAATCATCAAGACGAAAACGTTTCATAAGGGGTTAAAAATGCTGTTGCCATTTGCATCTTGCAAGCGTGAGCTTAAAACATCAAAATAATGCAAGCAGCGAAACTTTACTACTTGTGTATTGAACTTTTTTCGATGACTGCCCTCCTCCTTAGAAATTCGGGCGCACTGTGCCAGATGGGACCCTATATAATTATTGGAATATGATTCCCTGATATTTTATTTGGGATTCTTTGCGATACCACTAATACTAAACCCAATATATTTGTTCGTTTTAGATACATTGTCCGATCGAGATGTTGGTGGCTTCATAATTTCTTTTTGTCATACAGGGTTGAACCCAGTCCGCCGTTTACAAAGTAGGAAATGAACTCAGGTCCTGAGTTACCCATAGATCATTCCGTGCCTAGCATTTAATATCTATTATCATTGACTCAGCAGGGAAGTAGAACTAAACGTATTTGTATAGCTTTCAATTGTGAAAGTAGAAGTACATTTGCATCCTCTGAGCAATTAACAAATCGTGTTCGTCCCTTCCAATTTCATATTCGAAGTAAATCTCCGCTCTTTTCGTGGACAAATACTTGAGTCTGCATTCTGGCGATTACTCGGTAGCCCTCTATTTTTCGAGTGGTGCTAGAATTTTAACAAGGTTGTGTCCCACTTGAGGACGGTTTCAAATGCGCCAATAAAATAGCAGGGGAGGTAGCGAGCAACCGACTTCTTTTGATCGTTATTTATTTAGCAATAAGAATAATATAAGGTTATATATATATTTATTATATGTATATTATGAAGGTAAAATGCTGACGGTTAGTAACTGTATTAGTATCAAATGATATGTTCCGGGAGGTATCCAATGATATCCGTCTATCATTTAATTAAACCATGATTACAATAAATTAAAATAGTACATTTTTCTTAGTCTTTTATTGATCGCTGGTTCTAAAAGTTTGTCTAGTTGTAGTTTTTGATGACTACCAACGACTGCGTGATCTTTATGGCTTTTTTATATTGAATTCCTTAATCTGTATGGTGTGTGGTTCGTTATGTACGATGGAGCGTTTAGAATTTTCCGGAGGATCTTGGATTGGCACCTTTTAATAGTTAATATCTTTGATTACTTTGCATATCCCAATAGCTCAATGGTGTATAAAAGGATTCTATTGTCCTTAGATTTCCGTGATTTTCTTCCTATCAGCCACTGTAGCTCCCTTGTCTAAATCTCAATTTGTTTCCCTCTTTACTTTATGATTTTTCTAAGTCAATTTAAAATCTAAGTTTAGCCCTAAATATTTTACCGTATATTTTGTGGAAGTTGTACAATTTTTACTGTGACTGGAGGACAATTTTATTCCCAGAGATTAAATATGATATGCACACATTTATTTTACATTTGTCTATCCATTGTTGTATATTGGTTAGATAAGTTTGTATAAGTTAATATTTTAAGATGTTTGAGGATTCTCGTGGCAGGAGAGTATAGCTCTTTCATCGGAAAATGTCCCTATTGTTGTATCTTGTGACGATTACAGAACAAACAGGAGTGGAACAAGGACACCGTCTTGTGGTGTTCCTGATTTGATCGGAAAGAAGTCAGATTTTTCTCCATTTTCTGTAGTTTAGAATCTTTTCTCGTTAAGTTTTATTTTAGTATGCTGGTGTAAAGATAATCTTGATATTATAAATTAATCCAGGGTGCCAGACTCTATGGAAAGCTTTAGTTATGGTTGGGATATTCAGTGAATTTGTTGCACTGTATGATGTTTCTGATGTAACCCAAACTAATGAGCAGATATCCAGGTTTCTAAAGGAAGATCTTTTTGTAATGTACAATTCACCAGACTTTCAAGTATTTTTTAAATTATTGGTAGTAAATCCTGACAAATCCTCGAAGGGGAAGTGGGCAACGCCGACCACAAATTGAGGTTCAAAACCGGACCGAGGGATAAAAGAACAGTAATGGAGACGTCACCCGGGATACGGAAGTTGCTTACACCTACAACGAAGGAGAGAAATGTAGAACGTTTGGGGAGAATAAGCACGACACTATGGCTCACTGCGGCATTGGCCACTGATCATGGCTTTCCATGTCATGTCCCGAGGTCTGGTTGCTACTATGGTTAGTAGGATGCTTTGGGGCTACGGTAATAACCCCCAGGGCTAGGATGCAAGCGATCTCATAGCGTCTGCTCCTTCAAGGCCTGGAGAATGCCTTCTTATGACACCCGTGTGAAACCACTTTAGGGTGGTGACAGATGAAGGGAGGTCGTTTGGTTCTCCATGGGTTCATTCCGGGAAGCAGGCTTCCCGTCCTGCCGGTGACAGCATCTGAGGTTGGCTCAAGGCAGTCATTCAGTCATTCGTGACTAAGGTGACGTTTGAATGTGGAGTATCTGGGGTTCCAAGCGTGGTGCTCTTGGGTCTCAGGACTATGCTGGCATACTTATAGTAATTCGATTGTGAAACCGCCTGGCCATAAGCATCTCGCAGCACTGCTCATGCTGTTAGTAGCAGGACGTAGACCTAGCCTGAAAGTTCATTCTGGTTCGCCGGAACGAGCAGATTAGCTTCAAGGGCCATTTTATGGCATGTGAAACTTCTCCCTGCGGGACGACCCTGAACCGAAAGGAGCTATGCGGGTGGCAGACCAATGCGTTCTGTGGGGAAATCGGTACCTCGGGGTGCGTGGGGCCTCCGATCTATCCTCCGGATTCCCCGAAAGCCCACCTTGGGGTTGCTTGTTCACGTCCCAGGCCAACGCACACAGGAGTTGGACTCGAGGGGTCGTGGTTTCACAGACAAAATTTCTCCTATTGTTTCTCCCAGGGGAGCAGGACCCTTTCCGCAGAACAGGCGCCTCCGTTGTCCCCTCAGTTTTTGAGGGACTTAGTGTAAAAAACCTCTTGAGAACAATAATAAAAGTTTTTTAGCGGATCTTTCACCCAGACTGTCAGCGGCGTTGGAGGTCGTAGCAGAACCAGACGATCTGCAGTTCGGCTTCCGTAAAAAGAGGTCGACTGCAGTCACCATAGTGACGCTGGTATATTGCGAGACATGCGATAAACACATGCTGGCTTACATTATTGGACACTCTGTTTGACAGAGGAGCAAACCGGCACATGTAGATCGGTATAATACTGCACTACCTCCGTGGCAGGTCTATTGAGCTAAGCTCTGAACAGGGCGAGGTTCGATTCTGGGTGTGCTCATCCAGCTTAGAGATACGTCAGAAGCCATCCTGACAGTGACTTATCCAGATGACCTGACGATAATCGCAGTCAAAATATCGAAGTTCAGTAGCTTTTATGTATAGCTTACAAAAGTACATTAACGCGCCGGTCAGACTTCTGGCCGGCTGTCATGCGTTCTTAGAGGTCACGTGCACGTACGCAATCTCGGGAACATCACAGGTGCTGAAGAAGTTCGCCCCGTATAAGCATTTGAAAATTACGCGGAGAAGGGTTCTCCTCTTAAAGGTTTACAGCACATTAGTGGAAAACCGCTACTAGAGCTAACCGCTTGTGTTGACTCATGTCCCCTACATTGAATCGGTAAAGCAATAAATAATCTAGTTTAATAATCTACCGAGTTGGGCACAGCAGGACGAAAGCGAGAATGATCAAGGTCACGTCGGGGTGAAACCTCGCAGATTATGGTACATTATTATTAAGCAGATGGAGCAGAGTCTGCCGGAGGGAGATAGCGGAGGCGCAGAGAGATAGAGGAGGCAGAGAGAAAGCAGTGGCAGAACAAGCAACATGTATAAAATTTAGTTTTCTCCACATATGAAGAAGAGAAAAAATAGAAAGATAACATTTGATGCGGATTTAATCTGAAGGATAGGCGCTAGAGGATCTTAATGAGAAGAAGATGTGATGCAGCAAAGGAGCAGCCGGCGTACGAATAGGAACAAAGAACGACGTCACCAGGCGTTAACATCCGGTAACGACATTTTTACCCGGTTTTTCCTTGAAAACCATTCTCGTTTGATTCGTGATTGTTTTTATTTCATTAATATCGTTTTCACCGCGTTCCCGAGAGCAGCAGCCGTTTAGGAGATGCATAGATAATATTTGATTTACCGACATAGCCAATTTGATAATTCATTTTATTCGGAAATTTATTTTTACTGAAACTTTTAGTTTGAGTTATATTATTCTTTTGCAAATAATTTTATATTTTATTACCATAGTTTTGATCTTATCATCATGATTAAATTGATTATATCAAAGTTAACTATTCTTTCTTTTATAATTTCCTTATTATTGTAAA
Source organism: Eucriotettix oculatus (assembly GCA_034510155.1). Taxonomy (NCBI): domain Eukaryota; kingdom Metazoa; phylum Arthropoda; class Insecta; order Orthoptera; family Tetrigidae; genus Eucriotettix; species Eucriotettix oculatus. The sequence continues at coordinate 126,913,018 of CM067376.1, read as the reverse complement.
TATATTGTCGGTGTAAACAAGAGTAACACCACACGCTCGAGCTAGGTTGGCGGTCTACTTTTTTTTGGGAGTTAACAGGTTACATGAGGGTGATCCTGAAACAGGCAACTCCCCTTTAATAACATAGAAAGGGAGGTTTAGGCCATAAAAACTGATAAAATGGCTGTCTATGGGCACTACAAATTCATTGAATGCCAATGTGATGTCGTCTAATTACCAAATTTTGAAGCTTTGGCATAGACAAAAGTCTCTGGACAGCTTTCTACTAAAAGGGAATTGAGTAGGTTAATAGTTGTTATGAAATTATTTCGATTATTTTTGTTTTATACAAATCGAATTCTCACTCCAGGTTGGTTCCTTTCGTGATAGAAGAAAAGATGAATCATGTTCCTTAACAATTTATATGTAATTTTCTTTGGAGTATTTTTTTTTGAAAATTTCAGTTTTAATTTGGGATCTAAATACTTTCTTTTTCTCAGGGGATTTTGGGTCAAGTAGCAGAGATCACTTTTAAAGGAAACACTGGTTCTAACAATGCATGTGAAAATTATTCTATAACAATAGGTGGATCTCAGGGGTGTCCCAATATTAATCAAACGTGAAAGGCTCCGCGCAGGTAGCCACGGGAGGGCGTCTGTGTGTCGACACAGGTCACGTGCCAGTGGTGATGGTGGCGGGAATCTCATTGAAAGGGGTCGTACGTACTCAGCCCGTCGGCGTCTCTCCACTTCCACTCATAATAATTTCAAAATAATTAAAACCGTCGGCTTTTGCGACGTCCTCTACTTAACATTTCGCCGCCAATATATGCTTCTACGAAACTGAATAATTTTTTTTCATTGAATTTTAATTTTTTCAAGTCCCATTAATGCAGACATGTAATGTGCGTTTAGTTTGATCAATATAAATTTAATTACAACCCAACCAGTCATGTTTACCGAAATTATTATTTTTTTCATATTTTAACAAAGTTGAAATTATTGCAAGATTTAAAGGTAATTTGGATATCACAATTCATTAAGTCACAAGTAATTAAGTTTGTATTATTTATTTTAAAAACGGGGAGAGCTATATATACATGTATATAAATTTCTTATTGGGTAATTTTACAGATAAATTATTAATTTCATATTTAATCTTAGTCAACCTAATTTTAATATATTTGTAAATGAAATGCAAAATGCAAATAAGAATACTATTTACAATTTTGCCCAGATTAAATTTATGATAGCACTGGAGAGATAATTTAGCATCCCTATTTACTAGATTATAAACCATAGTTTCTTATGGGATAATTAAGAATATTCCTGAGTAAGTAAATCTTTGGTTAGCAATTGGTAATTAACATATTGATAGAAACAATAACCAAAACAAGAAGAAAGTTCTTAATTTCGATTGTAAAGTTAGGAAATGGTTTATGTGGAATCTGAGGATAATGCTAAAAAACGTCAACATACTAGAAATATCTAAAGATGTAATACATTAGGCTTCCAAATATCTAATAACAATTTGCGCAAAAAAAGGACAAAGAAAAATTCCCAAGGGAGAAACACCGTTTTCGTGATAGTGAATGCTATTAAACGAAAAATAAGTGTTATTTATAATAACATTTATTAAGAAAAGAATTTTTGTCAATTTTAAAAAGTAGTTATCCCATCTATTTTTAAAATTGTTATAATTAATGGTGAAAATTAAATAATGACATTTTATCTAATGATAATAAAACATGATTAGGACGTTTAAATGGTCAGAAAACTTTAAAGACGTTTTGACTGTAAAATTATTTTCCTCATTAAGACCTTAATTGAAGGGATTATGTAAAAATATAGAAATGTTATAAAGAGGGCTGTTATTAACAGAAACGATAATTCTGAAAAATAAATTAGGTTCATGTATTTTAGTTAGATTATAAGCTCTAGTAATATTAGCAGAAGTTAAAAACTAGGGGTGCAAGTATAAGTAAGTATAAGTATAAAATCATATTCCATAAATCCTATAGAGAAGCACAAGCTTCAAGGATGTGAAACGAGTCAGAGATTTTATCTAGGTTGCTTTACTAATATTAAAATATACTGTAACTATTCAATAATTTTTAACTTCTAATAAGATTTTCTTTAGTTCTATATAGACATACAGTTTGTACCTTATATATAAAATTGATAAATATTTTTACATCCTATACTAAAAAATTAGTGTTCTAATAATGTTCTTTCATAATTATAAATATCTACCCTATGATACATTCAGCTCCGTAAATTCTTAGCAATAAGTTAGTTAGTTCATATTTGAACTTGTTTGGATTTTTTAAAATTGTTTAATGGAGGTGGGAAGTTTATTAAATATGCTAATAGCATTATAATGTACACCGTTTTGTATTTCGGTTAGAGATTTCCCTTCCTTGTGTAAATTGTTTTTACTTCTGGTATCAGCAAAGTGCTGCTGTCCTCGTAACTTTCCCCTTTAATTCTTTTCAAATTCCTCACTTTTTATTTCCGAATTTCTGTTTGTTTCAAAGTTTATTTCTTGAAAGTACTTGCAGAACCTTTGAGTTTAAATTTAAAAACAATATACATTTAATGTAATGAATCAAAAATTTATAATTCAGATATTAATTGTTTAGTTTGGTTATAATTCTATATTTTTGTGTTTGTTTGTTTCTTGTCGTAACACATTCATCTCGATGAGTTTCCGTAGCCAGTCACGTACTTTGTAGCTCTGGTGGTTTTCAAGTACTGCTTCTTACAATTATTGGAAATCATTTGATTTTTTTTGACGTTTCATCTATCATTTTATATTCTGAAATCTGAACGCAGACTACAGCTTGGTTCATATACGCGTCTCATTAGACGACGACGCTAATAAGCTGAGTCATCAACAACGTGGTCATTAATTTTTAACTCTTAGCTGAATCTCCATTGATTACGTAATTCACACAGTCACTTCTCAGATGTTCTTCAACTTAAGTATTTCTATATGTATACTGCACTAAACAACTGTTCGACGCGGTGAATTGATTTAGTTTATAAAACATTCCTTGGGAAATTGGCGTGCGTGGATTGTGAGCAGGGAAATATTGTCGAGACTTTCACCATAAAAAGCACATTTCTGGCGTGAACTGAATTACTTATCACTGAGAATGAGTTGGATTAAATACTTTATTGCATTTGAGCCCTTCAACTGATCTGCTTGATGGTAGTTTGTGTTGCTGTGGCATGTCTGAGGAAATTAACATACTGCTGTGGACGAGGAACAACAGGTTGGGCCCAACTAAAGCTGGTCGCGCTCGTCAGTATATTGACCAACACTGGAAAGTCAATCCGTTATCAATATTTATACAACCGCACACAAACGATCTATTGATTAGTATTTTCGTCAAGATTTCTGCTCATTTTCATTGTTGATGATCACTGTGCGTGTGTTTATTCTAAGAACATAATATTTGTTTTATTCTGTAAATAATGAATAGTAAGAAGAAAGTTCATTTAACTATCCTACTATTACTCGAGGAATAAGGAGTACATCAATAAAAAAAGAACTTCAATGCAACGCAATTGAAAGAATTTGTCATCACCGCAGAAAATGATTACTTGAGGTATTTTAGAATAGATAGAGGTAGAGTTAGCTTATCACAGTGGAAATATAGATCAGTCAGTAACAGAAGTAGAGGAGGTTGTTGATGATTTTGGGTTAGGGAGGACAAAAATTTAAGGCCGGAGTTTGACAGGGCACTGACAGATCTGAGCAACAAGAATTGATAACATTCCAATGGAGTTGATAAGATCATCGGCCGAAGAAGCAATATCATGGTTGTTCAGGACAGTTTGCGAAATCTACGAAACAGGAATAATACAAGAAGATTTTAGTAAAAACATAATTATACCAGTACAGAAGAAAACCGGGGCTGTTAGATGCGAACAGCACAGGAAAATTAGTTTAGTATCTTATGCGTGCAAAATATGAATGAAAATAGTATATAAAAGGATGGAACTACAAATAGAATTCGAGTTAAGAGATCAGTTTGGTTTTAGGAAGAATGTAGGGACAAGAGATGCAATGCTGACTTTACGTCTGATTTTAGAAGACAATAAGAAAAAACAAGCCTAGGTTCATGGCATTTGTAGATTTAGAAAAAGCTTTTGATAATGTTAACTGGAACAAACTATTAAGGATTTTTAGGATGGCAGGATTAAAATATCATTAAATAATAGTTATCCATAACCTCTACAGATGGCTAAGTGGTCTTTATGAATGAATAAATATTTGTTTTATTTTTGTGGAGAGTATTCTAACTGATTAGCAATTATTTTACACATCCAACGAATTAAATATCAGTTATAAATATTATATTGTTAATTTACAAAACAATATGGATCCGAATTTGGGTTATATTTTGTACCTTACTATCCCTCTAAAAGTATTAATGATTATCATAATTGATTCTTCTTTCCATGATGATTGAGTTTCAGCAGGCAAATGTAGGTCTTTAATATTATTGGAATAATATTCTGAGCCTCATCTATACCGACGCGAAATAGGACTCAGTCAAGCATATAATCCGAAATCTGATAGAAGAATAGGCAATTGCGCGGGGAGATATGTATGTTATTTTGTTAAAATATATTACATTTAGGAAATTTATTCAATTTTTAAAAAAGTTTATCTTAATTATAATCGCATTAACTGCTTGAATCATTTGCGACTCCCTACTTTTAGGGATACTTATTTGTTAACTGTGGCGATTTCACATTACGAACCACACGCACAACATCCATGACCTCACCAGGTTTCGAACTTGGAACCTCTTGAGTTGCGATGCAGTGACGCTGACCACTACGCTTTGGATGTAGGTTTTGTTCCCTTCCTTCATGCAGGGAGATTTATACATTTAAAATATAAAAACCGTGTGTTTTCCCCGCGGTTTCAACTAATGCGTCGAAGTTTAAGAAATACAGCAATAGCTGAGCTCTAATTGAGCATATTCCAATAAACTAGTTTTGCAACGAGGGATCTTAATTTGAATAATTGTTTAGTTTAACAGCTTTTGAATAAAAATAGCGAGGTCCGCAAAACAAGGTGGCTTTGTTGAAAGAATGTGGAAACTAACTTTTGAACGAAGCAGATCACTTTACATAATTTAGTGCTTCTTGACTCTTTACACTATCTTACAATTTCACCGTCCTTAAATATTGCACATTTTCTATCAATTCTTTAATGAAGATATGAACTGAATTAAGTGCGTAATTCTCAGGAGAAGCTGTACTGATAACTCCGAGTTTCTTATCGGAAAAGAAAATCTGCAACGTCAGTGATCTGGGCCGTGGAGCTTGGGAGATTAATTTTACTGCTCTAAGGCTACGGAAACATATATTTGAGGTGCGTTAGTAGTTGGTTTTTATTTTCCATTTTGTCGAGGCAGAAATCGTGAACGTTTATGAGACACCGCGAACAAAACGGTAATTGGGAAGAGTTTTATGGTGTTCGTGTTTAATTTCGAAGTTGTGTTTTTATTTATTTATTTTTATATAAAAACTATTATCATACAGATTATCAGTTAGGCCAATATCGATAGAGTATATACAATATTTTAAAAAATCATAAAAATAAGATGAACTGATTTTTGGAGTATTAATGAGGATGTGGTCTGCGGGCATGATGGTAGAGTGGGTTAGGGTGTGCCTGAATGATCAGGGGGAAGGATGAGGTCCATTGGAAGTTTTCTTTTGAGGCGACGGGAGCGTGGAGGTGGAGGAGGATTGTTATGAAATTGCTGGATCGTGGGGTTTGGGTGGTTGAGTGCGCTTTTGAAAAGTTGTGTTTGTAGTTGCCTTATTAGCGAGCCGTATTTCCTGTGCAGATGTATAGCGCAATCCCTGATAACGTCCATTAAAGTTACCTTAAAGGTACAGACACACTGCCGTCACGTTACTCGAGTTCCCAACGTGAATGGTGGTTATGTCGCTCAGTGTTGTCACGTCTATAAGTCTCTAGCAGGCAGTCGCACTCTGACGTCAATGAACGTCAAATAACGTAGCCCTCTGCCTACGTCTATCTTAGAAACAACATTAAATATCTTGCAATTGAGCTAATATATTTAAATCATTTCCAATTTTCTCCCAGTCTGTTTCGCAATGTGTTGATCACGATACTGAAATGATTTAACATTACATAAAAGCTTATGTTTTCTGACTTTTTCAATCAATAACTCCCACATTTGATCAAAAAATTTTAATTTCAACTCTTGAGTATTTGTGTTTAGGGTCCGCAGAGTATTTCTATACTGTACTGAACGAAATATTATAGTCTACCTATCAGCCGTTCATTATCCCTCCTTTCCCGACAGTCTAAAGCTAGGGACACTGTAAACATATAATAAAAAATATTTTACAGATTACGTTTGATTTATAAGAATAATATTATATTGTACTATTGAACATGGATTTATATTAGAATAATATATATTTACAAACTTGCGTGTTTTTCTAAATACGTTATTTATGAAAGAGATTCAATTCCGCGTACTTATGTACGCGCGATTAAATAATAATAATAATAAAAGGACCTAACTAAGAAAGTCCGGTACATACATTATTTATGTAATCGAATAATTAATTATGATATAAAATTGAAAGAAATAGTGATTATACGGCATTTTGTACTTACATCATTTAATTTAGGTGTATTTTTGGAAATAATCGTCGATTCTGTGAAACCAGATAGTGAATTAAAAAGAGAATAAATTTTTAAACAACTTTTCTTATAAGACAAATTAGTGTACGAGCGATCATATTGTAGACTTCGGCAGTTATAACTTGTAAAATGTAGAAACGTGACCCAACGTGAAATGTGTGCGAGCTGAGATCACAGCAACGTGAAGAGCCGTGACTTCCCAGGCAGCGGCTGCATCGTGACGGCATTGTGGCTGTTGCCCATAAGACAGCATTGTAGGGAGCCTCGCACAGGCATCTCACGTAACGTGACGGCAGTGTGTCACACCGAGTTCGCGATGGACTTTATTATACGAGCTCACTTCAGGTGCCTTGGTTACGAATATAAGGACCTTGATTTACACCATCTCTTTATGAGACTTAGCTCTATAAAAACTATACGGGAGGGCAAGCAGTAATGATATTATTCTGTAAACGTAGCGAATTTTTTATCTGAATTGCAATAGTGCATAAGTTTGAGTTTCCGTATGATGACCTCAATTAGTAAAACGCCCTGACATACAAAGCATAGTTGACATTAGCTTTACTATAAAAATTCATGTCGTTCGGATACTTGGTTGAGTAGTCAGTCACGCTGAAGCTTCCTTTATTTGAGGTTCCGTTCTTTATGAAATTTTCTGCAATCATAAACGATCTGTTGAATGGTGTTAATTTGGTAGTCCATGGTGGTGGGTTCTTCAGTGGTTAGGTGCGAGTGGTTAGTGGAGTGGGCGGTATGGACCCATTTAGGGAAGCATTGATTTTAATGGTGGTGAAGTTATCTGATTGTGGAATGTAGTTATTAAATTTCATATCCATTCACGTAGTTTCCCATTGTTGGTGAAGAATGAAGATTGTGAATATCTTCAGATGCCCCGGACGTATTTATTTGGTGTGTAGTGATACATTTTTTTTGTGGCGCTCTTGGCTTCTAGGTCTGCAGTGATGTTTTCTGTGATGTTTTGGTGTGAAGAGATCCACGCGAGTGGAATATTCGTTCTAGATGTTGTAAAAATGGTTCATTCCTTTCTTATTTTTCTGACATAAAAATATTGAAATTCATGTTTATGATTTCACGAACACACACATAGAGTAAATAATACCTATTAATCTGTTAAATTGGGTAACGATTTGATTATCTCAAATGTAACATGTAACACATACGGTCTGTACAGACGGAAAAGCACTGGAAGTCGAGCCGAACAGAATTTCCCATCATATTCACTACTCCATTTCTCACAAACCACATTGTAGTGAACACAATTTTCAAAGCATAAGTTTCCGCTGAATTCAAATCTATTTTGCCATTTAATTTCCCTTCGTTTGTGTTAATGTACTTTCTTGAATGTGACAAAACCTTTCTATATTGTTTTAAGAAGAAATTCTCTAATAATTTTATAGAATAACTTCAATTACGTCACTGAATTGAGACTGTAATGTTATTGGATACCTCTTGAGTTTGAATGTGTGAATTATAACCTAAGTTTGTCAAATTCTGTCATTTACGATTTTATTCTGTCCAATATGCACATCTGCGTTTTCTAATGATGTGGCATTGACGCGCGCGCAACGTTACGTTGAGTTTATAGTTCAATTAATCACTCAGTTTTGACGTGCTAAGGGTTTTTCCAAGCGATACGCCTAGACCTCCGCACAAACCGCGTGATACATGATCAAACTTTTGCTAACCTTATTTCACTCCGAAAACTCTAACGAACGCTCGTTGGTTCTTGTTGCTGTTCAGATTTAATACCTCGTTTAGGCACCCTTCACTGACATTATCTCAGCTAAGTTGGCAACATTATATGAGCACAAGTAATCGGCAGAGATGCCTATGCGAGTTTTCTCTCGTAGGTATTTCTCCCCGGATTGACTTCGGGGCTCGCCTGAATACGTCGGGAATGCCTCGTACTCTCTCTCTCTGCTTTTTTAAAAAGTTTCTTACATGTCTTGGTACCTTTACCTATTTTAAGAGGTGCAGGTACTGGTGTTGAAGACCTTAGGCATAATGCAACAGTTGTCCGCTGATCCCATTGGATCGACAGTAGAATCTCCATACATCTCTTTCAACCTCTTGTGGGTGCCTCACACTAACTAGGTCCACAGCACACAATTATATAACAGTGAGATGATTTCGACAAATGTCAAGTGAGCAGCTACGCCGGTGTCACTCATGGGAATAAATTTGAACTTAAGTATGTATGAACTCCATAAATTGCAAATATATAGAAAGAAAAATAAATTTAAATAAAAATAGTTGTTATTACTTTTAAAGTGACCCCCGTAATACTGGATGAAGTATACATTAATATTTACTAAACAATATATCATTAATCAAAACCGATTCAGTAATGAATATTATAACTTTCGAATCTATAGAAAATATTGTAATAGAAATAGGCTTTTCTCTACGTAAAACATTACTATTTCTTATTTCCTTACGGTAGTGAATTAGGAGGAAGATTTTATAAATTTTTAGAATGACAATTAATTATTTAATTTATCATATTTATAGTGAAATAGAAAGAATATATGTCCGGTATGCGTTACTATACTGTTTTCCAATTGCGATGAAATTTTAGTGAGCTTTAGTGCTCACCACAGAGAAGGTTGCTGTTGATATTACGAAGATTTAGGTTCCTCCCTTTCTTATCCGACCAAATAGGTCCCCCTATCGATACATTTGCAGAAAATTCCCAACAAACGTCTTCCTATTCGAATAGTTTTCTTCTTCCACCAGGTGTCTCCCGGGGGCGCGGGTGGCGGGCATAGAACTAAGACGTGCGTAAAACGGTGATATTTACATCGGGATAGAGTATCATCCTCATACTTTATTTCATTGATGATATTTTTATTATTTAATTAATAAATATGCAAAACAGACTATTGGGCTAATATTTAAAGAAGGACCAGGGCCGTGGGTACAAATTTATTATACCGAATAATTCCTTCATACATATTTCTCACCTATTTAATATAAAATTCAAAGACAAAAAATGTATACAGTTTTTGGTGGTACGATTTTAAAAGAACAAAAAAAACTTGGACACAAAACAGCATGGACGCTTAACTCACGGCGATTCACTGTGGGTAGATAAAATGGCAAACATTAATACTGTGGCACAAGATGAATTAAATTTTGTACTATGAAGTTTAAAAAGATAATTCAATCTTATCTTTTAATCCAGAATAGATTTCTTCTTCCTCGCGAACGTTATCTTCACAAGACCACTTCACTTTCCAGAAAAAGAAATCACTATACTCAGTCTTTTTGTGAACCATTCCAACATTTTAACTATCTCGTCGTAATATAACATTTCTTTTTTCTGTATAGAAAAAAATCTCCTTTCATCGTATTAAGCTCTCCAGGGATGTCTGCAGAAAATTTCGTTCCACACATTGACTGACCATGTTACTTGACATCAACCTCGTGGGCAATTTTTTTTCTCAGGACTCACTCTCCCTTTCTATGGACAAGAGCTGTCATTCAATTATATATGGTCGGCATGTGAAAATTTTAACTCTTTATATATATATATATATATATATATATATATATATATATATATGCACATTAGTACACGCTAATCGCAGTAGTCCTGGTAGGCAAAGACCCGAATGCGGGATAGAATGCCATAGGAAGAAGGAATCAGACCGGAGAGAAGGTTCAAGTATCGTTCAGTAATAATATATATATATATATATATATATTATTTCTGGTATATTTGTGCCTAAACGCGTGGAGAAATTTTCACCTAGTTTTATTCCTTAAGTCTTGGAAAAATGAATGTCAGGGTAAGACTACAACTTCTCCTGGGGGCGTGGGCGGTGGGAATGGATTTAAGACGAGCGAAAAACGCTGATATTTGCGGAAAATAAATATTTTTCGTGGTTCGTGAAATTGATGTTGTCCAATTTTGTTCGTGTATAATTTAAACTCCATGCCCCTGGGGAGCGTAACATCCATAGGGCTATGGGTAGAGGACCTTGCTTAAAAAAGCTGCGAAAAAATAGAGCATAATTTTAATCCGGATTTGTGGAATACGATAAGCTTACTTCTAACATTCAACAAGCCACATCTGTAGGAGTATAGTGACATGGTGGGGATGGTATATAAAATTATTACGAAAACAACAGAGATATGTCTGAGTACTCCTGCCACTATTAGTGTACTGTAAATATTTTAACTTTCTTATGATTCCGGGACTATTTTTTATTCTCTCAAGGTACCGGGAATATATTTGTAGATTTTTTAGATTTTAATGAAGTTACTGTCCTTTCTCGTCTGGATTAATAAACTGTAAGTCATTGAGAAGGCTATGATGTAATTAACATTCCCTTAGCTCTCATAGGCTAGTGGTCGAAACGGTAAATTTTTTTAAATATGACACTACCACTAATGTAGAGGGAAATCTTTGGAAGTTTTCTCTCTCAGGCATTTCTTCCCAGAGTGACTGTGGGGCTCGCCTGACTATGTCGGGAATGCCTCGTACTCTCTCTGATTGTTTTTTCAGTTCTCACATGCCGATCACCTTCACCTATTTTGGGAGGTATATGTACTGGGGTCGAAGACCTTGGGCATAAGATAAGAGTTGTCCGTTGATCAAATTGGATCAGTCAGGCAACTGCCTCCTAAACCTGGTGGAAACACGGAGAAGGGAATGTTGCGACCCCACACCAAACTCGTCTCCCGTCATTAGAAAGGGCGTGAAAATAGTACTCAATGCCCAACCTACCTGTTGCAGGTTTTCTGGAGCTTACCTTGCATCTTTTTAAGTAAAACATCAGGTAGGATGATTAAAATATAGCCCGGGAGCCCTTGTCAACCCTTGGCACCTTGCTCTACCTTACATTTTTACAAAGTCATTACTGTCAAATTGGGCTAATATAAATAAATTCGTGCAGCAACCGAATAGTATTCAAATAAATTTAGAATATATTATTATTATTATTTATGTCTATATAAATAAAATTGACTAAACTTGTAGCGTCTCTACATTAGGACTGAAACATGTAGCAACATAAAATTAATTCTAATTCTAATTTCTTATTTCTGGGTTGTTTTATCTACACAATCTAATGTGGCATAAGAGATATATTAATAGTTTATAAACAAAACAACTGTTATTGGATCAAAAAATATTTCGTTCTCAACACTCAAATAACTTAAACTATAATTTTCGCTTACTTCACTATCGTAATGTTTTCTATTTCCTTTTTCCTGTCTTTTTGATCACTGAAATCAAAACACAAGTCAGTATTCAATATTATGAATTTTTATATTCCCTCTTCTGAGTTTAATTCCAAATCAACAATACCAGGTAGAATTCGTAAACGGGGATCCTAGTTAGCCCTTGGCTGCTTCCTGTCCCTTCCGCATCCCCGTTTTCAATTCCTTTCCTATGCTATTAAATGAGAGTTGAGAGTTCCTGCATCACTCTCCTGTAGCCAGTTAACCCCTACTACAAATTCGATCCGTCTTTAAGTATTTTAATACGGTATTTATTTGATAGTTATGTAGCTCGAAGCAAAAGGATCGCATTTCACGGAGAATAAAAACACTGTTCCTAATTCTACTCTTCAGAAAATTTGACATCGAAAGTTTTCGCCTTCTTTTTTACCCACGCCTCCTCGACCATCTTGGATGATAACACGTCTTACATTATAAATAAGAGGGGGGTCGGATTTGTTGTTATTGAATTTATTAACAAAATTTAAATTTTTTTATTGATATATTGAAACATAATTTCCTTGTTGAGTCCTGCACTACCGATAATGCCATCAAATGTGGGATCGAAGCGGAAAATTAAACATTGAATTAACAACGGCTTTGCTCTGGATATTTTTACATTTGACATTTAACAGGGTTAATTATTGTGGGGCAACAACGGGTAGCAGAGATCTTGTTTTCTATGACGAACCTATTTTAATCTTCTTTTGGCTACACTCATTCAGATACAAAGCGATTTCTTGTTTTAGGAATTTATTGTTGATTCAGGTAGACAGCAGTTTGTGGCGACCCTTCTTCACACAGGGTGTTATTTGGCATGCGGAAAACAGGAGAATTCGCACCGTCGGGCGATGAGTAAAAACCAGTCTTCAAACTCGGCAGTGTCGTTCACGACTCATCAGAGTTTTGGCTGGGATATCATAATTTAGCTATGCAGATTTTGTGTTTGCTTTCTACTAATTCTTGAAAGCGCCTTCTTTCTATTCTTTTATAAGTATGCCTTATAACTTTAGACCTTACACTGATTACATTTAGTTCCTACCAACTTTAAAAACACACTGGCGGAATCTCGTTTCTCCTCTAAGGCAACACTGCTTAGTCACTCCTTTCCTACTTCTCCTTCCTTTTAACTTCAAACACAGAATGATTATATTACCGCCTTGTTACGTCATAGCCAATCTATCGTTTCCCCTTCTTTATGGATTTAGTCGGGCGCGTTCTGTACTTACGATGGAAAGTGTAAATCACCCATGGGTTAATGTCCCATGGTGGTCAATCATCTTTAATTCTTTGCGCGTTTCTTCACGACTGCCTGTCGCCTATCTAATTCTGGAGTTTTACGCATCTCTGCTTGTCTCCAAATATTTTTATTTATTTTTCTGAACATAATTACCCTTAAATTAACATTACTATACACATGAACTTACATGTTCTCTGAGACTTCCTTCAAGGTGTCTTTAAATACAAATTAAATTGTGAAGAGGTCCTACTGCGCTACAACATAACTGGAGCTATATGTGCGCACTAGGATGAACGTTTACGAACAACTGTTGCACGCTCGATGTGGATGTATGCGTCATTAATAATTCGCAAACGCTCGAAAACGCACGAGTTTTCGTCGAGCGCTCTTTGTATGGATGAGGTTTTAAAGGAAAGATTTTCCCCTTAAGAGACCGCTTCTCATAACCAACACGAGTTATTGACCACACATTTCATATCAAGTAGATGAAAGTTAAAATAAAACTTCACGAAATTCATAATTTATTATTAATCTTCATGTGTTATTACTCTAACTGCAGTTGTTTTTGTGACGGCTTTGTGTTTCCAGGCATATGAATCTGCAATAATTGGATTCGCTCGAGCATCCAGCATCCAGCTGAAGGAGCGACCTTTGTTGACCTTACGAATCCACAGCGATGACGATCTCCATAATATATACAATTTTCACGAAGAACTCGGCCGTGGAAATTTCGGTATCGTCTTCAAGGTCACCGCAAAAGACACGGGCATCCAATGGGCTATGAAGATACTACACAAATCTTCGGTTCTATCATATATCTACTTTTAGTATGAAAGAATAACTATTCTAATTTTGTGAAGTGGAATGAATGAGTGAATGTGGTAAATATTTTTTTTTGGGGGGGGGGTATACTATTGTCTACGAAAAAGAACACCACAGAAGACAGCAAGAAAGATTAAAATTTAAAAAACTAAGCACTAAGAAATGCTATTTTTAAAAAGTTAGAACTAATTGTTAACACGTTAGATCCCCAACATGTCTTACTCCAAGATCATCAGTTGTTTGACATTTAGTTCAAGACGTGGGATTTAATTACCTTTAATCTCTCTGTGTTACTTTCGCCATTTATAGACAAATAGTACATCCAATTCAATCAGTTCATGTGACAATATGAAATACAATGCGAATTCTTAGCAGTATGTTTATACAAAATCTTTCTACCTACTCTGATGCACGTTCTTCATAACAAAATAGAAGTAGCAAACAACAGACATAGCGGTTATCGTTTTATATATGGTCTAGTGGCTCATAATGCACAATTAAACATGTTAAAACTGGCTCATGTGGACAGTAGTGTCAGTCTTCGGTCAATTTAAATTTATTAAATGTGTCGAAGTGATGCAAGTGAAACGCCAAATTATGGATGTGAATTCTTTGTTGTTTTTCGCATATAATTGAATTCTTTTCATCAACGGTTGAGGTTATTTATTCAATCCGATGAAGAGAGAAAGGGGAAACATGTTTCATACTCATAGCAATACAGGAAGAAGCGAAATGGCGGTGAAAGAAAGTTTCGAAATTTGTGCATAATTAGGGGAAGTAAAGTTGTAAATTTCATGCGTGGAAATGATAGAAAGCGAGATGTGTCACTTAATCAACGTTAATTAGTCCACCTATATATCATATAGACCTACTTGTTTTAAAAATAAATAATTGTGTTCTGATGAAAGGTTTTCGAAGATAGCAACTCGACCTACATTATAATTTTTTAACTCCTGGTGCGGAACTATTGAACTTGATTTGCCTTTTCATCCGTTGGTCTGCTTTGAGTTGTTGTTGTGGCATTCAGTCCTAAGGCTGGACTCATGCAACCTATCTTGCGCAAGCCTTTTCATTTCCACATCCTCCCTTATATGCTTAGCGTAATCTATATTTGGCCTCCCTCATCTGTTCTAATCCCACACACTTCCAAACAATACTAAATTTACAAGACCCTCTTATCTCAAAACGTGGTCTATTAATCTTGGTCAACGTTCTCCATATTTTTCTCGCTTCCCCTATCCTGCTTAGAACTTCCTCATCTCATTTACAGCATTCTCCTATAGCACAAAATTTCAAAGGTTTCTATTCGTTTCCTTTGTGTAACTCCTACCGTCCACGTTTCGCACCCACATAACGGCACGCTCCATACGAACATTTTTAGGAATGATTTCCTAATATTCACATTTATATTACCCGTAAGTAAATTCCTATTTTTTTGTGAAAGCCTTCCTTGCCTGTGCTATCCTACTCTTTATGTCTACTATATTTCTACCATCCCTAGTTAAATCGCTACCCAAGTAGCAGAATTCCTTAACTTCTTTCAAAATATCCCTACTCAATCTAACACCCTTTGTTTTCCACTGTTTCCCATAATACACGCCATTACCCTTTATTAATCTTCATATTGAACTCTTTCTCCGTGACCACGTTGATGCCATTTTTTTGTTCTTCACGTCTTCTTCTGACTCCCCTAATACTAGAATACCATCGGCAAACCGCACATTTTTTATCTTTTCCATATTCCGTTTTCCGATTCTACTTTGAGATAAACAACAAATTCAGGTTAAATTCCAAAATCTATTAAAAAAGACGTACTTGCTATTTAAAGAGACGCAGTATAAAATGTTTCAAAATTATTTTCGATCGCTTATCACAATCTGGTATTGTCGTTAGTAGGAGAGATCGAATTATATAACAGTAGCATGGTAACTATGTCACTGTACAAATAGATTATGGAAGAATTACGGAAATCAGTAAAGCTATTCCCGTCCAGTGTAAAGGTTTTATTTTACGTTACCTGATATGTATAATTAAGATTATTGCTCTTATTATTATTCTGGTGGAGATTATTTGTGGTACTGAAAAGGGAACTTACTGTAATTTCAATAGAAAAACAATTTTTATAACTCTGCTTCTATGTGGAACAGTGGACTGACCGATTTGATGGAATTATTTAACTACCAAATATTTCGACTCTTCCAATTCCTCAGTTTCGGGTACAGTACCAGTATGTATCGATTTGACGGTGATTTCTAACTCATGTTCTTATAGTTGTTCATTCCTTTTGTTTCACATGTTGCTTTCAAGTCACGTGTTCACGAGAAAAATAAAATTTATAAAGATAATTTAGAACGGAAATGGTTGCTCCATAACGTTATTGTCTATGTAAGAAAGCGAATTTTTTTTCTCGGCTCTGCAGCCCATTCAGGGCCTTCGCCTATCGAGTTTACTGCGGACTGTCATCAAACATCGAATTTGGAGTGATACGTGGTCAGCGTATTCATTCTCTAGCAGTTTTAAACCCAGTCTCCCTGACGACACATACATCCAAACCCATGCCAGATTTCGAAACTCTGTGTTGTGAGGCAGCGAGGCTAGGCACTGGACCACAGGAGGTTGGCAAATATATTTGCGTGAACACATTAACTACAAACAAAAATTATCGTTTTATTCTTACAACTGTAGAATTATACTTTTTTCATTCTGCGATCGAAGTTCAGAATGAAGCTGAACGTTGTAAGCTGATACTATGTTTTCATAAATAACGGAATAACAACCCAGGGACAAACAATCTGAATCACCAGTTATAATAATTTAATCCTATACAGTATCTCGTTATATAATTTAACGTAAATAAAATAATTGAATCCTGCTGGGAAGAGATCCGTGTTTCATTCGACAGCTATAGGCTCATAGACACCACGCAAGTTTTGCACTCCAGCTTTACAGTTATCTATAGTTGCATATTATGAAGGAATTCGACAGTGGCGGTTGGTGGATATGTGCTACAAACCATCAACTCATTTACAAAGCTATTTATTTCGGAATTTGAAGAAACATAATAGCAATATTGTTATCAGTCTTAATTTCACCTTCGATTACTAAGACATAAAACTAGTCGGTACCGCTAATGCAGCTGGCTGCTTAGCTCAGCCTCTCTCAGCACAAAAATCAGCCTCATTTCTTTTCACAATTAGGTCCATGAGGCAGCATTGTACTGGCGACGGCAAATACGAAGTAACAAAATTTATTTTAAGTTAATATTAACAAAAGGAAAATAATATTTGACCCTTTATCATAACATACTTTTAATAAATCAGAAAAAATCGTTATTTTAAAGTAAGAAAAACATTTGAGGGGCGGTATTTTGAAGACTTGCATCACATTAAGAAATTGCTTAATCATTACATTATGCATGGCTTGTTCCTGTTTTTCTTTTTTGTTTGGGTAACAAGCTGCATAAGGTGATCCTTAAACAGGCAACTCACCTTTAATATCATAGGAAGGGAATTGAAAAAGGGGGATATGTTAGATAGAGTAAGGTAGACAGGGGTTGAGTATGACCCCCGGGCTATGGTTTCAGGAACCTACCCGGTGATTCACCTAAAAGAAATGTACGACGAACCCTAGAAAGCCTGTATCAGGTAGTTCGGGTTTTTGGGTACTATTATTACGACCTTCCGAATGACGGGAAATGAGTTTCTGTAGGGTCTCAATAGATTTTAGGAGGCAGTTGGCTGACTAATTCAATTGCATCAGCGGACAGTTCTTACTGTGTTGTAAAATTTTCATTAGAGGGTAGTTTTGGGGGCCAGTTAGAACTGAAGAGGGCGGCAAAGGATGGAATAGGCTAAGTAGTTTGGGAGATTGTGGTATGTGCTAGTTATGCGGAAATGTAAAGGTTTGCGCAAGATAGGTTAGCATGAAGAGTTGCATCAGACCAGTCTTAGGACTGAATACCATAACAACAACAGCAGCATAACGTGCTCATTTTCGATACAACTTCAAACAATAATTTCTACATTTACCTGTTTATATTATAAACTTAGCTTAGATCTTTGGCTCTACAGATCTAACCGTCTTCGACCCCAGTACATACACCTCCCGAAGTAGATTAAGGTACCTTGTAAAAAAAAAACAGAGTACGAGGCATCCCCAAAGGTGAGCTTCGCAATCAACCTGGGGAGAAATACCTGTGAGAGAACTTTAACGTAGGCATCCTTCCTATACAAATCATAGAAATATTATTGTCTTATTCAATTCATTTGGTTTTGTGAAAGAAGTGAGAATCACTTTTCCTGCAGTGGGTTGGCCAGTAATTTTTCCCTGGAGACTCGGTGTGCTTCTTTTAGTTGTATAGGCGTTTGCTCTCATGTTTCCAAGACATTGATTCATGTTTCTCTCCATAGATGGTTCCCCTCCAAAAAACTTCTCCTTCGTTAGTATAACGGCTTAGTAAATGTTTACATATTATCACACGATTGCGCTTGTACTCTGTAGTTAGTTGTTTAAGGACCTATCCGGCAAAGAATTTATTTCAGTTTCAATGTAATGTGCATATGGGTTTACCATTTCATAAGCATTTCACTCATTTACCATTCAGGTCACCTCACGTACTTGTTCAATGTTGTCCTCAGTAGTGTTTGTGTCTGTACGTCCTAACACGTTGTTTCTCCCTTCGTCTTCTCTCTTTATTAATTTTTTTCAGCTTTAAAGCAACTGGTGAACACCCCATCTGTAAAACATTGTTTTAAAAGTCTCCTATTGATTTAAGCTCCTGGTATGCCTTCAGGTCATGACGGGTGAACATTTACGTCGCAATAACTCTGAGTGAACGAAATTGATAACTCTGTAAATCTGCCACACGCAGAGACACTCAGCTTGCTTGCGCAGAAAACACACAGCCAACCTGCACAAATGAGACAACAGCACACATTAAAAAATAGTTTCCCGGTGTATTAATTTAACTAAACAAATACAAAATAACGTGTTCCAATGAACATAACCCGGTGATAAAATGAGAACCGTTTACTAAATAAATACACGCGGAGAACATTATTTATTACGTACCTTACATTGAAGAAATTTACAAAAAAAAAATTAAAATTTGCTACGCAGTAGATTGGCCTTCTATATTATCAGATTCCGAGCCCAAGATATATAGAAAAAACTTGTCTCGTTACATCATGCGCCATGCGGTGTCGGCTCAAGAATCGTTATCCTACTCTCGTATCTTGATCTTCCGTTAAAGAGGAATATTGATCTAAATTTTTATTCTTACCGTTTTTCTCATGTTTCCGAACCCAGAAATGATTTGTTGTACATCATTCTTTTCTCCTAACAAACCTTGCCAATTATGTTGGTGTTCTTCATTGTTTTTTGTTAGAGAATAAGCGCAATTTCATTTAAGCCCTATTCGACATATCTACGTATTGGAGCCACATTAATCGTAAAGTCTATAAAATAATTAAAAACCAAAGAATTTTGTGTTCGAGATTCGTCTTTTTTTCCACCTCTGTCGTTTCTTCGAAAAGGGTATTAAACATTGCGCTTAAACTGTATCCAATAATGACGCGAATGTACTATATGGTTCTCTGTTTTTATTTATTAGTACATGAAATTGTTTAATCAATATTTGTAATATTTACACTACAGGCAACCGTGAACAGGGTGAAATGGCAAGAGAGGGAGATAAAGATTCTGCGCATGGTGCAGCATCCGAATATTATTCATCTGGAAAAAGTATTCGAATCGCGAAAGGTAAATACAATAATAGAAATCAACAAACAAACGAGTATGGATCTAGTTTTTAAGTAGATGATTGTAAAGTATGTGTTTGAAAATACTGGAATTAATGTAAGCGTTTGAAAGTTAAGTAAGTCATCGAACGCGGAACAATCCAAGACGTCAGGTTTAGGATCTTTGTGAATGGGTAGGATGATATGTATTGACCGCAAGGTTGCACGAGATTAATACTTGTTCTTATATCGTTGAAATGTCATAGGGTTTGTAGCGCGTTATCAAGTATAGGCACAATTAATTCAAACTGAGATTTAGAAGGTGAATCGCGTGAGTAATCATGACATGTTAAGTACTACCATGTGGAATGTAAGGAACGTCCAGACCCCGGGTGGAACATCTGGAAGAAGTGAGAAATAACAGGCCTGCAGAATCGCTATGGCGCCGGGCCTCTTCAGAATCTTCGGTCGCAGAGGGTGACCAATGTGAATAATGTGACACACACCCCTGATGGAGAACGAAACAGATGCCCTGGCGATGGAAAATTGTCGAGTTTTTGTATCTTTAAGAAGCGCGACTGCCCTAAAATTATTTAAAAGGGCATGAAAACTTTGAAGGCGACAGTCGATGACTCTATAGAGGCAGTCGCTGGCAAAACTTTGAAGATGACACTACAGAGATGGCAAACCACAGAAGCCGCCAGAGTCCATGAGAAACCAGACAAGCTGACTACACGACGTCGCCAAGGGGAAACAACAGATAAGTTCCACTCATGGTAGTGCTTAACATTCTTGTAATTGCGCAGACATCGTAAAACCGTCATTTTTCCAGACCAAATACATCCCACGGTCAACCCGAGATTTTAAGATTTCATAGCTGAGTAGCCAGTGGTAGAACAAAATGTATTGAATAGGATCGGTCCGCCAAAATTTGTTTTAAAATAAATTTCTATATTCTTTACGCCCTAATAAGAATTATTTAACTCCCCTCCCTTATACAAAATGGCAAAAAGGACATCCACTCTGGAAAAAATAAGAGAGTATGCCACAGGTTATTCCTTTTGTCCCGCGGAGAAAACGATTGAACGATATGAAATCAATGACATGCATTATAGAAAGAAATGGGAGAATGGCCAAGAAGGGCGAGGAACAGACCATCCGGAAATGGGGTGAGTGAATAAGGAAGGTTTAACAGCCGATTTAATGGTGCATAGGAAAGCTTGCCAAAAGAAATTCTACTGCTTCTCGAATTAATGTATACGGCGTCGCCCTGGGTTATCACGGCTTAGTCTTTACAGCAGCCAGAGAATGGTATAAATTAGGGGAGGAGATGAAATTTATACATGATTATGTTTTTAAAAGTTGTCAACTTCGCAATTAATTATTAGCAGACAGTGATTCCCATCGATGTCGATGAGTAGAGTATTTGCCGGTAATCGTCAAACTGCATACCGATGCGTAGGCAGTCATAATACTCGACTAATTTTCTATTGGAACGAGGCCAGAGCCACTCTCCCACAAATAAGCGGCATGTTAAGGTACACATACAAACACATACCACCGAGAGAGAGTAATCCACGAACACCGCAGCCACTATTAGACCGGCACAACCTGCCTACTACGCACATCTTAAAATTAATGATTGGAAAATAATAAAAATAATAAATACTCTCTCTGGGTTACAAAACCCTATATGAGCTTTCTTTATGTTTGTTTGAAATAACCTATAAGATTCAATCAATTGCCATAGTATAATTTCAATAGATTTACAGATTATTAAATACTTATTAGAAATAAAATTAATATTTCACATAATTTTTACTTTAATTTATTTAATGAAATCCCTTCAGCAAAGTTATTTTTTGGTGTAACAGTCTACATGAGGGTGATCCTGAAAAAGGCAACTTCCCTTTAAAAGCATAGGGAGGGAATTGAAAAAGGGGGATACAAGGTAGGCAAGGGTTGACTAGGGCCCCCGGGCTATGGTTTAAGGTTCCTACCCGGTGTTTCACCTAAAGAGTTGCAGGAAAAACCCTAGAAAAATTCATCAGGCTGATGAGTTTGCTGTGGTCTCCACCAGTTTTAGTAGGCAGTTGGCCAACTGATCCAGTGGGATCATCGGACAACTCTTGCTTTATGCCCAAGGTCTTCGAACCCAGTACATAATCTCCAAAAGTAGGGTAAGATATCTCGGCACGTGAGAACTTCGAAAAAAAAAACAGAGAGAGTACGAGGCATTCCCGACATAGTCAGGTGAACCCCGCAGTCACTCTGGGGTGTGAGCGTAAACTTCCACAGTCATATTTTCACCAAAGATTTGTTGTATCAGAGTATATAGAACAAAGTTTATAGAAAATTGTGTGATAAGCTAAGATTATTATTAACCTCACTATATGAACTTAACATAGATATGTATTCAAAAATACACACTAAATTATCCTCCTTTTTCAAGCAATAATCGCTCAAATTGGATTACAGAAATATAATACTATTTAGAATTCGTTACAATATAAATTATATGGAAAAGGAATAATACTGCAAGGAGATGCAATAAAAAACCCTAAAGTTTGCTGATGATATTGTGGTATAAGGGAATCAGAAGGATATTTGAAAACCATACTAATTGGTATGAACGAGGTCCTGGAGGAAGAGTACTACATGAGGATTAATAGAGGGAAAACCTGGGTAACGGAAACAGTGGAATGCTATTAGATTGGGAAGGTATATTTTGAAGGTAAGGAAATGCGCTACTTGGGTAGCATAATAACTAGGGATGGTAAAAGCATAGTAGATCAAAGAGTAGGATAGCACAGGCAAGAATGGCTTTCGCAAAAGAGAGAATTTACTTACGTCCAATATAAGTATGAATATTAGGAAATCATTTCTAAAATCAGTTGGGTGGATAGAGTAACTAACCAGGAAATTCTAAGCTAAATAAGAGAAGAGAGAACAATATGGAAAACTCTGACATGAGAAGGGATAGATTAACAGACAACAATAGGCAACAATGTAACTCATATATGATACAATTTGTTGTGACGTTATTGGCAGTGCCTAAAGCAGCTTATATATCTGATAGAATGTACCTTTTTACCTTATAATATGGAGCCATATAATTACGACAGTATATTTTTAAGGGCTAAATTAAGTAAAATAGCCAGCTTTGATTCATTAATAATGTGTAAATAGATTTCTGAGGTTACTAATACATTGTGATTTTGTTTCCTTCTTTTTCAGAAATTGTACTTAATATTCGAACTGTGCACGGGTCCCCTGACGGCTATGTTCAACACGTACAAACCCTTCAACGAGTCAGACGCTCGAGTGGTGATGCGCAGTTTGGCAAGTGCTGTCAACTACTTGCATCGTCATGGTATCACACTAACCTAGTCTCATTAGAAATACGCAACTAATATATAACGAAGTAACCAATAAACTCACAACTAAAGCAACAAGGTTCACTGGAACGTTGTTTCTAATTTATTATATCACTTAATTTTATGTTATTAACACCTTCCTGATAGATTTGTTAATTTTCGACGAATATATACGTTTATTCATTTTAGCACCCATTTACTCTTAGTAAGGCGTGGTATACAGCTGTAACTAGAGAGACATAGTTGGTCGTCTCAGAATAAGATGCGCAGTCGTCCTTTAGCCTGGGGTTAGAGTGGCGGTACGCCGGAGATAATTTTAACAAGAACATTTATTACGGCAACTAGGCGGAATAAACTTTATAGTGAAACATAGTGTTCAGTCAAGGATATGCTACGTCTTCGCTTGCCATCAATCCTGGAGAATATTGCATCAAGGTTTTTGGAAGCAAACTATTACGGGTAAAATAGGGCAAAGAAATTTGAAAAAGGATTTCAGGAAATATTTATTTTTAAATCAGGCTGGAAACGAGTTTCCTGCAGAAGTTTTTGAAACATTTTTTTTCGGAACTGAAGGTTTTCCAGGGAAGAATAAGGGAGTGTGTTAGCGAAATGAAATAGCAATGAAGTGAAAGTGTAGCGGGACACTGTTCTGTTAATGCGCATCTAATATGACGTGCTACTTCTCGCGACCTATACGTTTACTTAAAAGGAGGTTGTTGAGGACTGAACGCTTCACATAGGTAGAAAGTGGATCTTCTCGTAGAGTGTGATACGATTTTGACATGAGACAAATGTTCAAACCAGTATTTCTGAGGGTAGCGGATTCCATGTATAAATCACGAAGAATCTTAATTAAACTGACATGCAGTAAAGGTCGCTCCAACTGAGTCTCCTACGCTGGCTGGACACACAACACCCTTCATTCGGACTTTCTATATGATCAGCCCTGGAATATAGCACATCCCCCGGATATATATTTCTTAGATTTTAGATTTAGATTTATTATTATTCAATCCATTAGTACTCGGTTGAGGAAATAGGATACGTCAAATATAATATTACAAGAAATATTCAAAATTTTATAATTAGGAATTGAAGGACAAAAAGAGGAAAAGGTGAAATTCAATCTTCAATTTTCAGTTGACGGAGAAGGCAGCAGAAGATCGTGCGTAGGTTCCCGTCGAACATGAAAAAGAAAATAAGTCAGCAGTTAAATTCTAGTAGAGTATAGTTCTAAAATAACAGGAGAATTTAATAGGACACCAGCAAACTGTTTTAGTCCTTCCGATCTACGAACTCATTTAGTGAATAATACGCTCAATTCATTAAAAGAGATTTACAACTCTTTATAAATCATTTTTGAACCTTTAAAGCTTTTTTTTTCTTCCGGGAGAGTATTGTATAGATTTATACCGGAATAATGAATGCTTGTTTCAAAAAGACTTAGACGATATTTTTCAACACGGAGCTGAGAGAGATATTCAGTGGCTTGAACCGTTTAGAGCCTATAGATTGATGTTGCTCCATACAAATTTTAACATTTCTAGAATATACGTACAAGGTAAGGTTAAAATTTCAAGTTTGCAAAACAAAGGTTTGCAAGTGGTATTCCACTCCGCACCAGATACTATACGTACGGCCGTCTTTTGTAGTTTAAAAATATGAATAGCGTGATGAGAATGACCCCAAGTTTGCAATACCGTAACACATAACAGAATGAAAATATGCATGGTACATCATTTTTTATGTGGCTAGGTCGGCTTCCCGAGCTAATGGATCACCAACTGTAGCATAAAAATGCTCCATGTTACATCACATTCGTTAAATAAATCTGGTAAACTTCTTACGTAACATTTTCTCTTTCTTTCATCAGATATCGTTCACAGAGACCTGAAACTGGAGAATATTCTTTTGGCGCGGAACCCTGATGACGCTGAAGACAAACTGTTCATCAAAGTGACAGATTTTGGGTTGAGCGTTGTGAGAGGCGGAGTG
The DNA here is from genome assembly GCA_034510155.1 of Eucriotettix oculatus. Lineage (NCBI taxonomy): Eukaryota > Metazoa > Arthropoda > Insecta > Orthoptera > Tetrigidae > Eucriotettix > Eucriotettix oculatus. The sequence goes on along the minus strand of CM067376.1, from coordinate 126,887,912 downwards.
GGATACAACCAGATGTTACAAGAGCGCTGCGGCACCATGATATATATGGGTAAGAATCTGGCAGCATTCCGGAATTAGACCAGGCAAGGAGTTGCGTTGAAATTAGAAAGAGGAAAACATTAACACGCACTGACGGTGTCCTGTAACGCCTATAATAATCTTCAAATGTGACAGACAGAATTTTCAATTTAAACTCATTCGAAAGGTTTATATCAATTTAAGATAAACTCGAGGTTACAATTTAATTTTCTTCTTTTTAGTTAATAGAACAAAAAACCGTCCAAGCAATTAAAATCAACGTCATTTAATATTGCGATGGCGCGTTGCTTTTTATAGTTCAATGAAAGAAAGAAAAAATTTCATGAAATCGGTTGTACTGTTTTCGTGTGTGAAGTGAAAAAAGTAAGACTATAACATAGTAAGGTTTTTCGGTTTATGATTCTCTATGAGTAATGCATGAAACGTAAATAACTAAAACTACTCGATTTTTAACCCGGTTTATCATAAAATTTCAGTTATAGATATGAACTCGCATTTTGTTTAAGCTCAATTTCATTTCGTTCATCAACGTCAAAATTTAATTATTATACACCCCATTTCAAAATTATTTTTATTTCAGATAAAGGAAAGACGTATGAGGTATATATTAGCTGTACTTTAATGAATTTCAGACAAGCCACTATTCATATTGCGGGTAAATGTTGTTGTAGTTTCAAACTACTGGACTAATGAACCCTGCCATGCTAAACATGTTTTTGTGTCATCCTTTTCATCTCTACACACCTACTACAGCCTCCCTAATCTGCTTAGTGTATTCCATCACTCCCACTTCTCTTTTTACCCCACACACTTTCCTTTAATGATAATTTAACACGGCCCTCATGACTCAAAACGTGGCCTATTAATCTATCCCTTGTCTTAGTAAAAGTCCTCCATATTGTTCTCTCTTCTCTTATTCCGCTTAGAACTTCCTGAATAGTTACCCAATATACCCATCTAATTATCAGAATTCTCCTGTAGCACCACATTTCTTTTCCTTTCTGCAACTCCTATCGTTCACTTTTCGCACCCATATAACGTCACACTCCATACGACTATTTTTAGTAACGATTTCCTAATATTCATATCTATATTAGCCGTAAGTAAATTCCTCCCTTTTGCGAAAGCTTTTCTTTCCTGTGCTACCCTCCTCTTTATTTTTACTATACTTCTCCCATCCCTCGGTATTATTGCCCAAGTAGCAGAAATCCTTAACTTGTTTCAAAATATCCCTTTCCAATCTAACACCCTTCGTTGTCCACTACTACCCATACTACGCTCGATTACCTTGATTTTCCATCTATCATTCCTCATGTTGTACTCTTTCCAGCCCCTTGTTCATGCCGTTTATTATGGCTTCCAAATCTCCTTATGACTCCCCTAATACCACAATATCATCAGCAAACCTTGAAGTTCTTATTTCTTCACCTTGCAGAATGATTCCTCACAATTCTTCATAACCTAACCTATATATAAGTACAAGAGCATGGGCGACATACTGCATCCTTGTCTTACTCCTTTCTTGATTTCTCATTTATTTTATGCCCTTCAATTCTAATTACTGCTGACTGCCTTCTCTTTTTTTTCTTGTCCTTAAAAATCCTTAATAGTGTTTTCCCCTTAACATTTTTATAGCCTTTTTCTAAGTCTACAATGCTATGAACGTAGGCCTGTTTTTTCTTTTCCTATTATCTGGAATTGGACGCAAAATCAATATTGCTCCTCTTTTGCCATACATTCTTACTAAAACCAAAGTGATCATCTCCTAACTCGAATTGTATTTGAGATAGATAAAATATAATAATAAATATAATAAAATATAATAATATAATATATAATATAATATATAAATAAGTACCGTTATTTTACTAAGAACTTATATACGTCACATAGGTTGCGAGTTTAGGGAAGAGCTTGTATTTTGGACATTTGTAATTATAATTAAGCTTAAATGAAGATTTCTGTACATTTCCAATTGAAAACATTTAACAGACTAAATCCTCACAATATTTTGATGCTTTATTCGTTGTAACATTTTATGACAGTTCGTGTAAATATTAAAGTAACATTCAATCCGGTATCGAATTTAAAAAATTCAACTAATATATAGGGTGTAACAAGTCTACGGAAAAATTTCGCTTTATCAAAACATTTATGAGTGTTAGTACACAACGATATGCCTAGTTATCTGGACTAAAATTGCGACTCTGGTTACAATTATTAAATGTTAGCAAACAAATTTGATGCTGCCTTGAATATCTCTTAGCATCCGCATCTTATAGCCCGGATTGCATTGATATTCACCGCTGTTGTTGTGGTATTCAGTCGTAAGAGTGGTCTGATGCAACTCTCCATGCTAAACTATCCTTTGCAAGCCTTTTAATTTCCTCACAACAAGCTTAGCTTATACCATCTTTGGTTTCCCTCTTCTGGTCTTACCCCAACACACTTTCCTCTAATACTAATTTTAAAAGACTGTCATGTCTCCAAACGTAGCCTATTAATCTATCCTTTCTGTTGGTTAACGTTATTTGTATTGTTATCTCTTTCTTTATTCTACTTATAACTTCCTCGTTAGTGATTATATCCACCAATCTGATTTACCGTCCACGTTTTGCACACATATAACGCCATACTCCATACGAACATATTTAGGAATGATTTTCTAATATTCACACTTAGTAAATTTCTCTTTTTATAAAAAGCCTTACTTGCCTGTGCTATACTACTCCTACCATACCTAGTTATTACGCTTCAGAAGTAGCAGAATTCCTTAACTTCCTTCAAAATATTCCTTCCCAATCTAACACCCTTTGTTATTCCACTGTTTCCCATACTACACTCCATTACCTTGGTTTTTCCTCTATTAATCCTCATATTGAACTCTTTCTCCGTGACCACGTTGATACCATTTATTATGTTTTCCAAGTTTTCTTCTGGCTCCCCTAATACTAAAATAACATCGGCAATGCGTAGGATTTTTTCTTCTTCAGTATGATTTATTTTCCATATTGATATTCACTTAAGTTTGGCATATCTGTATATGCATATTTATAATCCAAATCTAAGCGGTTGAAGATTTCATAGTGAAAGGGAAACTAGATGCAGCTTATAGGAAAATCAAAGATATATTTGAAGGGCCAGTTCTGGATAAAGAAGAAAAGGCAGAAAGATGGAAGGAATATCTTGAAGAGCTGTATCACGGTGGATCAGTCACAAATAGAAGAATATTAGGATGATGAAGATTTGGGGGACAAGATGGTCGTAGTTTGATAGGGCGCCGACAGATCTGAGCAGTTGTAAAGCGCCAGGAATTGATAACATTCCGAAATGTCGGCCTATCTGAATTTGTTTTTACTGTATTTTGTAAGGTTTCTCTGTTAAATAAGGTCGTATCTACTGTTAATAATGAAAGCTATCACAGGATATAGTTCCAGACATTTTGGGAGATTTGTGTGAAGACCGGTGTTGTTGGCTGAAAGAGAAGAGAAGCCAACAAAGTAAATGTCTTCAGGGAAACCCTTACTTAGCCCCTGTACTAGTGTGACACTGAATCTGTTCTTAGCAACTAAGAAAGAAAATTTACTCACAGGAAGACAAAAGAAACCTTAAGCATTTCGCGGTTGGGCTTCTAAATTTGATCTGATGAAGTGGAGGGGGGGGGAGATATTGTCAGATAATATATTAATATTTGGGAAAAACGTATGCTTTTCCATTTAGTGATGGGTGTGTCATGGGTTCTAATGTAGTATTTTAGACGTATATAGCGTATTGAAATTTGATTGTGCTTTACAGGCGTGAGTCGTTATCTGGCCCAATCCCTAGGTAGGACAGAAACTTGACATGCATACTGGAACGCAATGTGGCCAACCTTATAATGTCTGTTAGCATTGAGAGGATAATTATAGCATAAGCCACGATTAAATGATAGAAAGCACTCTCATTCTCAGGAATTCAAAGAATTGAGAAATAATGTAAACCGACTTATAAGTATAATATAAACAACAGTAATTTTTAACTGAACTGTAAACCTTTAACGTATAAATACTGTCGTAGTATGAACAGTAGAAGCAGTATATGGGGAGTAACAGAAGTCTGGGGGAAAAAATTCAACATGTGTCCGAAGATGCTTAGTTACAGGATGACCCGAGAATTATTTATTTATTAAAATATAAATCTCAATTTAAGAGCTGTTAGTAGTTAAGTCAGCTTATTTCAATTGATGAAGTAATTACACTGTTGGAATCTTATCAACGCAATTAAAATTTTTTGAAGACAGTAACAACTGCTTCAACTCAACCGATAGCCACATATATTCTAGTATTACAGCAACGTAAAACTCGTATAATATTTTATTAAAATTGTTTCATACCATTTACTGTAATACATCCATAAAAATCTTTGACGCAGCTACTTTGTTCAAACCAATTTCTTTATTTCCGGGGTAAATTAACGCCTGGATTGTATAATATCAAGTAGAACTATGCGTAAGTTACGGTGGCGGCTGTTGAATATATGATCATTAGCTACAGTACATAAATAAATTCCGGGAGATGTATTTCTATTATCAATGATCTTTATAAGTGTGTAAATTGAATGCTAGTCAACTGTGCTCCTTGTGGAGCACTCGCTCTTTCTAATGAAGCCAACCAGCTGTTTGCCTCTGTGATGATGCATAGAAAATCTGTTAGAAATGTGAAATGCGCATGCTCAGTAATCCCTTTTATCCCTCTTCTTCCTCCACGCTATACCCCTGAAGCTCCATTCAGCGTTAATACAGTAGAACCCAAAATTGACTTTATTTAAAATATACACGAAGGAAAAATACTTTCGTGCTATCTGGTTATAATTTTTTCCCGCTTTTACAAATTGCGTATTATGTAGACGTATCTTGAAATTATCATATCACGAAAGGGTTTATTAACCCTACCACGTTTATAGTAATGCTACTATTTTACGTGGTGAACTGTCGATAAGGTTTATGTAACATATAACTATAAAAGTGACGAGCCACAACTGGCAAAATTATTACCGGAAAGGTTAGGCAGAGACGCGCATTTCGAATTTATTTTTCATTTTTCTTTTCTCAAACTGCGCAATAACGAGGCATCTCGGATAAATGCCATGAAAAAAATGTTGGTTTGATCATTCCTCCTTTGACTTTGTTCACATCTGTATATAGATTAATTGTATTGTTTGTAAGGTCAGCGTATTTCTGAACAGCCCCAGAACTGTTGTCATCGAGAATGTACACTCAACAGTGCGATGTCTGGGCGATGGGCGTCATCATGTTCCTTCTGATGACCGGCGACTTTCCATTCAACGCCAACAACAGTGACGACTTGGAATACCTAATAAAGAACAGAGAACCAGACCTCAACAGTAAGGCAGTATATATTTAACTAGAGGATCAAGGATATTGAGTTAATATGCTAAATACATAATGTAACATACTAGTTTTAATGACGAGGTCGTTCTATTTCTTACCTACCGTAAACACTGATTGTGTAACGTTTGTTACGCGGCTTGAGCTCCATTTGTGAGGAAAATCATCAGTGCTAATCGTGGAGACGTCACTTTATATTTATTTGATACATCTACGATGTTTTGTCCATACTTGTGGACTTCGTCAAAGAAAATTTTAAATGGATAACATGTATATAAAAGTGGATAATTTGACCCGAAACAGTCGAAGGACGCAGTCAAAGATGAAAAATTATGCACTTTTGCATACATGTTATCAATTTAAAAATTTTCTGATAAGTCCACAAACATGAACCAATTGTCGTAGACCTATCAAATAAATATAAAATTGTTTACTGATAAATTAGTTGTATAATATATTTATTTATAATTGTCAGAATATTGAGTTCTTAAATTGAAATATGTTATCTTGACCCCTTGGAATACCAGATTCTACTCTTTTCTCCCCGACAGAATCAAGCGAAATACATACAATTACATAAGCAAGAAAAGGAGCTCGTAACGAACCCTAATTGGACCATAGCTTATAATATATGATTCTCACTAGGTTGCAGTCGGTTCTGGGGTAATAAGCGAAAAATTTTCAGCATTATAAGAATAATATTTTTGTTAGAAATTATTTATTATTTGAAGGAATTTTACAAGTACGTATATGAGTCTTTTATTTGTAAGCTTATAATGTATGATTTTTTCTGTAACAGTAGTTTTCTGTTGCGCGTTTCGCAGAAGAATACTGTTTTTTTCTTCCTATAGGCAACTGATGATTAGAACATACTAAGCAGTCATTCTGTTTTTTTGGCATCAGATATTTAGTTTCCTCATCGTCCTTTGCTGAGGTCTTCGCGTCGCGCTTTTCCACTTTCACTAAAATTACCAATAAGTGATACAGCTTATATCCGAATAAATTAAATATGGCTTACTATTATTATGTTTACAATCACCAATGAAGTAGCTAGGTGCCCGGCGTTACTCGGGGATTTTTATATTAGCTTGCTACTGTATTAAATACGAAAGTATTCTCTTTGTCAACACGTGATTAAAAATCAGCGAGAGAATTTAATTGTTACCCTACTTTATGAGAGCTGAATTTCATCATAACCACTCAATAATTCAGTATCTTAATCGTGTCAAGAAATCTACTGGTACCTTAAGCAGAGTAACTTAAAAAAGTCTGATAAAATGTAAAATTCACCGATACGTCGAGTCACGCGAAAATAAACCCGGTACCCTAAAACAGTCAAATTAATTTTCAGTACGTTGACAGATTTCTAAAATATACTCAGTACCGTCAGAAAGTGAAAAATATTTTCGGTTCACTAATAGAGCCAAGAATACACCAATCTCTGGTTTCGCATATAACTGACATTACCCCGACATACTACTACAGATGTTGTATGTTGAATGCCAGAATTAAGCAGCGACTTCCACAACCCCGAATTCGACTTGACGATTATTTTAGCGTTAATTTATGTTACGTCCTTCCACTCCCACGTCTGAGAATACTCTCCTCCCATGGCAAATGGAATTCAAATTTCACACAAACAATAACAAGAAACACTATCAATCTTACTAGCCCCGAAAAATATTTATTTGCATGCAAATATCGGCCTCACGGGTGACTTGTGTATTACGCCAACAGTGTTCTTTTCCTATTCGCAGGGAACACATATAAAACATTGGTCAAAATTTCTCCACACGTTTAGATTTTTATGCGGCACATACATTCACAAAGAAATACAGAAACAGTTAAATGTATTTGAAAGTATAAGATACTTGACCCATCTATTATGTCTGGTTACTGTTAAACTTTGATTATAGACACGAAAATAAAATTGTGTTTGTGCTGACCTGATATTTATACAACGTTCGTCTATCATCTGTACTACAACTTATGAAACATTTTGCATATTTATTAAGTACTTAAAATTACCATTACTTAAATAAAATGCTACTTAAACTTAGCATTACTTCACGCTTAACAGATTCATAATCATCTCGCTTGACAGGCTATCTGAAGGTATAATATACTCTGTTGCAAATTCAATTTTTTTTCTGAAACTGCTTTTAGGTTGGGACATTTTTTGGGCTGGATGGGGGAACGAATGAATCTAAATATTTGACAGGTAGACAAAAACATTTCTGTGGTGAGACCTATAAAGGACGAACATTTTATGGCAATGGTATAGGGACGCATCAGGAAAAAATACTATAAATCGCTATGCAGTTGGTTGAGGCACGATATATAAAGACCAGGGCGGACATATACGTTGCCTTTTATTTATATAGATTTATTAACTCAAGGAAGGCTTAGAAACTCCCCAGAAAAAAAAAACTTCCCGCTACCGTTTTGATTATTACTGTACGCATGTGTCAGAATTGATCTGCTCAGTTCACTATACCCATGAATTTATTATAATTCAATATTGCGCTTTCTTAAATAGACAGAAACGGGTTTCTCATTAGGATAAGTAACCGAATAACGGCGGTGAATATTGTGAGGTGTAAAATAATGACTGATAATAAGATATCTGGAAAGTAGAGTTCTGTTATATTTTTAAATAAGTATCGCTACTTAATTTAAAACAGCTCTCTCAACTTACGTAAACTTAAAATGATATATTCAAACATTTACGAATAAAAAAAAATACTTTGGTAAGGCCGCTAGCATGTTCCAGACTATTACAGCCCCGAATTGTTCTATTTAAAGATGAACGTTTTGCTATATCAGTTCTCTGCTTCCTTTGTCTAATCTTTCACGAATGATTCCTTTTATATAAAGAAGTGGTAGGTATACGAAAACCGTTCATATTTCTCCAGGGCGGTCCGTTGTTGTGAGCTCTGAATAATACACTTGTGACAACCATTATCTCCATGTTTGGGAAATAATTATAATGCATTTTTCTGAACTTTGTCCAATACCTGAATGTACTCAATCCAATACGGGACCCAACATGCTGCCATATACTCTAGGATAGTATAGGTTCTGTACGCAAAGTTTGGTGCTTATTGGCCACTGAATAAGTCTTTGTTTAACGTTACAACTAAGTATTTACAACTGTTGAATACTTCTATGAATTCGCCCCCTAGTTGGTAATTTACTCCTTCACAAATTTTATCTTTTGAAAACCTAATCGCCTTACATTTTGATGTATTTATTTTCATTTTATATTCCAATGACAAGTTAAATACTTTGATTAAGTCTGATTGAAGAACGTCAACGTAGTTTGAATGTTTAATTTCACTATAAATAGTGCAATCATCCGTGAAGAGTTTTAAATACAACTGGATACCGGCGATCAAATCGTTTATATGTGCTGAGAACATAAGAAACCCTATAACGCTTCTCTGGGGAATCCCAGAAGTTATTTAAACAGGATCGGACATTTGTGAAATTCTTCCAACTTTGAGTTTCTGCCTTTAATACATCCGGAATCCAATCACGTATGCGAATATTAACCCCCATAACAGTTATTTTTCTATTAGATGCTGATGCGGAAGAGTGGATTGGTGTCCGGACGCAACAAACCGGACTCCATGTCTTGATCAAATTTTGGGGGTATCTGGCCAAATGTAAGCACTATAGGTCCTTCATTTATATGAAGTTTCGTGTGAGGAGCCTATGAGTTATAAAACCTTTTTTCAGTATTATTATTTACTTAGAAGGTATTATTACTTTAAAAAAAACGTTCTTATTTCTCATATCGTCTGCTTATCCACAAAATTGACATCCAGTATGTAATTTTGTATGTTCCGCATACAAAATTTAACACTGTGGGAGAGAGACACGGCTACCACCCCTAGGCTCATAGTCCAGTGAAAAGGGGCTGGAAATTTTAAAACATGAAAAAGCGGCCGATATTTGTATGGAATAAATATTTTTTGTAGTCAGTGAGATTGATACTGTTTCTCCCAAACTTTCTACCAAACTTTGTAGACGTGTTTATTAAGACACAAGAAACAAGCACTGTTTGGATAATAAATTTCGGCCACCGAATTGTATATTGTGCCGGATTCATGAAGATAAATACCCGGGCAACACTGGGAACCCAGTTGTTATGAAATGAAGATCGGATATTCAAATCATTGCCTCATCACAGTAAGTAATATTTAGGTTACGATTAACGTACTATATCTGTAGATAATCAAGTTTGAGTTCTTAGTGACAGACAATGGTAAGATATTTGCCAGAAATCCTCCATTCTAGAGGCTCACTTGTCAGTTGGAGCGAGAAGACTTCTACGTCGTCTGCTGACCAAGGATCCAGCGTTCCGAATAACTGCTGCGGAAGTCACGATCAACGGCTGGATATTGGTGTGTTCATATTTCAGTCTCCTTTGTGAATAGCTAAATACAGCTGACAAAATATTTCACACTTTCAGGAGATCGTTGAGGACAACTTGAATTCTCCGTCGAACGTATTGGAGCTGATGAATATGTTCCATTCGGATGATATGACGGTATGGGTCATAAAGTTAACATTTTGAATTGGAAACTCACCCCAATTCAAGTTAATTTACTAATACCTAAATCTGACGATGTTTCCAAATGTTTGCAGGCACGTACGTTGTACGCCGTGGATGAGGAACATGAGGAAACTGTAGAAAAAGTGAAAGCTCCCAGCAGGAAAAAGGTCAGTACTATACATTTCATAATTCGTACTTAGTTGTATTTGTCATCTTAGCAATTTTACTGACACTAATATCAATACAGCAATTATAAATTTTATACAGCTAAATAGGCTTATGAACTAAGCATCTAATTATTGTCTGTCACTAAATTCTGAACTTATTACGTACTACGTAAGATATGTTAGAAAAACTGATGCTTGCATTGATTATGCCTGTTTCTGAAAAAGGAAGAAGTTACTTATGCTACGTAGCCGACTTCGACGAGGAAGCTGGAAAAAGGGTTGGGGAAAGGCGCAAAACAGTCCCTCTCTACTAAATAGGACCAAGTGACTTTTAGGCAGAATTTTCCTTAATTTCGTATTTTCAATGGGAATTATAAAGGACGGGACTAGGTAAATCTTCACGATAAGCTAGTCTTAGGAACTCTATCGATAGTGGTCTGGTCTACCGCAAAAAAGAGGTAATTCGATAGAACAGCTATCTCCCCACTAAATTTTATCCTCCTATTCAGTTAAAAGAAACGCCTCCATCCCAACTCCCTTCTTACATTTACTTTATAGCCTTTACAAAATTCTTAACGTTGCGAGTTCTCAACATCAATAAACTTAGTTACCATTACAAAATTCAAATTTTATAGTGTAACTAACCAGGAAGTTCTAAGCAGAATAGAGGAAGAGGGAAGTGGGTGGGTAAAGAACTGAAGAGGGAGGCAAGAATGGAATGAGCTAAGCAGATTAGGGAAGTTGTGGGGTGTGGTAGCTATGTAGGAATAAAAAGTATTGCGCAGGATAGGTTAGCATCAGACTAGTCTTAGGACTGAATTCCACAACAACAATAACAGGTCATCAATTTTACAAGATTTGTTTTTAATTATCTACATGGAACGTTACGAGTGATCGTGGACCATCAGGTACTTTCTCCCTGAATGAATTTTTCCGGGAGCTGATAAGTCGTCCTTTTCCTTCTGGGTGGAACAATTTTTTGACTGGTGTTTAATGGTGCATGATTATGCAGAAGAAAAATCAGTCAGGGATGTTTCCCGCTCAAACTATTTGTCTTTTAATCTAATATATTTTATAAATATTATTGAGTTTAAGAAACCTAATAATAAACTTAATTTATTTAGCTCTTATTCGATTCTATCTCTCGTTACCTAGAAATCGGTGATAATTTTCTTCTTTACCAAGAAATCGGTGACCGCCATTGAAACGTTATGACCAAAGTTATGAAATTAACATGGTAGAAAAATAACGCTTATAAAGTTTAAGAAAGCGTGGAACTTTGTTTGGAAAGCCAGCGAGTAATCTTACAACAAAGTACTACGAAAGTCGAAATCAATTTCGCGCAGCGTTATCTTCAGCATAGACATATTGTGGGACTAGAATATGGAAATCGATAGAACCATAAACAACCATAAGATTTTAAGAGAAGAATTTAAAAAATTCGGGGAGGGAATTAATGACATGAGATCGGCCCGTTTGTAAGGAACTTTGCATTTACACTTTTATATAATCCAGGGACTATTACTTACTGAAGCGTCAGGCCATACTGTTAATTCCAGTACCTATTCGCTTGAATCATTAGGGAAACCGAGAGCAGAGTGAATCAAGGAAGTTTTGAACCCTAGATCTGAGCATGAGTACTCTTGCGGTTTTCTGTCGATCGACCTCGCTTCAAAGTCGCAATGTGTAGTTTTGATGAAAGAGTAAAAATTGAAACCGTACTTAATTACATATTTCATCAATATAAGGTGGAACATAGAATTAATTATTCATTCTTTATGTGTTTTACTACGCCCTCTGACTCAATTTTCTTGTGATTTAAAGGATCCGAAACGTTTTCCGAACCTGCCGCCGACAGTGACGGCGTTCAGCGCGGTCCACGACCACGGCGTCCAGAACATCGTCGAGACGGACGCCGCCGTTTCCACCAATCGAAAAGTTACGGCTTCGTCCATGATGTCATACACCTATCAGAAGAAGGTAAAACAGAAATGGCGAGGCAGAGTATCTCAATGTACCATGTGATGGAAGACATGTTAATAGACATTTGCAGATCTATTTCTGATAAATGTCTTCTTCGGTTCGCTACTGAGCTTTCTTAGAGATGACATTTAATTAAATTAGAGAATATAAAATTATACTAATTACACAAAGAGGCAGCCAAATTACAGTTATAAAATATACTACACAAAGTTTTTACTATTTTTGTTATTTCGTCAGGTAGTTGAAAAAAAAACGCAATAGCTGCAAGAGCGTCACACCGCACAAACCAAAGAGCATGATAATTCGCAATATTGATTTTAAAACATGGTCACTTTTCTTAATGTTCCTTATAAACTTATAATTGTACATTACATATTTGAAAACACTTAGTCATCATGTAAATACATAATCCGCTTAATTTCTGTTTTGTTACTTTACAATAGGTTTACGGGGTTTAAATAGCGATGATTTTACATTTCTTCTTATGAAGTTATGGGCCAGTTTTATCCGAGAGCAGTGGGATAAATTACGCTGTCGTCTGTGGGTAAGCTTTGGCTTTACCACTCTTTGTGCTCTTTGGCACAAACCACGTGACAAACACAAAAGTAGAGCCATAAACTCCAAGACAGTAAAACCAAAGACAGATGTTCCATACATAATACTGCAATAGTATATAGTGCCCACATCCAACATAAACAAATGCCATAAATATCTATGTTGACAGCAGATACTATTCTAGTTTCGAAACACAAGACATTAAATTCAAAATCTCTTTAAATAACTTTATATTGTGAAAGAACAATCTGTATAATCCATTGTCATTTACTTACTTTGTGTCCCAGCTTTGCGTTTTCTTCAATCATCTGACCGAAAAAACAAGAAACTGCAGAAAATTTTTTGGTATTTTTTTTACTACATCGATTCTATGTATTTTGGTTACTTCTTTTCGTAATTAGTACACTTAGGGCTATGTGTGACAAAAGATCAATATTTTTTGGCGATAAAAGAAGCAGCAGTTAATAACAAAACGTTTCCTGTTTAAGAAGGTATCTAGTGTTTGAATCTTTGATAGTTGAGCAAAAGTTCCTCAAACACTATACCCTTCTACTCGATGTATATCAATTGCGAATTGCTTATGTTATATGAAGATGAAAACTTTTTAGAAGAAATTTCAACTAATGACGTCATCACGACGCTATATTTAGAATATAAATATTTTCAGTTTGAGTGTAAATAAATATTAGTAAACAATTTTAATTTAGAAGATAAGAAAATCTTCGGATAGAGTCCTAACCACTGAGCTAGCCTGAGTCGAACCAGGACCGATGCGAGATCCGTCCACCCTTGCCTGTCTGAAGCTCAGTCCCACATACTATTTTCCAAACACACTCTTCACTACCTAATTCTAGGAAATCAGTCAAGACTTTGTATTGTATAAATTATCAAAGATCGATTTTTTTCCATTCTCATCTTCTAATTTCAGCTTCATGGCTGAGCTTCAATTGCAAGCAATTGTAATTGTAATTGCACCATTTGGAAAACAATAATTTAAATATATAATCATAAAAACATGATTTTTTTACAGGCTACGCTCAAGAAGGAAAATTGAGATCAAATTGACAACGGTAAGCAAGCCCGTTCGCCAGTTGCAACATTCAATCTACACATTTCAATTTTTCCTGTTAATAATGACATCTATGTCTTACAGATGTCTTTAAGGTTTAGGAGTTTTCCAGTTATTACTTATTTTGCATGACAAGATTTCTGAACAGCGATGGAAGAAAATTTATTTTATTATTTACTTAAAACGTAAATGCTGATTACAAAAATTGTATATATTTGAAATTTAAATAAATATATACGAAACGTTGCTGTTTGAAAACTTATATAGTGAAAGCGTTTTAATTTTTGAACCACCAAATATAATACAGGGGTTGGTCAAAATAATATGAACATTGATTAATAACAAGTTGACCACCATTTTGCTTTGATAACAGCTGAAATTCGTCGCAGAATAGATTCGTAGAGGGTCTGAATATTTACCGACGGAATGCCCTCTCACTCCTGTAGCAAAACATCCACCAATTGCCACAACGATGTTGCAGGCGGAAATCTGCTCCGCACTCTCTGCTCTAAAACTCCCCATTATGGTTCAATGATGTTGATCGGCAATGTCTGGCGATTGTGTTGGCCTGGGAAGATGTTTAATGACATTCTGATTCTCTATGAACCACGCCTGAACCTTTTTGTCTGCGTGTATGGGCGCATTATTATCTTGGAATACGGAGTGTCGTGACATCAATATGCTAATCATACTAAGCACTTCATTGTTGAGTATGTCGATATATTAATTCGCAGTAATCAGGCGAGTAACGGTAATGATCGGGCCAGCAGAATACCATAAATCATAACGGAACTTCCCCCGTTCTTGACTGTAGGAAGCTAGCAGGCCGGATCGTAGGTTTCTTTTGGAGTTCTCCATACATCAACCCGGTCATAGTAGGAAACAATGTAAACAATGATTCATCGGACCATACCATTTTCTTACAGGCATCCAGTAGCACCACTTCTTCCCCAGTTTTGCGTTGGCTTCCTTTATGAAGCGTTTCGAAATTGCAGCCCTTCCATGAATATTAGGTTTGTGAAGCTCCCGCCACACTGTTTTTGTCGAGTGAGTGTTGAGCCACTTTTTGCGTGGAAGTTTTATCTTGTCAAATCTAAATCCTTTTTAATGCTCGTCTGTGCCCGTCAGTTAACTTCGGATTTCGCCCACTATCCTCTCCGCTAATGATGTTTTACCATAATTTGTGAATGCTGCTATTACTGTGGATACTGTCGCTTGTGAAATGTTAAACAGTTAACCCGTTTTCGTTAGAGATGCTCCCGTTAAAACGCGCACCTACGATTTGTCCTCTTTAGAAGTATAATAGATCACGTATTTCACCCATCACTGGTGTTAACCATCGCAGAACAATCATACAATGCACTGCATGATAACCGCAAACCTTGCTCATCAACTGGGCACTTCAGCCGCGTCGCAGAATTTACACAGTGGTACCAACCTACAACAAGCCATACCCTATTGTATGGTGTTCATATTATTTTGTCCAACCCCTGTATATTCATTTTCATTACCTCTCTTATGATATACATGGAATTATATTGTAATGATCATGTTAGTATAAAATGAGATACAATTTTTTCTGTCAATATTTAGTTATTATTAATGTTGTTCGTGATCATTAATTTATTTTAGTCTGCTTGACAGACCGCTGTCTTACATGTATTCAACAATGTCCACCTATACTTATCATTATATGATCTTAACATATTTTAGTCTTGGGCATACAATTATTAGGTTACTTTGAAAACCTTAATAGTGATTTTATAAATGATATTTCTACGTCATGCACGAGTCGACATACTTTCCATCTTAAATAACTAGGTGGCCAATTTTAAACTTGGATGGCTTGATGGACGTACAAAAAGTGCTACCACATTCCAAATTATCGCAAATAATTACGGAATATCGGAATTCGACGGTGCATAAAATTGTTAATTCTTTTGAAAAATATATGCAGTGTTAAAATTTCACGTTACATGTTTTTTTAACTGTTATTTTATGACTCCTATCGTATGCTTGAGACATACTCTCTTTGGCACTTATCAAACATTCAGTTAAATGGTGACAAGTGATGCGTGAGGGTGACATTTTTGTAAGAGGTCATCATATAGTACACTGACGCCACTCTTTGTGAAGCTTCTATTGCAATATACATTGTATTATTAGTGTGTTAGAAGCGGTGACATTCAGAGGATATACCCCACTCTTAAGTTGTTTTGTGATCCTTGTGAAATTATTTAATATTGAAAGATTGAGTTGCAATTTAAAAATTCCAAATATATTATTCTTATTAGAATTGTTAAAATTTGCAGAAATAGTTCTCGGGTGCAGTTGCGATGAAAACGCGACGTTTCGACGACCAAGTGCTCTGTCATCTTCAGGCTCACTTATGTTACAATTCACTGTCAGATCGTTTTCGAAATATGTTATTTGCCTTAAAACAATGCACATGAAAAAGCATATATGTTTTCTGGGTTGTTGGCACTTTGCCTCTATTGTCTCCTTGTCCGGCCCTAATCCCGTATCTCTTTAGTCATTTCGCAGTCATTCTCTACGTAGGTACCTTACCAGTTTTACTTCCTTCCAGGTTATTTTCACTGCATTGCTGACTGATTTTATTCAACCATGTGTTAGTGAGTCCATGCTATTTCCATTTATGCATTAAACACGATTTTCATAAACCACACAAAACACTGTTAGAAAAGTGTCGTCCGAATGCGTCTTTCATTCGCAGGGATCATTCGCTGCATTTGTCTTGTGCAAAGGTTCTAGATGTGCAATTTTAGTGTAAAATGTAGCCTTATAAAATTAGCAATTTTACGCACCGTCGTATGCCGATATTTCATAATTATTTGCGATAATTTGGAATGCGGTAGCGTTTTTGTAAATCCATCACGCTATTAGGTCCAAGTTTAAACTTGGCCACACACTTCCTTAAGAGGAAAAGTAAATTAGAAGTCTCCTTCCTAATTTATGATTCTCGATTAATTTTTTGTCTCTCACAAAGATTTTGTCACTGAGCTATAATACTCCAATTTTATGCACAAATTATTTAATAGTCTGCCTAAATGTAATTGCTGGATTAAATTACCTGCATATTGACATTTTGTCATGTGACGGTCCTGACTTGTGTTTACACTAAACAGAGAAACATCATTCAATTAGCGTTAATCTTAGAGAAGGTGACCGAGAACTATCTAGTTCAACAAAGTTGTTATATGAAACAGAAAGAACAGACTGTATCATTGGTATACGTTAAAATGTTAAAAAATTATAAATAATTTCAATAAAGAAGTGATATTTTTAAGTCAATCTAAATTAAGTATTGACCCCTCTAAATATGGCTTTTGAAGAGAGAAGAGGAATAAAACAGTGTGCATGAGGTTGACCCTGAAATAAGCGACTTCCCTTTAACAGCACAAGGAAGGGAATTGAAAACGGTACCTGATCTATAGTTTAAGGACCCTATCCGATGATTCATCTAAAAGAAAATCTGCATCAGGAAGGTCGGGATTTTGGGTACAATTCTCACGCCCTTCCGAATGACGGGAGATGAGTTTCTTGTGGAGTCGCAGAATTCCCTTCTCCTTTGTCTTCGCCTTGTTTTAGGAGGGAGTTGGTCGACTGGTCCAATGGAATCGACGAACGTCTCTTACCGTATGTCTAGATGAAGGGGCCTCGGTATGTGAGAACCTTGAAAAAGCAGAGAGCACGAGGCATCGCGAAAGGTAAACCCGAAATCAATCAGGGGAGAAATACCTATGAGAGAACGGTCATTCAGGCATACCTCAAAACTGAAAAAAATATGTGCCAAGAAAATAATTTTGAATAACATAATTGTGAGATGCGGGGATATGATAAAGCAAGTATAATAAGTTTATGATTTTCTATTGACTACTTTAAAAGATCTTACGATAGAATATTTACGACTCCTTGGAACTGACAGAATATTTAAAAGTAAAGTAAGCGTTCAACCTGGAAGATATGCAGCTCAACATACGTAGTGAATCCTTGGCTGCCTATACTGCGCCTTCGTTTACTATTTACCAATGCAGTAGGATAAGACGTCAACGTGCCTTTAAATGCAAACTATAATAGTAACTTAACAATTGTTTAAGTTTAGATGTGAGTTATGCTTATAGAATATTTGACGTGATTAATTAACTACTGACATGGCACTCATTTTCTTTAATAATAATGCGTTGAGTTAGTAATACGGAATTTTCCATATGCAATCCTCGCAATTAAAGTTAAAATATTTATGTGATTAATGAAATTATTTACTGAATTTAAGTTTCCAGTTCCTGCGCAGTTTAATTTTTCAGCACAAATTTAAACCTTAAACCACCTTATCTCACTTGACATATATATTTTCACAAACAATATAATCCAATAAAATTCTATAGATTTGAAATTAATATGAATTTTTTGTATACTACTGTGTATGTTCCTTTAATGTCTACTAACCTTTAAAATTGATGTGCCTTATTTTTCAGCTAAATGAATATCGGGGTTTTACTTTTTAAAATAAAGAATTATTAATTATAAATAAAAATCCTTTAAATTAACATTTATTAATGTAAAATATACTGTCATTGAATAAATTTAAATGTCTAAACTGACCCTTGTTTTTATCAACACTAAATATTTTTACGTTATTTACAAACATGAAATATCTTACAAACTAGAAACATGATATCCATACTAGGTTGTCCTCTCATAGAAACAGAAATACATACAAAAACCCTACGCGGAATTAGCAGTACGAGGAAATCGGAAAAATGTTACAAAGTAACTGCAGTTTTTCATCTTAGCCTGGAAATCGCCGCTGGAAAGTACCGCTCTTACATAGATGTTATACCGATCCCAACCAAATACTTCAACATCCTTCTTTAACAATGAGCACCTGGACAAGAGCGATCATTCCGCACATTGTCCAATTGCTCACAGCCATTTACAAGCTACAATCTCTTACTTTCCAACTTATTACTCTTTAATGCCCACTGCTTTACTATCAACTCTCACTGTCAATTATTAATGTTCACTGCCTAATCCTGAATTCACAATGCCCTGGAAACTACTTTTTCTTAGTTTTTAACAATTTCCCCCACTCCACCTTTTGAGTTCCTTCGTGGACTGGGACCCGTTCCTCTCTAATCAAAAGTATTCATCTTCCAGGTTTATGTTTAGCCATTCACCCCATTCAACCGATGCTTTGGGTAAAACACCATGTAGCGCCACATTCCAGATTTTAACGAATCTCAATGAGACCGGCGCCAACTAATATAGGTTTTACACTTTATCTGTAACCTTCTTCAATTTCTCTCAAGCTGCCTTCATTTGACTTTGTACTGCCAAATTCCTTATTTCGTTGTATTTTGATGCTTACCATCACGTAATCCATTAAATTATTCAATTTCTTCCACCATATTTGTCAAAAACCAAACATATTAATGGGGAACCTTTTGGTGGCACATCAATAATTTTCAGTTGTTGATAACTATATATTTGTTACTGTTTTAGTAATGTAAGTATTGGAACACAGCACTTTAAGTAAAGCTCTACTCGCCTGAAAATTTAGAGTTAAATGACACAACTACTCGCTAAAATATTGTTGTTCAGGCACGTTTAGTTACTAAATTACTAACCATTAAATTATTAACCAAGTGCGAACAAGGCTTTAGTGTTAGAAAGTTAAGTCATCGAATGTGCAATAAATGGCAGGGGAATAAGGAAAGCGGGCGACAGGCACGCTTAGAACAGAAGTGGCTGGAAAGTGTAAGATTTATTGTTTCATGCTACTTATTATTTTAACACTGAAAAGATATGAACAAGGGACGAATCTATACACTGGGAAAGTTGGGACATATGAAGGGGACTTAAGTCGAATAGCGTGAGATACATGTCTCGCACAACCGGGAATTTTAGTAAAAGAATAAAGCTTCCAAGAAGTGTACACAGATGAAATATGGACTAGCTTGGAATCTGGAAACTATCCCACCCCAGACATCAAAGAAATGTATGGAATGTAGGAGAGGAATATTTCCATTTGAATATATCAGTTCGCAAATCAGTACAAGGAGACAATGGCGCCCAGAGTTGATTAGGGAGGTTTTTTTTTCAATCATCGCCAAACAATAATGTCGCTATTATACAACGAAAAACAAATCACCTTCTCAGTCTGGGCCTGATCCACATGTGTCACAGATCGAGCTGGCCGCATAACGGAGTTTACTATGTGAAAATTATTATTAATAAACTCTTCCTACTTCTCAAAGCTTTCTTTGACAAATCGTATATAATTTTTTGATTCATAAGACTTTGGAATAGCTGGTTAAATTTCAAGAGTGGTCCCGTTTAATTGAAATGAAGTTCCTTATCCAAAATAATGCGATGACAAAAAGATTTAAGAGTAGCTTATTGCTATTGAATTAAGAGTTTCTTTCTAAAAACAAAAAAAATCGTAAATTTAAATCTGTAATAATTCGATTTAAATTTTTTATACGTTTGAGACATACATAAGTTTTATTTAATTTAATTAAATCCACTTACACTTTGGTGTTTACGTTCAACCTGTAAAATGTAAATGTGCAAAATTGTTTCTTTGCAATTAAATAATATCTTTGTTAATATTTCATCGTTATTCGCAATTTATTGTTTTTTTCCCAAATGGTTTAGCGTACAGTAATACTTTAATTGGACGTATTTAATCTTTCCCAAATTTCCCTATATTCAAGGATTGAACATTGATATAAATTAAGAATTGAGTTCATCTAACTAGAGCTTTCATAGCTGTAGTAGAATTTTATGATGATTCTCAGAATTCAATGATACACATTGTTATTGTTACTAAGGTTTCTTCAGACTGATACATGAAATTTCGGTACGTTAAGCCTCTTTACGGGAGTGGTACGACAATCTCAAATACGAAGTCGACAGTTATCTCACAGTTAACTTCAAGAATTAAGATAATTTTTTTCAGAATTATTCACTATCAACTAATTACTGCTTTCACACAAGAAACGGATTAGATATTAATTATGGGATTATAGTACATGAAAATTAGAAGGAACTTCGCGTTTATGCTTGTATGGAGGCAAAAAAGGAGCTTCATATACAGCTCACTGAAAATAAAACAACACATTGCGATTATTCGGAAACTCCCTTGGTTCAAACCTTTCATTTTAAGCGTTATGATTGGCTGATTCAAGATCACGCCCCTCGAGGGAAATAACAGCCAAGTGCCTTCTAATGTTAACCCATTATAGTACTTTTAGACTGATCAGAATTCCACGCATTCTTCTATGAGTCCACAGGTTGAATAAAATATTCATAATTATAATTCGCTATACCAGTGCTTCCTAAACTGTTTAGGTTCCCAACGCTCTTATTATATTACAGTTTTTCTGCGACTCATCATGTCAAAACATTGCGGTTAGGTTTAAAAATATGATCATAAATGAAACGCTGATTTTAAAAATACTACAACAATTTTTAACCTATTACATGGATGAGCTTTTTGCTCACTATACAGTTTTTAAAATTTCGAAATCAGAGCGGTTACATATTATTCTGCACAATATTTACTTTTTATTACCACCATCTTCGCATAGATAGGAAGCTACAATCGCCATTACCATGCTGCCAAATTTTATCTTCAATGAATTGCTGCTTAAACTGGTCTTCTAAATATGTAAATTCAGAAGGAGAAAAGATATTCTATGTTTCAACAAAAATCAACTGGAGATTACAAACTTGTGCAAACAGGTGAAAAAATAGTTGATATCATCTTCATTAATTTTTTGTTTTCTTTGTGGTAATTTCACAATTTCAAAATCCTGACCTGATAAAGTTACAAAGGCGAGGACGAAATGTAATATTTGATTTATGCTTCTATTATGTCTGTGATGTTTTCGTTTCGATTTATATCTTTATAGTTTTTTTCGTAAAACAGACGTTAAGTGAAATATTGTCCTTGATTAACTACAACCGGGACGGCTGTCAGACTCTCTTTATTCACCACGTGATTTGGAGCGTAGTGATTCGCCTTAGGTCTAGTTTTCGTGACCAGGACAAGCACAATTATCCCTGCCTCTGCGATGTAAGGCGGTGGCGCTGACTACTACGGCACAGCAGATTGGCTAAATGAAATATTACTATATATATATAAGCAATTTTCTTATACCACAACGGATTTCGAGCTTATGTCTCCTGTGTGAACTTTTACTGCATTTCTCAAGTGCCTTGGTGTCGGGTCTCGCCTGCCGTTCCTGGGTAGGAGATGTGAAACCTAATTGTAGGGAGCAGACCAGGATGGCTCACTGGGAACTAGTATCCTTTATGAGCACGGGGGATGGACTAAGACAGGTGACTAGTAACTGAGTCCATCTCAAGACAGTCATCAAGCCCTTGGGCTAAGGTGTCGAGTTTGGAAATTGCTAGCCATTCTAAATTCTCCAATGATGAAACTGTCGTGTAATTCCCCTAATATTTGGTGGTTGCGCAGATCATCCATAGGGGATAGCTGATAGCTTCCACTTCCGTCTGGCCTCGGAAACCAGGTGCAGCAATCCGGAAGAAGCGGGAAGTTTCAAATGAGAGTCTTAGGCCGTTGCTCCCCGTCAGCGGAGTTTTGCCACATGGGCTTCTCTGGGGAATGAGGCTACCCTTGGCTGGAAGTGCCAGCGCTACCAGTAAGGTTGAACCCGACCAGTCGAAGGGGAGTACTCGCTCCCATCGGGGTTTCCATCCGGCCCTTGTGGGTGAAAGAGGCTCCCTGGGCTGGCTTAAAGCGTGGCACGAGGTTGACCTGGCCCACAACGAAAAATACAGGTAGACAGGTGTGACCTTTAGCCCAGCTGTCGCTCTACTGGGCGGCAGCCTTGCTCACAATTGAGTTGGACTCTGTCGGGCAGTGACATGAGGTGAAAAACCCACGGTGGCGGTGCTAGCACGTCGGTGCCTGGGTATGTGTAACCTAAGAGTAGAGGGCGGGCCAGGCCCGGCAACTGAAGCCAGCGACCCTGAGGGCACTCTCGCCATTGCGGGCGGAGTGCATTTCCAATAGGTAAAAAAGTGGGGTGTGGAAGCCGTACGCAACTTGAGCAACATAATCCACAACTCGCGAGCTGGTCGGGTGGGGAAGGGCCTCGGAACAATCCCTGGTTAACTCCACTCGGCCGGATTTCTACTGATGACTGAGCACCTTTGGCGAGGAACCCTCCGGGGATCTGTACGCCATATATGCGCATTCACCTCGTAAAGCCTATGGCATAAACGGGGTCAGGTGCTGGTCCTGTCCAGTATTTCCTGTAACCATAACTACCACTTGCCCTGAGTGTCTTAAGTTGTAACATACTCGCGGCGCCCCCGTAACATAACCTTGACGTCCCAGGGCTTGGCGACGCATACTTGGGTATCGGAGTACTTTACTGTATTATTGAGGTATATCATTTGTTTTGTATGTTCGGGTTTCAATCATTACGAAACCTTAATTATTAGTATAGAGAAGTAGACTACTTGAATGGGCAATAATGAGATATTGACTAGAGCGATGAAGTTAAAGTGACATCAAAATGGAATACTACATGAATTGAGCCTTTCCTTTTAAAACAAATAGAGATCATAATTTTAACATTAAAAACTTTTAATTATATAACATATTCGTCGATGTATTTTCAACTGTCATTTCCTGAATCCTCTTCCGAATTTCTCTCTTCTCTTCCAGTTTTTTTCTTAGATCCTCTAATTCCTTGCTTACTGGAATCTCCAACTTTTTCTTCACTGCTTTAGTAGACGAAATTCTGTAATAGAAAAATGACACATAAAACTTAAACATCTTTTTATTGCTTCAGGTGCTCTATAATTGACCGTAGAGACAAATACTAAACTTGATGTGGACATTTTATAAATGGTTTTATATTGAAGCTAAGAGGAAAGGGAGTACCAAAAATAATCATTTGTGAATTGCAATGGTATCGTGGTTACAAAATTGAAAGATCTACGTTACAATGGCATTAAAATAAAGCATTTTCACCGGGAAACAGCAGTCTTCCGCCTGTCCTGAATGAAGTCTTTAGTGACTTGAATCAGACACTGTTGTCGCTCCCGTTCTTTTCTAGACGCCTCTTGTCGTTTCTGTAGTTCATCCTGCAAGTTGATCCTCAGGAGCTGCAGTCTGTCCTTCAGCTACGAAATTAACAACGTCAAGAATGGGTTTCAGTGATTTTCTCTTCAAACCATTTAACTAGCTGCTGTATTATTTCAATCAGAACTTCAAGTTCAGAAAAGTAGGCATAATATGTCTATACATGAGTTTATAAGCGTCTATAATTATAGAATTACTAATTATGGCCGTGAAAGCGTGAATTGTGAAAACAATGGCTAATACATAAACGGGTATACTCAAAAATGATTTCATTCCCCATAAAAAATTGTAAATAAATAATGTTGTATTTAATATGTATCAGATGGAATTCAGACCGGCTTGGATTGATTAATACGCGTCATTTTATTGCCAGACTAAAACGCGTGAAAACTGTACATTACAATTGGAGGCTCAAACAATACGGCGTCGTGGAGAAGGAGCGTAGCTTTGGTTCAATGATATGGAAATAAATTACCATCTTTGTTTACTGGTGACAGCGAACTAAAAACCTGCCAGGATCCAGGTTCACAAATTTAGTATTAGTAAACAATTCTTTTTTCTTTCGCATGAAATGCGGAAATGCACCCTGGCGCATTGTCAAATTCAAAGGAGCCAGCGAGGACCCAGAACTCCTAGAATAATCAAGTGCCAATTACGAAGATTAATGAAGAGATTCGTTCCACTCATTTATATTCATATTCTCGCTCGACCTGATTATCGACGACAGCTTCCCCGCAGAGACCCGTATAGACAAGACGGAATACAATCTTTCTCCAACCCACATTAAATGTCATCTGTTTTTCGGATGTGAGATTAAAGACTATATAAGAAGAAACTAGACTCGACTAGATTCGTTTATTAATCTCCTTTGCTGACTTCTACTGAAAGTTACGATTGTTCACTTTTTCTGAATGTTATTATGACTACTTTATTTAAAGTTCAAAACAATTATCAGTCCTCTTCGCCTGAGATTCGTCTAAAATACTAGTCAACGAGGCTGCCGCTTTTGGAAGAAGTAAAGACTGGAACCTCACCACCGGAGCCACCTGAATCCTCTACAGTTACGTTCATAGCCTATGCTCTTTAATAATAAATATTTTTTAGTTTCTGTTCCTTATTTCCGATAATTTTGTCTACAAGATGTCCTGATTCGAAGATGGTCACGCTCCTGTCAATTCACGAGGAGTAAATTATAATTACTTTAATTAAATTGTTAATTTTTATTATTTTACTTAAATCTTTGTTTTGATTTATCAGTAAACTTCCACTGTAAAAATAAACTTCCACTGTAAAAATCGCGCATTATTAATGTATTCATTTTAATTTTTAACTCGTGATAAAAAATTAGACAAACACCCCACCACAGGCAATAACAGACACACTGATTTGATATAAAATTGTCATAATTGTTTTAAATGATTGTCATAGGAGTAGGTCCAAATCCCAACGTTGAAAATAATCACCTGAAACATGATTTATTATTTTCATTGAGTTTCTATCTAACCCTGCATCCCCGTCCCTGTTCCTCCTTTCCGACCATATAGCACAACTCGAATAACTGGCATTTTTTGTAATTTCAAGTTATCAAATAAAAAAATTCCGTAATAACATCATTCACACATTTTTCTCAAAGAATAAAACTGCAAAAATTTCTTACCTCAGCAATGGACATTTCGCAAAGAAGTCCAAGTCCAGAAGTCTCCGTAAAATCAAACTGCTTGTTCGCCCTTGTAGCTTCACTCATCTGCTGCAAAGCGCGAACTTCTCGTATCAGGGTCATCTTCCTCTGCAGCTCTTTATCCCGCTGTAACGTAAATACATCTAGTCGTAGACTACTCAAAACAACGTAAATTAGATTTCTAGCTCAACATTAACACATGGAAGAAAAACAAATTTTGAATTAATTGATTTCACTAACTTAGTAGGTAACATCAGAATTTTTTATCAGCCGCTATCTTTCAGACCTATTACCAAGCCAAAGTTTAGTCCATCTCCATCTGTTTTGCTTTTCCTTTGAATTCCGTTTAAATTGAGCCCAGCCTAAAAAAATACGGTTTGCACTACTGTCATTTTATAGATCCTAATGATCAAGAAAGTTCACAAATTCACCACCTCGAGGTGGAACACTAAATGGAATATTCTTAGTATTACGTTTGAGGAGCTTTTGAGAGTAAATACGTAGAGGAAGAAATTGAAATGAGAAAGCAACAATTATTAAAGAAAGCTTTCAGAAACCAATCAAGAAACTACTTTTCTTATTCGTAAATATTAATAATTTCCTGTTCTATTCCGGTATTGTTTTGGAGTGTTCATAATGATACAGAACCAATATAAGTGTAGTCCCATTAGTACGCGACGTGACAAATAGTGGAAAATTGTTGATATAAAAACGAAAGTGGTCTAAAGTACCAACCTTTTAAAGGTCAAGACGTTGTATTCTTTAGTAAATGCTCTCAGTGAATTTGTAAACCTGGAAAGCATTGGTCGTCGTTATGTGATACAATGCTTTCATTTGAAAGGTCTCGGTCTATTCAATGTCCAAGTCTGGCTAGTCTCAACTCTGCGGGAATCTTACGTCTCTAAAATATTGAGTGGTAGAATTTAATCGAGGCCGCACAAGTTGCCAATACTAGCACGGCAGTAGTGACCATGTCAGCAATGGTAGACACGAAATGGCATTGGATGACCGTCGACTGAAAGTGCGCGAGCTTGTAGAAGAAGTAGGCCTCAACAAATATTTCTGTACAATGCATATTGACAGAAAAGTTTGACATGAAAGAGCTGTGCGCAAGATGTATGACGCGTTTGTTTACAATTAAACAGAATAAAAGAATCTCGAGGCTGGTGATGTTTCTCGACAATTAAGTCGAGAATGTTGCAGATTACGTATAAGTTTTATTTAATTAGTTGAAAACAAACCATAAATAATCTGAGATCGAAGGCTTTCCCGGTGTAATTGTTGCAGAAACAGCTCTCGGGTTTCCACACGGGAACCCGAGAGCTGTTTCTGCATAAATAATCTCATGTGAACTGATCCTTTTTTAACAAACAACAAAGCTCGTCTACATTTAGAGAAGTAACGGAAATATCGTATATATGAACTAAATATCCAGGAAGTATACCGTAACGATAAATCACATCTACTCGGACTTTGGTGGTATGGAATCAAAAGGTAGCTACGTGAGGGCTACCTGCAGACAGGGGGTAATAAAAGTCAGACATAACGGCACTACTGGGGGTTTCCCACGTCTCGTGAAATTTGGCGACATCGGGTGGTTAAGAGGATATGATTTTCCTAAAATCGTCGGTGGAGAGGGGTAAACGGCTTCTCACGGGGACGACAGATAATTTTATTGGACAATATCGAGCCCCACCACCCACGGAAGGAAGGAAGTGGGGATAAATTATTAAAAGCGGAAGAAAAATGGATTTCGGGACATAAGGAGGTTAAGATTGAGCTTTGAGGACGTGGAGTTGGACATTAAATACATTATAATTTGATGATTAAGGGTGACGAGAGGGAACAATAACAGCTTGGATATTGTCCTGGCCGTGGACATCTAAATAACGGAAGCAGGCCGTGGTCCAGTCTGCAGTTTCAAACGCGGAAGTTTGATTGGGTCCAGCAACAATTCCAGGAAAACTGGAACCAGCTTTTTGCAACCCGATATCTTGGTACTAATAACTAAATGTCTAATCGATTGTATTTGGTCGTTTTTAGTTAAAAATAAAAGGAAAGTTATTTCATCATACCTCTATAAATGCCTTTTCCATACGTGCTCTGGACTCTTCATTTAACTCTTGCACTGTAAAGAGAAAAATAAATATTTTAAAATCTGCAATTGTGCAAACCAAATTACTTCATATTCATTAATTTGATTATTTGATAGTATTTAATCGTCTTAAACGTTTCTGTTCACCCCTTCTTTCTTTCCGTTTTATCTGAGGACGGAGTTGATACTTTGACAATACGCTTTAAACTTCGTATAATTAAACGACCAGAGGTGAGAACTGAATAGTCGTTTTATCAGTTTCTAATGTTAATTACAAATATTTCTTCATTTGGTTTCATATTTTATAAATTTCCTCTTCCGGAATTATTGTAAGAAAACGTAATTATTATCACTAATAAAGAAAAATATGTATTACTAAACGAAGGTTACAATTAAGTGAGGATGTTTCTTGTTTTGTATGAAATTTAAAAAATAATTTATTTTATGAAATGACAATTGTAATATATTAAATAAAAGATTTACTACATTCATTTCTACAAAACATTTGATTAAATTACAGTCACTAAATAAAACAGCTGGTTTTTTTTGAAAATTGAATACAATAAATTCAAATAGGAGTCATAACTGAAGTATACAACTCAATTAATTTATAAACATATTAATGTTTTTCTGAACGGTACAGATAGTTTCATAATTTTAATTATGTGTGGGGGGCGAGAAAGAGAGAGGGGATGGCGAGTGGGATTGGGGGGAGGGAGAGAGAACCCAAAATTTTCATTATAAGTTTACATTATGTGGTTGCTTAGCATAAAAATACCAACCCTTCAGGAGTGGACAAAAGACTTAAGCCTGGTGCATATTGGAGAAAAATGTTTCATGAAACCGATACAAAAGATAGCAGACGGACGTGTACACTGAGTAGAAATGTAATTCATGGAAGATTTTTCACCTCAACATGCACACAGATGCAACGTATTTCATAAAACATTCAAATTCAAACTCCCTCATACCTTTACTATAAAATTTACTTGTAACAACGTTTCGGAATGTTTTTATGCCTTATTCAGGTTATTTCCACCCACAACAATTACAAAACATAAAAACTTACATCAAAATTTCAACAATCCTCATAAAATTATAATAGTAATCTATTATATAATAATTTTCTATATTTCTGCCTTGGTGCCTATATCTCGCTATAAATGAATTTTTTACTATTTCTACTACTTTATGCTATAAATGGATGAAAAAATTTAAATCTTAAAAATAGGTTTGAAGACGGATCACCAAGTCAATTATGGAAAGTCGCCGACTTTGTTTAAAAATTATGCATTGAAGTATAGAAGCACAGAGGAATCATCAAATATAGATTTAAAACGAATTCTGCTTCATGAATCACGTTACTTCTTCATTCATTACAAACATTTTTACGCAGTTTGCACGTATCTTATATACCGGATTGATGAAACGTATTCCTCCATTGTGCACCGAGCCTTAGAATCAGAAAACTTACAGACCTAACCTTGTAACGGTCAAACATCTGCTCGGTCTTTGGCCTTGCGCAGTCAAAAGAAAGGAGACAGTATTTGAGCCAGGGACAATAAAGGCCAGACATCACGGCGCGCCTGGGGTGTTCCCCAAGCTATGGTGAGATTTGCGGCAGAGGGTGATGTTTCCCCTCCCCCCCCCCCCAAGGCTTGAAGGACAGAGGGAAACTGTGACTCCCAGAGAAGAGTAACCAAAATTATTATTAGTTGATATCCATCCCTGCCACCTTGGCGATACGAACTAAAGAAGTGGGGAGTAGGTATTAAAAATACTGGCAGACAGATTCCGGCGGATTTTTCGAGAGATATTGCTGGAAAGATGATTGGAGTTTATGCAAGGTAGATTGTGGAGACGAGAAGATGATCGGCATTATCGGACAGATATTCCAAGGAGACGAGAATAAACGGAAATTCTTCCTGAACCAGAAAGAATGACGGCAGAGGCTCGGATTTGGATCGAACACGACCCAATTAGGTGGGAACTGCAACGACGAAGACGTTGGAAGGTCCATTTTGACGACATGGTAGTTCTTACTGTAACTTTTTGCTGATTTCCTAAACTGCCAGGTCTGAGAAGATTTTGTGTGTAATATTCTGATCTATGAGAAGGTCCATAACATACGACCCTGAGTTTAAAGATCAAGAATTGTTAGTTTTAAGACATTAATTAGTTTCATTTTTTTGTAAATATATATATATATATAAGTTTTAAGATTTAAGTTTGAAAATATTAACATTGTAATATTGGTGTAAATATGTCAAGGTTAAAGTAAACTGTTTTCTTTTTTATTATAAAATCTTGTTATTAATATCGAAGTTAAATAAATAACATCACCCCCAATTTATCTCAAACTAAATAAACGAAACCTATAAATGGTATAGTCGATGGAAACGTCATACCCAGTAAACAGTTAATTCTTACAATGCAAATATTATAGACTGTAAATTAGAAGCCAAATTAAAAATCTGGTTGCTTACAATGCCGTTGGCATGCTGTGAAATTTACTAATATGATTGTTTCTGCATGAACCATTATGTCTACCTGAACCAATAATATAATTGGTACATGAATTACTGGTGATAGAGCTCTATTAGCCTCAGACATTGTGTCTGAATCTTCAGCAAACTGACTTTCACGACAGTTATAATTGTCCTACCTAGCCGCTGCTTCTGCTGGAAAACCTCTGATTGTGCCTCCTTGGCCGCCATTTCCGTGGCACGTGTCTTCTCCACCTGCAACCTGATGCGTTCTTCCTCCTCGGCCCGCATCTTCTCCAGGCGCGCCGCGATCTCTTCCTTCTCGCGCAACATCTCCAAGCCCCTCTCTCGGTTCTTCCGAAGAACCTCCTGCTTGGCCAGTACCGCTTCCTCTCTGGTCAGGAGTCCCTTGAGGTGCTTCCTCTCAATGTCGGCAAGATGCTCTTGTTCCTCCTTCTGCGCCCTCTCCTCAAGCAGCCGCTCCAACTCTGCCGGATCTATGTGACCTGCGGCGACGTTGCGCAGTCTGAACAGAAATTACGACCACAAAGCTAAAGTCTGCCAATCGAAACATTTACAAATCTTTTTTAACACTAACATATTTAATTATTAACACGCTATCCTTAAATTTACTGTACTTATCAGCTGCCACCTTTCGAATCACTTTGACTAGTCTAATCTTATATGCTATCGTCTACTGAATGATCCATCAACTAGCATCCGTTCCGGATCATATTTTATCTATAATACTTTACGCCTAGTTTCCACGGCTTACTACTAGTCATTAGTTACTATCCCATTCACTATTCAGCCAGTAGATTACATAAATATGTGAACGTCAGTGGTTACTGTTTAGTGTAAAGCCACCATGGCAAATAGAATCTCTAAACGTCGTGGTTTTAATTAATTCTTGACAATCGTCATTAAATTTTTAAGCCTGAAGAGGAATTTAGAAAAGAAAACCGTGCATACAAAAGAAATTATTTGTAACGGAGAAATTATTTGTAACGAGGATAATCAAGAAAACAAAAAAATATGAAAATAAAGCCAATTAAGAGTAATTGGTTATTAAGTGAGATATCTTCTGATATTAAAATAATAATATGAATATGAGATCTGCCATACCAGTAAGAAAAAACAGGAAGCGACTTCATTTTTAGCTTAACTGGTAATAGCTATCACACATTGTCCCACTTCTTCAGAATTTCAAAAGCAGCTATATCAAAGTTTGAATAACTTAAAATTCACACTGACATTTTCTCCCCCTTGTCACCTCCCAGCCAATCTCTCCTTTCCCCTTCTCTATGGAAAATGCCACACCACGTGAGCCGCCTTCACCAATCGTCACTTATTTAAGCTAACAATGGAATCCGCACTTTCATGGGTCATCGTCCCGTGGAGAATAAACATCTTTAATATCCTGCACCTAGCTAGCGACAGTCCGAAGATTTTCTAATCCTGTACTTTCCACGTCTTCTTTGCCTGTCCTTGAATATTATCATTTAATTTTCTGAATTTTATTCGTCCTAAAATACGAATCAAATTGGTAAGGATTCTTCTGCGCTACAATTTGGAATGCCAAATCTCTCACTTATAAGCTGAAGTATATTTGTTAAGTCTCATGGAAAAACACATTAATATATGTAGATTATTATTTGCCCAATTTTCGGCCCTTCGTTTTTTTATGTCAAACATTTGTTCTATATTTCTGTTGATACTGTTTTCCTTATAAGGTATTTAAAGATACTTATACTAGTGGAACACGGGAAAACCTGTTATAAGTCATTCATCAATCATTAATTATAAAACTAGAGTGATTTAAGTTATAATGAAATAGACGTATCGAAACAAAATCCAACATAATAACCAAAAAAGTTTTAAAAAATTCACATAATAAGTTTTAAGGTAGAGAATTGTCTGTATAGGAGAGCTTCAGTACTATGAATGCATTACTAACACGGCGAACAGCAGAAATTTAATTTTAAATAATAATAAAAATTTATTACAAATATTGATTATGGACCTACTTCTAGCTTACCTACTGTGGTACGCGATTTCGTATCACACATTACTTCAATCCAGTTTATTATATATAATATTAATAGTTTTTGTATATCATACATTTATAGAGCCATGCTAGCCTTATCCGAGACCATAAATGCACGTTGGCGAGTTACGAATCATGACCAGAGGAGAAAAATGAATATTTGTGCGAACATGGCTAAAAGTTTCATAACTTTAGACGATGGAAGACGTCATAAAAAAGTAATTGCAATTGACCTGACGTTAAAGCGTACCAATTTGAAGACTGAAGCTTTTGAGAGTGGATATAGAAGCAAACACTCTTTACCCTCTGTTATCTGGAAAGTTACGGCACAACGGCCACGTGCCCTTTCAAAAGGAAGGATCTCAAAATATTAGTTCCGCAGGTAGTCTATCAGCTCTCCGCGACACGGCCCCCTGCTGTGACTGGTGACTCCAGATTTAGCTGTAATACTTAGAAAAACTACGGATCATCTTCCCTTAGGAGGGCGGGAAAATCCTGCCTATTTCTTAGCCGGGTGAAAATCTAAGTATGGAGGCGGAGCTTAGGGATCAAAACCGAAGAACTTCTTGGTGACAGCTTTAGCTAAACCTTTGCTATTCGGAAACATTAATGCTGAAGAGATATTCAGACATTTATACAGACGGGCATACATTCAGAGTGAAATTTCAGTGATATACATTTTCAGAGACTCATGCAGCCTTTTCATTCTTTGCACTATTCATTCACCAGTCAATATCAGACGCTTCAGAGGAGACCCGGTCCATGCAGCCTTTTATTTGGCCGGATTCAGCTTGCAGCCCTGGAAGCTGTCAGCAGTCAACAGCCTGACAACCAGTGGATTTCCAACTTTAACAACAGGAAGTCCACCTTGAGCATTGCTGACGTACAAACGTTCAAGTGTTTCGCCTCTGGTCAGTGCAGTGCAGTTCAGTGATCTTGATGACCCATATTTTTGAGTAAATATCCCCACTATATGTTACAGATAAAATCTAACATAGATCAACCAAAATATTGGTTTTAATTAAATGTTTCATTAATCAAACTTAAATATTTTTTTCTTTGAAATACTTTCATTTTTATAAAACTTAAAATTATATTTTAAAAAAATTTTCAACAGAAAATCATAAATTTTACCCATCGTTAATTTCTTCTAATTAAAGATCTGATTTAAAACACAGCATACCACACCTGTTTTCGAATATTAATTTTTATTTTTATACCTTAAAATAATTAAGAGATGATTTTCTATAAACTTCATATTGTAATTGATTACTTAATGCTATTAAAGAAACCTTTCTAATAACTTAGTAATGATAATACCATTAGTTCATAAGATATTATTTAAAAATATTTTTTTTTCTCAATCCTATATATATTCGGTACTCTTATGATTCCATACTTTAGTGAAATACAGTATATTTCTAGTATCAATACCCAGGGTTCGATAATAGCTCCAAATAAAATATCGATACTTTACCCCTAATAACGAATCCCTTGAGTTCGTGATAGTCACTTGATTCGGTTTTAGCATATTAACTATTTCTGTTCTTTTCCGGACGTCGACTATCGATAAAACGGTCTTAAATTTCAACACATTTACGATTGTTACTTTCTTTGTACTCTAATGCCTTTTGTATGTTTCTTTGCAAGTCAAAATATTCTTACCTTCTGTTTAACGCTTATGTTACCAATTATTTCTCTTCGAGGCGTAAAATTTTAAAATTCGCATTATCTACCCACTAAATGTTGTTTGAGGGACAAACATAAGTCCAGCATTCATGATTTTTTCCTTTAATATACTTTCAATGAAAATGGAATCATCATATTAATCATTTTACGTTCTGTGTTTACTTACCAAATGCATAATTCCTGTATAATTTTTCTGAATATATTTTTACGTTTTTGTACCTTTTCATCTCTTTTTCCTCTTCTTTGATTAGACGGGCTCCTTCTCTTAGAATTGTAGTTGCATTGATTTTAACAGGCATCTCCTGAAAAATTTAAGTAAAACATGGTAAAGGAACTAGCGTGATCTACGTGTAACAGTGTATTTTGCTTCTTTCTGACATTTTCAACCCATGACTTCATCACCACATATTACAGGAGTCTCGTTACACTTTTGGGATTTTGTCAATAAATTGTATTTTATCGACCAAAAGATTCATTTTCTTGTAAGGACATAGTAATATTAAACAAACAGTAAATTTAAGTATATTTCTTTAGGTGGGTTCAATTTAAATAACTGACATCTCATTTATTTATCTTATACTCTCAACTATCCAAAAGAAAGTTTTACATGCTATTGTGTATGCCCCCAGGGAACATTAGAAACGGTGACATTCATAAAAACCTTGCCATTCCAACAGTCAAAGAAGAAATTAAAAGATTTGCGGGCAAACACGAAGAAATGCTAAGTCGGAATAAAAGCACTGAAGTCGTTCAGCTCCTGAACAATAAGTACCTTTTCAGAAGACTGAAGCGAACTAAACCCTTTGAATTAGAATGAGTGACAATTGAAAACATAGAGCAGGCGGCGTGAGTGTGAACAATGAAAACTACAGGAATTGGGCTAAATATGATAATAAGTAACAAAGTTTAACACTAGTTTTAGTGAGGGAGGTAGTTTTTGGTGGTAAAAATCCCACACACCTGCGCAGAAATAAAATATTCTGAACTTTGCACTTAATGCACATCAAGTTCGTGATAAGCGCCTTGAGAAGTGGGATAAAGGAATTGGTTGATGAAGTAATCAAATTTATCCTCTATATGCAAAGAAAGTTCAGAGCTAGAGCAACAAAGAACGCCCATTTTATATTTACTTATTTTACAAATTTCCAAAATAATCTGCACAGTTGAAATAACCTTGCAGAAGCCTTTCTTTCTTAACGAAAATAGAAAACACTCCTATCCTGGGGTCTACAGGAACCATCGGGAGTATAAGTATAACTTGAGAATTTCTAGTTCCTCACACACGTTACCATTTTCACTAGCATAACCTTTGAATAATAAAATATGAGACAATATAAAATTTCCTAAAAACTTCGTGAAGATACGAGGTGACTTGATTGAAAAGGAACCTAATATGACATCTGCACCTTCTTTAAAAGAATGGACGTGCATTATTTTTTTGGGGAGTGGGGTGTAATATGAGGGTAATCCAGACGATGTAAACTCCACTTTAATAGTATAGGAAGGAAATTTGGAAATGTGGGATGCCCCAGGTATTCAATCGAAAGTGACGCAGGGCAAATCCTAACAAACCTGTATGGTGTAGGTCGGGCTATTGGGCACTTTTCTTACGCCCTTCTGAATGACGGAAGAGGAGTTTGCTGTGGGGTCGCAGCATTCCCGTCTCCGTGCCTCGACAAGTTTTAGTAGGGGGCCGGCCGTCTAATCCTATACGATTAGTGGACAACTCATATCGTATACACAAGGTCTGCGACCCCCTAAAACAGACAAGTGCCTCGCATTGTGAGTGACTTAAAAATCAAAGTGACAGAAAGGAGATGTATTTTTTTTTCGAATGATAAAAGCAGGAAAACTAAAAATGCCTGCGTTATATGCAAAAAGGCGTTTATGTGTTTCCTGTGTTCAAAAGACAACTTGAAGTGAAAATGAATTAATTTTATTTTACATGTATTGTAGTGTTGACTTTTTATTCATTTTAAATTGTTAGAATTTTTGCTAGGTTTTAAACTTCAAGTACTCTTTTTATTATACGGGGTTATCTTTTTGGTGAGAGAAGAGATTTTTTATTACTATTCTATTTTAAATTTTTATTGTGATACGTTGTTCCAATCGTTTTCATCAAATCAGTCTAAATTACTACGTCAACTACTCATTAATTAAAAAGTTTATAACTATTTTCTGATTTTTTTTGCACTTTAAATACGTTAAATTAAAAAAGTGCTGTTTTTTTCATTTTTTGTTTTAAACCGATCTTTGATCCTGCAGTAGTACTTTCGTCCCAACAGAATAGGGTAGATCCGAGGGTTTATGTTCTATTGCCATGTTCAAGCTCCGAATTTTTCGTATCTTGAAGCTGAAAGTATAGTATATATATATATATATATATATATATATATATATATATATAATTCCTCGTTAACTATAGATTTCCCTATACCGCGTGGTCTGGAAATGTTTGAAAATGTTTTAAGCTTATTTCAGGGTAGGTTGTACAAATAAATTATTATTGGGGAAAAAACTCATTCGTTGCGCCGTTGCCGATTTACTAAATTATTCAGTTTGCCAATCAAATCGTAGTGCGCGCAAATTAAAGGGGGCCGTCAGAGGTGGTTTGGCCAAACGTGCTCTTCGTTTGGTTAGCTAAAACGAACGTTAACGAGAGAGCAAAAAAGAGCAAGGGAAAAACTTGATAGTAGCAAGAACAAGCGATAAAAGTAGTGGGTACAAATACCAATATTTTTCGCTAAACATTATGTAACAGACGGTATCCGTTTGATATCATGACACGGCGCAAAATAATAATGGATTAGAAGTTACTGTGGAAGAAAATTTTAAAGTTACTGAGTGTTGTACAGTTCACGATGAGAGTTAGATCACGGAGCTAAAGTGATAGTCGGTCAGTGAGACAGTGAGCAGTGATATAATAGTAAGAAGTGTTGAATGAGTCACTGATGACGCCAGATAAAATACAGGAACCCACTGTCAGAATTTTAGAAAATTCCTTCTATGTTTATGTCCGACTGATTAATGTAAACTATTAAATTCTGACGACATAATGAGCCAAGAATTAATATTAACACAGAATACATTGACTTTTAACGTTTAGTTATCAGTGTTATTTAGTGAAAAAATAATTTTCATTATTAACGTTTCTAATAAATAAATATCAAAATAATGTATACCTTTAAAATTTAAAATCGGCATCCTCCGTGTTCTAATTATAAATAATTTCCACAAAAATAATAATGTAAGGTGTGAGAACACTACAATATGGTACGAATAAATGTTTTATTTATTAGGAGTAACTCGGAGATTTTACTGATCTTTCAAAAATGTCATTTTACAGTAAAGCAAACTTGGGCTTGACAATTGCTAGTTCAAAAGTTTTGAATTAATTATTGCTTTTCAGACCAAAACAGGCAATGGATCCCGGGTTTTGTCGTTTCTTGCTGCTATGGAAAGTGATTCGCCTATTTCACTATGTTTCAGGGAAAAATATATTTGCGGGATGCAGCGTGATTAAAAATTCCGTTAAATCAGGATTTCATCAAATATTTGATTTTATTAAAAAAATTCAGTGAAAGCTTGGAGCTTGATGAATTTGATTGTGTATTTGGTGGTGTCAAGAATCGTTTCGTTAATCTCAAAATGTAATCGTAAAGAAAACAAATTCTGCTATATTAGTGCACGATCAAATATCTGGTGCTTTTGGTTGACTAAGATTTGATTGGCCGAAAAAATCACGGTCGTATGTAGATGTTCTCCGAATTATATAAAATCTTGGAAATCTGTGTTTTCAAGGGCCAATAATTAGCCCCGTGTTCAAGAGATAGGCCAAGAGAGAAGTGCGATAATTCACAGATTTCACAATGGTCGGCTGGTTGAGATTATTATTTGAAAAGTGATCTGCAATAAGGATGCGGCGCCTGTAAGTCGAGTTTTATCATGACGGGTGAAAATGACGTTAAGTTTTAATTTGACGCGCTTAGAAATTTAATATCCTTATCATGACAGATCAAATTGTTTAACTGATATAATGTAAATATTCTAGTGCTTCTAATAAAATATTCTTCTTCCAATGGTTCAACAGCCTATTGAGGGTCTAGGCCTACGGAGGCGACTGCGGACTGTCATCTGGCTGCGTGACACATTCCGAATTTGGGGTGATACGTGGTCAGTGTATTAATTTCCCAGCAGCCCTAATCCCGGTCCTCGCGACCATGACGACACAAACATCCAAGCCCATACCAGGATTCGAACCCGGGACCCCTGATTTGTGAGGCAGCACAGGAGGTCGGCTAGTAAAATATTAATTTGTTAAATATATAGCTTAAATTTTTTTAATTTACCATTTAACTAAACCACACTGTTATGCAATAGATTATACTATTTAATAAATCGTATTATTTTTCAATATACAACAACTACTCGTCGCATTGAGACTTGTGATATACACTGCAGCTGAAAGCATTACAGTTAACTTACGGATCATTAATACATTTGTCTGCGTTTTTAATGAACTCAGTCTCGTTAACGTATCTAGGAAGTAAAATGAGCATCCGTACTTTTTGAGCAGGAAATCTTTTGCTGCTGACTAATTGTGATGATACGTGATCTGTGTCGCTGGCTAGGGCAATCATAGATGACGGCTGCGTTACTGAAGGCGAGCGCCGTTCTGCTGCAATCCTCTCCACGGATTCCTTGCAGGACTTCACTTCGGTTGGCTTCTGCAAAGCAAACACAAAAAACAAAGGTCACGAAAAAAATATGAGAAAAAATTACAACGAATAAAGGAAATATTTAGCATAAAGGGTCACGAAAATGAGATACTGTCGACCGTGTTACAAAAACATTACAACAACTCGTTTTGAGGATTCTCTCAAGTCATGCTGATTCCTATAAATTTTGAAAAGGAATTCAAAAAGGATAGTGAGTATGACAGGAGATAAAAATACTAATAGCTTATATATGTTTATAAATAAGGGTTATAGGATACATGAGTGTAATCCATTTTAAGAGCATAGAAAGGCATTTAAAAGTGTAATAGAGTTGAGGGATTAATAATATTCGTAATAAATAATTAAGTTACATAAAAATGGTTTTGTTTAATACATGTAAAAAGCAATATCGTTTAAATAAAGAGGCTAGATCGGCTTAGGAATTTCAAGAGACTTACATCTATTCAAAATGTCATAATTGCCGTGCAGACACTGATTGATGTTTTGTAGGAAGCAACATCGCCGTAGTGACAGGTGTTTTCAGGAAGCCACCTCTGTTGTGGTTTCTTCATTGCTTAATTTTGGCGGCGTAGGTGGGCAATTACTCCAGATCCTTTTTACAGATCTTCTTCACAATGTATTCAACCTGTCTGACGACTGACAACGATTCACGGCAAATATCTTGGACACTTCATCCACCATTGACTTTGAGTTCATAATCACCATTCCTCTCTGGGTTCTCGTCCACTACTGACCTCTCTCCACTCTCGTCTCCGCCGAAAGTAACTATCATCCGTACCAAGGGTGCGGAGGACTTGCCATGTGACCAATTAAAAAGTTAGTTTGCTGTGGTCAGTAATTCCGCCAAAGGGAGAATCGTCCTTCAGAACGACAGGCAAGGCATAATATTCCCAAGGGACGTCGTTAATCCCGCACACTTAGGATTTCAAACGCCATGGGTCCTTTCCCCGTCTCGACGACGCCGTATGTTTCTCAAAAAAGATTCAGCCGTCTCGCTTGTTCCAGATCCGTCCATCACATTAAATTATTAATTTCATGTTTAATTAGTTACAAAGGTATAGCTAATTCGATAAAAATTAATATTAGGAGAACAGACATAATTTAGTGAACGAATTATTTTAGGAATTATCCACGGTGGTTGTAGGCGATTCTATCATAGCATTAAACTTTTAAGAAGTGTGTAGAATTTGCTTCTCATTTGTAGTGTAGTCAGTAATGTGCATTGCTGTCATTTGGTTCGAATAATGTTGAACCCTGCACAGCTTGGGCTATGGCTTATCTCATGTTTTAACAGTTCAGTAACGTTACTTGATTTGATTATATAAATTACAGAATTAATTAATTCAGGCGTGGTGATGACGGGCAATAATATTTTTTGAAAAGTAAGTGAGGAAGGGTAAAATTAAATTACAAATTTCTTAATATATGTCTGTAGCGTAAAAGTTAAACAAAATATTGGATTATAAATTATAAGTGTGTGTGTGTGCGTTATAGTTTCTCTAAAGTAATACGACTCATCGGTTGATTGATAAAAATGCTATAATAATAAAAATATATATTATTTATATTCTATTTTTAGCAGTCGATATTGGTCACATTTTCACCACTTTTTAGATGACTCCTTTTTCAGGACGGAAGTAGAGGAGAATTTTTAAGCACGACAGTGATATAGAGGATGTTAGGAAAGTTCAGGTGCAATTTCATCAAATGTTGAAAGTAACGTCCACAGGCGACTTAATTTTATTGTAAACCATTCTTCGCAGATCTGATTGTGATATAATTATCACTTATGCTGTTATTTCAATATTCCAAGTCACAACAAGTCTAATTACCAACGTAGGTCTACATCCGTAGTTTACAGTGCACAGCGACATTCAGACATCCCTATATATTACCAAGTAGTATGAAATAGCAAGTATTTGTTATAAATATCAAAGACATAGGATTATTACTGCCGCTTCCTGCTTATAAATACGAATACAAGAGCTTAAAAAATACAAACCACTTTCGCGCAGTTCGGCATAAGTCTCTGAGCTTCCTCGTAAAGAAAGTTGGCATCAGATTTGTTCTTGAGGAATATTTCTTGAAGTTTTTGCGTCACATTGGGTTTCTTGAAAGTGGACATAGGCAAGGGCCTCGCGTACGTCAGCGTTGAACTCACCGTCTGGAACACTCAACACCTAACACTTATACATACAATAATTTTAATATATATATATATATATATATATACTGAGAGAGGTATTGTTGGGATTACAAATGTTGGAAATGCAACTATTTTAAGATAATTATATTTTACGATTGAATTTATTCGTTCGCCATTAACGTAGTTTTGTTTCAATTTAATAATTTTAATCTTCAATTAAAAGAAACATACGAGTTATGTGTCTGAGTAATAGATAATAATATATTTACCAAAATATCACGGTTTAAGCAGTAAAATGAAGCCTGACAATTTTTAACGGAGAAATCGTCAGAGAATGTAATGGCAGACTAATGTTTTTTTCTGTGCATCTGTGATGAATGCAAGGGAGACTCGCAGATCTAAAACGATGATCGTGAGCAAGAGCAATGTTAAAATCTGATTAAAATATTCGTTTGTAAAGATTAAATATGATAATTGTTGTCTTCTCAGTACAAAAGTTGTAACTAATTTACCTTTTAGTGATGCGTGCCTAAATATATGTCAGGGCACGTAATTATTAGTGATTGTGGGGCTGTAATTTATGTTGTGAAATTCAGCGAGGAAGTAACATCCATACAATTATTTAAATGTATACTAAGCAGTAAGGTGTATAAGATTATGGTTTTGTCATCAACGGACGTTAAGTATTACCACGATAATTATTTATTTCAAGTTAGCCTGATGTTACGAGTCTAATGCTCGCCATTAATGAGGAACAAGCTAGCTGAGGAATTACTATTTGCCCGAGATAACAGTGTTTGTTCTGGAGTTGAAATCGGTGTAGTGGATTAAGAGAACGTGTTTTGAGATTAGTTTTGTCTTTGAAACACATGAGACAAAGATTATGCCAAAGAACATAGAGTAGTAATTTTCCTACAGGCGACCAACCTGACTGTTATCTCCATTACCTTCGGACCTTCTCGCACATAGCTCCGTAAGCGGCTACTTGAGTCCCGTACAAATCATGTTGTTTGTTGTTGTGGTAACCTTCGATACTAACCTATACTGCGTACCTCATACACGTCCCTTTAAGGCGAAATTTAAGAGGACCCTCATGTCTCAAAACGGGGCCTATTAATCTATCTCTTCCCTTGGTCAAAGTCCTCCATATTGTTCTCTCTTCCCTTATTATGTATCTTAAAGTATCACAAGAGAAATTTAAGATAATTATTTATTCACGCAATAATCAAGGATATTATATATAATGTACAAATTATTAATTTATATATTGTGGCTTTCAGTCCTAAGATTGGTCTGATGAAATATCCATGCTAATCTATCTTATGCAAGCCTTTTCATTTTCATAACTACCACATCACACATCTTCCCTTACCTTCTTAACGTATTCTATCCTTTATATATATATATATATATATATATAGTGAAAAGGCTTGCACAGAATAGGACAGCATTGAGGGCTGCATGAAACCGGTCTAAGGACTGTATACTACAACAACAACATATATATTGTGTAAATACGTGGGAAATATTGTAATAATATAAGAAATATTAAAAATAAATGAATGATTTAAATTTGATACGTAAATTTGTTCATACATGATTAAAATAATGTTTAAACATTACTATCATTATCAGAAAATAGAAATTAAAATGCTTTTTAATTAAATAATTACAAATCACAATTATTTTTAATCACTACAGTATTTAATTTATTAGGAAAATTATCAATCAAAACTAAATGATGAAATAAATACGACATAACGCTGGTTTTATGTTTCCCTTTAAGTTAGAAATAAGTTAAATATGACACGCAGCGCAAACCAAGTTCCGTACTCGAAAAAAAGCTAAAACGCACCCAAAAAGCATATATATTAATATAAAAGCAAATAAGTTGATTAACTATTATTGAATTGGTTAAAGTTCCATGGGGGTTTCCAAGAATTGTTCCTCTTTCGCTTCCAACTTAAATTCTGTTATTACTCTACGTTTCAGTGTTAAATTAGACATATGTAATCTTCCGATCTAATAAATAACTAATTCTGGAATACAATACCTACCTCACAAACGTCTACTACTAACTACATATCTCATGTTTAACTGTTGTTCTTTCGAAAAGCCTATCAACCAAGAACCATCCATGTTTTGACGTCCACTTTCTCTCTTCCTGACGTTTTTCATTGGATGTAAGGTATTTTTCAAATACCTTTATCTTTGAAACGACGGGGAATTCAGTGCCCCTTTCCAACTTGCCAAATAACTGTCAGGTCAATTTAGCATGCGGAAAATATATTTTCTGGCATCTGCTGTAGCTCTTTTGTTTACGGGAATTGCCAACTTTTAGTGCCCAATAAGCCACCTGCTACCCACGGTCTAACACATAAATGCAATTTTTAGTCAATTAAATTTATCCCCTCAAAATATTCATTTCTGATTCCATGAGGAATCAACTACAACAGTTTTTGTTATTATGTGTGATCACAGTGAAATCA
This sequence comes from Eucriotettix oculatus, assembly GCA_034510155.1. NCBI lineage: Eukaryota > Metazoa > Arthropoda > Insecta > Orthoptera > Tetrigidae > Eucriotettix > Eucriotettix oculatus. The sequence goes on along the minus strand of CM067376.1, from coordinate 126,844,636 downwards.
GTTTCCAGTTTTAGAAACATATCGTTCATAATAAATATAGGAACTTGGGTAGTAAACTTCTTAAAGAATTCGTCGGGCAGTTAATTTTTAGTAAGGTTTATAAATTCCCCTTTTAAATAAATATTTATATCTTGTACCCTTATAAACGTGTTATTATCATGTTTACGGTAACCCCGTTCATCATGAAATACAAAAATGATCAATAAAAAGCACATATTAATACCTAAAAAAGACGGCCAAACAGTCAGAATACAAATATGTATTCAAAACAGACGTTTCGTCTCTATTTTGAGACTTCTTCAGGCGTACTACAAACATAATATTATAATAAATAAAATATGAGTTCAAAGTTACATTTTTTAAATTTATATATAAAAAATATGGTTCAAAACTTACAAATTTAGCAATTCACCCATTTACTCCCTCAGCGTAAAATATTATTGAATTTACATGTGAAGAATTTAGTGTAGCGCAAGGACCATCTCCTGCGACGGTTACGGCCGAAATGATGTGCTTTGGGAAGTTAAAATTTAAATGTGGATGAGAATGTTAAAATGTTAAACTATTACAACCAAAGTGTATCGTAAATTTTGTCCAAATTATTCGTGTCCTTTTTAACATTGATTGCATGAGGGTTGTCCCTGATACACAATATATCTCTCATAATTCTCGATAAGTATTTAATTTATTGTAATATTATTTTTGTAGTACGCCTGAGGAAGTCTCAAAATGGAGACGAAACAACGATTTTGAATAAATAGTGAGAAATTTATATTCTAAATTTTTGGCCGTCTTTTTATTTATTTATTTTAAAGTCATTAAACTAAGTTGTAATTAAATAAAAATATCATTGATTTGACACAATCCTTTAGAGGTAGAAGAAAATGGTAAATGAATAATATTAATTATTTAAGGTGTTGTTGAACAAAAAACACGAAATATCATTATTTGGGCATTTTTAAAAGACGATTGAAGTTCACTGACTAAATATATTTGATTATTTTACGTATTATCTAAGGATTGTTGAGGGAAAAGTAACAAATGTGGACAACGTGGACGCTGTTTTTTCTCTAGCGCATCTGCCATCTGTTAGCCAAACACAGAACGCAGTCTGGAACTAGTAATTTGCATGCAAATGACGCGGTAGACTCTCTGTATTACGTATTAGTACCAGGTGGACGGATCTTTTATGAACTAAATTGCTTGTGTTGGTTCGATGCATGATGCCATTCCACAGGCGCATTAACAATATTATTAGAAAATAAAAAGTAATTTTCCATATAACTACATCAGCAAAAATTTACTCTTCTGTTAAACAGTGAGGAAGAAGGCTTTTGCATTGAATGAGTAGAAATTTTTGACTCCGCCTTCCAAGGTTTAATGGAATAATAAACTCAAAAATGTATTTATAAAATTAAACTGCTATTTAAATAAGTTTATATTCAGCAAACACTAAATTAAATATATAGAACTTGGCTATGATTATTATTGTAATGTTGCTTAAATATAATAACTTTTTATGATAATGGGTTCAACAAGTCTTAGGACTGAAAACCACAATAACAATGGGTTCAAATGATAAAATTTAAAATGTTATAATTGGAATATCTCAATAAATGCTATGAATATATTAATTTTAACACCAAATGGGCATTTATCTGGACCATGAATATATTTTTTTAAGGTCGTTAGTTAAATTGAATAAATAGTTAACCTATGTGGTTAGAAGGAAAGATCAATGCCGAATTTTTATCATTATTATCAGATGTTAATTCTTTTGCGCAGGTTTGGTAGCAGTGTTTATATAATTACATTTAACTGTCACAAAATAAGCAATAATATAAAGATACCAATAATGGTCTTAAATTTATTAAACATATCAGAAAACTTCCGCTCAGTCTTTTGACACTCCATGGCCCCATGGCGCAGCTATACCCCGATAAGTTAATTTAAGAGAGAAAGTTTCCATACATAAATCATTTCCATTCTTTTACGCAAATCATTCTAATAATTTTTTCTGTTATACATTATTTCTCTTCTAGTCTAATCCCCTTTCAATGCCTCAAAGAATAATGCCCTATATTGTCTCATTTCTTCTGTTACAACCACTTAACATTTTTTACAGTTAACTTACTTAAAGGATCCCAACGAACAGGAATCCATTTCACGCAATATGGTCGCCTTTCCTCGTTATTTTATCCACTAATTGGTTTTCACGAGATATGAATTTATCCAGCGGTGCAGCCAGGGGGGAGGGATGGGAGCTAGTGGGAAAATTGATGTTATTATATTATATTATATTAGAAAACTGAGGACTTATGTGATGAGTTTGTTGTTTTAGTTATTACTCACACCTGAAAATTGAGATATTAAGGTTTCAATCAACCTATATAGGGGAAGACGAGGAGGGGAGGTGGGGGAGCAAGAGAAAATTATTATTAATAAAATTTGAAAAGAATATGGAAAAAGAAAAATTCCTTCATAAAAGTATAAAACATTTGTTTATACTATTATTTACTTAATATTATATCAATATATATGACGACGAATTTATATTTTTGATGAATTTTTAAAAAGAAACTTACAAATTTCCCCTTCTGCCCCAACCCTCGGGGCAGAACGTGATATAAAGTTTTGTATACACAATTAGTGCAATATAATTTAGTTTAATTTAATTTAAGAAAAGTCTTAACACCTTTCGTGTTTTATTTCTTATACGCATTTGGCGTAGGGTTGATCGTTTTCTCAATTTTTCCTTTCTCAAAACTGTTTCTTTTTTTTGCAACTGAACACGCTTTTCTAATATTTTCTCCTTCTTCCAATCCTCTTCTTTCTTAACCTATTGTTTTTGGGTACAGCATCCTGTAACTCATTGTCAGAAGTTGAGTCTGCAAGATTGCCATTTTTTTTCTTGAGGAACACACATCATTTGGCTTTATATAGTAGTATCCCGTTCGCCCCACACGCTAGTCTCAATTTTAGGTTTTCACCGAGCCTTAATACAAACAGTTTTAAACCTTAAACGTAACTTATATGCAGCTAAAGATACCTCGTTTAAGAGTTAAAAGTGAGGAGTGTTGTGAATTATCTTCTGTTGAAATGCTACAAAAATGATAAAGTCACAGATGTAAGACGCAGTAGCAGTCAGAACTTGGTCAAGTCGGCTACCGGGAATTATTCCTTGACCAGTTACATATAATATTCCAACCCTATTTACTAACCAGTGAAAACAAATGGCATCCCGTTCAACCCCACTATCCCGTTTCGTCCCGACTTACCCTGGAATGTATAATTTCTTCGTTGAAGATACAAAAATTGAGTAAATATGTACTGAGTAATACCATAACATGTCGGATGTCGTTTTACAGGTAAAATTCCTGTATTATAGCTACATGGACAACCTTTTGGTTCTTAATTCATTAAATTGATAAATTATAGAAATATGAAATCTCTCACGCATCCAAAGAATTACCCCCTATTGAACAATAAAAAATTGTATTTTGAGATAACAATTGTGACATTGTTTGGAATTGTGTAGGCGATGCTCATTTTAATTACGTATTACTAAGTAATATTGTTAAATAAATTGCTATTAAAAACCATTAATATCAAAGTGACTGATATAAAATGAAATAGACTGAAGTAATAGATTATTCAGTTACTATACTAATTAAATTTTAATTATACAAAAATGTTTCCTGCCCCCAGCATACTTTTCTGGATCCGCAACTGAATATATGCACTCACGTGCTAGGCCTAGTCTAGCTGCTTATACCTAAGTTTTCCTAAACAAAGAACTTATTTTCTTGAGGGACAATGTTCCCTCTCAGACTGCATGAAAACGTTCTTTGTTCTGAACCAAAATTAGCTCTACACAAAGTGTCATTTTAATCCTCAAAAATCAATGCTCAACCAAATAGTTACTGTGAAGACGCAAAAGCATCCTATAAAAGCGTATCTTTTGGTCTGCTACCTATTAGGACCAATAGAAAGCAGGAATGCATGATGAAGCAACGCCGATATCTGCACAAGACACGCGATGCTCTGAACCACTTGTCAGAGGCACGCGATCAACACATACAAACTTCACTATGGGAATTGTGTAACAATTTATAAGTTGTTCCCGATCTCTAGACATCCTCGATAGAGAAATTAAATACGCGCTATAAAAAAATTTCATATTAACTGAAATTACTGAAAAGTAGAAGACAATAAAGCAACTGAGCATCATAACACAGTTGTAACCGGTAATAAATTGGTAGAAAAAACTGATTGCTCACTGATATGTTGGGATTGAGTATATATTAGTAAGCTATTAACACATTTACCAGTCTATATATATATATGAAAAACATTCTTTGTTTATATATCTAGAACACATACAGAAAAAATCCAGAGAAGACTATGGAAAAGTACAAAAGCTATAGTAAGGCAGATACATGTTGCATCATGGGACAGATTCGTAATTGGAATAAAATGATGATTTACATGGTAGACAGGAAATAAGTTAATGAAACATTTTAATAAGTCAGAGAAACAAAAGAATTCAAAAGAAACACCTGATACAGCAGAAAATACCATTCTTGTAGACTCTATAGATTTGGAAGACCTGAAATATGCTCAGAATAAAAAAAGAATAGAAAATCCGTTGGCATACCTGGGATGGAGGTAGATCTCTCGAAAGAGGAATTCTACATTTGTGTAATATGTGCTGTATAAAACATGAAATCCCTGATAAGTGGAAGAGTGCCAGTGTTATTTTGATGTTTAAAAAAAGAGAGAGAAATAACCCAGAGAACCACAGAGGCTTAAGTCTCCTTAATACCGCATACAAAATTTATAGCAGAATAATTAATACGAGGCAACAGGCCAGCTCCGATAACGCTTTGTTAGAAGAACAAGCTGGCTTCAGGAGAGGAAGATCTTGTATTGACGATGTTTTTAAATTAAAACAAATTATACCGAAACGAAGAGAATTCAACCTGGAAACGCATCCAGCGTTTGTGGACTACAAAAAACCATTCTATTGAGTTAATAAAGATATGTTGTGGCCAATTATGGAGAGAAGAGAATTTCCTATACATTTAATAGCCTATGCAGAAATACCACGATTGTGATTGGCACAGGGAAACAGATAAATAAAAAACTGCCATCAATCAAAGGTGTAAGGCAGGGTTGCAGTACTTCACCAATTCTGTTCAGGCTATATGCAGATGACCTTGTAAGGAAATGGAAGGAATACATTGTAGAATCAGGCAAAAAACTGGGAACCTCTGAATATTTGAACACATTGTTAGTCACCGATGATCAGGTCATTATCCACGATAGTTAAGACAAACTTCAAATGGCGACTCAAGTTACGCCAACTGAGTAAAATGTACAACCGGAAAACAAAAACCATGACATTCATAGAAAAAAATTGTTATGGAAGGAAAAACGCAACAAAAGGTATCCCATTTCCAATATTAAGGAAATGAAATGGCATTTGAAAGGGGATAAAGATGTTGGGTAAACCTCCCTAACGTACCTTGCGCACACCTTTTCATTTCCGCATAACTACCACATCCTCCCTAATATACTTAGTGAATTCCATTCTTGGTCACCCCTATCTGTTTTTATCCCCACACACTTCCCTCTGATGGTAATTTTACAAGACCCTCGTGTCTCAAACGTGGTCTATTAATCTATCCCATCATGTAACAGGCTACATGAGGGTGATCCTGAAGCAGGCAACTCCCCTTTAATAGCATAGGAAGACTTGAAAAGGGGGGGTGTAGAGCAAGGTAGCCCAGGGTTGACTAGGGCCCCAGGCTATAGTGTAAGGTGATGCAGGGAAAAACCTTAGAAAACCTGCATCAGGTAGGTCGGGCTAGTGGGTACTACCCCTGCGCCCTTCTGATGATGGGAGACCAGACTGCTGCGGGAACGCAACAAACCCGCCTCCATGCCAAGATCAGTATTGAGAGGCAGTTAGCCGACTGGCACAATGGGATCAGTGGACAACTCTTACCGTATGTCAAAGGTCTTCGACCCCTGTACATACACCTCTCAAACTGCTCAAGATCGTCTCAGTCTCCAGGAGTCTTAAATTAATTACCTTGGCCATGGACCAAGGGGGGAGCGAAAGAGGAAAACCAAAGGAGGAAGTCAACCTCCACCTGGCTCTCACTCATTTCCCATCAGGATATCCTCCTGACCTTTTCTATGATCAAACCTTTTTTTTTTGGGTAACAGGCTACATGAGGGTGATCCTGAAACAGGCAACTCCCCTTTAATAGCATAGGAAGGGAATTGAAAAGGGGGGATGCGGAAGATAGAGCAAGGTAGCCAAGGGTTAACTAGGGCCCCCGGGCTATGGTTTAAGGAACCTACCCGGTGTTTCACCTAAAGAGATGCAGGGAAAACCCTAGAAAACCTGCATCAGGTAGGTCGGGCATTGGGTACTATTCTCACGCTCTTCCGAATGACGGGAGACGAGTTTGCTGTGGGGACGCAGCATTCCCTTCTCCGTGTCTCCACCAATTTTTTTAAACCTCTCCACTTATAGAACTACGCGCGCGTTTCAACAACGCGAATGTTTGTCCTTGTCCTTCAGTGTGGGGTCTTTCTGAGTCAATCAGTAAGGTTGCAATGTCTAGCCGTTTCTGCTTGTAGTGAAGGACCCAAAAAGCACAAATTCTCTTTAAGTAATTTGACTGACTATGATGGCTTCGGGTTAATCTGTTCATGTCGTATGACGATCGTCTTCTTCAGCACCTGCCTCAAGTTTCAACTTGGTTCACCTTCAGTGCTTACATGATAAGTGTTAAACTGTGTTGATTCTTCAGAAACTTTTCTGAGTTCCACAGTCACACTGTTAAAGCTTGCAATTAAATGATTTTTGCAGTGATCGGAAGAGGTCGACCTACCCGATGCAAACTTTCTAGCATTTTCCCCGTATCACTTTTCAATGAATGCCTGGACGGATTCTTAAATATAGCCTGCAAGCCGTAGTACCTTACTATTCCTTCCGAAATCCCTCTTTCAAATATCATCCAGCCTGGAAGATGATGGCAGTGGAAGCCATCAAAACGTTGCTGTTCAACGATATTACACGGGTGGACATCCGAGAAGCTTTTCTTCTTTAAATTCACAAAGAAAGCTTTCTATATTTTCGTGTAGTCTGTCAATCTAAAAAATACAGTTGTCTTGTCGCACTGATTCTGAACGTTGAAAATTAATGATAATTCAACATTATAAGTCTACACCGTACTACAGTATTAATTGAATTTGTAGAAAAGTCTGGAAAACTGTATGTGCGTGATAAGTACATTTATATATATTGATATATACCTGCTGTGCAATTATAGCTGAAATAAATCCAGTATTGTTTATAATAATAACTAATAAACCCGGACGCATACTTAATCTGTTCTTATGAAATGAAGACACGAGATTTGAACACTGATACATATTTAAGAGTCAGGAGATCAAACGAAGTTTTAAAGAGACTTTATACCTGTTATGCATGAAACATCAATGACAGTAATTACATTACATCACAAGAATAAACTTCTCGGAAATTATATTGTAATAACTAATAATTAAATAGGTTATAAATTTGGAATAAAAATGATCAATTAGTTCATATGTATGAAATTTGAATGTTAACGAAGTCATGAAAACGGATTAAAAGGCCATAAACTGTTGTGGCAAAAGACCAACTTACTTATGAACGCTCTATAGAAACGAATATATACAACGTAAAATAATGTGGTCTAATTGGTAGACTTGGTTTCGCCCGGAACCATTAAAGGATTCCAAATGAGGGATAACAGGAGCTTACGAAATATGATTCTTCTCATTAGTGTCTGGCGTCTGACATAGAATCTTCTCATTATAAAATAACACAACCGCATTGTTAACATAATAATCTCGGGCTGGCACGTTGAATCTTTCCTTCAGCATGTTTATATTCAATTTATAAAATAGTAAAGGTTCGATATAAATGCAGACTTGGAAAATTTGGGCGAATAGTATGCCTTATTAAGTTACAGCATTGCAGTGTACACCTATTTACTAAATTATTAAGGGATCATTTGAGTTCATTTTAATTAAATAATTTTAATCAAAATTTTTCCCAGATTTGGAGCTTGTGGCAGTGAAAATGCACACACCTGTTACAAAGAGACGAACAAACAACTGTTGGTCCTTCAAGGATTAAAAAGCCGCTGGCCAGTAATATCATAAATGTGTCGGAAGGAATAATCTTAGGTCTCAATATTTTGTCACGTCTCAGACTTTCCCACAGAATGTTCAGCAGCTTCTGGTGCGTTAGTTTTCAAGACTTTCGGGCACGTGTGTGAACTCCGGATTTGCTAACTAGAAAATGTAAGACGAAGCCCAATTAGATAAAATCGTCGGTATTAGCCAGGAGAAGGGAAAAGGGTTGAGGAGGGAGCTAGTTGTTAAGTTGTCGTGGACATGGAGGGATGAGTAAATAGTTGTTGAAGAGACTTGGAGAAGGATGGAAGTTAGCTGAGGAGAGATGATGAGTACAGTTGTAGAGTGGCTGTATAGCGGGGAAGCTGAGTTAGTTGGGGGAATAACCGAGAAGAATGATTTGTTGAGAAGTTAGGAGGAGAAGATGTTTAGTCAGTGGTAGCAGCCAAGTCCAATTCCAGAAACTGCCTCTTCAATGGTTCCAAAGGCTCCGGGCAGATCTACATACGATTTCCGGTGACGATAAGGTACTAAATCAACCACGAAATCATCAATGCCGTCTATTTAAAGCCAAAGTAGCAATTGTCACCAGAAAGTGTTGTTCAGGTATTTAAGCACATCATCTCCTGAGAGACAGAATAAATTTGCTTTCAATTTTAATTTACGAAGTAAGTTCTTTTTATAAAATATAATATTTTTTAAAAAGAGTAGGATGATAAGTTTTTTCATCTGTTGTTTTCTTGTGTTAAATATAATTTTAAAATTGTTAATTTATTATATATTCTACCTACTCATGTAATTTAAATAAAATAAAATATTTGTAACAATTACGCACAAAGTTATGACACTCCAAAGCGTTAAAGTTAATAAAAATGTAAGAAATGATATTTAGTTGCTACGAAACTTATCTTTATATTAAACTTATTTTCTATAGCAGATCAAGTAGGGATATTTGCATTTTATTCATTTACCGATGAACTGATTTTAATTTTTGCTTTTCTTATAATTCCAAATCGAAAAAATCGCAGCATTTAAAATCATTCATTTCAAGTTAGCGGGGATTATTACACACGTTTTTGATGATACTTTTAATCAAGAAGAATTGGCTACCATTATTGAACATGTGGAATGCGATATTTGCACGTCTGCGTGTGTATGTTTCTCATATGTTTTCTCATAAACGCATGGAGCAATTTCAAACGAAACTTGATGAATACGGTATACAATCTAGAAAGTTTCCCGAGTTAAGGAGTGATCTAGATTAGTAAAAAATTAGTACTTTAAGGAATGTCTGAGATGAGACGAGAAATGAAGCTCTTATCTTCCATTACCGAAACAACATTTAAACTAATTTTACGTTCTAGGCCTGAGGAACCAATATGAATGAAAAAATTACGAATATTAGTTGAAATACTCTGTATCAGTGATCACCGAGATGAACAGAGATTGTCGTCATACTGCTTGTGTTACTTTTTATTCAGCATCCCGGAAGGCGGTTTTTATGAGTGGTGGAAGCAAAATGATCATAGTAACCTCTATTAGAGTCGAACTCACAGTTTTGTGGTAACTACCACTCTTGATGCCAGATAGGTCCAATATCAGCCCTCGGCATGAGAGAAGAATAAATACTGAAATTCGCCTATAAAAAGTTTAGGTTAAGTAAGAAAAATAAATATAACAAAACGACCTTTCATAAGTAAATTTCAAAAGCTTCGAATTGGACGTCTGCATGAATCACCATTTAAATAAATAATAAGGAATAATGATTTTACCAATTTATCTCATCTACGGATATCAACAGAGATTGCAGAAACGTAATGTTGAGTGATTTTAATTAGTCACGCTGTATCTTGGAGTTTTTGGTTAATTGATGTATTTAATTATGTCGGGGGTGGAGTCTATTGCTAATAACTAAAATCAAAATGGGCAAAATGTGTAATTAATAACAGGATATAATAAAGATAAGATGTAAAGAAATATGCGGAAATTTGTGAACAAGAAAGATATGTTTTAATACCAGAAGTTTGAAAGGAATGTTTCAAACAGATCATTCCTGAAAGTAATTAAATTTTTTATCATTTTACAAAGTAAATGGTTTGTTCCGGGAAGAAAATATAGTTTAATTTGGAGAATGATTACACAGTGAATTTCTTATGAAACCATAAAGTTGAAATTTTCTAACGAATTAATTATTGTCCAATATTAATGGAAGCTTAGTAAACAATATATTTTTTAATTATTATGTGAGATACCAAAGTTTTAGACCTACGACCATTTTTAAATTTTAACTATTTCCTTACAAATTATTTAACAGTTTCACTTGCCGCTAGTCGGGGTCAAATAATCGCAACTCTTTATTCTCAGGAACCTTCGTATGAGTTGAAGTATTGAGAAACCTACGTATCGCCCAAGTCAGAGATGGAGAATTCTGTACACAACCACGATTGTGCCATCGACTACTAGGTCGATCTTCCTGGAGCATGAAATTTTATAACTCCAGATAATAACGTGTTTTCATAAAGTTTCCGGGGACGTCTTGTCACAATCCGCAACATTCACCAAGAGCGAATTCGTATTACAGAAAACCAGGTATTCGTCGGATCCACGCTCACTCACAAAATCCTCGGTTTAACTCTGAACCCGAAAGGCGTCAAGCATAAATGCTATCAAGTTCCCAATCTTTCCGAAGTCTTCATTAACGTTTCGTGAAACTAAATATATCTTAAGGAATTTCTAAACTATCGGACTGCAGAATGTTTTTTTTGGAGTATTTTCAAGTAACACCGGCGCAACTGTATGCTGAGAAATTCTTTTCCTTTTTAAAAATGTGCAAATTAAATTACAGTGGCACCATATAATTATTAAATTAATATTGGCTTTTATATTAGATATACATTTATTATCTAAATTACGACCAAACACCTTTATCGTTATTTGCTGACAAATTTCTGAAGTAGCTTCAGTGCAATGTGCCACCATCTTCTAACCTCCAGATATTTCAAAATAATGGCTTAATTTAGTACCAAATCATATTTCGACACGACGGAAAACCCACAGTTCATCAAAATAAACTTTGTCTTCTGTACCAATATAGGTAAAGGAGAACACTTTTTCATCGGGAAAAAGGCTCGCGTGGCCATTTTATTTATCTGGGACATGTTGTGAGGTATAAAATTGTTGTTGAAAGTATAGTAACACGCCAAGAGAAACAGGGGAAAACGTTGATGCCTTATAGTTCTTTCCGAAGAAGGCGAACAACTGAAAACGAAATACTGATTTAGGGGACTGGACAACAATCAAAGAAGAAAATCACTGTCTGGTTACACTGGGAAATACTCCACAATAAATGAAATTATGAAATGGCATTCAATTGAATTCTTTGTTTAGGATATCATAAAACCGAGATTTTTATACAATAACTATTGGCTTCGACTTCACCCTGGGCTAGGACCCTCTCTGCTACCGGGGTCAAACTGCAGACTCCTGCGTGCTGTCGACGAAACAGCTACTCAACGACTAGCACTCATCAATGACTGTCTCTTTCCCTATCTCCCTCTCAAAATCCCCCACTGCGGAAAGCACCCTAATCAGGTTTAAATTTACAGGGCGCGTCTTTTAAACGCTACCCATTTCGGGATCTACACGAGTAATTACAGGCCCTAAATAATGTCGCCTGAATGAATTTTGGAATTTTAGGAACTTTCAGCCCCTTTGTCGTGGTCCACCTTACCGTTACACGTGCATGACATCTGAAGGCTGGGTATTTACCCGTACTTACCTGCCAGACAACGCTACGACTAAGAATGGTATTGTAAAGAAAATGTATTCCCCCAGAATTTATATGAAATATTTACAATAGCTTTTGAGCGGATTTTATAGAGACTTTTTAGATTTAGTTGTCCTTAATGAAACACTTCTGAAGTCTGCGTAACTTATTTGATTTTTTTTATTAACACGTCACAGGTTTGAGGAACTTTCGGTTTACGTAGCTATATTCTTCCATGTCGGTGTACTTTGCTCTTCGTATTACATTCTTGTTAAGCTGTTTATCCATACTTTTATTATGTACTTGCAGACAAACAGGAAGGATGTTTTATAGACATCTGCTAATGGAAACGTTTTACTCGTATCCTGCATAGACGAGACGAGTAACTGAGACATGTAATTAATCCCACATTGCTTTTTAGCACTTTAATTACCTGGAATGAGGATTATAATAGTGCAGAGAAAAAAGTGTTGCTATTAAACAAAGTAAAGCACATAAACGTGGACATGAGTTATTACGTTTGGTTTAGAAGAGAATGATTACGAGAACTTCTTCAATCGTACCCATTGATGACTGAAAGGAACGATTTTGTAGAAGATCTTAATACTTTTTGCTATGTAGCTCATGACCAAAAGCAATAATAAATTTATTTCAATTCAATTTTCAGAGGTGTAATTCTCCGTGATGCAATGGATACTACGTTACTTCTCAGCTCATTTTTGCCGAGTGGCGCGCTCTCACAAAATCAGTATAAAAAAGGACGTTGATGAATTGTGAAGATGCAGCACAATGAGTGTAGATGCGCATTTGCCGAGGGTTCCTGCGCTGAGTTACGGTAGTTAAGCTCAGACGCGCGGTGGGAGGCTGCACAAAGTAGGATGGATGTGCGGCCCGTGACCGGACTACAAATGGACCCAACAAATGCGCACTTATTCCTCCCACACACTGTCTGAGCCCGTACAAACAGTAAACAATAGCAGTCAACACTTGTAAACAAAGCAACGCTGTTAAACAAATATTGCATTCAAGGCCTCCGACTTGAGCGATTATTCCTAAAAGAAATGGAAGATGTAAAAGGGAATAGAAATCTAACAATTTATTACCAGTACACTTGGCGGAACATTAGACGATTGTTCCATTTGCATTACTCATATTGTAGTTGTACTTGAGAGTAGAAATTACATAACCATTGCATAGGAAGTCATACTTCGCAAAATAAATTAACTGAAACGATATGCAGAGAAAGTATAAATGTTAGATGAGGATCAATTTATCTTTATTACAAATAGAAACAATGGCATAAGGATAAAAAAATTCATTTCGATTCACATTTTAATTAGGAGTTTAGAAAAAAATTTATCACTTTCGCAGATCTGGATAAAGTGGAATAGAATATTCGTAGATTATAGGCTAAATAGGATTAAAATTAATAGACGAATAAAAATTCTACAGCAAGCGAGATCCTTAATAATGTAGATTAGGACCTAAAACGTGATACCATTAGAATGCTCAGACGCAGGAATGCAATTTAAAACCATTATTGTTTAATTTATTGCTATGGGAACAGTGAAACAAAATAATAGAACCAGGTCAAAAATTCAGTTTCTGGTTTCAAAAGAATTACTGAAGCAAGGAAAATGAAAACATACTGGTACACTAGGTTCAAATCCAATCTTGCGCAAGATAGGTTAGCATGGATGGTTGCATCAGACCAGTCTTAGGACTAAATACCACAACAACAGTACCATAGTGGTACACATTTGTATATCAACAGTGTCAAATTCAAACAAAAATACAGATTTGGAAGCTTAAAGTGGTTTTTCTTTTATTTAATTTTTATTCGTTAAAGTTGAATTTGATATAGTTTTCTTTGAATTTTGGTTGACTGAATTTTAGATGTCATTGGTTTATTTACCTTCACGTATTTACAATTTAAAACTGCCCCATCCGAAAATTGATCATTCAAAAAACGTTTAACAATATCTGGTAGTGATATTCATAGTATCGATTGAAACTCAAGAAAAGAAAGTGTCTAAACGTTTGTAGTTGCACAATTTAATTAACGTATACAAATTTTCAGGAAAGACGAAAAATTTGCTAAGCGAAATTATAGAAGCTGCTTTGTTCAAACGTCCATAAAAGTCCAAGAAGCACTTTGTTGTTTCTTAAGAAACTGGGCTACATGTCAAAGGAAGTTCGTGATAAATTATTACAGAATTAATGCTATTGAAACGTGGTCAGGTGATGCAGGGGTCACATATACACAACGTTCAATGGAGGCTTCATATGAGTTATGGTCCAATAAAATAAGTTGTAGTTATAGAAATCGGACACCTTCATTTTCACGAGATTGCGGAATCGTAGGCATCTCGTGTTAACTGGTTCATATGTCCTCGCTTAAAGTTCACTATGTGGAAATGCTGAGCTCGGATAAATGCATTTTAACTTGTTTCGGAAAAATTACTACGAAATTGGAAGGATTTATGACGACGTTCTGTAACCGTAAAAAGATTGTGACACTCCGTAGACAAAATACAGTATAAACAATTGTTTGGAAAATGTGGTAATTCGAAAATATTATATGAGTTCAAAGTAGTGAATGCATTGTGTTCGGTGAGTAGACTATCAGGTTATCATCATGATTGGCTATTTAGGAAAATTAAAAATAGTAGGTGACTTACTATACATTCGGAATTATTCCTCATTCGTTCCACTTTCCACCTTCACCTTCACCCACATCTCATTTTCCACCTATATAATATTTTGTAATATCAGGCAATGGAACACCCGATAAAAATTAGATAAATATGATATTGCGTACTGCAGATTAGATCTGGCTCTCCAAAAGAATAAGCAGAAATCTAAGAGCTATAAAATAAATTCGGTAGCACTATATATTGGAGATAATGTAAAGAGGATGAGGATACGCAGATGAAAGGATGATGTAAAAGATTATATCAAGGAGAACAATTCAAAGTACATATTTATAAATGGGAAATTAAATACTGAGGAATGAGGAGAGTCATGAGTTGAAATAGATTATACAAGAGGAGTTAATAGGATACCGGCGGAATAGTTCAAATTAATTAGAGAAATTGAATGTAAGTGACTGATATAATCCTATTTTAAGACAAGTATAACATTTTCTCTAGTGAACAAAAGAAGATCAGATGGACGTAATAATGTAACAATTAGACTGAAGTTTGTATTAGCATCTAAAATATTAATTTGAACATACCCAGCAGAAATGATTCGTTCTCTTGGTTTTTAATTATCCCTACCTTCAATAACACGAAAAATGAACTGAAGTAGGCTTATTTACAGATATTTAACAGCCTAAATACTCAGGCTTTTACAAATTAAATATAAATTAATTTAAATGATAACATTCTAATGAACATTATTTTAGTTTCACTTCCAGGACCAAGAATAAATGAATTGTTTGTTAAAGTCAACCATCAGCATACAACATAATTGTTGTTCATCTAAAATCCTTTCTACGGTACATATAATGACTTTTTTTGCAGTCGCATCAACTGCAAGGTGAATGTGCACAATTAGGGGAACTTTTATATATGTATGGTTTCTCAAACAACACAAACATCCAACTCCATGGCAAGATTCGAACCCGGGGCCTCTGTAGTGCGAGGCAGTCACACTAACCACTAGACCACAGTATGCCGGTACTTTTTTATTGGTGCGATTTAATTAAAGAATTATTCTGACAAATATATAATAATTGATTTAATCAGCCTCTTTGTCAGTATTTTTATAATTTAAATATTAAATATTACGATGTTTCGTCTCTCATTTGAGACTTATTCATGAAAAAATTTAGCTGTGCATGGAACTTCATTCCATTATTCCTTCGGCAGAAAACATTTTGGAGTGAAGTTCCATGTACAGCTGAAGTTTTACTTGAAGAAGTCTCAAATGACAGACAAAACGTGGCAACATTTAATATTTAAAAATTAGAAAAATACTGACAGAGAGACTGATTAAATCATTATTATAAGTTTCGGTGTAAATTGCAACATCTATTTCTGCATCTACGATCCCATATTTTATTTTCACACGGTGTTGTAGAATTATTTGCAGACTTTAATTCCACTATAGGTGAGCTTGAATATTATAATAAATATTATTATCAATATCAAAATGCCAATGGGGGCTGCTGTTGGATAGACATAGGAGTTCAGTTTTCAAATCACCGATGTAAAAAAAAAGATACATGCGACACTAACTTTGGCATTATTTTAAGCGATCCCAAATATTATTCAATGCGTATATTTTGAATTATTTTTTACATATAATCTCCCAACAACCCCACCCTTAGATGTAAGCTCATTGCCCTTTCCTGGATTTTGATACATGTACCAATTTGTATTGAAATCGATCCACGAAGTTCCCACCACACTGTAATATATAACTTAACCCATAAGAAATACGAACAAAATTTCGAAACTCAAGGTATTCATCTACATTACATTATTTTTATAGACTCTCTTTCTACGGATGACGTTCGAATAGTAGCCTGTAGCGAAGATTTGCCAATGGAGAAGTTTCCTCTTTTCTGTTTCGTGTAGCCTCGAGGTACGATAGCAAAGATTCCTGCTGGTCTACTATTCGTTTGCAAGGACACGTTTTTCATGTTACATGAAAACTCTTTTACTTTTTCCAGTATTTCGGAATCTCCTCATGTAGTTGGCTATCTGCCCATATAATCTTAATCGGTAAATAATATGTTCCATACTCTTCAGTGTGCTTGAAAAATATTCACGTTTTTCTGGAAGCAACAATATCATGTTCAAATATTAACAGTACTATTCAATTCATTCCTATAGAACATTTTTTTCATTCGTTCTTCATCATGTAATGTAAATAACTTGCTTAACTTTTTGCGATAACAGCTTCCAATGCCTCCATTTTTTCCTTTTACGAGCAATACCTGAAGATTATATTTGCTATAGATTACATTCACTACGCAGGAATCCAATTTTATTTGAAATATAAAATATTTTATTCTTATTAACATAATTTTTTCTTCAGATCCTCTAGTGCCTTGAAGATATTCAGAGTTTTTTCTGCCATCTTTCTAGTCACAGGCTCTAATATTGCATCTTGCGTAGTATTTTGTCTGCTAAATCGAAATTACTTTAAGATAACATTAAAAAAACAAGCACATTAATTTTAGTTTAGTTTCTGAGAAAAAGGACTGAATTCCCAATTGAGAAATATCGAAAATATTAGAAATTCCTGGTTACCATCTTGAAAAATAGTTTATAACACTTATTTTTATAGCTTTGGCGACGGTGTAAATATAAAGCCAAATAATTTGTTTTGTTTTCTTTAATATTAACAACATTTCTATTCAATCGTATGAAATGTCACAAAGTGTCTAGTGTAATAGAATTAGTTCAATCTATTTTAGGTCTGATGAGCTTGATGAGCGACAATTGTCTTCTAGTATCTCATTGTTAAGCCAACCGTCGTGCCTTGCTTCGTGCGTCCGTCTGAAGACTGCAGTGGTACGATTATCTTGTTTAAGTGGTTTGTCTCATTTCCTTTCCTTTAGACCCTGGTTGTAGATTCCATTGACTTTGGCGGAAAAGCCTATTAGACTTCAGTATACATCTTCCTGAAATTACAACTTAATCCAATAACGGTAGTCGCAATGGCCAGATTATATTCGTGATAAAGTTTTCGTCGTAAATCTTGGAATCGAAAGATCTTAATTATATTATAATTCATAATATCTAAAAATGTGATCACGTCAAGAAACATTAAAGAACATAACCATTAATGATTGGACTGATTTGCCTCTAAATGTATCGATAACTTTACTTTAGATTTCTCTTATTAGGAACAGAGTGAGAAATTTAACAAAGCAAATTAGACATAAAATCAAAAAAGTGTCGAACACTTTGAAAGCAAGTAGTAACCATCAAAACAATAAAAAAATCCAATAAGCATAGGTCCGGAAACGCATACTTTCTGAGACATGTACGAGTTCATATGAGAACTCAACGTGGCGTATATTATAGGAGTGACTTCCGACCTTCGGCGTAAGGAATCACACTCTCTGAAATGCAGCAGGTTGTAAGTGAAGCGAATGCCTTCGAGGGTTCCATAACGAAAAATCTAGAAGATTGAGAGAAACATTTCCGACCAATCCAGTGCTCCTGAAATGTCGGCACACTGCGAAGGAAAAGTGTTGGTGTGCTGTCGTGTATAAACCGCGTCTGTAGTCCTTGATCTCATGGCACATACTCAAATAAAAAAGGCACTACGTTAACAATACGTTGTTAATAAAGAGATTTAGTATTTTGTGGTAGGGTGTATGCCACTAGTAATTTATTACTGCCTACCTTTAGCAACTGCATAGGGATATTCATCAGCTCACTCATGCAGCCTATGAAAGATCACAAAGCCATCTCTTGTGAACGCTGTCGCGTCGGTAAATAAAATCTGCGATGAAAACAGAGGCTCTAAAGCATATTTCTGCAAGCGCCAATGGCAAAACTGTAATCTACCAATGTGATCTGGCCTGGACGGGCTGAAGATGGTAAAGATACAGCAATTGTTTATGTAGTACAACACAGACAAGTGAATGACTGAGACAATCGATGAGCAATGGGTCCAGATCTTTCGTTGAATTCTTAATATAAAGTTAGTGAGGATTGGGAATGTTTAGTCCTTATGCCGCCTCTAATACTCAGGTATGGCATTTCGGCACGTAGGGACATGACCTGTAATTTACGTAATCAAGCTGGCGTGGGAATCGAGAACCAGGAAGAGAACGAAATATTTTAATACCAGGTGGTTGGCTCAACATATGGAATTTCGTGATCGCCACAAAACTGATTCTAAAGTTCAATATTTTGACTTCTTTACACGGCGGTGATGTTGTGGGAATGGCCATTCTGCTCTCTTAATTTGAAGAGGACTGAAGGGAACCGTCGTTTGGTCCATGATGTTGAAGGAGATCAACCTGTCGACTCTGAGGAGAGCGTCCTACGAGAATCTGGCAAAGAAGAGATGGCGTTACTCTCTAACAAGGTAGGCTGTCAAGTTTCCCAGTCTTCGACGTAAATATTTACTCCGTTAAAAATGTTTTAATAATTTTACCATTTTCCCCTTTATAAATACCCTTGATTTTTATTTCCTATATCTCCCCTACACAACCAAATATTTTCAGCGTATATGGGCAAGGATTCTCAGGAAGTATGTTTCTATACTTATGCCCGTTGGACGTCTTTTTCTTATTTTTCGGAGATTTTTTCACATACTCCACATATTATCTGCTGTTTCCTTACGTTACAAGCTATCTCAAGCAAGTATCACGTGTTACAACACCTAATCCACAAATATACAAATTTTAAAAACTGAAAAAGAGGCTGATTTAAGTCATTTATAGTATATTTAATTGTTAGATAAACTATTTAATCCACAAATAACTATGGTTCCCATTAAATTGAGAATGGATGCTTTATATTTATAATTTTACAGCTCAGTAAAATCTCACAATGAATTAATTATAAATTAGGATATAAATTCTATTTGGGCACCAGTGGTCTCTTGGTAAGAAATGATAAATTATTTGAAAGGATGATTTCTGTATACGTTTAACAAAACAATGAATTTCTTTTCCTCAAGGGTCTGAATTATTTACGTTAATCATCAAAAACTGAAACAAGAGATGTCTCTGCGCACAAGAACAAAATGAAAATGTTTCGCATTCGATTCTTTCTTTCTGGATTCTGCTATTCTCACATGAACAATACCATGCCAGGGTTCACATGACATCAATGGCCCAGCATGCCTCATACAACATAAAGAGACGGAACAGGTAAAAGGTGCACCTCAGACATCAGACTCTAAACACGAGACGCAGGACTCTAATAGCTTGCATCTTTCTGAATTCAATTCCTTCCAAAGTCGTCTCCGGTCACACAGGTAATTATCTCCAACGTGACCTAGCAGTTGACTGACACTATTTACTAATAAACGCTGTTCTGTTGCATAATTCTGACCTCATTTTGCTTCACTGGTTGATTAATTTGGTGAGTAAATTCAAATTTAAACTGGCACGCTTCTGCTCCCCTAAACAACCCACCAAAATTCGTAAAATGCCAAATGAAATTCGGCCGGTTTCCCTTTTCTTATAAATGCTATTTATTGCTACTCCAACAATCCAGGTGTAATGGGAGTCTCAGTCCAACAACGTTTGTTTCCGGACTGAAAGGATCGTGTGAAACATTTTGGTTTATGAGAGTATGGGGAACTTTGTGTCCCTCCTTCAACCCCTACCCATATTGATGCCAGAAGTGTCCTCATAGACGGTATTTGATCCGGCATCGTAAGTACCTTATGCATCAAGTATGGTTGATATTGCCCTACGCACTACTTAATAACTTAATTTACATGATAATCAAGTATAATATGTCAAATATCGGCCGTAGCCTTCATGGCTGATTTTCATTGTAAGCAATTGTTGAGTTTTTTTTCTATCCTTGATTGTATAACTAATATAATACGTTATTATTAAATGAATATTAAAATTTATTTCTTAAAAACGACAGCCAGTCAAATGAAATTCAGGAATGTCAAGGTGCCGACTTTAAAGAATAAGTAAATAGAATCTACTTGTTTATGAGACTATTATTTTTTATTTAATGACGTCTCATTATACTGCAACTGGTTTATTGAGTTATTCGACAAACAAGAAAGACATTAAGAAAATATAATTCTCAAATAATCAAACATTTTAATCTCATTTCATTATGGGAAATAAGTTGACAGTAAGGGTCAGAGAAGACATTAACCCTGAAATTAATATAACAAAGTCAACAAAAAAAATCATTTCTTGTCGCGTCATAAAAAATATTATTTTCATCTTTTTCATACGGAAAACCATATCCGTTGTTAGTGAAATCGTTAATTTCTATTTTGTTTAACAATCCTTTGAAAATACTAAATCCTACAACGTGCATTCAAACTGAGGTATGAAATATAATATTAAAAAACCTGAGTATTTATAAAAAGCTTAACATCTTAGTAAATAAATTTAGGACGCTTACTTTAAACTTAGTTCAAAAAAAAATATTTTCCCTTTAAATTGGAAAGTAATTTATCATTGTTTTCCCTTATAAATAAATTTTAGTAGTTTCGTATTAATTAAATTTTAGTGTCACAATCGTTGAATGAGATGTTAAGGACATATTCCATTATTCAAAAAAAACCACGAGGAACGTAAGATTACTAGCTGGTAAATAATTTCCGTAAACGTAAACCGTACAAATTATTTTCTAAATCAATTGCTATTCGAAATTATATATAAACTTGTAGAAATTTTTCGGGAAAACGATCCAACGCATTGACCTGTCTGGAAAAGTCTATTGGGATAATATATGGAAAACGATCGTCAGGCAAGTCTCTTTCGGGAAATTAACGGTTCCCTCTATAACCAAATATATTTATCTTAATGTCTATATGAGATAAACCTTCTTGTGATCAATACTAAGACTGAATAAGAAGTTCTCGAGATTTCACCAGGATTATGTCATTTGTAAAATACAACGTTTCGAAGGCTATCTCCGCCATCGTCTTCAGTTACCTGAAGAATTCGAAACGTTGTATTTTACACATGACATAACCCGGGTGAAATCCCGAGAACTGCTTATTCAGTCTATACACCAGGAAAGCCTACATTCTCTAATACTATGACTGGTTTTATGCAACCCTCTTATTGCGCCATTGCTACATTGCTACTGCATCCCACATCCTCTCTAATCTCCTTAGCGTATACCATCTTCGGCCTCCCTCTTCTGTTCTTACCCCACACACTTCCCTCTAATGATAATTTTACAAGACCCTCATGTCTCAAAAAGTGACCTATTAATTATCCCTTCTCTTGGTCAAAGTCCTCCAAATTGTTCTCTCTTCCACTGTTCTGCTTATAACTTCCCACCCATCTGATTTTCAGCATTCTTCTATAGCACCACATTTCGAAAAATTCTTTTCCTTTCTGCAACTCCTATCGTTCACGTTTCGCACCCATATAACTCCACACTCCATATGAATATTTTTATTAGTGACTTCCTATATTTTTTAAGTTTAACTTGATGACAATGAAACGTATTCGTCTGTCTTGAAATAATTTTGAAACGGGGCGCAGTAGACTGAAACTTAGTTATCTTACCACTGGTGTAGGAGGCGGCTGATCAGGAAATTTGGGTCGTCCACGAAAATTAAACTCCACGGGCTTAGTGGGATGGAACTTCTTAGATTCCTTCTCTTTCTCGACTCGTCTGCATAGCTCGTCTCTTAGCATCTGAAAATTACAAAAACATTTCATACTATTCATACACACAACTTACTTTAAATACATAGAGTTTTAATAGTTAAAGTTAATAACTGTTCCATCAAAATCACGGAAAATAATTACACCGCTACGTGCTCAATGAATTTTTACATTTAAAGAACTCCTTTAGGATTTACGCTAAGAATTTACCGAATCAATTAGCCCTAGAAGATGAGAATGAGGGATCATTGAAATGTGGTAGAACGTAGTGGTTTCAAAATACATGAAGAATTGTAGAGCGTAATATTTCATGGTGAACATTTTGTAAAACAGAATCGTTTATAGTCTCACAACAAATCTCAAATACCATTACAACCAATCCTGAGTGCCATAGTGGAAGCCATATAAAATCTATGCACTGAAACTATTACTAGACCCCTAATGCCAAAATTGCTTGAAAAAATCTTCTGAATAACTGGAGGTTGTATGAGGATTCTTAATGACGGATTTGATGACATTTATTTGACCAGAGCCACTAAAACTAATTAAATTTTGAGAAAAGGTTTTCAAAAGTGTCAACGAACTTTACAAAACTGTTCTCACTACCACGTATTTTCATTTCAAGGGCTCATATTATAAACAATTGAATAATTTTGCTATGGGCCAACCACTTTCACTTGTAATAGCGAGTTTATACGTGAAACGCTTCACAAACTAGCCTTTGAGGATAATCAGAAGACGCACGATGTTTCTATCAATTTGTAGCTGACACGTAGTATGGATAAACTAAACATATTAACTCAACAGTTCGCTAATGCACTTTCATCCCTCATTGATGATGACAACGAAGCAATTTTGCATACGTGTCATAAAGTACAGCGCTAGAATTGTAGAATATGTCGTAAGGGCATGTGAAGGTGATCGTCCCAAAGTTAACATGTGGTGTGCTTTGTTTCTTCTTTTCTGAAACTGCCGTGCCAGACACAATATTTCTAGATATGCTGGAGAACTGTGCAGTCCCGCAGCAAGATGGAGTCAATCAAATTCGAAACCAGCTCAACATGCAATTTCCAAATAAGTTGATATGAAGATCAGGTCCCATTGAATATATTTCACGGTCACAGAATTTCAGTCACTTAGATTTCTTTCTTTAGGGATGTGTAAAAACATTGATTATCAAACCCCAGAACAGAAACGGTATAACAGACGCTTGTGCGTCTGTCAAACCTGTAATGCTGTGGAACACATGGGGGATATCTTCAGTAGAGACGCACATGTGGAGATGTATTGATGTGTGGTGAGTTTCTAACATAAAACTAAGTCCGGTTACTGTGTCAGTATTAGTTTAGGAGATATTCAGAATTCTTTGTGGTTGAGATTCTACGGTGCACATTTTTTTTTGGGGGGGGGGGGTTAACAGGCTATATGAGGGTGATCCTAAAACAGGAACTCCCCTTTAATAGCATAGGAAGGGAATTGAAAAGGGAGAATGCGGAAGGTAGAGCATGGTAGCCAAGGGTTAACTTGGGCCCCCGGGCTATGGTTTAAGGATCCTACCTGGAGTTTCACATAAAGAGACGCAGGGAAAACCCTAGAAAACCTACATCAGGTAGGTCGGGCATTGGGTACTATTCTCACGCCCTTCTGAATGACGGGAGACGAGTTTGCTGTGGGGTTGCAGCATTCCCTTCTCCATATCTCCACAAGTTTCAGGAGGCAGTTAGCCGAGTGATCCAATGGGATCAGTGCACAACTCTTGCCATAAGCCCAAGGTCTTCGACCCTAGTACATATACCTCCTAAAATAGATGAAGGTGTCTTGGCATGTGAGAACTTTGATAAAAAAAAACAGAGAAAGTACGAGGCATTCTCGACACAATCAGGTGAGCGCCGCAGTCACTCTGGGGTGAAGCGCCTGCGAGAAAACTCCTGCAGCGCCTAATTTATTCAGGTGTTAGACTTACCGGGCCAAGCTGTCCGGGCTCTTCCAAGTGCGCCACGATGGTTCTGATGAAGGAGGGAAGGTAGACGACGCACGCGTCCGCAACCAGGAAGACCAAACCTTTCTCGGAGGTGAGAAGCTTTAGAAGCTTCCACGCCTTCATCCCATTTAGCTCCCAAAGTGTTTCTGTCACCTGATCGGCGCTATTCTTTCGCAAGAACAGAAGCACTAGCAGGATCATAACTGGAAAAATATTTCTATATACTGCGTGCTTATAATATATTAATAAAAAGGTAATTTGAATCAAAAGTACACCGAGAGACAAAATAAATATCCTAATTAAAGCGATAGAACGCAAAAAAGAACGAGCAAATAACATTACATCACATAATTTAATTTCAAAATGGAGATTTAATATATCAGAGACTTGGAAATGATTTATGGTCAGCCGAAAATTTGATTGCCCTTATACAGCCCGTGGCCGTCTGATAATGTATCTGATAGGTCTTGAAATACTATCTACCATCTCCACACATTTTCTCGGACTCAAAAAGCATACTTATTGATATCCACTCTCTGTGATTAAACTATAATAGTTGCACACTGTCAAGCTTACACGCTCAAATGGAGCGACTTGCTTCTTATAATGTAAATTAATTAATAATGCTTATATATGGGACAAATAAAAAATATAATAATAATATGAAGATACGCTAGTATATTTGATAACAAATGGAATTCATTATGGAGGAAATACTATATTTCAAGTTGGATTTTAATCTCAAATAAAGTCGCTCTTTAAATTTACTCTTGTTCAGGGCTATCATCTAAAAATTAATGATTAATTAAAATTTATTCAAGAACACGTATATTTTAACTTGTGCTTCCAACAAATTTGTAATGTTGCGGAACACATGAAGGATACCGTTTTAATACCACCAGTGACTGTGATCAGCTGGTAGAAGGTCACTACCGCCACCAGAAACAGGATGCTAGCGTCTCCGACAGTTTTTAATGTTTCATGTCCAATGTAACGCCACCAACCATCAATTACCTTTTAAAGCATCTACTAATTATTCTGATAATTTGACCATTTTATTATAATTACTTGCTTATAAATAACTTACCCTAAGCGTACATTATATATATATATATTCACATAAATAATAAATACAGTAATATGCCAGTTTTGAATGGTCTTTCAGATTGACAGTTAATTACTTACAAATAATGATATATGTTTTAATGCGCTCCACACAAACTGTAAACTATGCAATGAAGATGGATGAAACTTCTATGAAATTGTTTCTAAAGACATTAAAGAAAGAATTTGGGGGGGATACGTACTGAATAAATAGTTTCAATGGGAATTTAAATTCATTTTTGAGAACTTAAACATTATATTTTGATTTATTTTTTCCAATAAAATGAAGTAGTATGGGATTACAGAAACTTTATTTTTTTTGTTTGAATTATACTTACGAAATAGAATGTAACTGACAGTCTTATAGGATTCGTGCTCAGTTGAAAACATGAGTCAGATAGGGGAATTATTAAAACTGGAGTCCCACAGAGTTCAGTATTAGGGGTTTTACTGTTATATATATGATGTTTACTTTGCCTTTTTTCATTCTATTTTGTCATTTGGGTATGAACCGTGGAAGGCTTCGGTCAGTTACACTCATCAGTTGGCGGAGCATGCCCGACATTTATTTGACGAAGGACCTGGTTCCAGTGTGTGACGATAGGCAGATGCATCCACTTGGCTGAGATGTGCTACATCAACAAGATTACAGATGTCAATGATGCACTTCCTATAACAAGTGTCAAGCATGGAATTCAGGTTGAACCTCTCATTTGATCAAGTGTGCGCATCTCAGAAATAATGCGTTTCTGAACCAAGTTTATTGGACTTTTCTTTCTGATTTTGATGGTTACTACCACTTTTAAAAATATTCGATCATTTTGTTTTAACACACTGCATATTCTTTTCCGGGCGCCTCGAATGCTTCATTAATGCAAGACTGCAAGACAAACGGACAAAGGGAAATTTCCATTCTTCAACAGAACTATAAGAAATTGGAACAATTTAGCTACGACACTGTTTCAGGAATTACTTGGAACACGTAGGTTAAAAATAATCTAAATAGTTTCTTGGAAGTGATAAGGCGGAGTGCCTTTACAATTTGTTAGCTTCTTATATTTTGTGAAGTGTGGATAAATATCAGGACAAATTTCGTAGACATCATTCTTTATATCAAAATTGAATTTACACATTTTTTATATATTCTTCTTTTAAAACTGGGTTCTAACCTAGTCGCAAAATATTATATCAAAACATACAGAAATAATTGTGCTGGTTAACTGCTTTGTTCTGGCAGTTTCGGAAAAATGCATTCGCTAACAGTAAATTTTCCAACTGTTCTTGCTAAAACCGACCCACCGCCTTCGTAGAAAATTGTTTACGTTTAGTGTGGTGATAATACTCCAACGTCCTAACTTGAGAATAAATACAGCTAATCGCAGGGTCTTCGTTCCCTCTGTGTTTTTTGAACAGAGTTGTAACCACATTAAGAATCCGTTTCTTACTCTCCAGATATCATTACTAAATTAATTTCTAATTTAATTCTTTCCCCATTCGCAACAGACAGTAGCTTAACTTAGGCAGCTGTATTTTTCTTGTCACTTATGAAGAAGAATTGTTCCGGGGAGACGCAGTAGATCTCCGAAGGTTCAGCTGACTGTGACAGAAGCCTCCATTGGGAGTCCGTCTGGCATGTTTTTATGCGCGTGGAAAATTAAATTGTGCCGGCGGAAAATGAAATCAAATTACCAAGGAGAAATTAAGTTTAGTGAAATGTAATTTGTTGATTATCGTTTCAAGGTAAACTATACGCGAGAAAAATAACCTCATATCTCATGTGAAATGGTGGTACGATGGTAACCGTCTCTATGATTTGGGCCGAGTGTCGTTATTTTGTGGGATGGAGTTCCATTCCTGTTGCACCTGCTCTGTCAAATCAGAGACAGTTTGTTTCGGTCATGGGTGACGCTGGATATGACGTCCAGTAAGTTCCCATACATACTCGATGGGGAGGGGGGAGCTTTGATATCGCTGGCCGAGGCACTGTAGAACTCATGAGGTGGCAGCAGCAATATGGATGGGGAGGAGGGTTACGTTCGGCAGTTGGTAAACGCCTACCTCAAATGGTGATAAACAATTGGAGTAATCTGCTGTCAAGCTGTGGGGGATAGCGACTAAAGTGTTCCTGATGTCAGAGGTAATTACTGCCAGACCATAACTCCTTGCGTAGGCTCCAAGAATTCGTCTAGCCACTCTCTAAGCAGCGCAACGATCGTTATTGGCACCAGGACAGAAAAGACTCTCACCTCACCTCCAAACAAATTAAATCACCACTCCGGCCTCCAATTAGCTTTAGCTTAACACTATTAACGTCGCAGGCGGCGGCGTCGTTTTTAAGTTAGCAATTTTATCGCGTCAGGGAATTTGGCTTGAAGGTGCACCTCAAGTAACCAATTTATTATTATTGTTGAATGTTCCATATTTTTACTAGAATTTCTGCTGCAGATGCGGTATAATGTGCTACATCTATGTGACGAATGGTGTCTTCCAACTTGCGAACAGTTTCAGATACAGTAACTTAGCAGGTGGCAACTATCCCCCTTGAATTCTGGACTCGTTTCGATCATACTTCGATTTATTGTATTTGACATTTATTTAAATATCTAAATATATCAATTCTACGCGCCGATACAAGAAAAATGAATCTAAACAATTCATATTCTACTCAATATGAGTGTAACATGTAAACTATGATGATGCACAGTTAACTTTTTTAATATGTATTCCTTGAGAAAACTTTTAGATGCAAATATTCTATATTTTTCAAACTAATACTGTTGTTATTATGGCGCTGAGTTTTTTTAAATTTTATTTATAACGGTCGCATCGACTGCCTGGTCATTAGCGACCATGTGCTGAGTTTTGTCGTCCGGAAATCGTAACACGGGTTACAGTGTAACGCTCTGAAGTACAGTGATAGTACTTACTGAGTTGTCATTCTTAACAGATGAGTCTGTTACAAACCGTCATCTTAGTTTGCTTCGCTGTACGTGTTTCATTTCACGGCAGCCAAACCTTTGTGTTTCATAATGGGTACAGTAAATGTTTCCTTCTATATTACGTTTTATATATTAAACGTTACTTATTCATAATGGGGTCAAATCGCACATACATTTCAAAGAGCAAGTATTTAGCTACAATTTTTGGCCAGTTCTGGATTAGTGTCTGCACGGTGCAGGCGCAGAGTACTAGAGTACGCAGCACTGCATAGGCCTAATCTTTGCCTCACAAACAACATATTTGCTTGAATAACAATTTTATCTCGTTTTATTCCACGTTTCTTTTTTTAATTCTTATTATCAGTTTACAAATAATTAAATTATTTTCCTTTCGTATTTTTACAGCAACTTTACATCTTCTAGTTTTACCAAACACAAAATATGGTTCCAGCTCATCTTCAAAACCGAACAGAGAATATTTCAGATGAATCTAAGGACCAACAAATTATATTCCGGCTCAATATAAGAAACCGTCAAATGAAACTTTGGCTGATTCTTAGAACGACACAAGGTATGCACTAATTGTCATAGTTTTACAACAAGGAAACAGCCATTCCGAACGTGGAAAGCTTACATTCCAAGAAACCTGTTGCCGGAATTCATTCAATTTTACTGCTTCCTAAATTCAAGGAAATGGAAGATAAAAGGAAAAGACTTTCAAAGAAGTCAGAAATACTCTATTCACCGTTTAAGAATGGCTTTAGAAGAAAAAGAACAAACGGAAAAGAGAAAAGTAAAGCGATACACAAAAGAAGGTGACAGGAGAAACCATCATTAAAAGGAAAATCTGAAGGTCAATAAGGGTTTAAAATTTAACTCACAACCCAGCACAAGTACCTCTGAAGTATCTGCTGATGATCTGATGATGAATACGCCGATTGTCCAGGATGTGGACAATAGTTTTCCGATAGCTGTATCCAGTGAGGTATTTGTTAGGACTGGTGGCACGAGGCATTCTCCCCTTAAGAAGGCAGTGGGCTATTTGTTAGTGGCCATTCCTGGTGCGTAATCTTAACCACCCCTATGCGTATTCTTACCCTCATAGGAGGCCAAGAGTACGCATCTGACATTTTTTCTTAATTTATTTTTAATGGTAAGCTTGTTTATTTTACTATTATCAAACGTTTTATGATTAATTAATAAATATTAAATAACATTGTGATAAATTTTGATGTTGATATTTTTATTACCTCCATAGATATCAAACACTAAGTGCGTGCCCTTACACTCCCTTACCTTATATTGTAAGAACATATCTCTTGGCTTTTAGGGCCATACTGTGGCCCCTAATACAGAGTGTATAAATTCCTGACAAATTCATTTAACTAACTGCTAATGCAGCCGTTTTCGTCCCCATAACAGCTTTCTGGGCTCAAGTCTAGATCGCAAAGCCCAATTTGAAAGATAATTAACCCTCAATAAGTTTACATTACGTATTTTAGGCAAACGTGTTTTACACGTTCATAATGGAGCCAATGGTGCCGCATAAACAGACATCTTTTTTTTAGATGATAATAAACTTCCAAAATTTCGTTAAAATAGTACACTTCAGCCTATTTTTGGGATTTTAGTTCCGTCATTGTATAAATTTGCGCCCTTTACAAGTGAGTGTTACTTCTAAACAGGGTAACCTAGACGTCCGCAGAATCAACGCAGGCACAGCGAGCAACGGCGAATGGCGCCCAGAAAAGCAACAATGAAACCAGAAATAACGAGCATCAATCAACACGGGACACAGGTGACAACGCCCCGAAGTGCGGGGCCGGACACGTGACCATGGGACATTACGTGAATGAGTTCCGTCTACCTAATACAGATATCCTCTAATATGATGAACATGCAATAAGGAACATATAATTTAAATTAATCCGGAAATAAAAACCATTTAGTCACTACAAAACATTCTTTCCGTTTACTATGATACCAAGGTTATCTTTTACCTGTGAACTTTAACCAAAACCAAATTATTGAGCACTTCGATCTAAATTAACCACTGTGTGCTTCAACACTAAATATGAGATTTGTGTATTTCCTTAAATGTTATTATACACCAGCGTCTGTTGAAAATATGTTACGCTACAATATAAAATAATATATATTTTTATACTATATATAGTTATATTCTTATATATAACAATTACAGAAGGCAGTCAGCACTAATTAGAATTGAAGATCAAGAAAATAAACCAGATATCAAGTAAGGAGTAGGACAAGGATGCAGTCTGCCGCCTACACTGTTTAACTTATGTTTAGAACAGGCGATTAAGAAAATTAAAACGGAATATGGAAAAAGGAATCATTCAGCAATGAGAAGGAATAAAAACCCTACGCTTTGACGAGGATATTGTAGTATTAGGGGAGTCAGTAGTAGATTTAGAATTCATAATAAATGGCATAAACGTGGTCATGGAAAAAATTTTCAATTTGAGGATTAATAAAGGGGAAACCAAAGTAATGTGGAGCAGTATGGGAAACAGTGGAATAACAATGGGTGTTAGATTGGGAAGGGATATTTTGAAGGACGTTAAGGAATTGTGCTACTTGGGAAGCGTAATAACTAGGGATGGTAGAATTATAGTAGATATAATGAATAGGATAGCACATGCAAGGAAGGCTTTTGCGAAAAAGACGAATTTACTTACGGGTAATATAAGTGCGAATATTATGAAATCGTTGTTTAAAATGTTCGTATGAAATGTGGCGTCACATGGGTGCGAAACTTGGACGATAGGAGTTGCAGAAGGGAAAAAAATAGAAGCCTTTGAAATTTGGTGCAATAGGAAAATGATGGAAATGAGATGGGTGGATAGAATCACTAACGAGGAAGTTATAAACAGAAAAGGGGAAGAGCGAACAATATGGAGAACGTTGACAAAGAGATGGGATAGATTAAAAGGCCAGGTTTTAGTATATGAGGGTCTTTAAAATTAGCATTATAGGGAAGTGCGTGGGGTAGGAACATAAGATGGAATACGCTAAGCAGATTAGGGAGGATGTGGGATGTGCTCGTTATTCGATTATGAAAAGGCTTCGCGTAGATACGTTAGCAGGAAGGGTTGCATCATACCATTCTTAAGGACTGAATACCACAACAATACATCACTCATATTACGTTTAGGATGTAATTATTGCATACGCAGAAGAAAGGCAAAGGGGCTTTGATTATTAATTATCAGTTTTGGTAAGGATGTAAAAATCTGACTGAACTGGGAAGGGAACCCGAGTCCTTGGTTTTCCAGGCATATAATCTACCAATTGAGCTATCCGGGTCTACTCAATATTCGGACGAAGTCTCTCCATCTTATACATCACAATTTACAAATTTCATTGGTGCAATAGGAAATTTCCACGGCTCAAGTAGGTTCTATTGAATGTAAATTGTACTTATGTTAATAAGTTGAAAGTAGAATTAATGGTGACGAATAAGCAAGCCAAAGGATTTGTGAATATGAATAAGCATAATGTATCTGTTAGCGGATATTCTGCATTAAATTGTTGAACACACGATGACGTCGCCGTTGTGTTATTTGTAGTGCTTCCTGTACTCACCTCTTATGAGAGAAGCGTCGTCTCTGTGTTTATTTTTGTATTGCTGATAGAAGTTTTCCTGTACGATATCAAGTAGAGGAGCATACGCTAGGGCAGAGAAGAAAAGCTCTGCCACAGGAAACTGATCCGATTCTGCGACTCCCTGTTGGAAAAAATCGATTTCCAGTCAAAGTTTGCAAAGAAACTATCATTAAAATTTTTAGATGAATTAATTAATAAATATCTCTTGGGCTTGAACTTGAGTGGAATAGACATTGTACTGTTTCTGTGTATTACTCAAACATTTTCTAGGAAAGACACTTCGCCAAACGTTAATGACGGACCAAGTCATAAAAACACCTGTTCCATTCAGTTAAGAGTCCAGAAACTATTTATAGAAACTAATGCATCGTATGTCACACTTCCCTGGTTAGACAGGATGAAAAAAAAGCAAATGAGGAAGGAGTTTATAGATGACACAGGCATGAATGTGTAAGACATTCACTTGTAACGTTTTTAACAAACTATTATGCTTGTTGCGTAATAACGAGGAGTTTCTTAACAATATAAAGTGTCACTAGTGACAGTTAATCAAAGGTGTGGACACAAGCAGGTTAACAACGAATAAAAAATGTTTCAAGAAAATTCACTACGCTAATTTAAAGTAGATCATTTGTGAAATGTATAGACACGTGAAATTTGTGAAAGTTGTTTGAATATTGTTTGTTTTCGTAGAATGTAGTTATTTAGTTTTCCGCCTTTCTTTTTAGATGAAGAATAATAATCAAACATCGTTTCCTTATCAATGAATAAAACCAGACGGACAAGAAACGACTCTGGGTCTTAGGAATGCATTATTAAGTTGGAAGAAGACGAGATTAGACGTGATTAAGAGTGATAATGTATTTGCCGTCGTAAGAAACAGGACAATATTTTTGTCAGTTTTTATCAGACAAAAAATTGAAATACGCGTTGTCTTTAAATAAACGTTTTCGAAAATTCATAAATTTATAAATATACAATTCACCTAATTTGTCAGCAAATAATATTGATATTTATTTAGCACCTTTACAACGTTTCGTCCGTGTATGTTGACATCATAAAGTAAATTCTAAATAGATAGACGAATACAGATAATTTTGACGAATTTGTATTCATGTTCCTTAATTTTTAATTTACCTCATGAAGTCCATAAAACGTTGTAAAGGTATTAAATAAATATTAAAATTTTCTCTAAAAAATGGTGTATTTTTATTTATAATTGAAGATGTCGGATAAATTATTTATAAATTTATATTGTACAACTTAAGTAAAAGTTTATATATATACAATTATTATAGATTTCCTAAAAAAAGTTCCAGTTTATGGACAACATTCCAGAATATTATCAAAAATGAATATTCAACACATAATTGAATTGAAACATTGCCAAAAAATAAAGGAAGGAAATATAGTGCGATATTTATTTTATTAAGTTGTAATGTAAAAATTAGCAAAGGATTGGTTGAGTGGCTCCTCGAAGGCGCAGTGGAAGGTTGAGCGGCGCCTCAATGTCGGCAGGGATAGGAGGCTGGAATCCTATGAGATGCTGTCAGGTCACGTATAAAAATTACTTAAATTATTCTCAGAAATCCCGAACATCTACGAAATAAACAATATTTTAAAATTACCACCTGGTGGCCTCGGCCAATGGGGTTTCGTGGATAGATAAATCGAGTGAAGAAGATCGATTTATCGAGGTGGAGGACACAGCGGAGAGGCTGTGCAAATGCATTCGGTTCCAGACATTAAGAGAAGACGGTCGGAACTGATGACTTGAGCTGGAGACGGAACCACATAGAAGCTGCAAAGAGGTATGCTGCCAGGCTTTCCAATCCCATAAGTTTTCAGGATTAAAAATCATTCAGTAAAAAGTAGCTTACTGCACATTAATTAAAACTCGGTTCACTCTTAACCGGGCCGCATATAAGGAGCATATTAAAAGAATAACAGCAATAGTTGACGGCCGCAAATTATCTCTCTAATAAAATATGTATTAATCAACAACTCTATAAAGAAAAACAAATAAGTATGGACATCCTTCACAGAAAAACAGTAAACGATACTTATTAGGGGAAAAACTTTTAAACAAATTATAATTCTTTGCGACCGATTGGTTTATTATAATTGCAAGTATAAACGACATGGAAACTCGCACAAAGCTTACGCCATTTAGCCTCGATGGGTTTTTATTATTTTCATTGCTCACAAACATAAGAACTTCCAAAATTTTTCATTATTAGAATTAAAATAGTAATTAATCGTGTAAATAATTTTGTTTGTCCATATTCTGAAACGTTCTTTTGTTTCACAACTGTCATGGCTCGTTGCAGTGCAGCGTCATATCTCTTTCTCGCTTATTACTTGGATGAAATATTTATTTTACAATTGAAATGCCAAATGTTTATTTTGTAATTTGAACGTTTCATTACAAACCAGATACGGACACACAGAATTTATATTTATTAAGTCAAAAGTATAGCTTAGGCGGGCCGAACAAAACAATGTGCTTGTTCCTGGATTGTTCATCTCCGTTATAAACAATCTACATTAGCAAGTTATGTTTCAAACATATCACCTTTTTATATTCAAATAATAATCTCAATTTCTTTCCTTCTTTGTTTCTTGTAACAGAGGAAGAGAGACGGGCAGGGCTACCTTCTTCTCTCTCTGGTTTTATCTCCGGCGTATCTTGACTATTTCTCAGAGGTGCATGTTCTAGAGTCGCAGACCGCTGTTCCTGTTGAAAAAGTCGATCAGCTGTCTCCTAATCTATTCTATGCACGAAGGGAATACTGCGTCGTCATAGAAAACTACTCTCCGGTCATGGGAAGAACTTGTGATAAGTACCAAGAGTCCAGATGCAGGTATTCTAGGGTTTACCCTACAAAACTTTTAGGCAGGATGCTAAACTACATCCCACAGCTGGTCCTGTGGACTCTGTGGTTGTGCTGAAATTTGGACGCTGGTGAGAACCAAAATTATCAAATTCTTTTCATATGCTACTTGGCCCAAATTCCATTCTAAAAGAGTATTTCATGACAACTTTAAAGAAAATGTACAGTTCATGAGATTCTATATGGCATATTTAGTTGCGCAGTAGGGAAACTAGAAGGGGTAGGAGAGTATTGTCTTTCGAGGAGGAACTTCCACTCCAAGCGGACTGGTGGAACGATACTATCATTGTTAAAAACATTAGTTGTATCATTTACAGATGAGTTATTGGCGTAAAACATATTATGAACTATCAGCATTATATTTCCTACCAAATGTTTTCAGAATTGCTTTCACTCTACCAAGTTACGTCTAGAAATAGGTAAGTTAATTGAGATCTTCCCCTACAATATCTTGTTGATACATGACTAGGTAAATCTACCGATCTATACGTAATGGAGACGATAATTTTTATTATAGTTCCAAATAATAATAATAAATTGTATTTTATATAAGTAACGAAGCATTATTAATAGAATTTATCCCTCCTTCTGTAATAGAATTTAAATCCACATTTAATTAAGAAGTGTTATATTACACCACATCCCTCCCTTTCAATTCCTTGATTTTGTGGATACATCCGTTTAATTCCTCAACTCCTTCTATTGTGATTTTTGTGTTGTTCACATCAATATTGGCACCCATAGTCTTCAGAAACTCGTTCTGTTTACTCTTTTTTGGCTCATGTCAATCCTCCATTTTTTATATCAATTTATTACTTTTTTTCGGTTTGACACAGTTTATTTTACTCTTCAAGACAGGTTCTAAACTGTTACAATAAGCAAACACTTCTACTGCTCTATCCTCATCTAGAACTAAACAACCATCGCCTACAAGGCAAAGGGTTAAAATTTTCAACCAATTTGAAATTGATCGTCATCATGCTATTAATGAAGATTGGTCAGCTGTCCCTCCTAAAAATTTCAACAGTCAATTAATAAATTCTCGGCGAAATCATAAATTTATAAACTTCTGCGGCATATGAACAGGCTATGGCCAGAGGAAATGAATATACAATTGAAAGAAAGGGTAAAAGATAGGTAAAGGGATTATTTTCATTCTCATCTATGACCGCTGTCGATGTACAGGCTATACTATTTCCCTTAGGGGATAAAATTTCAGACTGTAAAGTGATAACGATGCCTGATTTCAAATGAAAAATTGACAGGGAAACTATGGAAATATGCGATTACGAAGCACAATCTTATCGTACTCTCTAGTTACTTGTGGAGGAACTGTAACTCATTACTTGGATTGATCTATGAGAATAGTTGCTGATAAAGAAAGCTTTAAGGTGGAAACTGATTTGCTAATGCAGCCACGTTTTCCTTATTTAATGAAGTAATGTCACCAACGTCAGGAAATAAATTCACGGAATATTTACGGAATGAAAAGTTTTCTTGGCCATTATATTTACATGAGATGCATTGCAATCAGATTTTGAATAGAGACGTCATACTCCATCACACATTAAGATTGTAAATTCAAATCAAGAACATATACCTTCGTTTTTTGTATTCATTAATTAAAATGCTTAGAATTTGTATTTTCCTTAATTTTGGCTGCACATTTCAAAAAGAATAATCTACATTAAATACATCACT
Organism: Eucriotettix oculatus; assembly: GCA_034510155.1. Lineage (NCBI taxonomy): Eukaryota > Metazoa > Arthropoda > Insecta > Orthoptera > Tetrigidae > Eucriotettix > Eucriotettix oculatus. The sequence continues at coordinate 126,808,116 of CM067376.1, read as the reverse complement.
TCATTCGTTTGACGTCATTGTCACTTGGAAAATAGTGTTATACAAATAAATTTAATAGCAAAAAAGGTATTAGAGCTTGAAAATGTAACAGGTCCGTGTGGGTTGTCAAAAGTTTACAGTCTGAGTTCTTTTTTAATAACTCACGTCGTAATTTCACCAAATAAATGAATTCACGGTTCAATGATTTTTTCTGAATTATTTTTATATAACTGATCAAATCAAGATAAAACTTGCAATAAGTACGAAACATGGAATATTTGATCATGAATTAAAAGTTCTTTTTAAAGGGGTACAGCTTTTAATGTTTAAATTAAACATGTAAAATAAGAAAGGGAAACTATGTTTGAAAATAAATAGTTTAAAGATACAGATTCTATGAACAGCCACTGTTTTCACTGTTCTATTTTCATGTCAGATAGTTTGTTTGTTTTGAGATAACATAAATAACGTTTAGTTCAAAATTATTTATTAATATGACAATGATGATAATTTAATGTTCCTCTCTGAATAGTACTGGCATGTTTAGTTTAAGTACTAAAAGTTATTATGTATTATAACAAAGTTACTAGCTCAGTGAATGAACATTACCATTTGTTGAAACTTTGCTTCCAAGAATTCCTCGTCGTTGGTAAGACTGCCCTCGTAAGCATCCAGTAACTGAACTGCCAAAGTTGCATGCTTGGCGTTTATTAGAGTAACCTACAAGAAGGATGTAAGAAGAACGAAGCATCACATTCACAGAGAAATGTAAAACTAAAGCACACTTACTTCTTCGTCCTGAAAAAGCCGGTAATCTTTCTGATCTAAATTTAGTATAAAACATGGCTGTATGGTCATCATTTTTGTACTGTTAAGAGCACAAATATACTATATGGGATTTTCTAACTTCAACACACACGTCAACTGTGACAAGATTGGATATCTTGAGTTCTAAAAGAGTTGGTAATATCTCTGCCCTGAGAGTGTATTAAATTATATATAAAAGTGTTCTCTGGAATATTAGTTCATTATATCAACTTAGCAATTTCGGAAACTACGAAAAATAAATAAATAAGTATAATGAAATGTTTATAATAGCAAGTACCTATTCAGACAAACTCTATACTTAAAATAATTTTTAGATTCTCATATTTTATTTTCTGATATAAAATAGTCTGATACTGTTAATTTACACTGTAACACGAAAATTAAGATTAAAGCAGCCGAAGAGAGTAACTACATACTAAAATCTTATTACTTTAATAATTTATATTAATTATGAATCAACAAAAAATTTTTAAATCATACTAACAGTATAATAATTAATGTTGTGTATTTTTAAGAAATAATATTTTAATATTGCTTAAAATTATTATATGATACGCTAAAGTAATAAAATACATCAAATGACAATAATTATCAACTCTAGTAGCCGACAAATTAAAAAAAGAACCAATTTTAAATCCTTAGCTACATGAATTGTATAAACAGCTTTATTTTACTACTGGTTGAAAATTTACCAACACTGCTTTAAAGTTTGAAGACTTAAAACTACGGGATACACGAATTTCACGTAATAGAGGCTACTTTAAGTAATACCAACAAAAATGAGTAAAAAATTTAAAACCAAAAAGTCTACTCGAGATTAATTCACATTAAAGAAACGAGCGGTGAAGGAAGAGGGAACTGACGGGATATAGCTTAAAGAAGTCTCCAGCGCATGATGCAAGGGAAAAAAGCTTCGGGTATGTCGGGCTAGCTGTACTTGTCCTACGTCCTTCCTATGGCAACTGGTAGGGATTTCATTCCCGACTAAGTGTCTTAATCAGAGTTAGAGGTAGCTGTTCTGCATGATCCAATGGGAACATCGTAGAACCCTTGGCGTGTTCCCAACGTCTGAATTATAGTTGCATACAATTCTCAAAACTGACCAAGGTCTATTGTTTTAAGAAAACTTTAATTAACCTAATATGATTAAGAGTCAAATAGACTCTTTGATTAGAAAGTAAAAGATGGTTTTATACAAAATCAATGTAGTTAACATTTAAATAAGGAAGATAGAACACAATTATCTTTATAAATAAAAATGAATGTATCTTTCTTTGTCCCGTACGGCGACCTATAAAACTCATCTGATTGCAATGAAAGTTTGGTTAGTTGTAGTGCTAACTAATGAGAAGATTTGTATCAATCTATCTGATATTTCGGCCCCTCCTTTCCCATCCTCCTCTATGAGGCCGAAAGGTCCCCTCAGTTACAATTTTAAACAACATATTGCGAGCGAGTCGCCGCGAAAGTTTCCGAATTAGTTCCAGCGTTTTACAACAGTTGGCTAAGGAGTCGTTTCATTAAAGCTTTGTTGTAGAATAAGGCACACTTTATATCCATAATTTGACATAGGAAAGCGGAAATATTTTTTACCCCACTTAACCCTTTACCCCAAAACCACGTGTCAAGATAGATTATTACGGGCATGACCCATTTTGCATTGATCGGGTCAAGACTATTTTTCACGGCTATAGCATTAAACCAGTTATACCTTACACAACATTCCGATTGATGCAACGTATGAGCGTTTTGCCGACCCGTGGAATGGCTCGAAGGCTGGACAGTTTTATTTTTTCGGTCCACGCCGTTGGACTTGAAATTGTAGGGAAAGGGTTAAGGAACCGTAAACATCCATGACTTTATCAGTCCTGAGTAAAAAAATTGTACAAAAATGTGATAGGGTACATTTTGCAGTTCTTGATTATATAAAATTAGCACAATAAATAAATTGCTTAAACTATTTATATTTTTCTTTATTTAATGACTTTTATTCAACAACTATTCGGTTCATATATACATGTGAAATTGCTTAATGCGTTTATATTTGCACATACATACACAAAAATACACTGTAACAATCAATATTTTGAAGGAGATTATTCATGAACCGTATCTTCGATCAAATTTTGTACACGTGTTCCTTGCGACTCGGTGCAAGGATTGTGAAAGTAAGACACTACTACTACCCTTGGAGGTAGGGTTGGAGAGTATGGAAATTTAAAACGAAATTAAACCTCAGATATGTGCGAGTAAATATTTTTCGCGGTTAATGTGATTGATAGTGTCTCTCTCGGTAGTGTACATTTTTTCAGACTACTTTAAGTTACTGTACTTATTTAAGGTGCCAGTATATTTCATGACTCACTTAAAATACTGATTCATCGCAGTAGTTATGGTGTTATTCAGATCTCTTAAAGTAGGGGGTGTGAAAATGTCCTCTCTGGCTGATGGTTTAATCACGTGCTGACAAAGAGATTGCAGTAGAATTAAAATCTGTAGCTGGTTAATATGAATGAATTCTGATTACCGTGAAATAATGTTTTATATCTACAAAAAATTAAATTGAATGCGTGGGACATGGTCAATCTGCATTGCGACTTTTAAAAAAATTTGCATTATTATGAACTAATTAAAAAGAATAATTACTTTAATAAAAGCTTAGTTAAATTTAAGTATTTATTCACGCATAACAGAAAATTAGTTATATCGTTTGATAGGCTACTTGACGAAATAATCTATTTTTTTAAGTTCTATATGTCTTTCAGGCTGGACCTTTTTTTGCCTGAAAGGGGGGAAGGAAGAAACCTAAATCTTCAAAAGATCAACAGAACATTTCTCTGGGATGATCAGTGCAATAAAACAAAATTTCACGCAATCGGATGAATGGTAAAAGAATGCCTGAGGGCAAAGCCTATAACTCGCTGTTTTTTTGAACAGGTTCGGCTTTGGCGCGACAATACGACGGTTTTCAAATATTTATTTTCGTACTATCTTTTTTTGTCTATTAAGAAATTTACAAGTTGTTCATTTTGAACATTAAGGGGAGAAGTGGTCCAGTGGCTACGCTACGAATGAAACAAAATAATATGTGAATGCAATAAAATAAAACTTCACAGATCTGTTGGGCGCACAGATCTGTTGGCCGCTTCAAATTAGTTCATTTGCTAGATACCATCTATACCCCAAAATATATCGAGATAAAACATACACGAAAATTTAAGCAAAAATATCGGTTTTAATTCCTAAAACTTTCGTTGGAATCCGTTGAGACGTTTCGGAGTCCGTTCAAGACAAACTTTCAAACAGATGCTTCAATTTTTTTATTTAATTAAAAATGCGATATTGCAAGTTTGTATTAATTGTTCTGATAGAAAAATTGGATAGATATTTAAAGAATGAATTAAAATGCTGGTAACAATGAAATCATTTACTTCTTAAATTAGTTAAATGCGCAAATCTAAAATTTACATGACGTGCTCAAAAATTAATGAAAACAACAGAATCCTTAACGTAATGTGAACAAAAGAAATAGAAAGTGAAAAAAAAAATTGAATAAACTCGGGCTCGAACGTTCGACCACTCATACCAAACCTTCATCAGAGAACCGCATGAAATGCAAAGTAAATTAATAATTGCAGTTATTTTAAAATGTGTTGCCCTCGGCTAACCCCGGCCTCCAAAAAGTGGTCCTCGAGACAAAACAATTTCACAACCTTAATCTATTTTATGTCCCAGTAGAAATATCCATAATTGAATATATCCTTGAATTCTTCACATTGTGTTCGAGCCTCTTTTTAGATAAACAGAGACCTTACGCGACACGTTGAAGATCCGTCTTTTTGAACAGAGCTGCACTACGATTACCTTACAATTACACGCTATTGTGCTAAAGCCGTTGCCATGGATACTGACTGGATGGCCCTGCAACAACAATGGGACTAAGAGCCACGCCCTGTCGTAACCCACAAAGGGTAATTCATTGAACAGGCTCAATCGAATGAACATTCTATTCTATGGGCAAAATCACATGTATTATTCTATTATAATAGTGATAAATTACGCAGGACGGAATCCAATTTTGAGAATTTCATAAAGTCGTTAGATGTGCTTCGTCTCATGGTCACATCTTATCCTAATCTTAATAAAATACTAAATAACTTCCTCATTATTCATTGGACTGTCCTTTTAAATACTACATTGTTTCCCAGCTGACGACGGTCATCTTTTTCTTTTAAGATTAAATTACCATAGGAACTCGATAAACATAATCTTACTTTTTAAATAATTATAAAATTATTGAAACTTGCACGGTGAGGATGATAACTTTGTAAAATTGAACGTAGTGATCTGGTGGCCACTGTATTTTGAAATAGGACACTTGGGATTCAAAGTGACAGGAAGTGCCCTAAAACTGAACCACAAGTTTCCATTATGTTACATTCGATCGACACTACTTGTCCCTGTGGTGGGTCCATACAAGGTCCATGAGTACGAATAATCAAGGGATAAAGTCTTCTTCATGATGTCTGTGTGATTCTGTGCCTGCCACTGAACGTTCGTGTCAGTGGTCAAAGGTTGAAGTGCGACCTTCATCAATTGTTTTTTACTTTTTACATTATTTGTATTTATTTTGTTTACTTTACTGTATGGCTTCTCTTTTATTAAAAAAAATTATTTGACAAAGACGGGTATTTTGTTTAGCTTGCAAGTTTGTATTAATTGTTCTGATAGGGAAATCGGATAGAATTTTAAACAAGGAATTACAATACTGATAACAATTACATCATTTAATTCTTAAATTAGTTAAAGGCGCCAATATAAAATTTACATTACGTGCCCAACAACTAATGAAAATAACAGAATACTTAATGTAATGTAAACAAAAGAAATAGAAAGTGAAAAAAAAATTGAAGAAACTCGGGCTCGAACCTTCGACCACTCACACCAAACGTTCATCAGAGAACCACCCTGGCAGCATGGAGAAGACGTTTTACTTTGATTAATTGTACTCATGCACATGGTATGTTTCCCCCACACGGACAAGTGGTGCCGAGCAGATGTGACGTCGGGTGAACTTGTGGTTCAAATTTAGGGCATCTCCTATCCGTATGGATTCAAAGTGTCTTATAATGAGTCTCGGTGTCACTACGTACAGTTTAAAAACAGGAACCGTATTCACTCTATACGTACTAAAACAAAGCCATTAATTAAAATTTTTCTATAAACAACGTTTTGAATCAGTTAAGCACTGCATATGCAGTGAAAGAAATAAGTCCAGTTGCATAAACCAATCAAGTAAACTGTTTTGAAAATAAATTTGACGACGAGAGTTTAGAATTTTATGCGTTGCTTGCTGTATGCATATTGAATAAAAAATAGTAGTATTTGGTGTATTCTCTTCCTTTCTCCTAGAAAAATATTAAATTGTTGTAATTAATTTGTTTGCTAACTAAAAGATCTTGAATGTTTTAATTTTTATTTCATTATTATGTAGCTTCATTTGACTCAATCTGTCTTTAGATAGGGAGCATTAAACTCAGATTTGTTTTTCGATATCACAACACAAGCATCAAAGTAGAAAAGGAAAACATTTTTCATACAAAGGGGGCAATAAGAAAGGACATTTCTGACGAAATCTTCATTATTGAAGCGAAATAAAGAGCACTTGCACCCGCAGAGTAGACCATCCTGCGTTTCTTTCATAAAATATAATATAATACCATATAGACTAATGCTAATATTTTTTTGAAAAATAAGAAAATACTCTCTTTGAATATTTGAAGAAATGATAACCACGCAGTATTTTATGGTTTGTTTGTAATTATAAACCGTTATTAAAAATCATGCTCCTTAAATATATGATAGAGAAAATATGTTTAGAAAATTTATATTAAGACCGGCCTACTTGCCTTGTAGCGCGATAGTTTACAAATTCTTTAAGATATATTTAATTTCATTCAACTGTTTGAGAGATTTTGCAAGGATTAAGGACTTGGAAGATTAAAGAGTGTAAATTGACGGCGCCACACTGGCGTGAAGTTAATCCAAGGATTTAATGAAAAACCACGGGCCTGACGAGTACCGACGTACGAATTTGCGCTCGGGGAAAGCTTAGGAGTAGAGTAAGGGCTTAGAAGTTACAATTATTTTGTTTCGAAGACAGAATAACTTCTACAACTGAAGTTGAGCCAAGAAGATTGTGAAACTGGATTTAGAAGAAATGAAAAAAACTCCACCGGACCGGGACTCGAACCCGGGACCCCATCAATGAGTCATCCGAGACGAGTCCCGAACTCCAGTTTCTGGACGTTTTTTACCGAGCTTCAATTGGAAGAAATTTTTCTCTCTTTGAATTAAAATTGCACCTTTTATCAATTTACGCAATGTGTATTCTTCAATGATGTAAAAATCAGGCTGTGAAAACTGAGATTAAGTACATTATAGGTGTGCCTGAGCTTCAGGTATACAAGATATGGAGTAATGTAGCAGCCGTTCGAGAGCCGACTCGGATTGGCTAAAATGGTATCCGTCCATTAAGCGATATATCCCGGGTTTGAGTCTTGATCCGGTCGAAAGTTTTCCATTCTGATCTTATAATAAATGTTAGGAATTTTTCTTAAATACATGAAATTTCGTGGGCTCTGAAGATAGACAAAGAAGTTGTGCAGACAGATGTTAGTCGTCGGAGAGAGAGAGTGAGAGAGAACTGACAGTCAACGTCAAACAGTTGGCCAAAACAAGGCGATGGTTTCTTCGACTAGCGGCAACCAATACCAGATTTAAATCAGTGTAATGTAAATAAAGGTCTCGAACTGTTTTCCTTAATTTAATTATCTCACTACAAATCTCCCGTTAACACCGAACCAGAATTTTTCAGGAGCATGTTCAAGTACCTTCAATCCACTTTCTGAAGTATGTTCTACATTCAGATTAAATCTGTAGATGTCGGTAAGAAGCACTTGTGATTTTTAACCAATCAACTTGTTCAATGGTTAATAAGTTATTGAGAGAACATAAAAAATTTTCCTTCATTGAGAAAATATTTTTTCTGTCTAGTGCGACGTCCACAAATAAATAGTTTTACATTAAACTGTAGTAGTTATTTGATGTTCTACAATATTTCTCAACAGAATGAATGAATTAAAGTAGAAACGGAAACACATATTTAATCAGTCCTGTTATCTAATATTTAAAATGTATTAATGGTTCACTTTGATAAAATTAAAATTATTCCCGTTTTACATATATTATTTAACATAAGTTTCCGTCTCTCAAGTGAGCTGTTCGCTTGAAGAAATTTTTTCTTAGAGACGTTTGATGGTAACTTTTGCCACTAATTGTCTCCTGCCTAAAATGCAAGTACCCACTTCACAAATTGATGTTGAAGGTGTAATTATATTCAGCTCAGGATACTGGCAGTATTAGGTTTACAGGCTCGGGTAATGCGACATCGTGACATCAGAAGGTGATACAGAATCACCGATAATAATGTTCTTATTTAAATTAACAAAAAATACACATAACAGGATTATATTCAATTACACGTATATGTAATAACATAGAACAATTTTATCAAAATGTACATAATCTGCTGCTAAAGATAGATATACCCTATTGTTATCATAAATATTATTTGCTGTCCGTCCACATTACCTGGTGATATTACTGCTTGATGACCATGATTTAATAATAATAAAGATATAACAGAGCGAGAATATACAATTTTCAGAGAAGTTGTAAAACTAATTTCTGTTGCTCCTTGAATTTACACTATTATTATTGTCATTAAAGCTTACTTAAATTAATTATTTCACCTGTGACGAATGTCACTATCAGCCGCATAACATTTTATTTGCATTTAAAATCAAGGAAATACTTATTATTAAATTTTATCTGACGCGAATAAAAATATTAGTATAAATTTGCACAAGATGTTTTCTGCTAATTCAGGAGCAAACTACTTGATAATTTAAAAACAAATTATATGACTCAGAATTAACGCGATATTAACGTCGAAATAACTTTTCCGTCGTTTCCCACTTACTTATCAGGATATTGGAAACATCACAGTAATGACCAGCAAAATGCGTTAAATTATTTAGTGAATTGTCCTGATTTTCTGTTCGAACATTAAAAGTTATACATTTGTAGTCTCCTGTAGAAAAAACCGGTCTCAAAGTAATAAAATGAATATTGGAGACTTTAATCGAAAATTTTCCTAGGCACTGTGTTACTGACGAGCTTTCTGTTGATGAAACAATATACGGAGATTGATTGTTTTCCTTAAATCGCCAATCCATGGGTCTATCGTTAATATTAGGTAAAAATAAATACAATGTAATGTATTCATGTGAAATGTCGAAGCCACAAAACCTCTTTGCAGGCTAAGTGAGATTTGTGCCTTGCCTCGTGTATCAGCTGATTCCTGTTCCTGTAATGCGAAAGCCGTGCTAACAAGTCCACCTGCTACTATTCAGTGCTTCTGGACTTAACTTTCATTCGTCTGTGAATTGTGACATCAGATACGTAAATATAAAAATTTCATTCTTTGCTTTCCTCCTCCCCCAACAAAATTATTACTATTTAACAAATTACAGGTAAAATGAGATGTCCTTCTATCCTATCTGGCATATATTTTAGCTCTTACAACTTTTAAAATTTTTATCTATAGTAGAATCAATTGCCAAGGTAATTAGCGACTTTCTTCTATTCGAAGGACTCATTTTTTGCTTGCTGTAATGATTTAACAGAATGGAAACTCACGCTCACAAGATTCCCTGGCCAGAATTAGAACCCGGGACCTCTGCAATGCGAGACAGCGACGCTGTCCACCAAACCATTGGAGGTCGGATAACAATTTGTATGTTTTTTTATTTATTTTGCGTTTCCATAAGATCTTTCAGGAGTTCTTAGTTTTTTTTCTAAAGGGCTTTTATGTTAGATAATGATTCTTTCAATTTGCAGTCACTATTTCCAAAGTGATAGAAGAGGGAGGACAAAGATGGAATACGCTAAGAAGATTACGAGGATGTTTGTGCTAGTTACGCGTAAATGAAAAGGCTTGCGCAAGATATGTTAGCATGGAGGGTTGCATCTTACCAGTCTTAGGACTGAATACCACAACAACAACACTAGTAGAATGTTCATCATTTTCTTCAAGACGAGAATTATTTATTTATTAAAACTACGTAAAAACTGTAAAATAGAGCAGACTGACTTTCCAGACATAAGATGTGACTTTCACAGGCACAATGCGATAATAGAGACAGTTTGTTTACATTCAGGTCTGGGGTATCATTTGACCTGTTCTTAAACTAGAGGGGAAGAAGCACAGTAGATTGTTTTCAAATAGGGTAGAAAGTAAAATTCGCATTGTGATTGATGCATATTTCCGTTCGCATTTTCAATCACCACTTTTCAGCATCTATTTCCCAACTGTGAACGATTGAATAGAGTCAAATTCACTTAATTTCGTAAGATTCCAGGTTTTTAAGTAAGACACTGTAATTCACTAAATCAAAAGACTTCGACAAGTCCGAAAATGTTCTATTGACATTCAACTTACCAGATATATAAGGTTAAATGCGCTGTTTTCTAATTGATGACCTTAGTGCTCAATAATAAACCACTATGGTAAACTTTTTCTATAAGTTTGTCATCAGTCAACAATAGTCAGAACACATTCTCAGCTATTTCACACAACAACATAAAACTTATGTTGGTAATTCGCTTCCCTACCATTTTGGTCAGACCACCGAAAATAGGTCAAAATGACAATATACCTCCTCGTAAAAAACAATTTTGACGATTTTTTGAAAAAAGAATGGATTTGACAACAGAAATAGATTTTAGTGCACCCTCAAGTACTATAACAAGATTATTTTTAACTACATTCGTTCTTCATTACGTTAATCCAAGCAACGCCGGGTACTTCAGCTATTTTTGTCTACTTTTTGTCCAAATAAGAGCATATTTGAGAAATTCTGCCTTTCTGCTTAAGTTTGATAAAATCAGCACCCGAATAGCATCAAATGCTTATGGAAGAGATTGCTTCATTGGAAAAAAACGTGCGGAGATTGTTTCCGTCGGTTAAAAGACGGTAATGCTGATCGGAGCGACAAGAAGCGTGAAAATCGGTTCAGGATGGTTGACGACCATCAATTCCAGGTTCTTTTGGACGAGGGCGATGCCCAATCGCAAAAAAATGCTTTCCGATTAATTGGGCGTTACTAAAGCAGTCGTTTCCTACGTGCTATGGGAAAGGTTCAAAGGATAGTGGATTGGGTGACGCATGAATTTAACGATAGGCAGGTGGAGCAACGCATAAACATATACGAAATCGTGCTCGCCAGACGGATGTGACTGGCGTCGGAAAGTTGTTATATTTAGAGTATTCTAAACGCAAGGAACCGTGGGTTGAACCCAACCATCATCATCGTCCATAGATCAGAACGCTTCTGTCGGGAGACTATGTTATGCGTTTGTTGGGATCATCACGGTATCGTCTGCGATGAACTGTTGAAAACATGGTGAAACTGTCAACGCCCACCGCTACCACCGAAAACTGATTAAATTGAATTGTGCTGAGCGTGAAGAGAGGCCGGATTATCAGCAAAGACATGGCAAGCTGATATTCCTCCAAAACAACGCGACGTAGAATACGCCATTACAAGAAATTTTATGAAGGTCGTCATGTTGGACGTGCTACCCAAGTGCCGCTTATTCACAAAACCTGGCGTCTTCCAACTGCATTCGTTAAGCAACACTTCCCTTCTTATGTAGACGTCCGAAAATTACTTAATGCGTGGTTTGCCTCGATAGAGAATTAATTTTGTTTGGACGAGGTATCCATAAATTGCTGGATAAACGGTAAAAACATGTAGTTACGGAGAACCGGTACTTTGAATAATTTTTTTGATACCTTCTATTAATGATGGAAAAACAGCGTATTTAATCTCATATGCCTGGTATTAACAAGAGCTTTATAGAAAATTTGAATCAAACCATACGAAGCTCTGTCTGTACACAATTTAGTTTAGGAAACCGCTCTGGATTCAGTCATAATTTAATAATTTGCTATGAAGCTCCAGGCACTTGAGTTTAATGCCTTATATCGCATGAATTTGCCATTTCTAGCAATTGCCACGTCTTTAACTTATTATATTACTATGCCATTACACCTATCTTTACACAATTCTCTGAAAACCCTTTTCAACTCCTACAACATTCAGCTCATAAATAAATCATCCAATAATTTATCCACCATTGTAAAACATTTGAAAGACCCAGTTAATAAAAACAAAATTCATAATGTTGTTTATAAATTAAATTACAATGCTTGTCCTTGTCCTAGACCAAACTAAAAGAGCCATCAGCGCCAGAATCAAGGAACACAGATCTAATATTAAGCTGCCACAAGACAAATTATCCGTAATTTCAAAACACATTTTAGATTCGAACCACTCTATCGACTGGGACAATTTCCAAATTTTAGACCAAGACAGTAACTACAAATCCCAATTAGTTTCAGAAATTAATACTCTGAATGTAAAAACTGACACTGATTTGCTCAGTATTATATATAATATGTTAATTTATGAATTGTAATTTATCAAATGTATAATTATTATCTTTGTTTTTAAGAGTTTTATCTTTTGGTTTCTATATTTACTGTATTCTTTGTCTCTACTGCAATATCTTTGTATTGTTATAATTTCGTGTTTTGTGATTCAGTTCAACCTGAAGAAGGTCCATATCAGGACCGAAACAAGTAGTTGCTTTTCAATTATGTTTTATTTTTACTAATTTTTGTCTGTTTTTGGCCTTCTTTTAACTTATATGAAGCTAATTTCTTCGCAATAAAAATATAATCTATATTTACTCAAAATTATTTGTATACTTAAGATCAGACAGCATTCTGTGGTAATCACGTTAATGTTATAATTACAGTTAATAAAACGTTTGATTTGTTGTGCATCTATTGTTAGATGTTATAATGCAAATAGCAGTCTATCAAACTTCACAAAGTAAACTCCGTTATCAAAAAATCCATAACCTCCCGTATTAAAAGCACCCTCAACCACCCGCCCAACCCCACGATCCAACAACTCCATGACAATCCTCCCTCATGTCTTCCTTCGGCTCAAAAGGAAACTACCCATTGACCTCATCCTTTCCCCTGAACATTCAGGCACATCCTACAGACTCTCACCCACTCACATTGTTTGCTTCTCAGATACATACGGGAAATAAAATAATATAAAACAACATAGCCCATCTGCTAAAGTAGGCTAATCAACGGAATAACCTACCTTTATATTTACATTTGATTTATATACATTATTTTAACCCTGTATATACTGGAAAAATTATTGTACCAAACAAATAACCGTAAGATAAAAGTTTATATATGAAATAAACGATAACAAATAGTAATTTCATACCACACAAAATGCATTTTGTCAATAGTGGTAAATATTAAACATATAAATGTATATAATGTATAAAAGATTTATAATCAGTCTACGGGGGCCAGTTATGTAACTTTCAATTCATCAGACATGTAAGCCATTCCTCGTAAACTTCGTGAAACATTTGAGGACGTGGCAGTAAAACGCAGCTAATAACAGAGAGCCTTGGTGTTTACCTCGTAAATTCCATGCCAAAGTGTTGTCATGAATATTTAGCAACAGCGCTACTGTTCCTTTCCAGTACCTCTACAGGATTTTACTTTTACTATTCGACGATGTAAAACAAATTTCATTTATAAAACTCATTACGATATTCCAATGGCTGTTTAGTAACCTGTAGTACATATCTTACATAAAGAGTTATGAACAGTAAGACATTGTGTTTTACTACTGCAATATTTGTTTCTTCGTCACCCATAAAATGCCTGGGACCGACATTGCAATATCACGCTAGTAACGTGGATAAATAACATTAGCGAATTGTTATCAACGGCATACATTTTCTCACCCGGATAACTTTCTTTCTGGAATTATAGTTGTATATTACAAACTATTGAATAAAACTGAAGCTTTATGCAAGTAAAATTTATTTTGCTGGTAATAACACATCGGGAAAAAATTTATATGTATATACAACCTTAAATAGTAATCATTAGTACTTCTTATGTATTGAAAACACGGATCAACGAATTGATTGACCAAGAAATTGAGTTACACTCGGTAGCAGTTACAAAAAGTAAGCTTAAAAGAAGAAATAATAATCATACAAGCAAACATAATAAATTATAGCCTTCAAGATGTAATTATAGTACCCATTGTTCAGCTAGTATTTAGTCACACTACACTTTACTTGAACTTCACTATCACTTACACTTCCTCATTCTTACCTGGAAAACTTTGCTATTTCCAGGAAATGTTTCAAGAACTTCTTCATACAAATTGTTCTAAACCTTTATCTTCCGGTGTAAAAACTAATATTTCCTAACAGTTTTAAAGTTGTTTTTCTACTGTAATAATTTTCTTGCTTCTAAAAACTTTGATGCAATATCTTCCCAGCACTTTTGGTCTGTATACGGCTTTAAAAAGAGCTCCGAAACGTAATTTTGCCTATATCCCAAACTAATTGATGAACCTTCTGATTTCAGAGATTTATAATGTGAACTAGGGTAATAATATCAAAAAATGATGATAATGCATGACCGTCGCCCTCCGATATTTTATTCTTTACAAGCTTTCGCACTTCAGTCCATTTTCAAATACTTCCGAAAAAAAATAAAAAACTTGCCAACACGTGGTCGGAGTAACATTCTATATCACTGAAGTACAGGAACAGAATGTTCCATTGGCTTTATTAAATCGCCTCAGTTTTGCATTTCAATCCAAACAGAAGTGCGATTACTACGAAGACATGAACAGATCAGTGGTTGAAACCTTGTTCATCATCGCGGTGCAATGGTGACGAACGGCGCATCATGTTACTACGAGATATAAAAGAAGACGCCGAATTTTCATCGACTAAAACTGACATGATATCCTTTTTCCTGATATATTAAATATTTGAAAATAATTTGTCAAATAAAATAGATCGGAATTTGAAGCATAGGCGTTCTCCAGGTATCGAATGAGGCGTGAATTCGGTCTTCCTAATCCCTTGGGCAAGTCAGAGTCCTGCTATCAACATCGCTGCTTAATAAAAGTTCAGGTAAGTCTTACGCATTTCTAGACCAATTGTGTACTACAGTTTTATCCTTTTAATATGAGTAATCCATTCTTGATTTTTCCATCAAGTTTTGATACACTCGGATAAATAATAATTCTGGATCTATTAATATTATCATTAAGTATAATATTTAAAAATTACAGCCAATTTTGTCAGAAAAATATAATTAATATTCATGTAATATAATTACCATATGACGTTTCGTCCATGTTTTTGGCATTCATCAGTTAAATTTTTAAATGTATTTTTGAAGATGTGGATAATTTTGTGTCGTAACTGCAATATTATTATTATTATTCCATTGCTTGGGCCTGCATTTAGTAAAAAAAGGAAAAATTAACGTATGTCTTACCACACCACCAACTCAAATATACCCAAGTGTATAGAATTCGTACGAATCAGGTATTGACTTGCAGATATACTAACATCTACATGGCCAAACTCTCGTCATGTAGTTAATTGTTGTGAGAGAAATTGTATCGTAGACTCCATCGTCTGAGAAAGAAGGAGGCTCTAGTGAATGGAAACTGAACGTGAAAGCTGACACAGCCGCCTCTCTCGGACAAATTGAATTTAGTAGCTCAATATCTGCTAGGGTGTTCGGCCTCTGATGCCATATATTGGATCTACTGTAACCACTCAGCTCAAAGAAACTTTGTCACTATTGGTCATGTCTAAATATATCATCTTCAGTTCCTTTCTAATTTCGTCATTTATAAAAAAACTTATTTAATGTGTGGCGTTGTCTGTATATTAGTTATAGACTGGAATTAATTCCATACTATTCCCTTGGTCTCATCGAATAAATTTCCGTCATCGGAATCACTCTACATGACAAGGACACCGAAAATTATGGATTCAACCTTTATACAAAGTACCTAAAACATACCAAGCTATTTATGTATTTATGTTTAACTATGTATATACATATGTATATATGTGTATAAATGTACTCACACTTAAACTGTCGCTAACATGGTTCATTTTTTGAATTACAGGTGAGATTGATTAATCACAGCATGACAGGAAGCCAAGTTAGCTTGGAAGAGTTTGTCATTGGAAGACCGAAAACGCCATTGAAGTGCAAATACGATTCAGAAGGGAATTCGCCAAACCGGCACAAACGCGCCGGACCATTGCTCTCGTCAGAGACAGATTTGAAGCAGATGGAACCGTCCAGGACGTCAACAAGAAACATTCCATGACACCCGGAAAAGAAGAGCAGCTGCAGGAAACACTCTTTCGATCACCACAGAAATCTCTCCCGACAAACTGCTCGGGAAACCCTCATCTCAAAATATAGCATCATGAACCGTCTGCACTGGAAATGCTACATTCCAACACTAATCCATGCTGTCAACGGAGAGTTCAATTCTGTGAATGGTACCTGGAAAAATGTTCAGAAGATGCAGGGTTTCAACACAATTTTGTGATGAGGTATCCTTTAAACTGATCGCCATAATTGCACGCACTGAGGTGCAGTAGATCCTCATGTAACACTTAAACATCATGTAAACTTACGAGGAGTAACATGGTGGTGTGGGATATCTGCATTGGACATCATAGGACAATTTTATTTTAACGGAACTGTCACTGGAGAAAGTTACCTCAACTTTCTTCAGGAGTTTATCGGTCCACAAGTTTCAGAGATGTTTGGTGATGACGACGAGATTTATTTTCAGCCAGGAAGATGGAGCACCTCCCCACTGCCATCACGATGTACGAGCTTACCTCGATGCAACTTTCCCAGACACATGGATTGGACGAAGATATACAATTGAATACCCTGCGCGTTCCCCAGACCTCACGCACTTGAACTTCTTTTTGTGGGGAAATCTCAAAGACAAAGTTTATCGCACCAAACCAAGAACAGTTGATTCATTGGAATTGGAAATTGAAAGACAATGTCGTGATATTCCTAATGGCCTGCTTCGTTAAGTTTGCGAAACCCTTTGTGCGCGTTATCTGCGTTGTCTGGACAATAATGGGCATCAATTTGAATGTTTACGAACATGATTCTTCAATAACATTTGTCTTCTGTATTCGGAGCCATTCCATTTCACTCTATGATCATAAATATGTTTTTTCTCGTCATTCGAAGTATGAGTACATTTTTGAGACGCCCTATATATATATATATATATATAAATATTTAGTAAAATATAAAATTTACAATCTGTCATAAAGAGTGACATTTAGTAAAAGTTTTGACTTACAGATTTGAAAACGTACTGAAAAACATAACACTAAAAATTTTTCAAATTAAAATTAAATGTTTGACACTGACGAAAGTTTGTTCGTTCACTTCACGTGAATCATCTTATTGAATCTCTTGAGCCAGTGTTTAAAAGATGTTTCGCTTCCTTGTTTAAATGAATTCTTAGTCTGTCATGGTAGCGCACGGTACCATTATGTATTCCTTCGGCTACAGTTGATATTCATGAATCTTATCGAATGAACTCGTTCGGAACGAACCAAGGGGCGTTTACCAAGGATCGCAATACTTTTGATTGGAATCGTTTGATAATGTTTATTTTTGATCTAGTAGCTGTTCCTCACAATTTTATCCCGTATAGCCATATTGGATAGATAGCACTTTTATATAGTAATATTTTACTTTCCAGAGAAAGTTGTGAATTTCGTCCCAAGAGCCAATAATATTTCTGGGATTTAATCCTATTGTATACGTTTGGAGAATATATTTCCATGTAAGTCGCCTATCGAGGTGCATTCCCAGGTACTTAACGGATGTATATTTAATCAGATAATTTTTTTCATAATGAACTGAGGTCTCGACAGTTGGGGACGAAACTTTTTCAAATAAATTATTCCATTTCTGACATTTGGCCATTTTTTGTTTCATTACACAAACTATTAGCAACATATACCTGTCCACAATAAAAAAATTATTTCAAGTACAATTAGACGATGACAACCGAACCATTAAGAAGAGTAAACTTTGTTAAAGATCAAGGCGTAATTTTCGACCAAAGGCTCCATTTCGGCGATAACATATACAAATACACACAGGAAGCCAGGAAATTCATTGGACTGATTGCAGCAAACACCAAATAATTTATAAATATATCTCCTCGGATACATCTTTATTTATCTCAAGAAAGGTCAATATTAGGGTGTGCTGGGGTCCTTTTTATAAGACACAAGCTCACTAAGTAGACAAAGTGCAAAGTTACTAAGATGACTCTATTACACCGCGTGTTACAGCATAAAGCACTTTCAGGGGTAAGGGCCAACCACACCTATTATTCTCATTGCTTTCTAGAGAACCTCCACCGCACTGTAGCTCGTGCATGATGAAAATAACCATGGACCACATCATCTTCTACTGCCCCAAGTGGAGAAATACTATCGTAATTGTATGGACCTAAAGATGCCGCATCTTCGTAAGAAAAAATTAAAAGAACTTTAGAATTTTTAAAAGTTATCAATATTAATGAAAAAAATTATCGACTAAACTGTTCGCTTTTGTAAGATACTATGTTCTGTTCTTATGAGTTAATATAATTTCTGTTGGTCGTCATTGTGTTAAATCCCTATACGCCTCAAAGGCTCCATTGCACAGAATGATAGCTCTATACAATCAATTACCTCCTAAATTAGATTTATTTCATTCAAATTAAGTAAAAATTATTTCTTATCCTATGAACTAAGAATACTTAAATATATCTCATGTTGTATGCATAATTGATACTTCACAATTGTTTACTTCGTGTCAATCGCACGAAATTTCCAGTCGCTAGGAAGAGCTGAATAGTTAATTCTTCGGGAGACGACTTCGTTTTGAATTTGTTTATTATCTCGTATTAATTAACTTTTATTGTTATTAGCGACAAATATTCTTCAAATAATTATTTTCCTTATTTTTCAAATAAGCTTTCTTCTATTTGTACTGTTTCCTCTCAGTACCTCTTACATATTATCTCTAGTACGTATATAGTATTGTTCATATTAATAACAATATTTTCTCAATAATCTGAGAAACTTACAGAGAGAATAAAGCATCAACTTACCGCGACGGCTCCACGTCACCTAATAAAATAAGGTCAAATAGATAATCTAATGATAGTGACGAACGATGACATATAAGATGGTCCAGTCTGAAATCCTTTTCATAATCACGTTGAATGTAATTTTTCGAGTAGGAAACCTGTTATGTAGAGGGTTAGAGGCCTGGTTCTTATTATATACGCAAATGGAAATAATCGAAAATATTTTTACTCTCTCTTTTATATTTATCATCACAGCAATACCATAGTTAATTATAACAACTTCATAATTTTATTTTCGTTTTAATAAGTCTTTATGCTAAGCTCTTAGTGGGATGCCTGAAAACTTATTAATTGGGTAATTAAACGTAAAAGAATAAAAGAACATTAAAAATGTAGTCCGCTAGTCTTACATCAGAAGTGTGTAAGATTTCGAAGCACCTAATAGGACTCTAGATCTAATTTGAATTTGATGCAAAATGGCATTTCTAATGCTCAACGTGGTTTTAGGGAAAGGTTCCCGTGCGAAAGTCAACTATAAGTTTATTTCAGGAATTGACAGATGAAGCAGATAGTGGAGGTAAACAAAACCTTGATGTAGTGTCTCCTATTGCATAAATTAAATAAAGCGGGTACATATAAAAGCGCGGATCTATAACACAGAATTTTTTCAGCGATATATCGCAAAATGTCAAATTTGGAGAATAATTTTCGTATTTACGCATTCTAACGTTGGGAGTTCCTCAATGCTCTGTAATCGGACCATTACTGTTTTAAATATTTATAAAATATTTACCAAACAATTTAAAATCTGGGGTCAGGCTTTTCCAGGAAGACTACATTCTTTACAGTAAGATAATATACGAACAAGACATGTTACTATTACAAAAGGTCAGTAGTTGAACTCAAGAAAATAAACAGAAAATTAATGCAAAGAATACCAGCTCAATCTCGTTTACAAAACATATGTTCATAAATGAAAAGGAACATAGATTAGGCGATGAAATAATTCCAAGGACGACGAGTTGCAGATATCTAGGAACACATTTCAACAGTAGACATGAGTGATAGGAACAGATAAATTTTACGGTCATGGGAGCGTGTAATTCCTTCCCAATAGGCACTTAAAATAAAAGAAGTTCATAATCAAAGGATTTCATTTCAGTTAGACTAATTTTGTAATACGGGGTGGAATGTTGACTCTCTCTTTATATATATATATATATCATCGCACAATACTTCGGATGTGAAGTATTAAACTTAGGAAAGGTATGTCTTGAAGTGTTTTCCCTCAGGAGTATAAGCATTGAAAACCGTCAACGGTTAATTAAGATTAGAAATGATATGTATATATGAAAATGTAATAAAGTATTTTCCACTGGACTTACGCCACATCTATATAAATAGAAAAGAATGTATGATTGTCCTGTATGCGTTCGTATACCATTCATCCGATAGTCATGAAATTTTCCTCACTAAAGAAAAGGTTTTAGGCCAAGAAAGGTTCCACACTCAAGACAGTTTCAAAAACTGTTCGACAGATGCCACGCGATCAAAAAGTTTTTTTTTTAAAAAAATGATTTTCGTCTTCCGTCAGGGGTCTCGCGAGTAGATTCAACGAGACGAGCTACATAGAGATATAGTCAACCCTCGGCTACCTTGCTCTGCCTTCCACATCCCCCCTTTTCAATTCCCTTCCTATGCTATTATAAAGTGGAGTTGCCTGTTTCAGAATCACCCTCTTTAGCCTGTTACCCAATAAATAAATAATGCTTAAGTTATATTTACATTTTATTTAGGTAATGTTACTTTTTAATTAGTATAAATATATGTATACAATTATTTCACGCAAATCAGGCTGAAGAGTTAGTTCAAGTATCATCTTCTTTTATGTGTAAATGACTGTTTCTGTCTATTTTTGTGAATGCACAAGCCGCAAACAAATCTAAACTCTTGGAGGAATTTCGACCAGATTTTGTAAACGCGTTATTTGCAACTCTTAAGCAAGCACTGTCGTAGTAAGGCGCTACTACCACCCCTAAGAGCAGGAGCGGAGAGGGCGGAAATTTAAAATGTTCATAAGTGGCAGATATTTCAGACTAATAAATATTTTTCTGGATTAGTGAGATTGATAGTATACCACGCGCTATGTTATTTGTATATAATTTGAACCCCAGTCGCCATGGAAGGGGTAATTGGCCCAGCATGAAACTTAAGCAAAAACAGTCGAGCATCGTGTCGAAACCGGGGTTTTGGATGCCTATGAGTACAATTCTTACATTCAACCTCTGTTGTAGTTCAGCCCAAGCGTGGCAGGGGGAAGGGGTGGGTTGAAGGACTGTTAAAAAGAATGATGTTATGTCCAAGATTGGAGTGAATGTGTTTGTCTCTATTAGTTTACCAGCAATATTTTTGACTTGTTTTTAAAGGTTCGGTAGTATTTTTCATACTCTGAAAGTGCCGGGAATATAATTGCTATCTCACGTGTCTTAACGTATCGGAGAATTAATTATTCATTTTTCAGGTTTTTAAAAGTTACTGTACTTACTGAAGCTACTAGTAGATTTCTTGACTCGATTAAGATACTGAGCCGTCGCGGTGGTTATGATGAAATTCAGTTCTCATAGGGTAGGGGTCGTGGAAAGATAACATTTGAAATTCGATGCTCTCGCTGACGGTTTAATCACGAGCTGACGAAAGGTTAAATGCCGAATTAAATCCTCAAGCGGGCTAATATAATGAATTCCCGGGCTATGTCGAGCACCCAGATGGATATAGATAATACATACATATTAATGTTCAGTGAGATTCGCGTAACTATTTCTTCGTTTCTTTTTTATTATTAAGATATTTACAATATGTTCATTTTGAACATTAAGCAAATTGGATGGATGTGGGGAGAAGAGGTCCAGTGACCACGCTCCGTGATACGTGAATACAATGAAATTAATCTTCAATCTGCGACGAGATGTTAGTATATTTGCTTGATGGCTGATCTCTTCGTTATGGTGTCCTGGGAGATTTTGACGATAATTAGTGCTGATCCTGTGTATTTCCTCTTCGTGTATTGATTTGTCGTTTCTCTTGAATTTTTTCCGTGTCGTATTGAAACCGTCCGTAGCGGTAGATGTTGTTTTCCCTCCGCAGCAAGCGAGAGCCACCCTCACATCTGTGGCGTGGTGTGGCGTGTTTACGTGCGAGGGCGCATGCGCGAGGCGAGGCGAGGGCGTGTGCTACAAGACGGGAGTCGCGGTGGCGGCTGCACGGCAGTGCGAGTCTTGCGAGTGTCGCGGCGTACACCACACCACAACACACACAACACACAACCATGAGTGACGACAACGCAGCGCCAGCTGAAGGCCCGGCTTCGGGACCTGGCAGCCGTAAGCAGTCCCTCAGTTGTGCCGAGGAGAAGGTAGGACAATCAGCTTCTCCATTACGAGTTGTCGTTTCCCGAGAAGATCGCTACATTTCGATATCACCCAATGTCGTAATATCTATGAGTGTCAATTTATGCTCGCACAGGCTGATATATCTGTGCAACATTTTAATATTTGCTTCGGTCTTGGCCACTCCATACCAGAAAATGGGTTTACATCCGAAAGAGAATCACATTAATTAATGAACAACATGCAATGCACTAAGCTTCAACCTTAATTAAGCATGTGTAATTTAATAGTTCCATTCTTAATTTGTGTAATTTTATACTTCCATATTTGTTTCCGTCAATACGTGTATTTCTGTCCAAGTGAGTATTTATAAATATTGTCTCAGCATAAAGTGGCAACCCTCCTGATGCAACACGTTGAAGCCTTTCCAAAGATTAGGCGAATTGTGAAAGGGGTAGAAAACACGACAGTTTGACATGATGTGACATTGCTGAGAGAGAAATGAACGAATGCGAGAGTGAGGATCCAGAGATGGGTGACAAAGAAACTGGCGATAAATGGACGTTTGGAATAGATCTCTTCATACGGACAGCCACGAAATAATGATGACCGGAAAGGAATTCCAACGTATTTCGCCTCTATTGCGAATCTGTTAGCCATCACGGTGGATTTTACAGAGAAAACAAAATCAAAACTCATGTCAGTACAATGGTGGAATGTCAAGCTCACCTTCAACGTATCATCTGATAGTAGTTACAATAAGCCGCCCTTTTATTTTTTGACGTATTCGCCGGCTATCGTATGAAATAATAGTGTATTTCAATTTCACCAATTTAGCAATACTGATTTCAAATAACTTAAGCGTCGCAAATTTGTACATGCTCAATTCGCGGATGTTAACTGGTATTTAAATTAAAATCAATCGTCAATTCCTGCTTAAGCAAATTATATATAGTAAAGCTGTTGATGAACATGATTTGAATTTGAGTTTCTCGTAATCAGTGGAAATGTATTTAAATGGCCAGATGTAATAAAATTACTTTTACTAACTTATACAATACATAATTATATTTCGCGAACCATCACAAAAAAACTAGTTACAAACTACAGGTTTCTTCACATTTCAAAAACATCCACCAACGAACCTTCTCCTTCCAGAGACAGTCTCTCCTCCTTTTTCTTCCTTCCGTCTGTCTTATACATTATTCCGAATCTATCTGGCGAATAAAATTTCACTTTTATGCTAAACGTTTCATTTCGTAGTGTCAACTCGCGACTTTTTAATATTCCTTAATACAGAAATGTGCCTATTTTGCGTTCCGTCTACCTCTTGGCCACATAGAAACGACACAGGAAGCCGAGATAGCAGCCTCCCGTGGTCTTGGTTTAAACCGAGTAGGTATATTGAATTATGCTTATGCTCTGATCTGATGAGCCTCCTTGATTATTTACTGCTAGAACTGTTTGTCAGTTACCTTCCTCATCCATATCACGTTTCTCTAGACTACACAAGGCGACAACCAAAAAATAAAAGTTTTAAAGTAAGACCAACATTGGCATTTAATTTTAAATTAATTCTGTCTTCGTTACACCATGTTGCAATCCAGAGAAGATATATTATTTTACTTCAGAACTAACGTTTGGCATAATACATAAAATTGAATAATAAAATCATCAATGGTTTAAGTCAAATGCGGTCGAGCGCGACTGGACCGTCCAATTTACTCGTAGTAACAGAATTTGTTCATTATATACGGGCTTTGCTTTTGCTTTTCAGAGATTGGAGAAAAATAACGATTCGATATTTTTATTGTTAGTAATTAAAATAACATAACATATGTAAACTGAATTATAAAATGTTCATTTAAGAAAATTTCTGGAAAGCCGTTCAGATAACATTTTCAAGGTAGGACCGTCAAAGTTAGGCCGGAATTACGATGGATTTAATGCACTCAATTAATGTACCATCTCCATTCTTCAGTTTACAACTTCTATCTTTTCATTTGTCCTATTGTTTTCAAATGGCGAAATATACGGCTGTTTATTTTTCAGTAACGTTGAATACGACTCTCCAAATTGTTTGCACAGCAGGGAGACTAAAAGTATAGGAACATCTCAGATTCGGAAAAGGAACCCAGCGGTAAAATTTTATGTCAACATATTTATTTATATATGTGTTGGTGGAATTATACTTTACAATGTTTTTGAAGTCATGCGCAGAAGCTCATTACGTTTAAAAAATTAAGAAGGTTATTTTAAATTAAAGGTGTAATTATACTGTTAAATTTTGTGAAAAGAATGAAAACAACTAAAAGCCGTCTTGGAGCACGGTTGTCAGATCACAAGTTTTCTTTCTTTGGAATGCAAAATATATTCAACGCAGAGTGAACACATTGCACTGTATGTGGAAATTTCGAAAATTTCTCCTTTTTTCTAAATCAAATAAAAGGTCTGGAGATTTTAAAAGCATTAGCACGTTCAAAATAATCGATCTAACTTGGTTTCATTTCGTAATTCAAACATTTTAACTGTTGGATATAAAATTTTTTAAAAGAAAAATTGTACCAAACAATCTGTAATTTATTAAATTGAAGTAACCTATAATTGGTCCAAATTGAACGCAAGATTATTGTATTGTATTTGCTAATAATCTACAATTGGGCGCAAGCCCGGTGGCAGATACATAATTAAATATACATAATTATAAACTAAAGAAAGATAAACATGTTCTGTGGATGCCCTGAAAGAGAAAAGAAAAACACTTCACTTCACTTTAGTTTTTTATATTCGGAAACACATTTATATTAAAAAATATCCACTTCACTTCACACTTTTTTCAGATTTGACCTAAATTTATTTTCTTGAAGAGGATTTCCTCCAAACACCCCCACAGGTAAATTATTCCAGTCGTTGATAGTCCTATTCAGGAATGAGAATTTTCCAACATCTGTTTTTTGTTTTCTATATTTCACTTTGAATTGGTGATCCCATCTACCTATATAACTGGGCTTTTGCATTTTGTAGCTAATTCCAATCCATGGTTTTTGCCCCGTATAAGCTTTGAATAGCAAATGCAGTCTTGCTTTCTCCCTCCTTTCTGACAATACCTCCCAACCTAGCTGTTTTACTTTTTCCTTCCTATGACCTGGCCCTACTTGCACAAAATTAGCAGCCCTTTTCTGAATTTTCTCTAATGATTCTATTTGATTAATTCTATAAGGATCCCAACAAGCCGCCCCATATTCCAAAATTGGTCTAACTAGAGATAAGTATGCCACCTCCTTTGTTTTTGAACTTCCCTTTTTTAAGTTCCTCATAATGAAATGTAAGGAATTCCACGCTTTTCGGGCCGTGAAATTCACTTGTTCCTCCCACCCAAGTCTGTTGTTGACTTAACTTATTTTGTTGCTTATATTATAGTTTCAAGAATTGTTTCACATTGAAGCTCAACCATAAAAACTGCACACTGGAACTTGAACCTGGAGCCAAGAAAACATTTTAACTGGTTTTTCACCTTCAGAAAGAAAAAATCCAGACCACGGAGCGTTGTAGATTATTAAAGAAACCAAAATGTATCTTAAATAGATAGTGTGGCAATTCAAGGGCTTGCCTGCAGACGGCAGCGTTAGTCACCCCCACTCCATTAGAATCAACTCGGTCGTAGGCCCATAAGAGAAAATACTCATTCCTAAATAGGACAATTAATGACTGGAACAATTTGTCTGCAGGAGTGTTTGGGGAACTTACTCTAACAGAAAAAATATTTCGACTTAATCTAAGTTTAGTGTAGTGTAGTGCAGTGATCAGTGCTGCGAAATCTCTGAAAATATACTACAGTGAAATATATTTCCAGTTTTTTTTGTTTCTTTTTTTTCAGGCAAAAACAATATTATTCTTTTTAAAAATACATTTCTAATAATATGATTTTTTTTGGTTAACAGGCTACATGAGGGTGATCCTGAAACAGGCAACTCCCCTTTAATAGCATAGGAAGGGAATTGAAAAGGGGGGATGCGGAAGGTAGAGCAAGGTAGCCAAGGGTTAACTAAGGCCCCCGGGCTATGGTTTAAGGATCCTACCCGGTGTTTTACCTAAAGAGATGCAGGGAAAACCCTAGAAAACCTGCATCAGGTAGGTCGAGCATTGGGTACTATTCTCACGCCCTTCCGAATGACGGGAGACGAGTCTGCTGTGGAGACGCAGCATTCCCTTCTCCGTGTCTCCAGTTTCAGGAGGCAGTTAGCCGACTGATCCAATGGGATCAGCGGACAACTCTTGCCATATGCCAAAGGTCTTTGACCCCGGTACATATACCTCCTAAAATAGGTGAAGGTGTCTCGGCATATGAGAACTTTGATAAAAAGTACCCAGAGAGAGTGCGAGGCATTTCCGACATGATCAGGTGAGCCCCACAGTCACTCTGGGCTGAAGCGCCTGCGAGAAAACTCCCGCAGCGCCCTGAATGTAATAATATGATTCAGCAGTTATTTATTTATATTGAATATAATTATATATTCAACTATAGGTTAAATATGGTCCTTACGACCAGATTATTAATTATTGTTTAAGTTCTATGTATCTGCCACCATGCATCTGCCCATTTGTAGATTTTTTCATAAATACAGATACAGATCTAGTCGAGACTGTTCATTTGACTATTGGTATCATTCCGCTATAGCCTACTTTTGTCGAAAGATGAACCAGCTCAAAGAGATTGTAAATCTCCATGTTCCAGAGTTCTTCCCGATCATTTATCTGGGTAGATTCTAGAAAAATCCACTATTTGAATATATATTTCAGTGTAACTGATCTTCGGTACACCATTCAAGTGGTGATAAGTTAGTTTTTGTTGTATATAATCAAGACTGCGTATATCATCACGTGCACTTGAGGATTCCCCCGGGACTGACAGCGATGATCTCCTCGGCCTCTTGCTTCGGGTTCACAGCCTTAGCGTTGATAATCTAGCGCCTATTATCTCAGTCACGTGCATCTAAATAACAACGAAATTCTATTTCTGTCTAACATGCAAATCGTAGCAGGAACGACTGAGCTTTGTAGAGATTGTGTCGGAGAAACACACTGAGCTACTTAATTAATGTGCGATCTGGCAGCGGGAACGACTTACTGAGAAAATATTTGTCGGATGGAAAAACATAATTCCGCGACTGCAAACGTGAATTCGAGATGGCGCCAACTCTATGGTAGAACGGGAAGGTTCACTGAATGTATGCAGCCCAACGTACTATCGTAGCACGGCAGCATACGGTAAAAGTGCAGGTAATCGAGGCAACGGAAGAAATTAAGAAACAGTTAACTGAATGAGCTTGCACATTATTAGGGGATTGTGACAGATAAAGACGACTATCAGTCTATCAGTGATTCATTACATAAAGGTGCTCAATTCTCAGAATACGTTTCAGTTGTTTTATCGCTTTTCTAAGAAATTTCTGAGGAATACGAAGGGAAGCGATGTGGGTGTAGTAGAACTCTACTCCAGCATTTCTGGAAACAAACAATTTAAACACGGGAAGCGGAGTAAAGCATGAATCAACTTCTTCTAAATTGTCCCTTGTAAATATTTCGGTTATTAAGTATGGGACTAAGAATAATTATATATCATTATGATTTACAGATGATATTGCCCTACAGCTTGGAAATTACAAGAAATTATAAAAGAACATTAATTTCAAGTAATGTGGAAGTATTATAGGATTTCGTAAAGAAATTATTTAATAGCGTAATACCAAGTTAGATTAGTAAGTGTATCTACAACTGATTAAAGTTATTACTAACACAGACTAATAGAAGCACCAAGTTCGTAACGAATAGTATGCCATTTGGATGTGTCAACTGTACCGAAAATATGGAAATATAATCAACGGCTACTACTGATTCATAATTTAACTATTGTAAAATTTTACAAGAAAGAATGGGTGTTGTAAAATGAAGTTTACGAAAAGAGAACGATATTACTTATGGAAAACAGTGACAAAGAGAATTTAACGTAACGAGTTCACACGAGAAATCGGAAATTTCCCTTGGAAAGTATAATTGTAAAAGAGAATATGGCTCACGGATGATGAATAATTGTAAATTGAATCTACAGCCGTATTTTCCAACGTGCGTTGGAATTTAAAAACCACATCCTGTTATGATGATACATTTGAAAAACGAAAAATGGTTGGTATCTCAATTTGAAATAAGCGTTCGCTACTTGTACATTCTATAGACTTACGTGCTATTTTCTGCATAACAGTTTTTTCTATTTTCATTTTATTTCAGAACATTACGGGACACAAAATATTTGCTCGGTGGTCGAATGTGACCCATGGGTGGCATATAATAAGGCGAAAATATTTTTTTCACTATTTTCTATAAACCCTGATGTGAAGATTATTTTATGATTGATACCTAAAATTACATAATAAAATATAAACAATTATAAACGCTATAATTCTAGTATCCTGTAATGCACGTCCCTCACTTATTAACTTGAAAAAAAATTAACTCATACAAAATATTAACTAGAGTTTTATAGTTTACTGTGCATCTCATTTCTCCAACAGTAGTTAGAATTTTCGGTCTTTTGCGGTCCTCGCCTCTATTTAATCAAGAAAACTTATTTCCCCGCTTTGTGTCGTCTTCGAGGGTATACAAAACCTTGTATCACACAGACAGTTACGAAAGGCCTTCTTATACATCTTCGTCAAGTTCTGCTTCACATCTCTAGAATATATAACAGTAGAAACATTAGACGTTTCTCAATTATGTTTATTGCAATTTTATTAGTACTTGAAGAAGTTTGCTGTCATAATCACCCTCACTGTCCTCAACTACCCACAATTCCAAATTGCTTCATAATTTCGTACTGATTGTTCTATGTTGCAAAACTATATTAGTTTTTATTATTGGTTAGAACTACTTACCTTATGTAGATACACTACAGATTGTCGATGACATCCCTTAGGAGCGTATGTTGACTTACGAGGGCTGTATTTAACTACTGTTTTAATATTTTATCACTGCAGCCCTGCCTCTGCGATTTTGAGCATGCGGGATCTTATACTCCATTAATTAGGAAGCCTGACGTAGATTTGAAGCAACGTCACTTACTGTTATCCTTTTGCTAGAGTGTTTCTAAATGTTCAAAGATCGACCCGCTGAGTGTGAAGTCGTACGAGTGACACTTTTCTTGTATAAGAATAAACTTACAACAGTATAGGGGAATCAATGGAATGGAGGCACACAACATGCCCCGTGAAGAAGAAATTCAAACTCGCAAGAACATGAGTATGGTTTCTTGGGATAGACAATGTGCGTTGTTGGTTGATTTCTTGCCCAGGGATGCGGCAATCAACGAAGTTGTTTGCTCTGAGACACTAAAAAAACTCAGTCGAGAAATACAGGACAAAAGGCGTGGGGCCCTTTCGTGAGAGATAATTTTGATTCATGGCAATGCCCGGCCATACAACGTCAGATAATATCAAGATGTGATTACATAATTTTGTTGGAAACAATTAAAGCACCCCGATTTGGCTCCAACCGGAAAATAATGTTTTGTTATTTGTTAATATCTTACTTAATTTAAAGACAGTTCTCGCATGGTAGCTTTACAGTTTTATCAGACTTTTTCTCCGGAATTTAAAATATACTTTTCCTGTATAATACTAACGTGTGCTGTCCCTCTTTTCGTTTTGGATGAACTTCTTATTTACAATCAAATTGAAGAGCATTGTCGCTGATCTTCTGAATACTTAATGCATATTTATTCATATTCATTCGTTTTGGGAATAAATCTTGTCTCAACTGCCTTTCCGTTGTTTTGGTGTTTCCTTTTGGGTGAGAAACTGTTAGCAGCGTTGTAACCATAATTTTCTTCCTTAATTTTTATATTTGAGAGAGGATGAAGGTATTCCTGTGCGTACTTTGCGGCGTGTTTACCATGTGCTAGGAGGGCGAAGTCTTGTGATCCGCTTATAGACCGTTGCCTTGCGGCCCTCCTGCCAGCGTCTCCGGTGTTTTGGCGAGGGAGCTGTTAATTCCATTAACCAGAAGCCACACAAGTCTGCAGCTACTCCACAGTCCGCCCATTGTCTCAGTTTCCAAACATAAAACGGCTATATATTTATATTTGTACGTTACATAAGCGCGCTTCTGACAGTATTTGATAGTTCTTGGTGATTACTTTGAACCCAGAGTACCTACACGATGAATCACTCGTTTGATTTCTCCTACAGCACGTCCATTTAGATGTTTTTATAACAACATGATAACATTGATGAGTTAGATAAATATATTGAACGCAAAATGCTTGCGACATGTTTTATTTATATATTGAAGTTAAATAAACATGTATAATATATATATATATATATAACTATTTGTGTGTTAATATCTTACAGCCCCGAAAGCAGCATTATTCGCTAAATAATACATCAGTTAACGCCTACTTTCACCATAATTAAAATGAATAAATAAACGAACAAAATACAGACCATGAACTTTTAATTCAATTTATTTCTTCAAATGTTAAACTTTGAAGTTCTTATTTATAGGACTTGGTATTTTAACATTTGAAGAAATGACCTCACGAAGTCTCAAATATAGTGACGGGTCAGATAAATTGAATTTAAATTTTATGGTCTGTGATTTGTTCAATTAAATTTATACATTAGATAAAAATTAATTAGAGCATATTCATTCATAGGTTTATTAATCATTTAAGTCCTTATGCTCTATTTTTATGCATTTGAAAGCCCCAGAGATTTTACTCATAGTGTTTTCGAATCTCGTAGTCTTTGTAAAACTATTTCAGTATTATAATGAACGATTAAATAATCATACCGCGGAAAACAGAAAGAAATGAGTTTATAAAGCATATTATACTCAGTATCTTCAAACTTGGTTGCTTCTTTCGGGTGCTAAGTTCCATATTTTCAAAATTCACTCAGCATAATCCAAGAAACGTAAACAAATGCAACGATATTAGAATAAAAATGAATTATTTAGCTTAACAATAGATAACCATACTTTGTCTTAGTATCTTGTTCTTCTTCTTCTTCCTTGGCTCTGCAGTCCATTCAGGGTCTTGGCCTATCGGGTTGTCATCTAACATGACACATTCCGAATGTGGAATGATACGTGGTCAGTGGATTGATTCCCCAGCAGTCTCAATCCCAGTCTCCGTGACCATGACGGCACAAACATCCAAGCCCATACCGGGATTCGAACCCGGGACCTCTGCTCTAGTCCCTAGAACACAGGAGGTTTGCTGAAATATGGTCCACTGTACAAAATAAATGTAAAAAAATAACACAATCCACCAAATATTCCAAATTAAAAATAGTAATTATGAGTAATGTCATTAATTCTTTGAAATTCTCACTTGAAATAAATTCGTCAGGCTTCGAAATTGACAAATTATGATGATTAAAAATCTTTCGTATGGTTTTCTATTACTCTTTAATATTTTCTAACGTTTGTATTGTAGAATACACTTCGGCAAAAGTTTTATTTTGGAATAAGCATTTTTCGGTAATATATTTAATATAAAAAGGCGGTTGTGGACAAAAGTAGCGCATAAAAAAATCTTTCCTATTGTTTATCATTACACGTTCATATTATTGTATTAAGCAGGATATATATTTATGTAAAGAGAATTACTGATGGCGTATTTTCCAGTTTTCTTTGTCAATTCTTGTTTACGTCACAGACTATTAGAAACTGACAAATTCGCATTTTTAACTCTAATTCCTACCACATTTTGTGTTAGGGGTTTTCCGTCCTTCCTACCCCATTCTCAGTATGTATTTCTCGGATTTTTTTAATAATATTTGTACCGGTTTTTGTTGAAACATGCCCATGCGTTCAAATCTGTATGAGAATTTACAAATACACACGCAGACGGAAGTTTCCTATACGTGTAAAATGTACAATAAGTATGAAGTTGTTAGAATGACTTTGTATATGATAACTCAACAGTCCTCTGTAGATGTCATATTAGGCGTGTAAGAGGAGGGCTGTTGAAGAGTCATACAAGAAGTGTATTATACTCGTAGTCAACAGCCTTTTAACCTCTCTCCAAGAGTCTCTTTGATGGGGCGTGCTAAAGCTATCTAGTATAAACAAACATTTCAATTGAGAAGAAACTTTTGGCCTACGAAAACTCGTTGTTTTCTTTTAATGATATTATTTCATGCCAAATAAAATTATACACATTGGAACAGGGGATTCAAAACTCGGCAGTTTTATTGCATCGCTGTAGCAATTAAACTTATCCTTCCAGAGTTAGACGACGTCAGCTTTATTAGGAGTAGATAACGCACTCATTTCTATTCGGCATACTCCGTTGATCCTGGACCTTCGACCTATCAGGCTACAATGGACTACTGAACGCACAGATGCCCGCACGGAATTTCAACACAGCAGGCGTTTTCTACGTATCGTACTTTTAAAGGAAACCTAGACGATATCAAGGCGACAAGAATGATCCATACATTATTTCATACCCTATTCATGCCAATGACCACGCTGAATATCTTTCATGATCTCCATTGCTGCATGTAAGACAATTCTTTATGCGGAATTCTGAGGCTGTATTCTATTAATATCATAGTTACTAAGTCATTGTAAAGGAGACCTATAATATTGATTTCAAACATCTTACTATTTACTGAGAATTATTCATGCCATTAAATCGAGTAGATTAAATTTTAATAATGATTATTAAATCTGTTAATTTTTTATGCGTGCGTGAGAAATACTTTATTGTGGTACGTCATGAAAAGGGTAAAATTGGAAACGTGTGTTTTACCCATATTACAGAAATTTTTATTCTTTGGCATCAGTTAATATTTATTGCATTCATATTCTATGTATTTATAACTAGCTGTGCCCGCGACTCAATTCGGGCGGGACTTCGTCAAAAAGCACTGATGCTTTCTCGATCAGATTTATTTCCCCGTTGACTCCATTTCTTGCACTCGCAGTAAGTGTTCAGAGACACCTATCTTTTCTCTTAGGTGTGACTAAATTTACATCAGGATTCCTTTACCTAAAAATTCACCAGCACCAAAATCAACCAAAATTTATATACATAAATTTAACCTCTATTATTAGTAACTTAATCGACAGTTTAGGATGTCAAAAGGTCAGAAATCAAACCTCAGATTACAAAATTTTTGTATGACTGCAGCGCCGAAGCAGGTCAAACGAAACTAAGCTGTCAGTCTCTGATATTTTCACCTCCAGCTGGCTTTGACGAGGCACGTTGGCCATGATACCCGCTAGTTGGCAGTAATATGCTTTTTACAAATATTTATATCGAAATGGAAAATATACAAAAATAGAAGTTAAAATTCCTGTTTTAATCACTACAGTTTTAGTTGATATCCGTTGAGTTCTTTCGGAATCAAACTTTCAGGCAGACATAAAATTATTAACATTTACGATTAGGCATCGTATCTAAAATTTACTGTTCTACAATTTTTAGAAATAGCCAAAACGGCAGCACAAAATCATTCAAGCATAAATTTTCAGATAACATAAAATATTTTCATGTATTATTTACATAATCTCAGCATTAGTCTAAACGATTTCAGGAAGGTATAAAATTCTCTGATCAGGATAACAGGAAGGAGTTTGAAGACAAGTGGGAGGGGCGCATTAACACCCTCGCGTTTGTCGGCGAACTTTCTCATTTTGTGGAAGAGGAGAAAAACTGTTTAATGATTGAATCAATATAGAAAAAATCTGAGAGGGAATTAAGTGACGCCTGTAACATCAGTTGTTTCAATTTAATTATAAAAGTAATTGAACATATAAAATTGAAGTCTACTGACATAACCTATGATTATAATATGTGAGTGTAAACTTAAATAAGAATATTTATAAATAAATTATTAGGAAAGAGCCAGGGTTTTACCGGTGAATTTGTTTCAAATACAATTTTCGGGTTTCAACCCGGGTAAAAGTTTGTTTCCACAACGTTTCGACGGCAAGCTCCGCCATCGTCGTCAGATAGAGGTAGAACTTGCCGTCGAAACGTTGTGGAAACAAACTTTTACCCGGGTTGAAACCCGAAAATTGTATTTGAAATTATTAGGAAACATGCAGTGGATGAACAATAATCGTGTCTGAATAATTTTGACAGGTATTTAAGATAGCACTTTCAGACGACAAATTCAAACATTTTTTTACTTCACCCGAAGGTTTGGATCGATGAGCTGCGATGTGCACAAGTTGTTTTGCAAAAGACAAGTTGTCACTTAGTGCATTATTCCTGCTGTGTCGTCAGAGTCAAAAACATTTAAATCATTTTGGCACAGTTTGGGTTTTACGAGTCTCATTCTTTGCTGCTGTTGTAGTATTCATTCCTAAGACTGGTTTGATGCAACCATCCATGCTAGCTTATCTTGCGCAAGCCTTTTCATTTTCTTATAACTAGCACACCCCACATCCACCTTAATCTGCTTAGGGTATTCCATTCTCCTCCTCCCTCTTCTGTCCTTCCCCCTCACACTTCCCTCCAATGCTAATTTTATAAGACCCTCGTGTCTTAAAACGTGGCCTATTAATGTATCCCTTCTCTTAGCCAACGTCCTCCATATTGTTCGCTTTTCCCCTATTCTTCCTCGTCGTGATTCTATCCACCAATCTGATTTTCAGCATTCGCCTATAGCACCACATTTCAAAGTCGTCTATTCTTTTCCTTTCCCCAACTCCTATCGTCCACATTTCGTACCCATATAACACCCTAACGAACATTTTTAGCAACGATTTCCTAATATTCACACTTATATTACCCGTATGTAAATTCCTCTTTTTCGCGAAAGTCTTCCTTGCCTGTGCTATCCTACTCTTTATGTCTACTATACTTCTCCCATCACTAGTTATTACTCTTCCCAAGTAGCAGAATTCCTTAAATTCCGTCAAAACATCCCTTCCCAATCTAACACCCCTTGTTATTCCGCTGTTTCCCATCCTATACTCCATTACATTGGTTTTCCCTCTATTAATCCTCATATTGAACACTTTCTCCAAGACTCCGTTCATGCCATTTATTATGGTCTTCTGATTATACTAATACTACAATATCGTCGGCAAAGCGTAAGGTTTTTATTACTTCACCTTGCAGTATGATTCCTTTATAATATTCTTTTTTCACTTTCTTCATCGCCTGTTCTATATATAAGTTAAACAGCATGGGCGACAGACTGCATCCTTGGCTTACTCCTTTGCTAACCTTGTGTAAATAATAAAAGCTGTCAACTGAACCACAATCGAAGACAAGATTAATTTACTGTTTGCAGTCTACTACAGGTTCAAGTGTATTATGTTTGTCCGTTTATATTTCATAATACGGGTCTCGGAGCTGAGACAATCAATATTTATATAGGCTTCGTAAGTTTAAAACTCTGTAGGGCAACAAAATATATTCACTTTCAGCTCACTGTCGATTAAGTCGGTTGGAATTATCTGTAGAAAGTAAATAAAGCAACAATATTCTTGTATATATGTGACATAACATTCCGGTGTCTAGCCGGAATTACATATGGCACAAATGATCTCGTTCCACTCGAAATATGATTGCAGCTACACGTATTTTCCCCCTCCCTTTGCTTCCGTCACTGATTCTTTCTCCGTTATACTCTCCTAATAAATACACTGTACCCAAACCCACATTCGTGCATCATTTAATTATATAATTAACTTAACTTCCGAAGATTTATTTTAAGATGTTTCACAATTGTCCTTCCATTTTTGAAGTCCCTCTTTAAGCTTATATTTTCTTTACCAAAATATTGTATCGCATACAAAGCTTGATTTTTCGCACCACTTTGTGTTCACTGTCTATTAGAAACCATTTTCCATTAAACCTTCCATTTAACTTGTCCAGTAACCCAAATATACTTGCTCGGGCCATTCTCAAAGATTTCATAAAGCGTGTTTCTAATGCATTCACTATTTGGAAAATTTTGTAAAAGAACCTCCGGCAGGGATAGCTAGGAAAAAGAGTAATCTGCTTTTCCTAACGCGTTACGAAATGATGATTGACAGCGCACTTTAAAGAAGTGAAGGTCATGGCCACAAATTTATAGCGTCTTGCTACCGAAATGACCTCATATTCAGGAACGTAAGAATTCTCGGCGTCGGCTTTGCAGGATATTTTCTCGGGAAACTATATGTTTTTGCCACCGTAGTCAGGTGAAATCAAATTCCGAAATATACAGAGTGGCCAAATTATTATGACCGCCTCCTCTAAACAATGGAAGCAAGGTAAAGTCTCCATCATGCTCTCAGAACAATCCGAGGACAATGCCAGCTTTATGATCAGGAGCATTGTCTGCTGGAATTATCCAGTGTACACCATAAACATAACAGAATGTACTTGCAATAATACTTAAATACCCTTGGGTATTCAGACGTTGTTACTTAGGAATAAAGAGACACAT
This sequence comes from Eucriotettix oculatus, assembly GCA_034510155.1. Taxonomy (NCBI): domain Eukaryota; kingdom Metazoa; phylum Arthropoda; class Insecta; order Orthoptera; family Tetrigidae; genus Eucriotettix; species Eucriotettix oculatus. The sequence continues at coordinate 126,771,267 of CM067376.1, read as the reverse complement.
ACCATACCAAGAAACATCCCCCAAACCATAATACTGCCGCCACCAGCTTGAAGAGTTGTAGCAATACAGTTCAGGTCCATGCTTTCGTCTTGTTCTACATATTCTAACCCTGCATGAGCATTTGAAATCACTATTCATCAGATCACCTGACTATTTCACAGTCATTTCTGTCCCATCAATTTACTCTTTTGTGAACTCAAGACGTCTGATTTGTTTAAGACAGACTGTAGAGGGTTGCGAAAAGGTCGTCGGTTTCCATAGTCTATACGGTGTTAAATTTGGCGAACAGTTTGTTCAGAGACGTTCGCAATTAGCCCTTGATTAAGATTCTCCCCCATTTCTCTCACTGTTGCTCTTCTATTGCACTGAACAACATTGGTAAGTCTCCTTTCAGCCCTTACATTAAGTAGCTTGTGACGACTACAAACCTGACGTCTAAACCCCGTTTCTTCCTCTGTAGTCCATTCTCTGTAAACGGAAAGACAATTGTTTTCTACAAAATTAATTGTTTAGATTGTAACGCATTATATATCGGACAAACTAAAAGAGCTTTAAAAAATCTCAATTAAGGAACACAAAAACACCATCAAATTAGACATTCAAAAGTACACAGTTGTGTCCAAACACATACATGTTAATAATCACAATTTCGATTGGCAAAATGTATAAATTTTAGACGAACAAAATAATTACTTCTCGAGAATTATGAGCGAAAAGTTGTGTATCAGGTGTAACCTTCAAACAATCAATGTTAAAAATTACACAAATAATTTGAACAAAATTTACGATACTCCTTTGTTGTAGTAGTTTATAACGCTTTAATATTCTTCTCCATTGTTAAAATTTAACTCCCAAAAGCACTCATTGTTTCACATCATTTCGGCCGTAACGTCCAGCGCGGCACCAAATTCATCACATGTAAATTCAACAATCTTTTCGACTGAGTGAGTCAAGAAGCAAATAGGATGTTTTGCTAAATTTGTAAGTTTTTAACCATGTTCATTTATATACACATTCAAAATTGTAAAATAGAAATCAGAATTAATTTATTGTAAGATTATGTTTGTAGTAAGCCTGAAGAGTCTCAAAATGGAGATGAAACGTCGCTGTTGTTAATAAATAGTCATATATTTAATGCTACCTTTGGCCTTTTGTATTAATAACTACTGCTCTTCAACACTCGATAAGTGTACCGAAGCTTTTGCACATATCTTCGCAAACAACACATTACATCTGATAATTCACTTCTGCATTCCCATTCTATAGCTGTTAGCGGCAACACAGTGACGGCATCAAGTGGTCATCATAATTTTAGCCACTCACTGTAATGTTACTCGGAAGCGGTAAATTCTCGTTCTTTTTGACGTCGCATAACACTATATATTTTTTTTCATTGAGTGAGAGGTCACCGACAAAGAAGACAGAACAAAGTTACTGGTAACGAGAAACTATCAGTGAAGACGGGTGAACCACGAAATTAGTCTAAGAATAAGAGCAGAAGAGAGTTTTTAAATCTGTTAATAAAATAAAACCAACAATAATTTAATACAACTACATGTTTGGGTTAAAGACTATACCGGAGTAATACAAATAAGTACCCGAGCAAAGCTGGATGCCCAGCTAGTTATTAAATAAATATCATTGCACATCTAATGTATTTTTTCTCTTTGCAATTTACAATTGTTTAAAATAGAATCGCTCCGAATTTGTGTCCACAACTATCCCTTGACACATCAGTAAATGGCGTGGTATATTTTTTATATGAATAGTCTAGGAATACAAGTAGTTTTATTTTAATGTTTCTTTTCTTTAATAAAAATTTACATTTTCAACGGAATTAAAGAGGTATTTTTTAAATAATAATTTTAATGGTATTTAAACTCTTCCAATCATCTCATTGGCAAAATAATTTCAAATATAGTTTTCTGACTTTAAGTTTATTTGTTTATGGTAAACGATATTACTGTATACTATTAATTATTTTATCTCTTACCTTTATTAGATTTTTTACTTATATATAGAATACAGAACACGCGATGAAGAAAGTTAATACGGAACATGGAAAGTGAATCGTACCGCAAGGAGAAGAAATAAAAACCTTACGCTTTTCCGACAATATTGTAGTATTAGGGAAGTGCAAAGCAGTCAAGGGACTTGGTTCCAAGAGAAATACAAAGCGGTTGAAGATTTCATGGTGAAAGGGACAATAGACGCAGCTTATAGGTAACATTCGGAGAGAGGAAAAATATTAGCAAGAACATCAGAAGAGTGGATGGGAAGACAATTATGGATAATGAAGAAAAGGCAAAAATATGGAAGGAATCTTTGAGAAGAAGACTTGGAAAACATACTAAATGGCATGAACGTGATCCTGAAGGAATAGTACAACATGACGGTTAATAGAGGGAAAATCAATTTGATGGAAACAGTGGAATAACAAAGGGTGTTAGATTCGGAAGAGATATTTTGACGGAAGTCAAATTCTGCTACTTGGGAAGCGTAATAACTAGGAACGGTAGTAGTAGAATGGACATAGAGAATAGGATAGCACAGGCTAGGAAGGCTTTCGCGAAAAAGAGGAATTTACTTACCGGTAATATAAGTGCGAATATTGCTAAAAATGTTCATGTGGAGTGTGGCGTCATATGGGTGCGAAACGTGGACGGTAGGAGTTGCAGAAAGGAAAAGAATGGAAGCTTTTGAAATGCTGAAAATCAGATGGGTGGGTAGAATCACTTATAAGGAAGTTCTAAACAGAACAGTGGAAGAGCGAACAATATGGATTAACAGGCCATGTTTTAAGAATGAAGGTCTGTAAAATTACCTTTAGGGAGACTCGTGTGGGGTATTAACAGCAGAGGGAGGCTAAGGATGGGATGTACTAAGCAGATTATGGAGGATGTTTGATGTGGTATTTATGTGGTAATGAAAATGCTTGCGCGAGATAGTTTAGTATGGAGGATTGCATGAGACCAGTCGTAGGACTGAATACCACAACAAAAACCTTTATTAGTTTCATAATAAACTAAGATACTATCTTATTTTGTATATAAACTAGTGACTAGTCAAATAAAGTATCATTATTTTTACCACAAGCCTGCCATAAATTTTATTCGACACAACTTGAAGAATAATGGTAAAGCATTTTGTGGGTGGCTTTATACCTTCCGTAAAATTAAGTATGAGTGCTGAGAACATAAATGAACGTTGAGATGAAGCGTCACGTAGTTTCAACTGAGCTCCGAAAGGCCCGTTTTAAATCACAACGGAATTACATTACACTACGAAAGCAGCAGACCATAAACATATGCAACAAGTATATTTATGAAGCAAAAAGTCATCAGACGCTTCTCATGAATTTTTTTGTTGATATCCACTACTAAGCGATAAAAAAAACAGGCGAGTGCCGTTCTTAAATCGAGTTTGGCTTCCGGAAACTACGCCTCCGCTATCAAGTTGATGCGGATATATTTGGACAGCAGCTGGTTTCTTATCTTGCATTCCACCGAAGTGAAACTTGGAAGGCGATTATTAGTTCAGTCCGTGATTATGCTTATTAATGAGAAACTGATTCTTTAAAAGAATAGGAATCGAAATTTGGAGCCTTTAAAATTATGTTACACTCTTGAAAGGTATAATAAAAATCTTAAAGATCAAGTAAGTCAGAATACAAACGTTTTAAAAATATATTAAAGGTAGCCTTATTAATATCTGAACACGCCCTAATGTAATGTATGTTTTCAAAGAATTTTAATTACATCTTTTATTTCTAATTAAATTATTTGGGAATTTAAGTTTTGTGGTCACTATTCGCAGAATTTTGATAATACTCATTGTTGCATCGATCTTGGGAAGTTGAAATATAATACCATCTCAAGTCAGGTTCTAGCTTGCGGTGAACGTTTCCAGGTCACAAAGTGGCTCATAAAATTCATCAAATTTGGGACAGTTTTCTTTCGTTTGTTACAATAGTTTTGTGAATCGTCAATGGAGAGCAACTCAAATTACAGTCGAACGTCGTTTATCCGTTATCCGAAACGTCAAACATCCGAATTAATATTTTCTCAATTTTAATTTTAAAAACATTGTTTTTTAAGTAGTAAACTGTATTTAATCGATTTTTTGAGTAACATTAACTATAGGTACATTTAAATATCACTAAGCCGGTTAATCGAATATGGACAATTGACTACAGATAATTGACGCTCTACTGTTCTTATACAATGATTCCAGTACATCATCCTGTGCTTTTAGTAAGTTAACTACTTATGATTATGGTAATAGTTTCTTACAAATTTGACGTTTCGGTAGTTAATATTATGGATAACATGTAAACACAGAGATGACACCAATCACGGCGATAATTTTCCCCGCCTTTGTAAATGATGGGGGGTTATTATTTAATGAATTTAATAATTGAGTTTAAATATGTAAATATTAATTATAATCTCAGGGTATTAATGGTTTGGGTGATCACGTGTAGCAGATCAGTTCGTTGACGAACCTGAGTTGTCTTCATAGGCGTCTCGCTGTAATTTCCGTGTTGTGGAACTTGAAGCGGCCGGTCGACAATAACACGGAGTCTTCCTTCCCTTGTTGCTAAGACCTTTCTTTCTTCCTTCCCTGCTTCCTGGACTGATCAAAGCATGGTCGCCGCTGCTACCTCACCAATCTCCTCTCTCCACCACTCTGCTGCCATCTCCTTTCACCACCACCTTGTATCACCAGCAATCTCTTTCTCCCAAATCTGTTTCTCCACTCTCCTTCAATCTCCTCTCTCCATCCACTGCAAAAATCTCTCCAAAATCCCTCAAAATTGTCTCCGCCAGCCTCTTTAAAGCCTTGTCCCCACTTATCCGACATCTATCACTAAGGTGGCAGGGATGGATATTCTCCAATCCTATCCCTTGTTTCATTTGGGGAACACACGCCACACGTCACCAAATTCCTAAGCAGATTAAGACATTCCGAAACGGCGCCGAGGTGTTCAGCTTTATGGTCCAGGTGGCAGCCGCAGTCCCTAGTTATTATTCCGAAACGGCGAGACGGCGGGCGGAAAAACCCCTTCTTCCTGGCAAACAACTTGCTCATGCCGGAATATTTGGTATTTAAGTTCTCGTAAATTATAATAAAAATTTGGACGCGGGTTCTACTGCGCTACACCTTATTATGGTTGCAAATGTGACATTTTTTTGGTAACAGGTTACATGAGGGTGATCCTGAAACAGGCAACTCCCCTTTAATAGGTTGGAAGGTAATTGAAAAGGGGGGATGTGGAAGGTAGAGCAAGGTAGCCAAGGTTTGACTACAACCCCAAGGCTATAGTTTGATCCTTCTTCCTCTGTGTGTTATATTAACACCTATAACCGTTTTCAAATGTGACCCGATTTCACCTTGAAGCTGTTTCTTGAGCCATCCAATCAAATTCTTGCGGAATTGCCACATATTTTTGTTCACGCATCTGAAGTAAAGACCATTTTACACCTTACCGAGGGCTGGCCAGAGACAATGCGTTCGGCCTAGTACTCGGCTATTTTAATATGGACATTGATTGTGTTTCGTTTCCACCAGGTATTTTCTCAAAGCTTCTCAAAAGAGAAGCAACAGGGATACCTAGTTTCTAAAATCCCCGCGAGAAGGGCCCTACTCACTTGGAAAGGAGAGAAGAAACTTTTTCCCTCGAAACCATAGCCACCTCAACTCCAATGGAGTATCCAGGGACTAATATAAGCCACCAGCAGGTAGGCTTCTGAGTCTCTAGAGGATAGACCATAGAACATACGCATCTTGAGGTACCAATTTCTACCAAGTCAGCATTGGTCGGCCACGCGCATTGTTCCTTTCAGCATTAACGTGTGAGTGTGCTGGGTCACCTCTCACGGAAGAGTTGTACTCGCCATAAAACTGGCCCCTGAAAATTGCCGACCCATTTTAGTAAGGCAGAATGAGCTCCCAAGCTAGGTCTACACTAGAGATGGGTCTAAAGGAACGACTCACTCCGGTGAGCGGCTGAGCGAACGACTCTATACATCCGCTCTCGTTCAAAGGACCCGGAGCAGGTAGAGAGCGCCTGTTTCGAACGCTCCGCTCTGAGCGCCTCCCCGTTTGGACGAGCTCGGGAGTAAACAACCCCTTAACTCTCCGCTCCCCGCTCTTTTCGGAGCGAGAGCTTGTTGCTCAGTGACTCGCTCTTTTTGTGAGGGAAGGAGCTGCCTTGCGCTCTCTCAGTAGCGATTGTGTCGGACGGACGTGTTATATACATCAATACAATTCATTAACTCTAAACAAATACAACAAAGCTATACAAGTGTATATATTGAATCTGACAAAAAAAAGTATGCTAAAACTGAAGTAAACTTACACGAAAAAATATACTGAATCCTTACTCCAACCAGTCCATGCCGCAGTCCAAGGAAATAATATGTCCTGGCTAATGTTTTCAAGAGTTATTTACGAATGTCTATTTACATATGCACAAAAATAAATAAGCTATTCACTCATATTTGAGTTCAGAAACAAAAATTGCGACACGCACTTGCCTGTCAGTCGGCTTCTTTTATCTGTAATTATCTGACCTGCCTTCGAAAAAATCTTTTCACACGGCGTTGAAGCTGCGTTGAATGCACAACTGCTTCTTCGCCAATTTACTTAAGCGGGGGTAAACTAGTATTTTATTCGACCACAATAAAAATGTATTTTCTTGTCTCGGCAACAAAGGCTCCTGCAGATATTTCTCAACCTCAGTAATGGCAGCAGAACGCTCATTTGTATTAGTGATAATATTTGACAAATTCATGTCAAAAACATCCCATATAATTGAATCAGTTTCTGCAGCTGGTACCAAAGAAGTAATTTCTTTGTACGAAGGTGGTTCATTTTATTCAAGAAGTTGGCAAAAATGGATTATGCCTCGTTTGCACTTCTCGAAATTCTTTTGATCAGTGAACCCATGCATTTTAAATCGAGGATCTAGCATGCATTCCATTCATGGATGTTTATGAAATATTGGAGGTGATTTTTGTGGAAATCAACGCAACAACCATTAAAATAATCAAAGTAGTTCAATACATAATTAGTTATATACTATAAAATGAATGCAGCATTGAAATAAAAAAGGAACTTTCCCAAGAATTTCATCCATCAGTAGACTAGAGATGGGTCGGAGCCGCTCGACTCCGGCTCCTTGGGAAGAGTCGTTCACTGAGAGTCGTTCAAAGGAGCGCTCTGCTCCTCCGCATACCCTCGTGTTTCCTGTGTTTACACAGCATTCGATATCTCTCTCTATCTCGCTATATATATATATATGTGTGTGTGTGTGTGTGTGTGCTGGATTATAATGGCATGGCGTTTAAAAATATTGTTCAAGTCAATATTTCAGAATTCTCACCTGTTATAAATTGAATGGTGCTGACGCCTTGTTTTGCATACCTTCGTTGCTATTTCACGTCTCGAACCTAGTTTTTGCTTGTTGTTTTACACCAGACTGCATTATTAATCTATCATTTAAGATTAAACGTGACCTACTTGAGAATGCATCATCAGTCAACCTTAAGCTAACTTCAACCTATCAACGTCTCCTTACTTCCTTCCCACAAGAACTTAAACGAATGAATCCGCGGTCTCCTCCAATACGTATCTTCTTGCCTCTTACGCCGTTTCTTCCCATATTTTCCAGGACAGTAATTAATTTCTATCAGTGGGAAACAACCGAAGTATCACCACCAAAACAGAAATTCCTCAACATTCTGCTGTCTTGCCAGGAACAATGCTGTTCAACTATATGGACTATATGGATCGCTCCGGAACGATTCGTTTCAAATGAGCAACTCCCTCCGGAGGAACGGTTTCCTGCTCACTGTTAAGAAGGAATCGTATGACTCTACTTTATGGACAGGGTAAAACTTCTCCACTCCTTTCTCTGAACGGCTCTGCAACGTTCTTCTCTCTCAAGTAATGTGCAGTGTTCCGACTCTCGGCGAAGCTGGCTCACGGAGAGAGTGTTACGACTTCATTTGTAACTCCCTCTCCGTTGTGAACGACGGGGCGGCGAAATGAATCAGAGCGGCAGTTCGCTCAGAAACATTGATTCGATTCTCTCAAAAGCTGGAAACGATGGTTGTACGAGGTTTCAAAGAGTGACTTATAAACATTATTTTTTATTCATTAAATTGTATTTCACTCCTCATTTAGACCATCCATGGATGTATTTGAAATAGTATTTGAGCGGCTGAGCTGAAAATCAACACAATTATCCAAATGAATTCAATATTAAACACAGACTTTCAATGCTGCTCGAAATGTTGGGTAATTTTTAATACATTTATTTATTAATTCTTACCTTAATAATCTTTTTGTATATTTTACTATTCCCAATTTTCGCCTTAACTCTGCAATAATTTATGGGCGTGAACCTTCCAGTTGAGAATGCTCAATCTTATTTATAACACGGCAACTGATTGCCCCAGAACTGTTCTTGATATTGAATTACTTAAGGCAACGTGCATAACATTCCAGTGTCAAGCGCGCTAGATGGGACTTTGAAGTCTCGGGGACGTCGGCATTTCCTGATAGTTCCTCCCCTTGTAGGCTGGAGGTGGCTAATATTGATCTGGTATTACACGCTTCCGTATTTTTACGTCGCCGAATGTGGCTTCCCGATGTCTGGGCTCACAGAGCGCGCGGCGTTGTCATGGCAACGGGCTACTTGACCGTCCTTAAAGAAGAACAATGCTGAGGCCTTCGACACTAAACACAGGCCTGCGTGCGCAAAAGCGAATTCCTAGTCCACGGTCAGGCATCCCCGATATAATGAACTTGGACCTAAACGTCAATTAACAAAAATCGTCCATTTTCTGGTAGCAACAACGCGATTCTGAATGATATATTCTAATCAACTTAGGCTTCATAATGCACTAGTTGCAGAATTCTACATCCTGAACGTTTAATTCATATTTTTTATTCCCTATCTTACTTTATTGTTCTTCTCCCTCCCTTAATCCTTCATGTCAGTCACAGATCTGGGTGCATTTGCATTGTTGACTAGTATCGTAATATTTATTTGCCTATCAACTAATCTAGAACAACAATTTATGAATTTTTTATTTTATATAAAAAAATTGTTGAATATGAATTTTTCGTACAAAGGTCCCATTCTTTTAGTTTACAAAACAGCCAGTGTTTCACTTCCTTCTCAACAGTCGAGTGAACAATGCCTTCTTGGATTTGTGTGATCGAACATTTTATGCCTACTTTGATACACAATTGGGAATCTTATATTTTGCATGCAGTAGTTTGACAAGTGGATCCGTACTTTTGTGTTGCACTACAGCCTTAATTGTATTTTCTCTATCTTTCTCCGTGGCTCTACAGCCCATTGAGGGCCTGGGCCTACCGAGTCGACTGCGGACTGTCATCTTGCATGACACATTCCGAGTTTGGAGTGACACGTGGTCAGCGTTTCGATCCTTCAATAGTCTTAATCTCGGTCCTCGCGACCATGACGACACAAACATCCAAGCCCATGCCAGGATTCGAACCCGGGACCTCTGGGTTGTGAGGCAGCAACTCTAGCCACTACACCACAGGAGGACGGCTTTAATTGCATACTCTTCAAATTTAGTGTAACTCCATTTAATTACACTATTTCCTAGTTTCCGGAACGACGAAATTGTATTCATTTCGTTTCCCTTCTATCGAGATCGGTAAATGATTGCTTCTTCAACAAGCAGGTGAGAGCGGGATGACCATAAACAACAAACTTACCTTCCATCCTTCTGAATGACTTTCTTTATTATTACTAACTGTTTGTATACTTATTTTGCTAGAGTACTTAAATTCAACAATTTTTTTAACGATATTAACCTGTTAAACAAACCAATTTCGTCAAAATTTAAATGATAATGTGAAGCAACATACATATTTTATACAAAGTGAAATTGTATAAATAATTGTATTGGTCATTAGTGGAAATAAAAAATGTTTGTCAAATAACAGTATTTATTATTTATAAACTTAAATTTGTTAAAATTATATGATTTTTGCCTATTAGATGACTACGACAATATTAAATATATTTTTGGAAAATTACTAAAAACCTTCTTTAAAAACAATTAGTTTTGATGGAAACGTTCGGGAAAATAATAACAATAAATTATTTTAAAGGGATTGAACGGTGATTTATTCATCACCAGAGTCCTTAATTTTTATTGCTGCAATTGTGAGAAATGTTGAGCGAAACGAAATTCTCTGAGCGTCGGCGTTTAAGCACTAGACGATTGATTACACACAATAATATTTAAATATTAGAGTATTATAAAAAGTTCTATTAACTTTCCGTGTGCGACCAATTTTTTTATTAATTCTGTTATTATTTTAGTTTATTTGTATTTTACAGAATTTAATACTCATTAAATAATTCCTGTAACTGCCGAATTGGTCTTAAACCTTGCTGCTGTAAATCGTAGAAGATTGTAAAAATCGGTTAGGTTCGAGGTAAATCGTTACTAGTTACTTAATTTTACCCTTTCTGATCCGCTTCATTATTTGAGAAGTTAAATTTAGTAATTTCCATGTTTGTATGTATTTAAAATAAGACCAAGGGATGTAATTGAATATTCGTATTGGAACTACTGGTTAGAGGAACTATTTTGTTTCATCCCCTAAGAGAATGGCACCAAAGGTGTTATGTTTGCGTTCATGAAGGGTGCTTAACAGGTTAACAGTCGATTACACCGATCGGAATTTTCCGTCATCAATCGGCGACTCCTACAGGTCCGATCGGAGCACTTGCTTCTGCTTCATTTTACGAACCAATATAGTCGGAATTGTAGACTTCGTGTAGTTTTTGTCAGTGTTTCTCATATTTTTACCTTTGAGCGTATGTTGTATCGAAATTGTATGCTTATATTTACTCATAAACCAAATATGTTTTTCTTTTGAATACATTTAACTTGTTTCGAGTTTAGTTTTTATCGTATCATATATATACAAATAAAAGTTATTTGTATAATTAAGGTATTTTTCATTTGTTATATGCAGCAGGGTAACATCGGATAGGGAAAAAAGGCAAACCTACTAAATTCAAACTTCATTTCAGTATTTAACGTTATTGCTAACCAATTTCAGATAGAGGACACTGATAGAAGTTCGAAACTTTTAGAGATAAAGGCGAAAATAATCAGACATAGATTACGTAAAATAAAATAAAAACAAGTCACGGGGTCCAGATGACATATTCCCAGAATTATTAAAACTTGAAGGGGAGGCAATAATTCCGTACTTAATAAGAATTTTCAACGTATCAATTAATAATTCGTCTCTTCCGGCGGATTGGAAAACTGCTATTATTATACCAATTTATAAATCTGATAAAAGAACAGACGTCATAAACTATAAACCCATCAGTCTTACTTCAGTAGTGTGTAAGATTATGAAGCACTTATTAGCAGCCTACGTTAGAACTGAACTTGATAGAAAAGGGTGGTTTTTTAAAGGTCAGCATGGTTTTCGGGAAGAGTTCTCGTGCGAAAAGCCAAATGATAAATCTATTTCAGGAGTTAGCGGATGAAGTATATAATGGGGATAGAATATCCTACGCTAGACCAATTTGGAATACGTTGCGGCTTGTTGGGATCCCTATAGAAAAAAATCAAGTAGAATCGCTAAAGCCTTTGTTTTAGTGCCTCGTGATATCTTATTGGATAAATTAAATAAAACATGTATAGATAAAAGAGTGGTACTATGGGTAGAAAAATGTTTAAGCGATAGATCGCAAAAAGTTAAATCGGAGAACAATTTTCGGATTCAGGCATTGTAATATCGGGAGTTCCTCAAAGCTCTGTAATCAGGCCATTACTGTTTTTAATATTTATAAATGACTTACCGAATTATTTAAAGTGAGGGGTAAGGCTTTTCGCAGACAACTGCATCGTCTACAGAAAGATAACGAACGAGCAAGACGCTATATTATTACAAGAAAATCTAGATAAAGTCAATAGCTGGGCTCAGGAAAATAAAATGAAAATTAATGGAAAGAAAAGCAGCTCAATATCGTTTACAAAACGCACCTTGTTAAATGAGTTAGAATATAGAATAGGCGGGGAACTAATTCCAAAGGTAACGAGCTGCAAATATCAGACTTGGGTGGGAGGAACAGGTGAATTTCACGGCCCTAAAATCGTGGAATTCCTTACATTTCATGAGGAACATAAAAAAGGGAAATTAAAAATCAAAGGAGGTGGCATATTTATCCTTAGTTAGACCAATTTTGGAATACGGGCGGCTTGTTGGGATCGCTATAGAAAAAATTAAGTAGAGTCATTAGAGAAAGTTGAGAAAAGTGCTGCTAATTTTGTGCGAGTAGAACCGGATCATAGGAATGAAAAAGTAGAAAAGCTAGGCTTATACGGGGCAAAAACCATGGATTGGAATTAGCTCCAAAATGCAAAAGCCCAGTTATATAGGTAGATTGGATGATGAATTCGAAGTCAAATGTAGAAAGCAAAAAAACAGATGTTGGCAAATTCTCATTCCTAAATAGGACCATCAACGACTGTGGGAGTGTTTGGAGGAAATCCTCTTCAGGAAAATAAATTCAGGACAAACCTAAAAAAACGTGTGAAGTGAAGTGGGTATTTTGAATAATATAAATGTATATTCGAATTTAAAAATTAAAGTGAAGTATTGAGATAATATAATTCTTGTAGTGTTTCTCTTTATTCTTTCAGGGCCGTAGAAATTTTAAAGGACTGTGATTATTTTTCTTTAGATTAAGAGTATTTAATTTTAAGGAATTTCATTTTGTATCTGCCACCGGGCTTGCGCCCAACAGTAGACTAACAATTAATACAATAAAATGTATTATCACTCCGATCTAGCTGCTCGGCGTCCTTTGAAAATATTAATGGGTGACGCCGACGATTCCGATAGCAGTATTTTTTTTGCTAATTTGGTCCAAAAAACTTATAATTTATATGTCTTATATCATAGAGATAAAAATAAATAAAATATAATGGCAACCGATGAACTTAAAAAATATGGCCGGCTGTCAACCTGTACCAACAACGATGTGAGTACATGTGCATCTGTAAGTCATGAAGAATGCCACTGCAACGGCTTTACTGACGTGATGAATCGATGATTTGTTCTATTCAATGTCAACCTTCGAACTTCATGTATCGTATATGAGGGCATGGTTCAATCCGTTTCTGTTGAGTGCCTGACTCAGAGAGAGGGGAGAGGGGAATGTATTATCATACATGACGTGACTCCACTGGGGTTATCTCACTTATAAGTAACAATATTTAGGTTTCTTTTGGAGAGATATGATGTGCCAATTGCTTATAAAGTATTTTTAACAGATTAAACAAAAAGAAGTATTAAGTTAAACGGATTTTTATATTTGGGATTTTATATTTTTCTTATAGTATATTTTATATGTAAACTACAGCCACCCAATTGTAATTCCATAAACGCAATGTCTTCTTCTAAAATCGACATACTTTCAGAGCTAACACACTTAAAAAAAGTGTAAAAATAATTCTATAAATCAATTTTAAGCGACATTAAATATTATCAATATAATTTACTGAAGTTTTATAAATAATTTTATAGATTATTTATGTGAATTTAAAAGACTTTTATTAAATACAGAACATTATTTAGCGGATTCATTGTTGCATAATATGGGCAGTCTGCACGAGACTCGGAACAATTGGCTCATTTCTATCATAGGGTTCTAACTTGTGGACGTATCGTGTAGTACAATTTTCATTATACTCGCTCTGAAAATAATGTATAACGCATCTGTTTATTTTTCTTTTGGAGTCAGTATTAATGGTGGGTTTTAGGAACCAGGGAAGGAATGAAGTGCGGTAGGTTAATTTCAGGAGCCCGGCAGCTGGCGACGGATAAGTACATTCCACTTTTCCTCTCAGCTCCACACAATCTCCTTTCTGGAAGCTCGGACGACTAACTTCTATACATCTGTTGTGGACTTCTGCACCGGCTCCTTGAACTTGTTAATATTTGATGTCCAACCAATTTCTCCCTTTCCTTTCCTACCCTGGAGTTACTTGCTAATGATCTCGTTCAGTACTCCTCCTCAGTTAATAGTGTTCTTTACAGAATATAAGTGAATGCTGCACTTTTTAGATCTCGATCCATACTGTCCTTACCGCGGGTCTGTAAATATTGGCTCTCTCACGTCTTGTCCACCTCCAAGCTGAACAATTTTCCGCCCCACCGCAAGGCTAGAAATTTAGTCACATGTCCGCGCCGCACAAATCTCCGCTGGGCTCATATTTTCTCGTGGATCTTGACTTGATTCCAGAAGAAGTTGACTTTCTGAAATTTCTCAGGCCGACGATCCCACGGTGAGGATTCCTCGTTGTTTCCCTTAATCCTCGTGCTATTGGTTCACTATCACGTCTCACACGTGTCGGCGTCGGACAGGAATTTAAACCACTTAACTTGGTACAATCTTTCAAATTTACCAGAGTTTAATTAGGTAGAGTACTTCATGCACTATATAAATTATTGTTGAGACTTTTATAATTTACAATTATAGTTCCTTAAGCTGATTATAAGTTCCAAAATTAAATTAACTTAGTGCATTTTGAGATTGTATATTTGATTATCTGTGCCACGAGAAACGTGTTATTGATCTTTCGAGTTTATCCCGTTAAAACAGGCGTTATAATATTATCTATATACATTGACATTTCATATTCAGAAAATAAATAAAATTACTTCGTGTTTTAAATGGTCAACTCCGTTTAATTAAGCCCATTTGTACGGCGGCGCAACAACTAACGTTAAATGTGAGACGCGTCCCCGTATTCCCTGCCACAACAGAAATTCACTTTAAAACCAGTAAGGATAAATATTATTATTCAAATGCTAAGCAAAATGGTGAAATTTACTAATATTCTCAAACGAAATTTCCGTATAATAAGAAGTTGATTAAGTTAACGTCAACACAAATTCGTTTTCGCTGAAGCAAGTAGACTGCCAAGAAAAGCGACATAAATCCGTAGTCATAAAAACTATAAACGCAAAGTGTTTTTCATTCAAAAGTGGAACGGTAAACAGCTGTTAACGTTCTTCTACGTAACATCTATATCACCCTTTCTCGGTTACAAATCCTTGAGTATCAAAATTAATATTTCATTGCTTTTTACAGATATTCCGACTAAGATGAGATGAGAGGAAGCAACTGAAGAATTGTAATGTTTTTTTCTTAATCTCCAAAAACATCCCAGATTTATCTGCAGTCCTATCAAAGTGATACTATTTCACTGACAGCTCTCTTAATGCTCTCATTTTCCCAGCTACCTTCTATTTCTGTGTTTCTCACTGGACAAACAGACACCCGCAATCGTGGCTGGAATATGTATACCACAAAAAAAGCATGGCACGTGTTAGTCAACAGAACTTTACAGCCTTGTAGTTGCTGAGCGTACGTGCTCTTTTATTTCCTCGACAGGCAAAGAACAGCTGCACTAAAAATAGATTCAGTTTTAAATGTTTCGCAGTGGACCAGTAAATCATTGATTTTTAACTGATCAAGGAAATGTTTTCTATTTATTCGAAATTACCATGAGTTCACTTTTATAATTTATTCAAATAATTAATTTTTATTGATCACATATACATCATGTATGTAATCAGGATAAAAATTCAAATATTTGGAGTTCAATTTATTCTGATATGACGCAGTTTCCTGTTTCCTCTTTGTTTCGCCGTTTTTTCCCGACCTGACGATATTTCATAGGGCTACGACACGTGTGTGTACAAATAAGAATGAAATATTCCAGGTCTACATGAGGTTAACTTTCACGTGAGAATTACCCCGTGTGATTACCGGGGTGCTGAAATTACAATCCTGAAGGTTTTACAGAAATCTAAATCAAGATTAGTGTTTAGTGTGGCTTTCGCTTCTTAGAGTTTACAGAAGAGAATGCTGAGAAATTGTTTTGCCTGTTGAATATGATCCAAGAAAATGGATGCAAGTAGTAGAAGGAAGTGCAGAGAAAAGTATGGAAACCAGTTGAAGTTGAAAGTTAAAAAGTTGCAGTGACGCAAAAGAAGACTTTTCCTACATGGACGCCCCTATATCACCGACTGTGAGTTATACGTCACAGGAAGCAGGAAGCGGGAAATGAGGGGCAGGTCTCGCCTTACAAAAACTGGACTTCATTTGCAAAATAGTTGGCTGTGATCTGATATTGACGTAGTTTTACCTCTGTTCAAAGCGTCCATCCAGCCCACGGATAATCTAAGATTTATAACATTGCTATGATCTAAAATGACATTACAAATAAACTGAAGAACTGCCTATTCCTTAGAAAACCACTGCATTATTGAACACAATTTTACAGATACGTTATTCCTTCACAATTTAGTGACTTTTTTACACGAATAAGATTTATAAGTTTTTATTTTAGAATTATTTTGAGCAAAGAGTAGACCTGTATAAAAGAACAAAAATTAATGTTTCATCAAAATGAATAATTCCTATTGGTGCATTGTATATTTTACTTAAAAAGTTATAGTACATATTAAGTCTGAAGAGCCAGTTTGTTCCTTCCACATAGGTTTCCTTGCTTGAAGTTTTTGAACCTACTTTTCGCTTCATTCTCATAGCCCCCATTTTAAATCAACGGTTTTCCAATCATCTTGAATCTCGATAAATATATTTTATTTCATAGTAATATGTAATTGTTTAAGTGGTTCAATTAATAAGCTAATTAAAATATTTTATTTTAATTATTCTAAGATTTTTAATGCAATAAAATTTATTTTCACAGTGAAATTGAAACGAAAAAAAAATATTTTCTGCATATACGCACAGCTATTGAAGATTTTAATACTGGATGAAAGTTTCTCGGGTGAGATCGTCGAGAACATGCGACGTTTCGACAACATTCAGCGTTATATTAGCCAGAAGATCTACTCCGGGAAAATCTTCGGTCACCTATTTTAATACTAATAATAACCTATCAATATTCAAATAAATGCTTAAATTTATTACATGGGGCATATTACACACCACTACTGTGCTATCGTGTATTTTGAATACCTCACAGACATTTAATGCATTGGTATTTAAGCTGACTTCTCGGAATGTAGCGGTAAATTTCCCTCATATCATCTCTGCGATGAACTTCCAAATTAAATTATATTAACCTATGGACCATCAAATGTATGCCACTCTACCTACTTATAATCTACTTTATTTTAAATATCTTATATACATTACATATGCAGTCATATGAAATCTTAAACAAATATTTATGCTCGCCCAGTCTACATCTTTCCTTTTATATATCTTTTTTCTATCTTTCACCCCTACTTCTCTTGCCATACTATTCATAATTACTTCGTTTCTAATTCAGTAAAATCACTTACTAAAACTCGTTATTCATTTTATTTTACTAGCCAGCCGTAAATCAACCCCTTTGAACATTGGCTGGTACTAATATATTTTGGAGCGAAGGTTAATTGTCCGGAGTATGATCATTTTATTTCGTCCAGCTGTCATTCATTCTGGAAAAAGTTATTTCACTTCACTTTCATTCGAACAAAATAAGATGTACGAGATGTATTGGCTTCAATTCTCTAATTTTTGAAAAAACGTTATTCGTCCGGCAGACGATCCTTTTAATCTGCAGTCCACTTTAGATCAGGCTGTATTGCTATCAAGTGACATCTAAATTGTACGTGCTAATAATCGATCCTTTAAATTGTTTCATGGTTATAAATTTAGAAGGAAAACTTTCAAAGTATAAGATTT
The DNA here is from genome assembly GCA_034510155.1 of Eucriotettix oculatus. NCBI lineage: Eukaryota > Metazoa > Arthropoda > Insecta > Orthoptera > Tetrigidae > Eucriotettix > Eucriotettix oculatus. Next base: position 126,753,473 of record CM067376.1, on the reverse strand, counting down.
TCACTACTAGCCAATAAGTTCAGTATAGATAAATAAAATAAAACACTATATACATATATATACTTTTATTTATAGTTGCATCAGGATTCTCAAGAGCCGTGAAATAACCGGGTAATAATGAAAAATTTATTCTCAGAGAATATTCGGACATGATAAAAGTTAATTCCAAATGAGTACTTTTACTTTCAGTAAATATATCAGGATATAGATTTATATTATTATTTACCAATACATCCTAAACAATAGATAGAATAAAAAAAATATATGGAAAACTTCGTATGAATGTTTCGACGCTATAGATATATACTTGACGTATATGATGAAAAGGAAAATAAGAGAAGCATTTGAAATGTGCTGCTATAGAAGAATGCTGATGGATACGGTAACTAACCAAGAAGTACTAAGCAGAACAAGAGGAGAGAGAACAATATGGAGGACTTTGACCAAGAGAACGGATAGGGTAATAGGCCACGTTTTGAGACATAACAGTAATTTAAAATTAGCATTAGAGGGAAGCTTGTGGGGTAAGAACAAAAGACAGAATCATAGGATGGAATACGCTAAGCAAATTAAGGACGATGAGGTTGTTATGTGGAAATGAAAAGGTTTGAATCAGACCAGTCTAAGTACCGAGTACTACTACAACAACAGCATAGTTCAGCTTACCCACAGTAAATTTATCTAACTTTTCTGAGTATGAGATGAAGAAACGTACTCACCAAGAATATATTTATTTGGTGACGCTGTACAGTTTAATAAATTGAATCAAGTGATTGGAATATGAAAAGGCTTCTCTACTTCACAACATGAAGTAATCACTTTTATTTTTATGGACACTGAAATTTTACAATACTTACTTACCGAAGCCAATACTCACTTCATGTAATGCGAATATGAAGACCGTTACAAGTAACAAGACTGTTTGGCTAGTATCACGGAGGTACCGGGTGCGAATATCGACGAGGGTAGGAATCATTCCACACTGAGAAACCCTTTACAATTAAAATAGTGCAACAGTTCGCTAATAACCAAAAAAATAACTATCAGTAAATAAGAATATGCTATTCAATGGATAGTGAGCATGATTTATTATGCGAAAAATTAATTTTATAATTTTTTTAGCTGTTATGCCAACCTGACACAAACACATATTGATTTGACTCCAGTACTGCGTCAATAGCATCACTGAAACTCGAAGTATGTTTAGGTTCACCTGTTGTAGTTAAATTCCATTTTTTAGTTAAGAGCTACTTCTAAATAAGACAATGTCTTCATTTCTAACTTGAGAACGTGCGACAAAGTTGTACGAGGAAATATTCTGTGTCCCGCTAGCACTAAACGGAAGCCAACTGTAACGTCACTGGAAGTTATTTTAAAGCATTGACAGACTGAGAAATTGTTTACTGTGGGAAAATAAATTTACAGGAAGAAAACTGTTCCCGACCATGAAAGACTTAAATAGTATATGTGCAACTGACGACTTATCAGTCTAAATGAAGTGATTGTGTGTGGTAACTCTTTATTAACAAAAATGCTTTTATTTTAAAAAAATGGAGCATTATAAATCACACCTGGAGCACAAATGGAACATCCTAACGTGTGTTATATTCTTATATAGGTGTCATCTTTCCTGAACATTAAGTAGTCTACGTTGCATCGAGAATTATAGTACCTAGCCAGGTGCGCTTATATATTAATACATGGTAATGTAATTGTCTGATGGGTAACCGTATAGCTTCCAAATTTCTTGCATCTCTCCCTTGTGATGTTTTGCTACCACGCGTGGTACGCTGTTGTTTTAATTTAAGCGAATTTCGGAGCTGTTCTCCAGGGTCCCCTCCCATCTTCTCGTTCTGAGTATTTTGTTTCACACAATTGCCAGAGATGAAGCCTGAAGGCCAGCTGCACTGTATTAATGCTCTGCGTAGTAATGAAGAAGAGACTTCTCGCGACCTTGGTAGGCTCCCTACTACGCACTGTGCCAGTTCCGTCTCAGACGCATCTACTGCACCAACATTGACAAAAATACAGCCCTCAACAAATTTGCGTTTTGCACTTGACTCAGAACTAAATTAATTTACGCATCATATAATAACACTGATCAACATGTTGTACTTGACGCAGTTCTTTGTCACGTTTTCAAATATGCGTTCGGATTTTCTCCAACGCCCACATTTTTTAAAAAATAAACTGGTTTTTGCCCTTTGCACTCAGTATCGAAAAAGAAAATTTTTTGTCGCTGAAAGAAAAATATGTGATTTTGATTGTATTACTTATCTTCTTTACTCGACTATTCCCCATCATGCAAGGTTTCAGAGATACAGATATTCATAATTTCAAACACTAATATCCTTAACTACTGCTATATTTCGTCTGTAGAGTATCTCTCTTGATGATCAGACAAAAATCGGCCAGCATATTAGGATTCGAAAAAGGTTCACACAGTTGGTTGGTAAATCGAAAGGCCGAAATTTACTGTATATTTTGTACCATCTCACTACGTCTTATAAGGATTGTCACTAAAATTATACTTCCTGCACTCGCACATAGATTTTTTTCTCGGAAAATCTTGGCGCAGTGAGCGATGAGCACGGGGAAAACTTTCATCACGAGATTTCAGCTATGATAAAGAGAGTACAGGGAAAATTGAATCGCAATATGCTAGAGTAATTTCTTACTTTCAATGTGAGTCAGAGTATTTGAATATTGTGTTTACCATAAAGTATTTAGAAATGTTTGATTTTTAAATGCCTGTCTCCCGAAAACCTTGAGTGATGGGGATAATCCGATTTCATATTTGAATTAAGGAAAACAAATGTGATAACAGATTCACATATTTAACTTTCCGTAACAAAATATTTTGTTCCTTAATGCATTGTTTCTGATATTTTTTTAATCTAAATTTCTTTTCGTTTTATGTTCTATCAGGGTTAGTTTTCCTTTTGGTAATAAAGATTATACATGAATTACATTCGTTTATATGAAATGTGTCACTTTACGATTGTCTGCAGTATTTTGCTAATGATTTTTAAGAGTCAAACAGAAGTTCCATATCCATTTCAAGCTAAGCTTTGATTGTCAATATTTATTCTGTTCTTGAATAGAAGAATTAATTTGACACCCAACCAGTACAACAATAAAAAATTAAGTATCAGCGAGGTGGTGATATTGACGTTGCAAATGAATATGGCCAGGGGTACCGCGAAAGCTACTGTAACTGTGTTATGACGAAGGAATTCTTAAAATTGAAAACAGCTGTGTTGATTCTTGAATTAATTTATTAGTATAATATCTTAAGTAATTTGATACCTGAACATCATTGTATGAAGGAGGAATACATTTTTATTTTGATCTAATATTTACAAATATCTATATTATTTTACTTCCTTTCTCTCTGCGTGGCGCTGTACCCAGTCAGGACCTTGGCCTACAGGGGCACATTTCCCTAACTCATTCTGAATTTGGTGTGGTACGTGGTCAAAGTATCGATTTTCCTTCAGACTTAACTCCAGGTTACCTGAGCGTGATATACACAATGCTGGGATTTGAACACGTGGCCGACGCGGTTCGGCGTCTATGGCGGCCATCACTCTCGACGGGCTCCCGATGGCTCTATTATTGCTCCATACAGGTTTGCTTTCCTTATTGGTAAATGCTGCGTTTGTCTCCTCACTCATAAATATCCATCAAGGTAAACGAAACAATATTATATTGAACCCTGTAATTAATTCCATATTGTTTCCGCATATATTATTGGTTCAAACAATATTTATCAATTTTATTAACTGTTCTGCTCTCGTCAACATCACAGTCTGATATTCTGTATGCTCTGCCTCATTCCTCACATGACTTCTGCTTTTCAATCCCTCTTCCTCTTTGTGCTCCTCTCTCCCCTCTCTCACCACAACGTTAGTTCATTTCTGCTCCTACTCTCCTCTTTCTCCTCTCGAACCTTTTGTTGTAGTCTTTCTCATCTTTCTCCATTTTTCCACCTTCAATTTTCGTGACACCCGTTTAATGCTCCTCTATCACTATTTGTTGTAAATGAAAACCTTACGCTTTGCCGACAATATTGTAGTATTAGGAGAATCAGTAGAAGACTTGGAGACCATAATAAATGGCATGAACGTGGTCATGGAGGAAGAGTTCAATATGAGGATTAATAGAGGGAAAACCAAGGTAATGTAGTGTAGGATGGGAAACAGAGTAATAACAAAGGGTGTTAGATTGGGAAGGGATATTTTGACGGAATTTAAGGAATTCTGCTACTTGGGAAGCGTAATAACTAGTGATGGTAGAAGTATAGTAGTAATAAAGAGTGGATAGCAGAGGCTAGGGAGGCTTTCGCGAAAAAGAGGGATTTACTTACGGGTAATATAAGTGTGAATATTAGGAAATCGTTTCTAAAAATGTTTGTATGGAGCGTGACGTTATATGGGTGCGAAACGTGGACGATAGGAGTTGGGGAAGGAAAAAGAATAAAAAAGGGAATATAAGTGTGAATATTAGGAAATCGTTTCTAAAAATGTTTGTATGGAGCGTGACGTTATATGGGTGCGAAACGTGGACGATAGGAGTTGGGGAAGGAAAAAGAATAAAAGCCTTTGAAATGTGGTGCTATAGGAGAATGCTGAAAATCAGATGGGTGAATATAATCACAAACGAGGAAGTTCTAAACAGAATAGAGGAAACGCGAACAATATGGAGGACGTTAACTAAGAAAGGGATAGATTAATAGGCCACGAATTAAGACACAAGGGTCAAGGGTCTTGTAAAATTAGCATTAGATGGAAGTGTGTGGGGTAAGAACAGTAGAGGGAGGGGAGGATGGAATACGCTAAGCAGATTATGGAGTATGAGGGGTGTGCTAGTTATAAGGAAATGAAAAAGCTTGCGTAAGATAGGTTACCATGGAGGGTTGCATCAAACCAGTCTTAGGACTGAATACCACAACAACATCACTATTTACTGAAACCAAATGTTACATTAAATAAAAACCGAAGGTCATGAAACACACTGGATATACTTGGTAACGTCGTTGAAAACAATCGATTTTCTGAGATCCCTACAAAACAATTAATTTAGAATAAATAAAAAGACTTCCAATAAGTCAGCATATTAATTTATTGCTATTTAATTAACATTAATACGACGTTTCGTCTCCCTTTTGAGACTTCCACGGGCATAAAATTTAGCAAATCATGTCATTTACTTCTTGATTCCCTAAGCCGATAATACTATTAAATGTATTGAAGCACTTACATGTGAAGAATTTTGTGTCCCGGGTCATCTACTGCGACGGTTACGGCCGAAATGATCTAACATCGTTTAATCTCAAGCTCCAGTCTTTACGTCACGGCATGCGCATTCTAGCCTAACCTGTAGCCATTCTTTCACAATAAAGATAGTGAAGTTTTAAGTTGTAATTCTGCTACTCCAGTTTTTTACGGCTCCGTCACTTTCATTTTCCAGTACTGAAGAGTTTCATTTCACTATTTACAGCCTTTATGGTTTCATTCATACAATACTTATAAAATTAAAGAAAGAAAAATAAGAATTAAAATCATACTAAAAATGAAATTGGCCTAGCAGTGAAACACGGGAATGACTTCTTGGTGGCTGTTAACTACTCCGACACTCGACCTGGTGGTTGCGTGTGGAACTATTTCATATCTTTCTGACAATAAGTATAAAACAGGGAAAGTATATGTATTCTATCAACAACATAAAATATGTTGACAGTCCTGAGATTTTGAAATGGAACAATCAAGTAAATTTTCGTATTGACGTCCATTTTATTAACAACAATATTATATAAATAAAACAATTTTCTGACCAATAACATACATATATTTAAGAAGACTAAATGTAATATTGCAACGCCGTTTCAGTACATTTATGTACATCTTCAGGTTGTGCTTCTTTCTTTCAAAATTACCAATTATTATCACAAAAACACGGGGTTTTATCAAAATACAATTTTTATATAAAATTTACAAGTAGCTAACCCCCGCGACAGTCGTTCGCTCCGAAACTTTTCTTTTTCTTTTGCCCTAAAAACGGAACAACAGTATAGAATTTCGATAAAGTTGAATTCATTGAATATATGAAATGTACGGTATCATCTGTTTATGATCACTTCAGGGCAAACCTTATAACTCGCAGTCGGTTTAGAACATACGAATCGGAGCCAATAAAAACCAGCAATTCGGGCAGAAATTGAATGGATATAAATATTTTTATATATCTCATCTGATATCAAAATAAAACATACACGAAAATTTAAGTTAAAATTCCTGGTTCAAACCCTGAAATTTTCATTTAAATACGTTAAGAGTATAGGTAATTCGCATCCAGTTGGAGATTTTAACGCACGTATCGAAAAGAAACCTTCACGTAGAATTAATATATATGTTTATTATTTATATTATATTAATAACATTATTGAAATTAAATATTCACTAATATTTAAGTTAAATTGCCTTTTTTAAAAAAACCTTTAATTTTCATTGAAATCTGTTGAGCCATTTTGGAGTCTATTCGAGACAAACTTGCGGACAGACAGACACTTCAATTTTACTTATTGGTATAGATTACTAAACAGTTTAAATCGTAAAATGATACTTTAAATTAATATTTGTAATACATTTTTAACTTAAATTTTTGGAAACGTTTTTATAGCTAATCTGTGAAATTTAATTTATATGTTGTTGTTACCTAGGCTTCTTTGAGTATAAAAATGCCGTTGCTCTTTATCTTTGTCTTGATACGGTGACGGAGGCTGTCTACTCAGACTGAATTGTCGCTAAAATTTGTTTGCTTATCATTAAATCCGAGTATAATCTAAATTCTTTAAGTTTATTGAAGGAAGAAGGTTTAGTTGGCTTTCATAATTTTCGTATTGCATTTATTTAAAAATTTTAAATCCCAGTTGATTGGTGCTAAAATTTTAATCAAGGAAGAAAAAGAGAAACAACCTGATGAATGTGCAAAAATGCTATTTAAAATTGATTTTTCTTGAAGAAATGTGGTACAATGGTTGTTGTTTTTGCTAGTTGCCCGCTCAGCGCAGTGAGTCAACGATTCAATGAACAGCGTGGTGCACCGAAGGTCGCAAGCTACGGAAATGCGTACGTGACGGTTATAAATCGGTCTCCTACAAGAAGAGAAAGCGGCTTTTAGCTTGGTTACGTCACAGTTCAGAGGCTCACACGTGGCTATTACGTCACTGGTCTCCTACAGGAAAATCTGTTTATAGAGCAGAGAGCTCCTCCCTGAGCTCACGCAATAAAGATACTCATCCAAGCCATTTCCGGAAAAAATTATCCCTATAACTCAATAACTTGCTTTATAATAAAAGGCAACGAATATGTGCCACTGGTAAATGAGAGAGCGAGAGGTGCATAACACAGGGTGATACTATTAATGTTTATGTTTATTAAACCGAAAGGTCCGAAGGAGTAAACTTTGTTCTTTATAAGTCCTCGTAAGTTATTTTATCCTTTTTTATTAATTCGTCACGGAATTTTGGCTTACATAGCCATATTTATCTGCAAAACAATATAAAATAACAATCAACAGTATTTACGTTATTCATACTCTTTCAAATTTTACCTGGGACACAGAATAATTACCTGTTGTGCTATATTTTTTAACTATGTCCTCATGTTACATAGCAATTTTTGTCAATACGTCTATAAAACACTCGTATGCACTATCCAACAACGTCAAACATGACGTGATACAAATCTCTGTTCGTAACACCTAACTACTCAAACACAACGTACGGTTTAATTTAACAATAAAGGTTGTAAATAGTAAAATGAAACTCTTCAGTACTGGAAGATGACGGAGACGTAAAATACTGGAGTATAAGAATTAAAACTTGTGAAAGAATGGCTACAGGTTAGGCTAGGTTGCGCATGACGTGACGTAAGGACTGGAGCTTTAGACATTATATTATGGGGCGATTGTGGTGAAATGACCTTCTTCGTCATAATTCATGGGGTGATTTTGGTATAATGAGCTTTTTAGACATAATTCATGCGGCTATTGTGATCAATTTAGTTTTTACTAAACGTTTTTGTCTTATGTACGTGTAAAAAAATATAAAAGAACAAACAACAGTATTTACGATCTTATTACACTTTAAAATTTTACCTGGGACGCAAAATTATTACCTGTTATGCTATATTTTTAAACTGTGATCTAGTGTTACATAGCCATTTTTTTCAATGCGTCTGTAAACACTCGTATGCACAATCCAACAACGTCAAACATGACGTGATTTGTATCTCTGTCCATAATACCTAACTACTCCCTAAAACGTATGCATTAATCATTTTTGCTCTAATACAGTTGACGTACTTAACATTCTTATTATTGTATAATATATGAATATAATCAAAACTTTTAAATTAAAAAATATTACTTTAATTATTCACCAAATTAATTTTTAAACGTCACCATAAAAATTGTCCAAATTGTCCGTTTCGTTTCTCATAATCAGTACGTCTTTTTATAAAAGATATATCTCCTCCATAAGTCCCCTTTTGTACGTAGAACATTCAATATGTAATATTTCAATGTTTTCTCAATCCCCTTTCTTCTTTAGATAGCAACGAAATTTCTATGTTCGTTTTTTCTTATATAATAAATCGGCCTATAAGTCACAATAAAGTGAATATAAACTGTATTAACATTAGCTATTACATGACGTTACGGTCCTAATTTTGGAACATAATCAGGTGGTTTTCTTCGCTTATGCGACATGTACGTCAAAATTTTCAACTTTCTAAACTTCTCAATTCACCATATAATTTTTCAAAATTAAGAACGAAACGTCCTGTAACACTTATTTTTTATAAAGTTTGTGGGGAGATGAGTTTGAAATAATAATTAAAAGGTAATTACGGAACTAATTATCTTATTTATTTACACAAACATTAGCCATATTTACAAAATAACAGAACATTTGGGTTAATCGGTGAAGCAATACGATCTGTTAAATATCTGGTAACAACATGGAAAATTATACCTTTCCAAGGCGTCCAAGATTGAGAAATTTGACATTCATGTCGGTCTCGCCTGTTAGAACACACAATAACAATCTCCATAGCATCGCACTAGACTGATCTCCTCCGTCTCCTTCTACTGGAGAGACCAGAATGACGGTTCCTCACAGAATCACCGCAGTAAGATAATATCGAACTCTTCAGCTGATCTTCTCTAGACAATCAGGCAATCAGATGTTTCCCAGGTTCCTAGTTTTCCATGCGAGTGTAATTCGGGAAACTCCATATCAATCCCTTATGTATCAAAATACTATCCCTGGGGATTAGACACGACGTCAGACCTCGACAAACTGGCGCTTTGTCTGACTGAATCTTCGTTAACTTTAATATCAAAATTCAGGAAATACATATATCTAAAAATAACGCGCTATAAGTTTATATTGAATTTGTGCTGACTTTTAGTCTGATTTACTGTTTATTTACATAAAAACAGTAAGCTAACGTAACTAGTATATATTTTTTGCTTATACTCACTCCCTTAATACCAATATATTTTACCTTACAATTTTTACAATATATGGTATAAACACAATTTTTCATATTATCATCCTTTTTTTAACATTATTAACTAATTTACTTATTTTATTGACGGGTTCTATTAACATTTTTATGTCTTTAAACCCATTATAGACTATAATAGGGTGTAATTTCTCCGATAAATTGTTGCAATAACAACGTATACAATTACTTCTGTTCGCCTCATCATTCTCCTCTTTATTATCATATTCCTGAACATTTTCATGTACTTATTCTACTCCTTTTATCTTTTTAAATTATTCAAATAGCCAATTTTTATTTTCTTTTTTCTATGGGTTTATTTTCATTTCCTTATTATTATTATTATTTTCATTCTCTAATTTTCTTTGATGTCCTATTACGATATTAACTTTTTTTAAACCTTATCTTTTTAATGTAATACTCACGATACCAGTTATTTTTCAGAGATATTACGTAGTTAATCCTACTTATCTTGTCTTTTAATCTAACTTTTATGTATAAAGTATTTATTCTTATATTTGAAAGGATGGTTTGAATAATATTTTAATATTGTATCGACACTAGTTTCTGTTCTATACCATTAGGTTATTAGCCTGTCTCCTCTTCCTATCACCATTACGTCTAAAAAATTGAGTTTCCCATTTTATTCCAACTTTTATGTAAATTTAATTTTACTGTGTATTTTATTAAGAAAATATGACGTAGGACCTACATCGTTCTCTTTAATGATTGACAAAATATTATCCGCTTATTTTTTCATTATTATATGCTCAAAAGTTTCCTCCTTTACTAGTTTACTTATTATCACATTCACTAATAAACCAACCAACATTTTGAAACAAATTCATATGGGAGGAATGATTACCTGGGATTAAGTAAAATGGAATTTTCGCTTGAGTAGTCTGGTGGACAGGTATTACGAATCACGTAGCGCTTGACGTAGTTAGAATTGACACTCGAGTGTCAACATACGTGTTGACAAAAAGGTTTATGTTGTACTATGACGGATGAGAAACTCACGGCCCACCATATTTCTTATGCGGGTCCACATAAACTTTACTTCTGACTTTTTTAATATGCTTGCATTCAATTACTTTCTTCAATGAAAATAAATAAAACTGGCTGTCGATTAAGGCTGAAATATTTTCACATGGATTGTATGAAAATGTAAATACTGTTGTATATACTTTTATATAGCTTTTACAGAAGAAAATGGCTATGTAAGCCGAAAGCTACTTTTCACTAATCAATAAAATTGATTAAATAACTTAAGAATACTTATAATGTCGATTTATTAAGAACAGTTTAACTAGAATCAGACGAAAAACCAGAACAGTCTCGTAAATGTATTTATTGTATTTACAACATTCAATGTAGCATTCGACTTTTTGTCATATTCATCAAGCTGAAACATCATGAAATAGTAATTGACTTATATACACATATATTCTCACATATTCACGTATGTATATATATATATAATATATGCCTTAATTTTATTTGCCATCAACCCAGTGCCTCATCATTAACAATTTGTATTCACATAGTCAGATCTTCATACATTCGTACAGTGTCTTGACTGCAGGGTTGTTTGCCGCCAGACAGCATTGCCAACCTTCTCGATACTACGATATCGAAATGTACCACATATAGATATTATACTTATATCTATAATTTATGTTTAAGTAAGTTTATGACTTCCGCATATTGCGTTTCTATTTCTGAACCTTCATTCCTGTTGTTTACTACGTTATTTCTATTAAGATTAATATAAATTGTTTCAGCAGTTCTGAGTTGGATTTTTATATTATTCTTGTGCAGATGGTTTGTCGTTTTTGTATGGGACGACAAGCCTGTATTTGTCTTAGATTTAGGCTTCAAAGTTGCTTCGTAGTGATACACTCTGGAGTATGAAGACCTGTCTATGTGAATACAAATTGTTAATGACGAGGCACTGGGTTGCTGACAATTAAAATGTGTGTGTGTGAATATATGTGTATATAAGTCAACTACTATTGTATGATGTTTCAGCTTGATGAATATGACAAAAAGTCGAAAGCTACATTAAATGTTGTAAATACAATAAATACATTTATGAGACTGTTCTGGTTTTTCGTCTGATTCTACTTCATCATAGTCTATTTGATCAACATGAACAGTTTAACCTATAACGTATCTTCAGGAATATTGTATGCTGTTAGAAGCCGTAAAAATAGTTTGAAGGAAACGGCGATAAGGTATATTGCTCCCAAAAATTCTATAGATCCTGATGTAAGATCGGTATTTTGCCTGCCATTGCATATTTACTATTTACGAATTTATGAAGAGTATCGCTGTCAACGAACGGTTAAGACAATTAATACGACTAATTTTTTTACTCCTACCATATTTGATAATGTCAGTGTCAGTCATCGAAAATTATTACAATTATATTCGCGAATCATTGTTCTTACATACATCAATAAAGCCGGGAAGATTTTATTCATTAGTACTTAACGACATTTAATGTATTACTACTTTATTCACTTATCGTTTGTATACTTTACCAGCAGGATACTTGGCGTTTCCTGTGTATTTATTTATATTAGCCAGGTACAGGACTGAATTCTCAAGGACTTTCATTATAATCTCTGATCATTTCTTGTTATTGCCCTCAACTTCTTCCTCATCGCCTCCCCCACTCCGGGGCTGATGTACAGCTTAAGCTGCATGTTTAAAATCAGAATTGGTTAAGATGTACCAGCAGTAAGCAACCGAACGAAACTAAGTAACAACATTTACACGTTAGTAACATGAACCTAAAACTCATAAATAATCCAATTTGCCTTGCATACCCATTAATTCGCCAACACTTTGCCACAGTCACCTCATGACTTATGTCTAAAAAGCTCATTCTACCACAGTCGTCCCATGAATTATGTCGAAAAAGTTCACGCCACCACAGTCGCCCCATGAACTTATATCGAAAGCTCCAAGTCTTACGTCATGTCTTGGCAGCTGTTTACTGTTCCGGCATATGACACACATTATTTAATTCAGCGACTTCCACAATTCCGAAATAGACACAAATCTCAGTTGTATTGCAGTACTTTTATGTAACGTCCTCACTTTCCGCATTGGATGCACCCCTCCCACGTTTAAAGTCATTAAAATTGTAAACCAAGTACATCGAGTGAAACGCAATCAAAGTAATTAACCCCGAAAAATATTCATTCAGCAGAAATGTTTGCCGTTTATACATGTCTTAATATACCCGCTGACTCAGATCCCGCTTCCTAAAGTCAGAGTTTACCGCCAGTGTTTGAGGTCGCGTCGCAAAGAAACCTGCGAACAAGATTTGATCGAAATTGCTCCAGCCGTTTAATATAATATGCGAAATCATTGTTTTTATCCTCTTTCCGTCCTCCTATTAGGGGCTGAAATGCAACTTAACCGCCATGTTGAATGAAAAAATTAATCTCAGTGATTCCCTTAAAACCAGTTTTACCGCAACTCCGATTGTTCTGTTGTTATTTTTGTTACACCCCTCATGAATACTCCCCGTCCATGCTGAATGGGGTTTAAATCATCCACAAAGAACATCTGAAGAAATATTATAAGCCTGACTGACCCCAAACAATCTTTATTCGGCGAAAATATCATCTGTTTGTACATCTTCTAAAATTTCAATCTCGTACTTGAGTATCGTAGTCGTATCTACCCTAGTGATTGATACAATAAGTTACGTCTGTTCTATAAATTTATTTTTAAAGTATGAAATGAAATGGCCTGAATCTTAACAGACAACATATAATACTTATATGTTTCCTCTAACAATTGGTAGCCCTTATCAAATGCAAGATACGAAAGAAATTAACCTAGTGTATATTTCCGGGTTGGAAGGAACACGTTTACATAATTTGTTCGAAATTACTCCACACGATTTTGTTTTATTCTAAAAATACACGCGTACATCCGATATTTCCACAATTTAAAGTGAATTTTCATTTATAAGAATGAGATAGTCTCTTCGGGTCTGTTTATCGTGAAATAATTTGTAAATTTAATGAACATGTTCTTCAAACGCAACATATAAGTAGAACGACTGGGGTAGCTTACAGTTAATTCTGTTTCTTTGGTAAATCATTGGAATCAATTCCTTCTTTGCCGTGTCTTAAGCATGAATTAAAACTATGCACGTTGCAATTGTATTGGTGTTCTTCATTTCCATTAGAGAAATTATACTTTTGTGCTCCATACAGGTATTACATTGCGTTGTCTCTTTATCTTTGTTGTTTTGATCTTCATCAGTTAGCATGCCACTGGGTCCCTAACAGAGATGTCTATATTTGCCGCCCTTTGGAACTCCGCCAGCTTTGATTTCAAGGCGACATTCCGTTGAAATCCATCGCAGCTTCCACGGAGACTTTGTAATTTGTTTACCGAAGTCTCATTTCCTTTAGACATTTGAACACTCTAAACCTTCATGGTTTGGAGTTCGAGTAGCCCGTGGACGAGCATAGCGTCCGAGGCGTCTGGAAACCTTCAGCAATTACGGGTTGATCTGCGGGCAACGTGTTATCAGTGTCCACTGTTCCGTTACTCAATTTACAGAATAGAAATGGAAGTTCCACTAGCCTAGTATCAATTGATACCAATTACTTGGCCGACAAATCGAACTCAAAATATATTTTAATTTAATGATAATTGCAATTGTTTCTCATTTGATTTAGAAATAATATTACTAGTGCCAACAAATGCTTCTCAAAGTTTTCATAATTACATTTCGCAGAAACCGAAACGTTTGTTTAATCTATTGTAACGCTCTCCCTCGGATCCGTTCACGTCGAAAGCCGGTCATACGTAAAATTAATATATCTATCATCACAGAAAACAGCAATCGTGAACTGCGTGATCCAGAGGGTGATTGCAAGCGTTTAGCCAAGACACATGAGTTTTTGAGCTGAGCATGAAACTCTGAGGAGTCTTGGTTTAAATTAATTAATACACGAGGGGAAGGGTTATTTAGTAAGTAAACAAGGTTTAAAAAATCAATTTAATTTACCAATGAATTACGGACAAAGCTCAGTCCCACAGCTCAACAATTATTGAATGTTGCTTTTACCCACTGACGCTCACATTCATACTCACGTATTATATATTGCCTAACCTAACTACAAAATAATTACAAAGGTTTCAAATTTTTCTAAATGTTAAATTGTTCAACGGCACTTCCGAAATTAACGAAATGCAAATGCCGATCATTGCAGCCACAAACACATGAAATAAGATAAACGGGAATGGAAGGGCTTACTGTGTGAAGATCTCGTTGCAGAGGCAACGATTTTCACTGGTTCGGCTGCTGCTACAATCGCTCCGCTGGTCATCCACGCGCGGACCCGAGTTCCAAATCACAACAGCATCGCCATTTCATTGGACGTCACTCTAGTCAACTCCACCACTTCTCCACAAAACGGCACTATTCTCTCTCTTTCACTCGCCGGTCACAACATCTCCTCCAACATCCAAATCTGTACTATCTCTCCTTACATAGATCTGCTTTTCAATTCCGTCTTCCAAAAACACACTGTCCTCTCTGTTTCACTCGTCGCTCACAACAAAAAACTCCTCCTCTGTGAAAATCTGCTGTATTTATTATTTTCCAAACTAGCCCCCAATTCCCGAGGGTTATCAAATAATCTTTTAAGGTTCACCCTGACCGCGGACCGCTCCCAGGTCAATGATCGCCCAACATCAAAAAATTTGACCTGGTTTTAGGGATCCACCTACACAATAAAATTTTACTCACCGACTTGCCACAATTTTTTTGTATTAACAGACTACATGAGGGTGATCCTGAAACAAGGAACTCCCCTTTAATAGGGGAAAGAAATAGAAAAAGGGGATGTGGAAAGTAGAGAGAGGTAGCCAAGTGTTGACTAGGGCCCATGAGCTATAGTTTAAGGATCCTACCCGGTGTTTCACAGAAAGAGATGCGTCAGGTAGGTCGGCAATTGGGTACTATTCTCACGCCCTTCCGAAAGACGGGAGATAGGTCTACTGAGGGTCGCAGCATTCCATTCTTCGTGTCTCGCCAGTTTTAGGAGGCAGTTCGCCGACTGATCCAATGAGATCATCGAACAACTTTGTCTTAGACCCCAGTACATACACCTAAATTAGGTGTAGGTGCCTCGGTATGTGAGAACTTAAAGAAAACAGGGTACGAGGCATTCCCGACGGAGTCAGGTTAACCTAATTTTTTTGTGGTGGGGGGGAGGGAAGCAGGTTACATGAGGGTGATCCTGAAACTCTCCCCTTTAATAGCATAGGAAGGGAATTGAAAAGGTGGGATACGGAAGGTAGAGCAAGGTTGCTAAGGGTTGACCTGGGCCCCCGGGCTATAGTTTACAGATCCTAACCGGTGTTTCACCTAAAGAGATGCAGGGATTACTTGCATCAGGTAGGTCGGGCATTGGATACTATTATCACGCCCTTCCAAATGACGAGAGACGAATTTACTGTGGGGTCGCAGCATTCCATTCTCCGAGTCTCTACCAGTTTTAGGAGGCAGTTGGCTGACTGATCCAATAGGATCAGCGGACAACTCTTGTCGAATGCCCAAGGTCTTCGACCAAAGCACATAAACCTAAAAAATTCACAAAACGCCTGAAACACGAACACGCTTATTAGAATATATAAACGATATATCAAAAATATTTTTACAACCTCCGGCGACGGGTTTCTTCCCCAAAAAAATGGGGAAAAGGTCAAATAAATTTATTCTTATAAGAGATTTTTTCCATTATTAAGGATAAAAAATTGTGTTTATTAAATGCAGTCATTTCTAAAAATTAACTGCACAACAAACATTGAAAATTCGGAAAAAGTGAATCTTATCCACCAGATGGTAATCAAACTAGTTACATGGCCCTACATATCCATCACTTCAAATTTTTACTATTTATTGAATATTCGGGGGAGGTAAATCGAAGTCGGAGATATGTTAACATTGACCAATATTGACGGAGCGTATGATTGACCCTGAGTGTTTCATGAGCCTAGACATTTAAAGATGCGAAGTGTGCACCTATGTTTTTCTTGTTCCAATTTTTGACCAAACTGCAATACGTTTCTTTTTTAATTGTTGAAGAAATGAACTGACGATTGAAAACAGAGTTTATTAATGATAATTATTAAACAGTCTCTGATCAGAATTGGAATTGGAAATTATTAATTAGTCGGATCCTTTTAATTTAAGGACTAAAATTCTTTTATGCGAATTAATGTATTTGTTTCTCATTGTCGCTTGTTCTCATTTTGAAATGACCGAGAACGTTTTCTATGGCCGACCTTGCGCACAGGAGTACCTGACAACACTTTTTATGTAGGACTCATTGTCTGTTCCTTTGAAGTGCGCAGCAAAATTCTGAGTGATGAGCTCAGGGAGACGGCGTCGCTGTAAAACGAGAGATCCATTAAGATAAGCTAGGATGCTCAAAATCTCTGTGGCTTTTCTGGTTTGTCTTTTCAGAAGTCCTCCCAGACAGTAGACTCGAGTATTTAAACCATTTTAACCTACCGTCTCAGGACATTATAAATTATAAACTGATTCAGAATGATTTATAGTAATTATTGGTTGGGTCGGCTTGACGGTGGAATTTTGTGATCCGAACGCTTGCAGACTTTATCGTAAGTACCAAAATTACATGAAAAATTATTATAAAAACAATTAATTAATTTTATGCATATTAAAATGCTACATTTTGGTCAACATACAAAGCTACCGCGAACTAATTGGCTTGAAGAGACATTAGCAAGCATTTAAGACTTGATAAATTAAGTTATAAATAAGACAATTAAAAATAATTTTTGATTTAAATTTAAACACATCTTTTTTTTGTCCAGATATGGACCGTCATCTCGATGGCCGTAAATATATTAAAACTTACAGGTATAACTGTACAAAGACAAAAGAGGATAGCCAAAGATCATAATAATATCACATTCGTTCTTTGCTCACTTTCGTTGCTGTTGTTATTATGTTTACTTTTTTACTTTTTGAGATAAATGAGCGTTTACTTAGTTTCCGCTTATTTCTGTCCATGGCGGCCGGAAATAAATTTTGATGCAAACATGATAAAATTAAAACGTGAGAACCGTGGTGATTTCAATGAGATTTAATGATGCCTCACAGTTGTCCTCCTTATGTAGTGAGGATGTAAAATAAAATATTGTTCTGAAATGCTAAGTTTTAAAGTTATTTATTAACAATTACCCATTTAAATATGACGATACTGACTATCGCCAGCCGAATAAATAATCTACTATCGTATTATCAGATTCAACCGTATACGTAACCTCTACAGAAGGCAGCCAGCTGTAATTATAATTTAAGTTCAAGAAAAAGAAGAAAGTTCAAATCCAGTAAGGAGTAAGACAAGGATGCAGTCTGTCGCCCACGCTGTTTTACGTATATGTGGAACAGACCATGAAAAAGGTTAAAACGGAATATGGTAAAGAAATCGTACTGCAAGGAGAAAAATAAAAACCATACGCTTTGCCATACGCGATATTGTAGTATTAGGGGAGTCAGAAGAAGACTTGGAAACAATAATAAATGGTCCTGGAGTAAGAATTAAATATGAGAATTCATACAGGAAAAACCAAAGTAATGGAGTGTATTATGGGAAACAACGAAATAACAAAGGGTGTTAGATTGGGAAGAGATATTTTGATTGAAGTTAAGGAATTCTACTACTTGGGATGGTAGTAGTATAGTACATAGTATACAGTGTAGGATAGCACAGACAAGGAAGGCTTTCGCGAAAAAGAGATATTTACTCACAGGTAATATAAGTGTGAATATAAATGTTCGTTGGAGTATGACGTTATATGGGCGCGATAGGAGTTATAGAAAGAAAAAGAATAGAAGCCTTTGAATTGTAGTGTTAAAGAAATTGCTGAAAATCAGATGGGTGGATAGAATCACTGACGAAGTTCTAAACAATAGGGGCAGAGCGAACAATATGGAGGTCGTTGACCAAGAAAAGTGATAGATTAACAGGCCACGTTTTAAGACATGAGAGTCTTGTAAAGTTAACATTAGAGGGAAGTGAGTGGGGTAAGAACAGAAGAGGGAGCAGCTTATGGATTATGAGGGATGTGCTAGTTATGCGTAAATGAAAAGGCTTGCGCAAGCTAGGTTATCATGGAGGGTTTCATCAGGGCCGAATTCCACAATAGCAACGTAGTTACCCTCATTGGCTCATCAAGAATAGATTATCTTGGCAGTTACCCTTTGTGCATCAGTCACCACCGTCACCAGCATCTGTGGACCAGCCAATTCTTCGCCTCCGTCTCTCAGCTTGTCCTCCTTTTCCGATGGCTAAACCAGAAATTATGACACCATATAGACAACTGTGCCAAAAGTCTGAATTTTTTCGAAACTTTTGGTCGATCATCCTGGACTACGAAATCTTTCCTTCATTACTGGGGCGTCTTGATCCACTCCCCATCATTCGCAAAACGCAAATCCGGGCGTCGGGGAAAATCAGGTACTCGATTCGAAATTATTCTGGTTATATATCAAGGACTCGCCCGTGGTGCGCACAAGATCCTTGGATCCTTCTTCTAAATGCACGATTAATCCTGTCATATTCTCAACCTTTATTTTAACCTCTGTTGTTGTAGTAATCAGTCCTTAAACTGGTTTGTTGCAACCCTCCATGCTAAAACCTGTATTAATGTTGAATAAACTATATCTTAAGGTATTTATGAGCTACCGTGCTACATGTGAAACATTTAGGCTTTCAAATTTAATAAAATATGAACGTGAAGAGGAATCAAGAGCTTTTAAATGAGAATAATCACTCAATGAACCTGTTCGTTGTGCTCTAAAACGCCGATTGTTGGCTGGTTACTGTTTCATTCACTTTTTATAGTACTACAGGTCGGGGAGAGTGAAATTTAAACATCATGGCAGAGGGGGTTGGGGGAGGGGGGTAAGGAGCAAGTCTACACGATGCGAGACCCGTTCCACGAAACAGTTACCCAGCTTAACATTTACTACAGCAGATAGTGATAGCGTCAGGTTTTTATCAAGTGAAGTGTAACCCATTCAAAAAATTTTACGAAATAGATGTCTGTTCTATATATTTGTTAGATGCAATAGTATAATAGAAAACATTGAGGAAAGTAAACTCGGGTATGTTGTAAAATAGACGACGGACTTTTGACGATACACGAGCAACGCCCTGCCCTTCCTTCTTCACAGCTGTGTACACCCGCCATTACTTTTTGTTTGTGTTGTCAAGTTGCCAGTAGAGCATTGCCGTTTTTATTAGCACTGGCTGTCTGTGGTAGGATGCAGAAACCCATATAGGTTCTAAATTTCTATGCAGCACTGTAAATATACTAACACAATAATTTTCTCTCCATATTTTTATCATTGAAATTGAAGTTTAAATATATATTGCTAAACTTATTTATTGAATCCTTTCCGAACCTATTGCTATTACCGGTTTTATTTCAGTTGCAAAACCTTATCATCCACTATCTGAAATGAAATCTGTGTTCCGGAATTACGTGTCTTATAATAATAATTTTCGGACTGTGTCAATAAGAATTCTTATGTTCTGGTATACTGCGAATTGTCTAGAGCCGGGTTTCCCTAACTATGTTCCACGGTGTCTCAATAATAGTTCCACAAAAGTTTGGAGTTATTCTATCTATAATATGAATTATATCGTGTAATAATCGTACTTCATCAGTTTGTAAGACGGAACCTCAGTTTGCATCGAACGGGAGAAAGTCGAATCATTTATCACATCTTTTTTCATAGCGTGTGCATGAAAGAGATGAGGTGGATTGTTTTTACGTAACCGACCAACAAGACTTGTCAGGCAGATGGTGCCCCACACCTGGCCCAACGGAATAACACTCTAGTCCACAAATGTTTTTCGGAATAGTGTTCATGAACAATGTTTTCCATGTTTCTCGACAGTTCAAATTTGATTCTGGCTTGTTTCGGAACAAATTCAACAAGGTTATGAAACAATGAAACCCTGTTCCTTGCTTCCCGCTACAATAGGAAACATGGATAACCATGAGGAAGTGTGGACGTGTTCCGTCAACCATAAATCTGTACGAGTGAGGTAGCCCAGAATTATACAGATAATATTTCATTTAACTTGACAATGAGCAGCTATGGTCAACAAATAAATCAACCTTATACACATATGTCTTTGTGGAACGTAATTCAACAGCACGTGATTGCAGTCTGTCAGGGATCAGTGCAGCGTTTCTCAACCGGAGGTCCGCAGGAATATTTTAGCGGTCCGCGAAAGATAATAAATATTATTACAGTTTTTCAAACAAACAAAAACCATATACTGTCACAAAAGTATCTGTATTAATTTAGGTATTTCGGAAACTTTTGACATTTTGTCATAATCACACATTTAAAAAGAATTATTTTTATATAAGCTGTCAAATTTCACTGTTGTTAAGACATTTTGTTGAAGTTTTAACAAATCACTCTTGGTTGATAAAACTTGCATACATGAGAGATATTTTAACAAAGTGCAATGAACTTAACTTACCAGAACAAGTATTACAGATAAGATTGCACCTTTTGATAAGAAAAAATTACAATTTTGGATTATATCAGTTTATTTAAATTATTTTCCTTCTTTACATGAATGTTTGAATGAATTAAATTTTAAAGTAGACGAAGAAGTTTCAATAATTTTTTAAAACATCTACATAACTTATTTTTGTAATATTTTGGGAAACTAGTAAGGACGATCCATTTTCCGTAACAGCTGAACCAGTAGATTTAAGTTCAAGTGACTATGAAAATCTAATTGATTTAATGGATGACTAATTTGAAATAAAACTACAAAGATAAGCCTTTAAGCGGGTTTGTTAGAAGAGTACCCCAATATTTCAAAACAAGCTATTATTGTTGTAATTCAGTTTTTTACAACCTACTTATGTGAAGTTGGATTTTCTTATAATGCAATGAAGTCAAAGTGCAGAAGCAGGCTAGATGCCACACCAGATATTAGAATTCGACTTACAAATATTGTGCCTTATATAAACAAGATATGCAACTGAAGGGCCAAAAAACATCAAAGTTCTTCATTTATTCATATTTTTATGTTTATATTATATTACAGATCCATTTATAAATTAATTGCTAAATATAAATTTTAAATATTTAAAAATTTATACCAGTACGAATTAACGCACCTAAAAGATAAACCATTCCGTAAAATGTCCGATTTTGTGAAGTTTTGCATTGCAGAAAAAGTTTAGGAAACCCTGGTCTAGAGATTGGTAACATTGAAAGGTGAACCAGCATCTATTTTTCTCTTCCATTTTAATCTCTAAATATGGATAAAGGAAGACATGCCTAAAAATTAAAGCATGGGAATATGCTCATTATTTAAGAAATGCAGTAATTATCTGGGGATAGCTGTTTTAAATTTGACATATAAGGTACTTAGCACGACCAGGTGTAAGTGATATTGGGAAAGGATGTACGTAAAACAGATCTCCAATGAACTAGACATTTTTATTAAGATAAGTATTAGAAAAATTTTGTCTATGACAACTTCATCAGTTTTACAAAGATCTCAAATAAGAATATGACATTTTAGACAGAAATAAACTATTCAACTACAAGAGTTTACAATAACATTAAAATAAGGCCGTGTGACGCGTAATGACTATGAAGAGTACGGTTTGGGTCAGAGTGGAAGAGTTGTCTGAGGAATTTCATGTAGCTAAGGGATAATTGTGGCACATTCAAAAACTAGGATAGGAAGTTAATAGAGATAAAACAAAGTATATGATGATGAGAGGTCCCAACAGGGCAGGCAAGAGACATAAATAAAAACTAGTGTGTAAAAACTATCACAGTGGAAGAATTATAATATTTAGGTTTGGTAGTAACAGAAGATAATATGAAAGTAGGGAAAATATAAGAAATAATTGCAAGGGGAAACTGATGCTACTATGATTTGCCGAATTATATTTAAGTGTAGAAATGTATGTAGGAATATAAAAGTCAACATTATATTAGTGTATGGATCGTAAGGTTGCGTGATGACAGCAAATGAGGAAGGTTCACTATTGAGATGGGAAAGACGGATATTGAGGAAGATTATTGGACCTTTCAGAGAGGAAGAAGGCTGGAGATCAAGGTCAAAAACTGCAGACACGTTTTGGAGAGATGTATATTAATTATAGTTCAAATCAAGCAATCCCAAATACGTACCTCTGAAATTTTGTCGGTGGAATACTGGTTCACCCTTTATACAGGGTGTCCCATCTGAAACAGTACCACCGAATTCCTCTGAATGGGACAGATAAGGAAAAAATTTCAATACACAAGTGGTAGGGTTTCAAGGGGGAAATTCGATGCATGCATTACTTTGAGATTTTAAGCAAACGCTAAAATGTCTAAATCTTCAATTTGACCACAAGACTCGTTTTTGCGGCATGTTTCAGGGGAAATGGCATAAATAATAAGGTATCAGAAAACAACTCATCAAGTCAAAACAGTTTTATGGGGGTGAAAATTCAGTTGCTCTTAAAAAAAGACTGTGCTTTCGGCCTTTAAGCATAAGCTTAAAAGCTCAAAACAATGCATGCATCAAATGTCCCCATAGAAACCCTACTATTTGTGTATTGATCCGTTTTTCGTTATCTGTCCACCCTCCCCCGCTTTTCAGAGAAATTTCGCCGTACTGTTTCAGATATGACAACCTGTATATAGTAACCATGGATATTATTTTGTCTATAGGTAACAGAGGTTTCATCCTGTTGGTGGTCATATATTGTGAGAAATAAAATACGATACTCTATTTAGTTGAACGCACCTCTTAGTACCCGTAATGAATCTACTTTTCTACTAACTGAAAGTATCTAGTGATTAATGGCGTCCTGGCTGAAAGTTTTCTCATAACTTTGAATGTTTTAACAGATGTGCTTTTAAATTGCTCTGTAGTCGAATTTCTGAGTTTAATGCACCTGAAACATTATTGACGTTTTCTATTTTCTTTTTCGTTAAATCATATGACGAAGAAAATTCACTCCAGTTTTAACAAAATCCATTCGTCGGAAGGCGAAAAAGTGTAAATTCAGAACATAAAACGAAACGAAGTTGTTTTCCGCGTGATCCAAATGCCACTCTATCCTCCTTCGTAAAAGAACATTCGATTACTATTTTCTCTGAATTCACTGACATTCAACATGACATTGATGTGCGAGTGTGAGGTAGATGCGCTATTGTCTGGTCCATTGTCTCTCATCCTGCGCGCACAATAATCACATTGCCATACATTACACTGCAATTTTTGTATTTTAACGTTTAATGAGTAATATATCACTTGAGGCATCCATTAGTCTATAAATATTACTGTCCATGCAAGTTCTAAATATTTTACAATTTCTCTATCGTTGAAAAGCCGTTTGATTTGGAACTAGTTAATGAATTTATTTTGCATTTATTATAATACAATCCATGCCGCTTTTCTTCTGTTTTTGAATTTAAAAAATTCAATTTTTCACTGACGTCTTAAAAATAGTCCGTCGCGACCGTGAGAAAGTAAATTGTAGCCGAGCCTGAGCAAGGTGTATGCTATGAATTGAGAAAACTCTCATCAGAATGGGAAGTTGACTCGGATAACTGTGATGGTAGCGTACACACCCCAAAAGCTGGCCATAGATTTTATGCATGGTCTGGTCGAGATTTTCAATCCCTGTCTTCCAAACTTAGTTGCATGGCCTTCATTGCTGAGCTTCAATGGAAATAATTTCTTCAGTTCTTGAATTAATAATACAGCTTTGACTGCAATTGCGATTATAATGGAATTTTATATTTTATACATTTGTTAAGTTAGCCTCCTAATTTTCTTATATATGAATTACACGGTGAAGTCCCAAACGGGGTCTATGTTGTACACATATTTTCACTGTTTAAGTAATTATTGACATAATACATTGAATATCAATTTTTTTGATAATATAGGAGTTCCCCGTTTTGTTGTAATCTGTCTGTGTGTTTCAGTGTTTATAAATAAAATATAAACATGCATCCTTATATTTTTTATTCATATAAAAAACTTAAATCAAACAAATTATCAGTTTGGACAATAATGATTCAGTATATACAATATTAAAAGAATATAAAAATAAAATAAAGTATATAATTTACATGATAACCTGATGGTACCCATTTAATTAACCTACTTTAACAGAATGGGATAGGTTTATTTATTTTTGTGAGTACGTGAGAGGCATACGACGTGGGTGGGTGAGGATTGACAGGCGGTGAACTGATTATTGGAGGATGTGGTGCGGACATGATTGTAAGGTGGTGCCTGAATGATCAGGGGGAAGGTCGAGGTCAATTGGGAGTTTTTTTTAGCCGACGGAAGGCATCCTTCAGATAAACATCAATATTATTACTTTAATGACGTAAACATTAATGTATTGTATTTTTTGGTTATTGCTATCTTTTAAATATCCTTTAATATAGATTTTGAATTAGGTCAAAACTAATAATTATATTTTAATATAATTGTTTTTTACTTTGAGTTTTTTACAACAATCAGTCACTAACAGTGCTGTTTATCATTTATTTTCAGCTTTTATTTTAATTATTTATTTAATATTATTCAATCCATTAGTCCTCGGTTGAGGAAATAGGATACGTCAAATATAAGATTACAAGAAATATACTAAATTTTACAATTAAGAATTGAAGGCCAAAAGAGGAAAGATAATATTCTATCTTAAATTTTCAGTCGACGGAGGAGGCAGCAGAAGATCGTGCGTAGGTTCCGTCGAACATGAAAAGAAAATAAGTCAGCAGTTAAATTCTAGTAGAGTATAGTTCTAAAATAATAGGAGAATTTGATAGGACACCAGCAAACTGTTTTAGTCCTTCCTATCTACGAACTCTCTCAGTGAATAAAACAGATGCTCTTACAGATTATCAAATAAGTCAATACTAACAATATTTTTTTCCCATTGGCTCTACAGCCCTCGTGAGGGCTTTGACCTACCAGGACGATTGCCGGACTGTCTTTCTTCATGACACATTCCCGATTGGAATAGTATGTGGTCAGAGTATCGATTCTCCTTCAGTATTTACCCCAGTTCTCGTGACCATGTTGAGTACAAACTTCCATCCTGTTGCCGGGTTTGGAACCGAGGACCTCTGATATGTCAGCGGTGGCGCTGATCGCTACACCACACAGCAGGTCGGCAATAATTCTAAAATGGTATAATATTAGCATAGAACGTCCTTGCGTAGGAAAAACACATGTCTCAGGTTTGTTGGTGGGCAACACAAATAAACAGAATTCCATATTCCGACAACGTGGTCCGGCAACGAATAGGTTTCCTTGCAGTAAGTTACGTACCTAGATTCCACTAATTGAGTACAGACCGG
Organism: Eucriotettix oculatus; assembly: GCA_034510155.1. Classification (NCBI taxonomy): domain Eukaryota; kingdom Metazoa; phylum Arthropoda; class Insecta; order Orthoptera; family Tetrigidae; genus Eucriotettix; species Eucriotettix oculatus. Next base: position 126,727,457 of record CM067376.1, on the reverse strand, counting down.
GAACTGAAGACAACTTCGCCAGCCTTTTCTAGTCTGCACACGAACTTAATATCAGTTTTCTATGGTCTGAACACAAAATCACCGCACAGAGGCTACACCATACTGCTAAGAAGAACCCCTCTTGTAGTGAACCAACTGTCAAAGATATGAGAACTTCTATATTATACCACCATAAACTGCCCCTGCTTCTTCGCACAACGATGCCTTGGAATGGCCAGTGCTCGATCTTTTCTGACTTCATTACAGAATATGTGGCAATTACGATATCTAGTAAATAAAGTAACGCTCTTTTCCATAATAATTAAATATAATAAATTTACGTCCAATTACAGACAGGATCTTGAAAATAAAACGTGTATAGTAAAATTAAAGAAATCATGTATAATGACAATATTATTGTTTAAATTTTTAATGAATTTATTGGATTGAATGAATTTTTCTCCGTTATTGAGTCAGCACGAGCAATTGGAAGCAAAATATGTTTGATTGGTTGTAAAGCAATAATAGAATAGAAACGTTTCTTTTTATTTGACATACAATTATTTTTAAGTATGAACATATATTCTGGGTAATCCTTATGCATAAGAATTTTTTTGTAGGTAACAAATGATTATAGTCGAAGTTCTTGTTTTATGTAAAGACCATGCAATGATAAAATTTGTGTTTATATTGGATGGCTTTTATCGGTTTGGACCATACTCAAAAAAGTCGTTTGGCATAAATTCAAAAAATTTTAATGAAATAGTGTCTGTTTATCTAAGGCTTTTTAATCGATAAATATCAATTCAATAGACTTTAAAATATACCGTGAATCATATTTCACTAGCTGCAATGAAACTGACGTACAAAACGAGTTTCTTTCGAAGTTTATCACTTGAAATCATCACTATGAGGTTCAACCAAAACACACACAAAACATTGACTCATAAAATTTATATTCAATCATAGAATGGTATAACATTCGGTCGTTTCATGACACACTACTATAACTAAAATACCATTAAGCTCGTAACGTGACGTTTTGAGTCACCGCGTCCGCGTCTGCCAAGTCAAATTCGAAATTAGTGCACAGGGTGTCTGGTTAGTTTAATCTCCTTGAGGCAGGGAATTACTTTGATCCCGAACACGAGACTAGAATTCACTATTTTTCTAGCGAATTTATGATTAATGTTTAGTTAATGCCGTTGTTGAAAGGCTAATGCGGGTGTCATTTGTTGTCATTCTGTGGGAAGGTGAGTTTGAAATGTTCATTAAAAGAACTAATTATGTTTTTGTTAACAAACGTATTACCTAAGGAAATTATTCACAAAAGTATTGCAAAGTTGAAAAAATTTCAGTAATTAAGTGAACCAACTGGATCCCTTGTCTCAGATTCAAACGTGTGCGGGAACGACCCTCTAGACATCTAAGATTGAGAAATCTTGACAGCGTACCTCGACTCGTAGCTTCTCTCTCTCTCAGCTTCTCTAGATCACTGAAGGAGAAGTACTGTCTGAATACACCAGAATGCTCTCCTCACTGTCTCATCACTACGTCTTCTTCAACGGGAGAAACCAAAATTCCCTATCCTCATAGCATCACCGCTTTGAGAAATATAGAACCTTTTCGGCGATCTTCGTAGACCACGAAATATGATTGTGTTATGTAACCACGTAGGCTTCAATTATTTAAGACGTTTCCCGGGCTCCTCGTTTCCTACGTGAGTGTAATGCGTCCGTGCCTAAGTGCCATCGCAATGGAATCAGGATGAGGCAATCCGGCGCCTTATCTAGATCACAATACTCGCTAATTTTTCTGATAAAATTTAATAATTACGTAAATAACGCGCTACACTTCTTTGTTAATTTACGAAATAAAATATTATCTCTTGTTAAACATGTATTTATGCAGGTCGGGAGCTGTACAGAAGATTATGGAGGATAATATCAAACTCGTTTCAATGCTGGATGCTGAACCACGCCAATTCAATTTGACATAAGAGAAACTTGTGTATGAAATTGCAGTCATCATTTACCGCAGCCCGCAAACTGGGACTAATAATGCTCGGGAATCGATACGCTGACCACGTAACACTCCAATTTCGGAATATGGCATGGGAGATGACAGTCCGTACTCTGTAGCCGACCCGGTAGGCCAAGGCCCTGAATGGCCTGTAGAGCCAATGAAGAAAAATAAGATTTATCTCAGCCAACACTTTCAAATCTAAATGCGAAGAATAGCCTTACTGAAAAGTCTGTTTTGCATACAAGCAGTGATGAAGACATGTAATATTTCCAAATGTCAAAAAATTGAAAATATTTTGCATTTCCTATTACAAGTGCTTGAATTGCAATTTTTACGGCTATTCCCTTAATATTTTCTAGTCTCCATACATTCTGTTGCTTATATGGAACCTAATAATCAACAATGGGAAAAACTAGACTTTTACTGACTGCATAGAGTGATCCCGTTTTTTTAAATACAGTATCATGAGGATTAATAGAGGGAAAACCAAGGTAATGGATTGTAGTATGGGAAACAGTGGAATAACGTGGATGTTAGATTGGGAAGGGATATTTTGAAGGAAGTTAAGGGATTCTACTACTTAGGAAACGTAATAACTAGGGATGGTAGAAATATAGTAGGTATAAAGAGTAGGATAGCACAGGCAAGGAAGCTTTTCGCGAAAAATAGGGATTTACTTACGGGTAATATAAGTATGAATATTAGGAAATCGTTGCTAAAATGTTCGTATGGAGCGTGGTGTTATATGGGTGCTAAACTTGGACGATAGGAGTTGGGGAAAGGAAAAGAATAGAACCCTTTGAAATGTGGTGCTATAGGCGAATGCTGAAAATCAGATGGGTGGCTAGAATCACAAACGAGGAAGTTCTAAACAGAATAGGGGAAAAGCGAAAATATGGAGGACGTTGTCTAAGAGATAGATTAATAGGCCACGTTTTAAGACACGAGGGTCTTGTAAAATTAGCATTAGAGGGAAGTGTGTAAGATATGAACAGAATAGGGAGGTCAAGGATGGAAGACGCTAAGCAGAATAAGGGGATGAGGGGTGTGCTAATTATAAGAAATGAAAAGGCTTGCGTAAAATAGTTTATCATGGAGGGTTGCATCAGACCAGTCTTATGATTGAATACCGCAACAACAATAGTATACACTTCCACAGTTTTCGATTTGAGATAAAAATCAGTTACTTAATAAGGTAGTATCATTAATTAAATCGTTACCATTCGAACGATCAGCGAATAATTGTAGCCACATTAAGGGCCTGTGAGCTAATTGAAAAATATGGTGAAGTTTATGCGTAGAAGTGTATTTGAGCCGTGCCGAGGCAGAGCAGCGAGGACACTTGTTTTGGAGTGCTGATGCCATGGATCCTTGTGTACCCGCCTTATTAAGCCGCCAAGCCACGCCACGCCGCGTCGCAGCTGCGTCGCTCTTTCCTCCGGCTAATTCCTTGAATAAGTACCACGAGATATGGTCTATCATTTGGCGCCTCTGCTTGTTGACGAAGCTAAAGTGCTGACAACTTCCTCTGTCAATAGGAACAACACCAGCGTGCAGCTGTTACTAAGGTTGGAAACGTCGATCGTAAGCTTCCTGTAGAAAGGTATATTAATCCTCGAAAGAAGCGCTTCCTGGAAGCCATAACTAATTTCATAAAGGTGAACGGATGCACAAACGATGCTATACTTACAAATCATTGCTTGCCTTTTGAAAAATTACACTTGTTTTTTTTTAATCCAAGTGATTGGAACTTTAAATGTATAGTAACTGTGGCAATAAAGCTTTAATTCTAGAACGATTCTAATCGCACATCAAATCTAAAAATCCTATTCTCACCAAAATTTTACCCTCTCGATCCGGAATGAGTGGAGAAAATTAAGTACTGCTACGAAACCGATACAAGCTTTTTCGAAGAGAAGTGCGAACTTCTCGAACGTTTTAAATAGCTACTATGAATACAGTCGAACTTTCTGAAACGGACACTTCTAATAACCGGACATCTCTCATATCCGAACAATTTCATTTCCCCCGGCATTATTCCAAATATTTTACTAGGACGCTCTAATAAACGGACACTGACACTGTTTTTACAGGACTTTCGATAATAATGTCTCCAATAACCGGACAGAATGCTGAAAACAATTCAGGGTTCCCGACGGCTGTACCTGTACTCGTTCACTTTGAGGCAGATGAAGCTGCAATTTCTCAATCCCGAATCACTTTCACGAGTCCTTCTCAGTTCTCAGACAGCCGTAATTTGAATCGTAGAGGAGTTACGTGTGTTTCGGGTTCAAAGTATTTACGGAGATGAATGCGAAAAAAAATTCATTCCATTAAAGAAAATGTGGAGTTAATTAAAGTGTATGAAAAAGAGAAAATCAGAGCTGGGGAAAACCAAAGTCGCCGAAATTTTAAAAATAAACAAAATCTTTTAAAAACGAGGATAGAAAACGGGAACGACGGATTGAAGAAATAACATTTAAAAACATCCTGTCTAACTATTAAGAAAACTATGTACGAGTGTTTTACATACGAATTTCCGGTCGTTTAATAAAACGACTATTTTTTAAGGAATACTTAGACTAGAATTTAATGCGCCTGCGATCAATTTACGCAATGCCCATTCTTCACGTATTTCTTATAATTAGGGTGCGAAGAGTGTGATTAGTGAATTGGTAGGTGAAACCTAGCTTAGGTTTCCGGGAATGGAGAGATGTGGAGTCGGTCCTTGGCCGTCGACTCGGATTAGCTCAGTTGGTTCTAGTCCCTGGTCCGGTTGGCATTTTCCATGCTTGTATTGCTTCTAAAAATTAGCTATTTGCTTTACTGAACTTTAATTTAAGTATTTCCACTTCCTTAAACTAGGAAAAAGGTTTTTGTAAATTGTCAAAGGATTAGGTGGTGTGAACTTCAAGGCAAATTGATACACGGAATTACTTGTAAGGCGTTAAGTGGCGAAGCGGCTGCTGTGGACACTATTGTTGTGGCAGAATGGACAAAGAAATAGGCGGATCTTCGTGAAGGCTACTCGAAAACTAATATTTTAATTGCGACTAGACTGCACTATATTTTAGAGCTCTGCCAAACAAAACGATGGCATTAAAAGGTGAAACATGCAAAGCCAGGGAAAACATCGAAAGCAAGGTTGAAAATTATGTTGAGTAAGAATTTGGAAAGCGATTTTGAACTTCCGCTATTAATAGGCATAGAATGGAGGAAAAATATAAAATGCATGAATAACGAGTGATATCATAAGTGACTGACTCAATACTTTTAATGGTTAAATTTTGGGACATGGTAGAAAACGCTGCCTCTCACCCGAAAATAAATTTTTTAACGTTAAAATCATTTTTCTACTGCCAAATACGTCAGCCGAGTGTCAACCTCTAGAGCAGGGCATAATCAAAAACTTTAAAGTGAATTTCAAAAAAATTATTTTGCGTCATCTTCTTGCCCTTGCCCAGATGGACACCTGCACTGCTTCAAACGAACTTTCAAAGACAATTGACGTTTTAAAAGCAATTCAGTGATTACTATTTCTATGAAAAATATAAATAATGAAATTGAACTGTTTTCAGAAATAGAAATACCTTAGGAAGAAACCTAGGCTTACAGCGATGAAAACGCCGAAAATGGAATTGTATGTGTGTATTGATATGCATACTGAATGTTGCAACCTTCTAATAAGCGGACACTTCTAACAAGCAAACAACTTCCCATTCCCCACAAGTGTCCGCTTATGTATAAGTTCCACTGTATATGTTTCTAGCCTAAGTTCCGAAGATACGTCACGTCATACTAATCTGTCATATCTCTGGATGGTAGCCGAGTAACGCGTCCAAGAAGAGAGACTATTGTACACTTCTCAGACTAAGGTTTCTGATAATGTTGAGAGCAATGCACAGGGTTTCCTACCCCGTAAATAAATAGTTATGAGGGAATAAGTACACATATTATATTTTTCAAAGACCTATAAATAAGTAAACCACGCGATTTAACCTTACTGAATACACGTCTTTACAGTAAAAGGTTTTCCCTATTTGAGTTGAATTATATAAAATTATAAAGTTAAATATATTATTGAAATAAAATAAGCCATAACTTTATAGGTTGCTGAAGACATAAATTTCGTTTCTAAGTATATTAATGAAATAATTTACATTATTTTTTCGCAATTTGATTTATTGTCTACCGAAAGAACAAGAAATCGTGTAATCTGTTCTTAATGAACGTTATATTTTTGTACAGGTAAAGGCTGTAAAGTGAAATTACTTTTTATTAAATTATACTGTGCGTCTTTAGTCGCATTACTTCCTAGGAAAAACACTTCTTGGCGGTAATCCACTTGTATCAACTTACCTATAATAGCATTAGAACCTTCTAGTCCCCAGTCTATAGTTGAAGTAATCTTCCCGCAATTTTCATAAACGTCATGCATGGAAAACACTAGAGAAACTTGAATCAGGTTGTTTGGAATCTCGGTACTCGACCCACACCGTTAACTTAATTTCAAACATGAAAGAAAAGAAAGACATATACTTAGGTATTTCTCCCTCACTCTCTCCCCCTCCTCCACCCTCTCCCTCTCTGTGATTTTTCAGAGAATTTTTCCTTTTTTCCTAATTTAGTCAGAATTTAATGTTCATCTTTTTAAGAGAAGCAATTACGACGCAACTAATTTTTAACCCTGTGATCCTTGGCAAGATTTGGGAACATCTTTGGCTTACAGTCTTATTTCAGTTTTATTTCAGAATCGAATTATCGGAATGGGATAGAAAAACGTCGACCGCTGCAGGAATCGAACCTTATTGGAAATTTTCGTCTCTCTCGTTGTGATAGTTGTTTTCAAAACAAGTAGGTGCTTTAAATGACAGCTCATATCGCGCTGTGTAAATACAGAAACCGTTTTAGATAAGCCGTTACGAAAGTATATGGTTAATAAATATTATGTTTCTCAATATGCACTTCAGTTTTAACTTCAGATATGGCATTTGCGACGAATGGATTCTGTATGAGATACAGTCTGAAACAGTATACGTTCTAAATATAAGGAACCGTTGTACGCACGGTTTCTAAGTGATTTACTGGTGCCTTTGATGAAGACTAATGTGCGAACATAACAGAATTTTTACTTTCTGGACGAGTGCCAGGTTGATATAAACGATCTTTGGCCGTGCCAAATAAAAACTGCAGTTCACAAAGGCACCTTATCCAGGAATGACAAGACAAGTTCATTGTTGGCTGTTTAACAGTGCTAAAGACCCTTTCCTGAAACTATGAGATTCTTCTAGATAGTATTTTCAAGTTGAATCGTAGATAGTCTACAGATCTGAAGCATTTCGTAGCAAAATTGGCTGTAACTGTAATTTATGTTTTTATCATTACACACGTAGTAAAAACAGATACCGTTAAATTATAATATATTCTCGGGTTCCCAACTGTATTAAATAGTTAACCAAGCAATAAATCCCAGAATATTTTATTCTTAATGTAAAAAACATCCTCTCTCGCTTATACTGTTAGTGTTCTAAAAATTGGGATGACTAATGAAGAAAACTTCCTTTGAAGAAAATAAAAACCAAGGTCTTTAGAAATTGTAGGGATCTTCCATGCTAATACCTATAAATAAACTTCTATTGGTTATTTAATGATCTGGAAAACATATATCGACTGTTTATTCAGCACTTTGCTAAGTTTTTATATAAAAGAAAGTAGACATGTTGATCAGATAGACTGTATGATGAAGTAGAATAAGAAGAATAACCAGAACAGTCTCATAAAATTGATGAGACTGTTCTGGTTATTCTTCTGATAAAAGAGAGTTAAATTCTATATTTTTTATTAACGACTTGTATTTAAATATAATTCCAAATTAACTTAAACAAATTCTTTCATTTTTACGTATTTTGTAATGTGGGAGCCACCGTTTTATAATGCAAAATAGTGACTGTGTATGGAAGACTTAAAGAAAAATCATTTTTTGTAACAACTAATTCAATTCATAAGAAATTAAACTAAGAAATAATTGCGTGATTTTCTCAGATAACCTCGGAATTTTTTAGGATAAATTTTACGGTGTTTGAGAATTAGATGCGTCTTTCTCTACGAGGATTTTAACCCAGCCTTTTCCTGGTTGTTGCAATGGGACATTAACGACTGCACTGTTGATCTCGATTTTACTATAAGTTACGTTACTATGCTTCAGAAAAGTATGCTAATACAATAAACGGTCCAAGAAAAATATTCTCAGGCTTCTTTTCTGAAGACCTCTCCATATCGTTTCCTCTTTACTCGCACTGTCTTGAGGGTAAAGTTGTTTTCATCAGCTTGCCGATAAATCCCCAACTCTCTGTTTTTCAGCATATCGCACAGCCTTTTATTAAATTATTATGTCTGGTTGTTGACTCCTTGCACCTGCTTTTAAGTGTAAATTATATTTTCTTCGATGAAATAATAAAATAAATACCAGATCGTTACACAAATTATTTAAGTGACCTTCGATTTTGGAATTTAATGAATGTCTACTTGTTTTACTTACCTGAAGATCACACGTTTAAATGTTACCATTCCCATTTCCTTTGCGTGAAAATAGGATTATTCGTTTCATTCATATTCATTTACCAAAAAGACCTCTTTAATCTTCAATTAAATTTTGATTAGAATGGGAAATAACGCACAAAATCCTTCAAATTTACTAGTTCCATAAAATTATTTTCGTCTGGAAAAGAAGAAAAGCTTAATTTATTAAATAGGCTTCCTGAATAGCACTTAACCATTTAAGAGACATTTTTATAATTTTTTATTTTCTTTTCGGTACTTTTTGAACCCTCTTTAGGCCGTGGAAATATAATAATATTTGCCTTGATGTCGTCAATGTTTAATTAGTGTGACTGTGGGTTTTACTTGTCAGGTTTATAAGGTAATAAAAAATTAAATTTTATTAAAACAGTTTCTTGTAATATTTCAATTTTTTTCCATTAAATTTTTTAATTTTTTTCTGGAGATTTCAACTCTCTTCTGGTTCAGTCTCGTCTAAAATATATTATAATATTAATTATGTACAAGTTCTTCACAATTTTAAAATTCTTCTTCTTCGGCTCTACAGCCCATTGAGGGCCTAGGCCTACCGGGTCGACTGCGGACTGTCAGAATTTGGATTGATATGTGGTCAGCGTATCGATGTCTTGCATTCTTGGTTTCAGGAAAGCTTTACCCTTTGACTGCAATAATAAAACGATTTTTTATTTTCCTTACCACGGTTTGATCAGTTACTCTTAACCATTTTTTGATTTTTACTACATCAAAAGCTTTCAAATCGCAAGATCTGCGATCTTCCATTACGATATTTAAAGATTTGTGCAGCTGTCCAATCCTCCAAATAAAGTGTTTGATGACAGCTCTAAATTCATCTTCTCCCATTGTCTCCGCCTGACTACACATCTAACTGTGTAGAACGCTGCCAACAATAAACTACGACTGGCATATGCTTAAAATTTTAACAATATCTTTGAAACGATTGTTACCAAAACAGCGGCTCAAAAGTGAAAACTTCCTGCTCTTTCATAAAATTTTACCAGACTTATCGAATAACCCAAGAATAAAAAATTTGTATCAAAGTTCTTTTATCTGTATAAAACGTCTTGATTTGCTTAACCCTCATGAAAAGTATCTTGTAGTACTGTAGAGATACAATTTTATATAATTATATCAGTATAAAATTTCTTTTAATTTATAACTATTATATTTCAGGGTTAAAAAAATACCCGACATAATTATCTCTTAACCATATAGTTATGGTGATTTCAGGTTAAAGAGCTGTAGTGAAAAAATATAATTTAGGAATGTTTTGAAACGAAAAGAAGTGTGACAAATGGAATAGCCTGGAACCTAAACCATTACTTTAAAAGACAGTTGAAGCTGCTAGGGCGTTTGTTCACTCCATGGACGGGGCTGTACTCGCTGAAATAATGATAAGAAGAACAAGAGAAATGCAATAAATTTTGTAAGCCTCTTTTTTTCGTAACGGTGCTTCTATTGTCACTGCAGTTGCTACGTAGCTATATATTATACTTCTAAAGCTACCGTTCCAAAGTTCATCGCTATATTTTGACTACTTACGCAATTTTTTTAACATAACTTTGATTTATTTGCCATAAATAATTACACTACCATCGAATTTCTATCTTTAGTACAGTTTTAGTGTTTTTTCGTTGGCTGCCGACATTATGCGAAGAAATTAGAAAAGAAATTTCCTTCTGGTGGTGTTTGACTTCTATAAATTCCAATCCGTCAAAGTGATTTTCAATATTGAGAATTGCTGTTACCAGAACAACGGGCTTGGTTAAATATGATGTATTTTAGTTCGCTTAACGCCACCAGCCTTAATATCTTCAAACGAACGGATGTTCTGCACGCTATCAGCTAAACGACGCCACTACAAGCCCTTTAATAGCTCTGAGATACACAAAGCATATGCTCCGCAACAGACTCGTGTGTTCTAAAGAGGAGAATTACGTAAAGTCTTACGGATAATCCTATTCATCGAAATTTAAATGCCGCATCTCCGGGGTATAAAATGCTCTCAATTAAGTTTAAGCACGAGGATCTTGACCGTACTACGTTGTCGAAATTTCACTGCTACTTCACTTCGTTTTTATTTATATAACCCAGGTATAGTTTTAAATTTGACAATAATCTATCGATAAGCACGTGATTATACCGGTAACGAAAGCGTATCAAGTTTGAAAGTTTGCCTTATCAGACCCCCTATCCTGTCTAACCTTATTTCATCATGACCCGCGTGAACCTAACCCTCAATAGAGACATAAATATACGAATACCTTAAATGAGTACAAACGCTTCCAAAAAAAGCAAAAATCCTTTTCATATTATTCTCCGATAAGCCGAAAATACTCCCGACATCTTCAGAGAGTCAAAATTAATCCGCGTACTCTGTTGTTGTGGTATTCCGTTCCAAGACTGGTCTGTTGCAACCCTCCATGCTAACTTATCTTGCGCAAACCTTTTCATTTCCATATAAGTACCATATCCCACATTCTCCCTAATCTACTTGGCGTATGCCATTCTTAGCCTCTCTCTTCTGTTCTTCCCCCACACACTTCCCACTAATGCTAATTTTACAAGACCCTCCTGCCTTAAAACGTGGTCTATTATTCTATCCCTTCTCTTGATCAACGACCTTCATATTGTTCGCTCTTCCCCTAATCTATTTAGAACTTCCTCGTTTGTGATTCTATCCACCCATCTGATTTTCAGAATTCTCCTATAGCAGCACATTTCAAAGGTTTCCATTCTTTTCCTTTCTACAACTCCTATCGTCCACGTTTCGCATCACAACGCCAGACTTCATACGAATATCTGCAGCAATGTTTTCCTTACATTCACATTTATATTACCCGTAAGTTAATTCCTGTTTTTTGCGAAGCCTGCCTTGCCTGTGCTTCTACCATCCCTAGTTATTATGCTGACCAAGTATCAGAATTCCTTAACTTCCTTCAAAATATCCCCTCACAATCTAACACCCTTTGTTATTCAACGTTTCACATACTACACTCCATCACATTGGTTTATCCTCTATTAATCCTCATGTTGTAGTATTCCTCCTGTATCACATTCATGTCATTTATTATGGTTTCCAAGTCTTCTTCTGACTCCCCTAATACTACAATATCACTGGAAAAGCGTAGGGTTTTTAATTTTCCTCCTTGCAGTATGATTCCTTTTCCATATTCCGTTTTAACTTTCTTCATTGCATGTTTTATATATAGGTTAAAATGCCCACAATATCGTAAATGATGTTGAACATTCTTATGAAAGACTGAAAATGTTTTCCAAAACTCATTCATCTGTTGATTATGTTATATTATTATTAAATAATTTTGTAGCCTAATCATTGGAAAACTTTGATATATTAAATTGAAAATTTGTTTTATATGTTTCAATGTAACAAAATTTTTCATTACATGCCAAATGAGGTCCTTTTAATTTCAATATTAGATTGTTCAAGACGATTGAAGAAATTTTAGATTATAATATTAACTAAGATCTCATCATCGTTTTAATGTGTGTCTGTTGAAGTTCCTCAATAGTATCAAATGCAGTAATATATTTTTCTAATTTCCTTAATAAAACTTTTTCTGAATGTATATTCTGCGTTATTATAGTAAAGATCCTATGTGATCTATGTGAACCTACTGCACAGGTTAAGGAGAATCTTCCAGCAAAAGTAAGATTCAATAACCTAAATTAATTCGTGATGTGAAATGATTAATTTTTTCTCCTGTAATAGTTCGTGTCTTCTGCGTTCACATATCTTTTCATTTAGTGAAGAGTATAAATGTGCACAAAAAATATCTCTAGAATTTATGGAATATCTAACACATTTTTCTGTTTCGAGGTTATATTACTTCTTGGTTTACACGTTTGCTTTTATATTTATTTGTCTCAAACTGCCAGCGGAGTAATTATATATAGCCTATGCATGAATTATCCCGTGAATATTCATGACGAAAGCATTCTCTACGCTCGCCTCACCAGCAGCGTCATAGCGTGTAACGCGTAATAAAATTGAAAATTTAATTTCATAAACATGCTTCATGTGAGATTATTGTCGTATTCAAGGACTTCACTTAAAAGTCCTACGCGGTTAACTGCATTTTAATTTCCTTAGAAGAATTTTAATATTGCCATTAATGATCCCTCTACTGCTTTCTTCGTATAAAAAAATTCATATTAGTTCACTAGTTTTATATGTTTCAATGTAACAAAATTTTTCATTACATTCCAAATGAGGTTCTTTTCATTTCTATTTTAAGACATGAGATCTATTCCGGGGTAATATTTACGGGCCTTTTCATAGAAATCTCATAATCTTCCTTGTTGAACAATGAACACCTTGCTGATTTAGTCTTCTTATATGCCGGCACGAACAAGAGCAAGCGTACCTCCCTGAATCAAGCAATAAAAGACTACTTCTCATATCGAAACAGTCTCTCCCCGTCCTGCACTTGTTTACCGCCCCCCCCCCCTTCTGTCTCTCTATCATTAACCATTGTCCAAATTCTTATAGCCAATTGCAATCTACAATTTCTTGGCTTCCAAGTTCTTCGTTCTTAATGCCCACCGCTTAATGTCGAAAATCTATTTTCCTCCGTTTTGTAACACCTTTTCCCCATTCCATTATTTAATTTTCGTCGTTTCCGCGGACTAAGTCATCTACACTCCGAAATTATTTACCCTAATCCTTTGGAAGGAGGCACTTACCCCGGTACACAGTTGTTTTGGAGGAAAACAAACAGTCTTTTCACATCGAGATGTCGTTGAGTATCAAAGACTTTGAATAAACGAGTCCGGCGCCAAACTGCCTTGGTTTTAATACCCTGTCTATAACGTTCTTCAGTATCTCTTATTTTGTACCGCCAAAATTACGTATACCGTTGTGTTTTATCATTACAAGTAGAAACATCTGAACGGTCAATGCAACGTTGCTGACAGAAGTTTGAACATTCTTGTTTCGAATTGTAGTAACCGAAACTAGATTGAATTCACGATCCAACTAGTGGAGGGGTTCAAAAACCCCTTAAGTAACGGCTAAAGAGCTGAAACGTGAATACAATAACAATAATTCTTACTCCCAACCAAAAAAAGACTCACAGTACTCGTCAGTATCTGAGTGGAGGAATGCAGCGGTATTAAAAATGATGTCCGTGCAGTTGGCATTTCCATGTACAGGGTTTAGCAATAATGGCGGGTAGGGGTTGAAATGGAATAAAAGTAGCTATGTGTGAGGTTTTAACGAAATTCTTTTTTATTTAAAACATTCATGTATGCCCGTTCAAATAAAGAAAATAATTTCGGTAATTCCTCACACACAGCTTGTTTGTTCCATTTCAACATCGACACGCCCTTGTTGAAATACTCTGTTGAAGGTGCAGATGAGTCAATAACAGAAATAAAACTCTCACTGTTGCAATGACATTTATGAAGAGAAATTACTGTCGTTGTTTCTTTTAAATAAACAGTTCATCATTTGTGTCTCGGTAAAAGCTGAAATTCGGGGATAATTTTGCTGAGTGAGTGCAATTTTAAGGCAAATACTTTTGCGACACGATGGGAATTGCATCATTCGGCTTTTCTGCTCCTTTAATTGGCGGGTTATTGCTTTCCCTGCCCAGCGTCCACTGTCGGTGTTCTCAAATGAATCGAATGAGAGAACGGTCCGCTTAATTGTTGACGGCTCATATCAGAGGCACGCAACGTTTAGTGCGACCGTTTCGCTCCGAGATGGCATTACGTTGCACACTTATCGAGCGCTCAGTTCAAAGCCTTTCTATACATAGCATCTGTCTGTGTCCCTCCTCCTCCGGAAACGAGATAAAAGCCCAGCAGTACAGGCATTTTAATAGAGCTGCTAAAGCCGTGCGAAGTTTGCATACATCGGCGTCCGTTGAAAGCCATGTTTCGTCAACATTAAACGTAAAAGAAGAGACGAGATAAAGAATTCGGTACCAAAAAATAAAATAAAATCGATCTACTTCCACCGTATATCATAGTAATGCATCTACTTAGATTTAATATTTTAAGTCAATGATATTCTACATATTATAAAAATTGTGTTATTATAGACCGGGGGTCGTCAAACTCACCAACTCCGGGTGCTACATTCGAATTTAGTTATGGCTAGATGCTACCTCATCTCTTTCGCCACACCACCTCAAAATTTAACTTAAAAAACAATGTTTTTAAAACTCACCAATTTTTATCCTGTAATATTGTAACGCTTTATTGGGATATTGATTTTTGATTAAATTAAGACAGCAAAGAGACTAAATAATAAGAAAAATTAAAATTTTATAATATATATTTAACAAAACAATAAATAAAACTTATCTTTCTGCTATTTAAAAAATATATACATTTTAGATAAATGAATTTACAAATAAAATAAAACAATAACAAAACAAACTGATTCTTTTTCTCGAAGGATGATGATCTCAAACACCTGTTCTTTATATTCCCATGGAAGCAATGGCTACTGTGGCATTTAGTTGATGGCTTTGAGGGATTTATGGATTCATTTAGTACTTTACCAAATGACGACACCTGAAAACTCGTAGGTAGATCTTCAACGGAAACTTTGGAGCTATTGGAGAGGCAGCTCCTGGAATTTGAGGGCCGCTAACACTGCCTTTGAAGTCTGTCTTAACGCCTCGTCATTGCTACCTCCGGGAGCTTCACGTCCGCTCAACAATTTAACTGTCTTGAATCTTATTAATTCTTCATCCCACTCCAACAAATGCTATCTTTGAAATTCCCTTAATCACTCACTCAAAATCTTAACCATACTTCGACAACTGCTCTTTCTGAATTCCTCCGTCTAACTTCTCTTCAACACAACTCCTCAACAACCACCCGTCTCGACAACTCCTCAACAACTAACTCCTCAATCTTCTTCCAACAACCTCGAAACTTCCGATCTCTCCCTCTCCCAGCTAAATATCCACGACTATAGCTAATAGGAATTCATTTTACATTTTCGAGTTCCCCAAATGGGGTTCACATGTCTTGATTCAAATACGTGAAGCCTCACGCACCTGAGGTTACTGAACTTTCTGTTGAGACTGCAGCTCATCCACTCGACTCAGTATATGACTCTGCTGGCCAGTAATTTCAGAGGCGGCCTCTTTAATGATTGTTTATTCTGCCATTTCGCATTTTGACCGCCGCAAGTTCCGGAGTTCGAAAATTTAGTTTAACAAATTTATTAAAATTAAAATTAAATAAAATAGCCCGTAAATACGTGTACACTACAATATATATTACAAACGTTCATCAATTAACTTTATTTTTAAACTTGTTATTTCGACTCTTCCCCACTAATTTATGCTTAAAATTCTAGTAATTACGAAATATAATTATTAAAAGATTTACGAAATGTAAATCAAATTCGATTGGAACTGTTACTTCACTTCTCTGCAACAAGTTCGTCATGTCTGGTGAGTTTTTGGTTGCTGCCATTCGGATGCAATTGTCAAAGCAATTGTAGGTTTTCAGAAATCAAATAATTTTGACTTCTGTGTGTGAAATTTATTTCTCAAATCAGTATAGTTTTGTACAGCTATTTATTTGCAAGTCTCCCGGAACTCTTAATTCTATTTCGACATGCCTAATAATTATTTTGTGAGTTCAATATTTCATTTCAAAACAGATATGGAAACAAATTGAATCCATATGTTGCAGTAAATATCCTCATAGTGGTCACTGAGTGGATAATGAGGATGCTGAAGTAGATATTTTTATAGAGATTATTAGTGTACAAAATGAATGTTTTTATGTGGGATGTTTCAATCGTCAGTTTTCTAATACTGTGTTAGTAAAAGATACACGTGCATACTAAAGAGTAATCCAAAATTCAAATGTGCTCATGAGCTCAATTTTTACAAAATAATGAAGTACTTGGTATGGAACAAGAATTTTTAAACTGATTTTTAGTCTACATGTGTATTGTTTATTAATATTTGCGAACTGATTAATATCCCTAAATCTGCGATATTAAATAAATTATTTTATATAACAGCGACTGCTGTAAGGTTATTCAATTCAGCATTCAACAAAACCGGTCAGAGCAACCTGATGTAGAATGTATTTTTAAAATGTCAAATGCCAAGCCCAAAAAAAATGAGCCGGGCCGTTGCGCCTGTTCCGACGGTATGTTAGCTACATTTGGAATGTACAATTGTAGTTTTATGCAAGCATATGAGATGTGTAGGGAACGGAAATATAATTAAGGAGCGTTAACAAGAATTTTAAGATGACATATAAAGAAGAAAAAATGTTAGAATTTATAAGTTTCTCCCGGGTTTCCAACCGGGTTGAAGTGATAATCAGTGACTTCAGTCTGAGGAAGATAGCGTTGCCAGCCATTGAAACGTAACTGATTATCACTTCAGCCCGAGAGCAATTTATTCATGCCGATCACCAGGAAAGACTTCCTACTTTCATGTTAGAATTATTTATATAGAACAGGTTTTCTAATTTTATTGAATTTACAACAATTGTTTCATCCCGGGTTCGTCAAATTTTGAAACGAGAATTTATTGAAAATTAAGTAACTTTGCTAAAATCACAATGATGTTATGTCACTTTAAACTTCAGACGCTTCATTTTTGTCATAACTAGAACAAAAGTGAGAGCAGCTATTATTGAGTATGAGATTCCGTTTAACAATACTTATGTTGAATTTCCTTCGACTCATGATAGTACTCTTCACTCTAAGAAACGTAAAATTTACAGCAAAAAAAATTTAATAATGCATGTATTCGAACACACTTGTAGCAAACATAATATTCAGGCACTTGACAATCGTAAATAAGCTCTAAATTTAAAATATATTTACTATTACAAATAATGTTTATGTCCGTTATTTACCAATGTTCTTTCTCTTTGTTTCAGGTAAATAAAGATCAAGACTTGTCCATTCATCTTTCAAGTTAGTCTCATCAGCTAGGTAATTAATAAAGTGTGTTTGATATCCGTATTTTTATACAAAGCGGGTTTGATAAAATCAAAATGTTGAAACAGAGAGTACTCTCTTATTGAAATTAGTATACATAGCAACATAGAAAACTTTTTGAAACACGGTTAAATATAAAATAGTTGGTAATTCTTTCTCAAAAATTTATGGAGTAAAACGTCATGGCAATGTAAATTATTTTCTATATTGATACATTCGCCGAAAGCATTTGATATGTTTCTTATACATTTGTAAGTTTATAATGTGGCACCTGATGAGATCGACAGAGATGCAGAAAAAACATCCTGCCATTTCCTTATGTCTTAAAGTCTTGACTTTCTTGTTCAAATTATCATTATCAAGATTAAAAAGCTCATTGTGAGTGTCAAATTTTTCCTGACAATATTACATGGAACACAATGTTTTTACTTAATTTGTCTTACATTTGTGCGCGTATAAACTAAAATATTCAAGAACTAACAGAAAAAATATTATGCAGTGAGACTTGTTTTGAAATTCACTAAAATAGTAATGAATAGTATTTTCTGGAGTACTCACTTCGTGATTATTAATTAATTTTATAATTAACACGAGACTATTCTATAAAATTAGAAAATAGTTATAAACACCAAAATATAACTTTATCGGCAGAATTATATATATAACCAAAGTAATAAATAATAACGGAGTATGGATAAGGAATCATACTGCAAGGAGAAGAAATAAAAACCCCTACACTATTCCGTTTTAAGGGGAGTCTGGAGAAGATTTGGAAAATATAATAAGTGACATGAACGGGATCCTGGAGAAAGAATTTAATATGAGAATTAATAAAGGGAAAACCAAAGTAATGAAGTTCAGTATGTGAAACAGAGGAATAACAAACGTTGTCAGATTGGGAAGGCATATTTTGAAGGATGTTAAGGAAATCTGTTACTTGGACAGCATATTAATTAGGGATGGTAGAAGTATAGTTCACAAAATGATATAAAAGGAAGGCTTCCACAAAAAATGAGGAATTGCCTTACGGGTAATATAAACATGAATAACAGGAAATCATGGCTAAAAATGTTCGTATGTAGTTTGGCGTTATATGGGTGTGAAACGTAGATGGTAGAAATTGCAAAAAGGAAAATAATGGAAGCCTTTTAAATATGTTGTTATAGGAGAATGCTGAAAATCAGATGGGTAAATAGAATCACTAACGAGGAAGTTATAAAGAGAATAGGGGAAGAGCGAAGATTTGAGGGCGTTGACTAAGAGACGGGATAGATTAATAGTTCACGTTTTGTGAGATTAAAATTAGACGGAAATGTGTGGGGTAAGAACAAGAGGGAGGCCAAGGATGGAATACGCTTAGCAGATTAGGGGAGATATGTAATGTAGTAGTAACGCGGAAATGAAAAGGCTTGCGCGAGATAGGTTAGCATGGAGGGTTTTATCAGACCAATCTTAGGACTGAATACTACAACAACCAAGGTAAAAAGTTATGTTATAATATTAACTGATAATTCAACTCATTGACCTTGAGAATGAGCGTTGATCAAAGTCACTTGTTTCATTCCAAGGGGTACAAGAAAAAATAAAACTGGAAGAATAAACGATCAAAGTAATTATACCTAATAGGACACTTGTACCGTGAAACGGAAATAGAATATTAGTTTAATTTTTATAGTGCTGTTAAAAATTGATTGTTTTTCAGTTATCCTCCTGAGTACTTGTAAGGTACTATACAGGAATCCTGGGGAACAAAATAATCGACCATCTGAGCGAACAGCCTTGCTCAAGCCGTAGAAATGCCCCTTCACCAGTTTCTTTGAAACCTCAAAACATGCAGTCCTGATAAGTACTTGTCAGTGGTCGTAGCATATCTTATTCTATAAGCGTGCCAACGTTTTAAACTGTCACATTGTCCCTGGAGTGCACAGAAAATCAAAGTACAATTAGTTGTTTCTAAATTCACTGTCATCTGAAGGTGAATTTATAACAAAAAATTAGCGACGAATATCCCCAATGAGTGACGAAGAGAGATAAAATATCCTCTGAACTTTAGACTCTGACAAGAAATATTAATTAATTGGCACGTCTCTAGGGGCAAAATATAGTTAAACATTACTTATAATAACATGATTCAAGCATGCATTTACGTGTATGTTTTTACGTATTTAACAGTAATCGTACGATTCTACTAGACGTCATCGCTCATTACCCACTACCACAACAATAATCAATCAAATATTTATTTTTCTTACTTGGCTTGTATTTTCTGATAACCGCTTTGCTGTAATATACTACGCAGTTCACAACACGTAAATGGGAGTAAATTTTCTCCTTAACTTTAAACTAACATAATTATTACTACCAATATTTTATATAATTTCTTACATTCTCTGACTGTTTTCAATTTATTAATAATATAATAATATGAGATAGAAAATGTATAAACTTTCTTGATTCTTTAAAATTCAACAGATGAGGTTTCAAATTATGGAACGAAACGTCAATGAAGTAATATGACTAAATTTTGTGTATGTACCGACTTATAGGCTGTTTTACTACTGATTAATATTATTTACTGCCCTTTGTTGTTTTTAACATTTTTACTTTATCTTGATTTCTTCACCATCTCTGTTAATTTTATAGGTTCACATTGTTGTTGTGGCATAAGTCCTATCAATAGCCTGGTGCAACCCTCCATACTAACCTATTCTTCGCAAGTCTTTTCATTATATATAACTAATACGTCCCACATCCTCTCTAATCTGCTAAGCGTATTACATCCCTGACCTCTATTCTCTTCTTACCCCACACACTTCCCTCTAATGCTAATTTAATCTATTCCTTCTCTTCGTCAAAGTACTCCAAATCGTTTCACATATTGATTATATTCGTTCACATATTGAAAATTAAAGACGAATTGGTATGGCATTGAACCAGTTGATTAATATGAGCGTAGCACTTTGTTTCCTATTTCTGATAAGGACGCTTCGCAGTATGGTAGTGTTTCCTCATGGACTCGTCTTAGCATAGCGTTCCATATTCCTAACTAAATCTTGCCTGTCAAAAAAAGAATTCTGTTGACTTTCAGTTCAATGAAATTTTTTACCAATTTATTAATAACGTCATTCCCTAAATTTAGATCTTTAGTCAAAACTTAATAAGTATTAGTAATTTCTCAATTGTACAGGTCATTCGTGTTTTTAGATATCTTTAATACACCTTATATTTTATCTATCGGTTCCTAGTAATACGGTCATAAAAAGCGGTATACGTGTAATTTTTATGGTATGCATTAGAGTTACTTATGAACAAAGGAAAATAAACCTTCGTTATGAGAATCACGTGTTTACCTGAAAACCCGCAATTGGATAAAATTTTTAATAGAAAATTGTGCATCCAGTCTAAAAGTAAGATAAAAAAAGAACTCACAACAAAATTTTCACAATAATTTACTTTTTACAAATAAACGGAAGTTATAAAAATGCTTTTCAAGACAGGTTTATTTAATATGTTTGTTACCGCAAGAGGTATGGATCTTATATGTTTTAGAGTCTGTCTGGGTTAATGTCACAAACTTGAATCTCGTTCCTTCCCCAAGATCACGTCTTATTGAAACTAAGATGTCCGGTCTATTGTTTAATATCTTTGTTATTCTGGACAAAAGGCAAAAAATAAATTATTTCTACGTATCTATATAAATAAATGGTTACATGAGGATAATCCTAAAATAGGCAACTCCTAATAAATAACATAGAAAGGGAATTGAAATTGCGGTACGTGAAAGTTAGCCAAGGTAGCCAAGGGTTGAGTAGGGCCCCGGGGTATGGGTTAAAGATACTGCCCAGTGACTCATAAAAGAGATGCTGGTAATATCCTAGAAAACCTGCATCAGGTATGCCGGGCTTTTGGATACTATTCTCTCGGCCTTCCGAATGACTCTTAGAGTTATAAGGTTTCCTACAACACTTTCCCTTAGGTGTACCTATTCTTTTCCTTACGATTGCCGTGAACATTTTTAGCGCTGATAATCCCAAAAAAGGTTTCTAAGAATATTTTGATGGTTTAGGTTCCTTCCTCTCTCTTCCCCCTCCCACTCCTTTCAGGCCAAAAAAGGTACCACGTCCATCTTTTCCTTTTCAACTTCACGTTTGTCCCGTATGTCCATCCGCCACACTTTCAGGATAAAAAAAGTCCCACGTCAATTCCTGCTCTAAGACTTTGTTTTTCCTTTACGATTATACTATTCAAGGGTCATACCATAAAGAAAAATAGAACTTACAACAAGAACCCTACCAAGTAAGACGTTTTACCACTCCGCACGTGCTGCGGCGGCAACGATGACGTTCGCGAAAAACAATTAAAAAGTATTATAACTTAAATGTCGTCAGTTCAAATTTTGCTCTAAGCGATTTTCATCTCTTCGATATCTAATAAAATTCTATGGTGGAAAACATTTCAATGACGATGGTGATAGGAAACAGAATGTGCAGACTTGGCTTTCATCACAGGTGGCATCTTTGTTTGACGAAGGAATACTAAACTTTTTTCCAGTTACCACAAGTGTCTGTATAACGGCGGTGACTATGAGGAGAAGTGGTGTAAGCTAATGATTAATAATGAAATATAAGAAAAATAATATTCTATAAATATCGGTGCTTATTTCAAAACATCCCTCGCACACCATTTTGATACATTTTAACAGGAAAAAAATGATTTCCGAAATATTTTGTAGTTAAATCGTAAAAATACAACATGTTGTTGCTGACAATGATACAAATTGTGACTGTTTAGCCGAAAACTTAAATAATTTGGTGAGATATGAAATATACTATTCCACAATTTTCATTTTTGGTTTCAATATTTTGGCTATGTATGTTTCAATTACTTAAATACAGTTGTTATTTTTCGCAAACCATAGTTTGATAAATTTCTTTCAAATTCTGAAGACATTAAATGGGCTGAGATTGTTTATTTTTTAATAGAGCAAACATTAGTTAGTTACATTAGAGGCACAATGTTCACAAAATTAACTTCAGAGTCTTTTAATGAATAAGAAAAGTTTTAAAAATAAATGGTTAATGATGAATAATATTTATTTTATTAAATCTAGTGAAAGAGAAACCACGAACATCATCGAGAGGAGATTCGGGGCTTGAATCGTAATATTTTGCCCGCAGTATTGCAGGGAGAAAATGTCACGGAAGTGGTCGTGGGAAGGGGGAATGAGCGGGTCGTCTTGAAGGGCGCAGAGATCGACTCCCGTGGAGAGAGCTTCCTAATTTGGCGGCGCTTATTGGCCGCTTCCTGCGCCGCGGAGATAATTGGTCCAGTTTCCTGCGTGGAGATCTGCATGGACGCCAACCCCTCCCACACTACCTTAAGGATAGCCTCTTCACATGCCGTAACTCAGCTTCCGCTCAACTTTGCATTAACTTACAATTTGTCCTTTGTAGTCCACCGCCGAAGATCTGAGGCTAACCTCTCGAATTAAGATTCGTATTTATTTAATAGAATATTCTATTATTGCCACTATTAGTGGTTGATACATCACTGTTTAATTTATTTATAAAAATATTTCCTTTGGACTGCACAATAATGTTTATAAACAGATTTGCTTCTTAAAATGTAATTTATTCGTCTAAAATTAAGAAATTTCGCCATTTATTGATAATAATAAATATAAATAACCGTTTTGGAAAAATTAAAGTCTGTGAATAACAAATATATATGAAGAATTAATTACCAGTATAACAGACTTATACACAAAACTTTTAAATTTTTTTATCATTAAGTAGACGTTGGACCATCTATGACACGGACCAAAATGGATGGTCGAAACGTCTACTTAATGTTTTAAAAATTTCAAAATTTTATATGTATATATATATATATATCTGTTATATGAGTCGTTAATTCTTTATATGTATAAATGAACGTTATTTCTTATTATATAAATTAATTTTTAGTTGCCCCCATTTTTACAGATTCATACCTACTTGTACACATGAACCGAGGATATAATAAAACAGCATTTGATTTTAATAATAAATAATAAAATGTAACGTATGTTACATGTATCTCTAAATTTTCATCTGACATTTCATCTGTCATGTGATTGATTCATTAGCCTCACGACAGAGAGATATGAAAATTATTAAACTAGAAACAAGTTATTAATAATTTCACAGGTTTCCTTACTCCAGGAGGGCCAGGGGGAATCCTATATCCTCAAAATATTGAAGACTTTGCTTGATCAACTATTTGTCATAAATATCTTCTACGTGAATTAATAAGAGCACAAAAGTTTCTGATCTATTTGGAAATGGATAATCCAAAACATTGTGGTGTACTAACAGCCATATAAGAAGGGTCTTGAAAAATATTACAAAACGGTTATTCATTAAATTAAATTTATCTGTATCATATCCTTTTTTTCTTCAAAATAAAATGGGTGCCAAAGTCAAGTCAGGAGCATGTAAACTAATGGTTTGTTGTGGAAGTCAGAAAAGGGCAAACGTACAAGATGTAATAAATAGTTGACCAAGCAAGCATTTCAATTTTTGAGGAAATATGTGCAAGTGAAATAAGAAACTATTAACAATTTACTTTTATTGTATTAATTTTTTTATCTTTTGGTTAAGAGGCTACATGAGGATGATTCTGAAACAGGCGTAGGAATGGAATTGAAAAGGGAGGGATGTGGAAGGTAGCGAAAGGTAGCTAAGGGTTGACTAGGGTCCACGGGCTATGTTTTAAGGATCCAACCCGGTGTTTCACCTAAAGTAGATACAGGAAAAAATCTAGAAAATCTGCATCAGGTTGATTTAATGACGGGAGACGAGTTTCCTGTACAATTATAATAGCATGTTTCTTTTTTCTAAACATAATTAAAATTATTCCTAGATAATTTCCCTTGGATTTTTAATTTTTTTAGTCCCTATACTTATTCCCAAATTCTCCTATTTCTCCACAGCAATTAAATATCCAACATGTATAGTCTCTTGGATGTTTCTCATTGAAGGAGCAACTTTTTTCATTTAGTTCTTATACACGTCATGTAACATAATTTTGTCTTTCGATTGGCATACTTAATTTTTCATATTATAAGGCTAATAGACAAAGAGAAATTCATAGCTATCGGTGCTAGCCTCACATCTTCCAGGATAAATAGTCGCGAAGGGGTATTTGAAGCACTTTCAGCTTGCACAGCGTAAAATATTACTTCATAATTATTCTAATTCGTCCTATGTATTTCCGCTACTATTTTTTCAGTTATTTTGGAGTCATAATGTTTTATTCCTTGCAATTCTCGTTCAGGTTCTTCTCTGAGTCAACGTCTAAAAGTGAATTTATATTTATTTTCACATTTACCACGATTTACATCATTAAGTTGGAAGGATCATCAATCTGTAAGGTCCGGGTTGAACCTAAAATATAAATTACGTAAAATTGAGGCTAATATTTTGAACAGTTTCTTACCGTAATTAACAGCACGCTCAATTTTACAATTTTTCCATTTTTCAGAGTCGTGTTTTCCTAATGGATATAAAACATTGATCATCAAATTAACAGTACGTTAATACTGTATTACCTTTATTTTGAAATGGTTACACCAATTTCATTAGAAAATTAATATTTTTTCGTGATATTCCTCTCGGGAAAACATTCTGGTTGTTAATTAGTTAATACGGTACGACGATTCAGAAACTGATATCTTTACCATCTTCACAGGTGACAGTTGCCGAAACGTCGTGGCGTATTAACGATATCACACGGTTGATTTTTCAAAAAGATTTTATACGATTATTAGGATATTTTTAACCTTTTTTAATAGGCCACGTTTATCGAAAAATGCATCGCAATTACTGCTACCAGTCAAACTGAAATTAGTAATTACTGGTAATATGTTCCAACATCATATTGTTAAACAAATGATGTAAATTCAGCTGCTAACCTAACACAGATCTAATCGAAGTGTTTATTCCAGAAAGAAGTGATTTCTTGCGTTGTAATATTGACATATTAAACCCTTAATCATAGTCAGAATAAGCTGAGAAGATGCAGGCGAGCGTTCGATAACCCTTCAATACTTGTTTGTTTGTAAACAGCGTTTGTTTACCACGATAGTTAATTTGCAATTCTAATGACGAACAAGAGCAAAAACAAACGGTAATAACTGGTTCATCACAAATATTCCCTTGGTGTTATTATCTTTCTTCGAAGTGATCTCTTATTAAGGTTGTAAGTGGGACAGGTTAAGATTATTTGAAAATTTGATTGCAGGGGTAGTTCACCGTAAACAAAAGGAAAATTTACCTAGGAAACCGAGTTGTTGAAAACATTTTAGTCATTAATTCACGTCTGTCACCGGATTGTCTTTTTACGTCACAAAATATAATTTAATATACATTAACGTGACCGTAAGCGTCACTGGACGTACTCAATTAAGCAAATTATTCTCTCTTTGGGCCTTTAATGTTTGCGTTTTTTCAAAATTTAACCTCAGGAGACATTTGATTACACGTCTTTACTTGAAGAATTAATTACCTATGTTTTGAACGAAACAAGGTGTGAGTAAAATAAAAAAAATAGGTATGTCCGTGAATTGGTCGTTAGTTGAATTCCTTTGAAAACAGACGTTAAATGAGATATTATTTATAATTATTAATAAATCAATACATTTATTATCTCTAGCAGCATTCATATTTCATACGATTTTTAAGACACTATCTGAATCGTGCTTAGTTCTTTAGTTTGATCTTCTTTATTTCGTAGAAAAACATTTAATTCGAGGACAGAATTAAGGTTCGCGTCCCGCTCCAGTCGATAATAGAAGGAATAATATATTTTGTAATTCTTTTTGTAACACTGAACGTATTCCTATTATTGATATAAAAACAAACTTGAACTACTCCTCGCTAATTCAATATTTTATTTTACACAAACGATCTTCGATATATTCTGTGTCTGGGATCCAGTGGCGGTTCGTATTTAAAGTTATATGCTACATCACCCCAATAAAATTTTTTACATAAAGTACTAATAATTCTACAGAATCCACAGTGTTGAAAACACTCCAATTCTACGTATAATAGAAGCAAATTTTTAATATTGTAAAAATATAAAATCAAATTGGAGCAAATTCCCAACACGAAAGTAATTCTACATATTTTAAATAAATATAGTTAATTTTAGGAAGAAGCTACATATTATGGAAATATTGTAAGCGGGATCGTATAGTAATTTTTTCAGAATTATAAAAATCTTCGAAAAGCCGCCCGTTAAACGTTTTTTATAAATAGTTTTTATTAATTCAAAAAACCACTATAAGTCTATAAACAATGTCTTATTAATTCTTCAAAAACATTTTAAATTGTTGTCTGATAGTGTCGCCTCTGTGCTAGCACGCACTGTCTGCCCGACGCTGTCCTTTTTGTATCTCATATAATTGTTAAATATTGGACGATACTGAAATACTACGCATGCACAATTCTTATGCCTGAGAAGATTCTTGTGCTATAAGGAATATAGCCCTGATGTATGCGGGAGGGAACTCGCTGAAATGAAGACAGTTTAAAGCCTTAGAAATTGAAGTAGAAATTAACAATACTAATAATACTATTATTTTAATGTTTCTCGATATTACGAAACAAATAATTCCTCCTAAATTTATTCATATGCTGTAGCAAATTAGCACATTGCACCAGCCGCCAGTGCTGGAATTTATTACAATTAAAAATTCCATTTCTTCTTGTATCTAATCCATGTTGTTTTGAAATTACACTGAGGTTTCAACATTCATCAGATTCTTCGTTCCTCAATGTTTATTTCCGACATTATTATGTATAGTTTCTACAAAAACGTAAGAAATTTCCTTTCGTTATTTCCTCCCTACCGTTCAATTGGAATTGTATGAAGATCCCAGTTGAGTTATCGTCAGTCTCTGTCACAGTGTGCAGGGTAAGTCCCACTTATTGGCAGTATGATATAGCGTGTACGGGAAGGCTTAACAAGATCCCCTCGTCCCAGCGGCAATCATCTGATAGAAGCAAAGCGAGTGCTATATTTACCCACCACGGAGAGGCTGTCAGTCATCCAGATGAATGAACTCCCCTTACAGAGAACCAAGGTCGCCCATTAAGTCTTCAATGTGGGTGTTCCTCCGCCGTCAATAAGGACTTTTGCAATTGTATCTTAAATGACTTGGTTCGAGGATACACTAAGACATGGAGCACTTTCCATTACACTCTAATAAACCCACGGCCGCAATTACCTCTTCAATTTGTAAATTGCTAACTGGATGTGTTATTTCGGCAATCGTTAATGGCTGAAATAAAATCTAAATTTTGTCATTTTAAAATTATAATAATATATTTGGGAAAAATATACTTATTTACATTATGTACAATTCTAATTTAAAATAAACCATTAATAAAATAATTTAAACCAAATCACAGTCTTCAAAATGTATTTATTAATCAGATTCTTTCGGCTATTTTTCCATAGCAATGTGTCATTATGAGTATGAATTGTTCGCATTCAAGTTTTACATATAAGTTGTTCTGTGATTGCAGCAGATGATTATGGCAAAATAACCAAACGATTCTGATTAAATAAATAAATTTTGATTACGTAATTTGGTTTATTTTGATAGTTTATACAATTTCTAACCACATATACTATATACTATTCTTAAATTTTCTAATTATAGTACTGATTCCTATTTCTTTCTTCTTTGGGAGGTTGAATTCTCGAAGCCGCTTATCAAATATACTTAAAGGAAAGAAAGATCTAGCTTAACCATACTCATAGTTGTGTATAGCTCTATCTTACTTCTAACGATTATACCTCTGTCATATTTACAGCTTACATACTTATCAAAGGAAGAACAACAACAACTTATTGACCATACAACAATATTAGTGCATTTAACTTTAAAACATCTCGAAAAGAAAACTAATTATCTTAAAATAGGTTAACACTATATATTTTATATTTCATTATGAAACACCGAAGGGATGCACGAGCATGAGGCTAAATATAGAATAAACAAAAAAATTCATTTCTTGTAATTAATATGTAGTTTACACATGTCTACTAAATTATTAAGGGCGGTTCTTTTATTTCATTTTCAATTAAATTTTGTGAGCAGCGGAACTCGAGGGTTCGTTGCCCTTGGTCAGAAATGTCATAAATCCTTCGGATGGAATAAGCTTCGGTCCCAAAATTTTGACAAGTCTGGTATTTTCTAACAGAAAGTGGAATGTCCAAGTGCGTGAGTTTTCGCACTATGGGTGAGACGTGAGAACCCCGTATTGGGGACTAGAAAATGGAAAATCAATAATTCCTGAAATGTGGAGGACGTTTATGTTGTTTTTTAATCAAGCATCTTAAATACCGAAGGATACTGGCGTTCAGTATTATTCCGCTGTGAACAGAGCCTTTACGAAATTATTCTTAAACATTTGCTATGCACATAGTAATACCTCTCTAAATGCGTCGATGCTCAGCAATTAATATTTTATGCTGATGCACGAATGTGATGTCATCTTGTTATTCATTTCTACTCATCCTGTTAAAACATATTAATATTTTATGGTGATGACTAATTATGTTAAAACACTTGAATGTATTGTTCAAATTAAATATGTTAACACTGGATTTACGAAAGACAAAGTTGGTCGACATCCAATGGAAGTTCTTTGGTACGATACATTAAGGTTTATGACTTGTCGCTATTTTAAAGACATAAACTTCAATGACTGGTTAAAATGGAAATTTCAGAATTCGCTTCGACTATGCCATTATCTCACTAGAAATGATTTCTCGTAAATCATTGCCAACACAATGTGTCACACGCATCTTCATTTCATTATGCGTTATGACATTACAATACGAAGTCATTCTCCATATAACTTACAAATTTTGAAGACACAAATCGGAGCGATTATAATCCTAACCGGAAAATGTATTCGACCAACTTGTAAACTGCTGTAGAAACTTCAGCTGGTTCATCCGGTTTATAATTATATATTTTAGTAAACCTAAGAAAAATCGCTTCTTGACAAATAGACTATGCCATGAATCTGAAACCAGAAATAACTTGTCTTTCACAACATGTAATCATCGACTTCAAGTTTAACATGAATCATTATTCATCATTTGAGAAGAATTTTTTAAGAGATGCCTACGAGCAAATAGAACCGCTTATAATCCTAGAATCAAAAATGTAAAAAAGTATCCTATAACCTTATAATTGCTTAATAACTTAATATTTAAAATTTTCTTTTACTTTACGCGAACTCATCACTACAATAACCTAAACAACAGTGTCGAATTTTACGAGCCTGCCTTAAATTAAAGAATTACATCAACCCTTTTCACTTCCTTATAACTAGCACAACCCACATCCTCCCTAATCTGCGTAGCCTTCGCCTCCCTCTTCTGTTCTTACCCCACACACGTCCCTCTAATGCTAATTTTACAAGACCCTCGTGGCCTATTAATCTACCCCTTCTCTTGGTCAACGTCCTCCATATTATTAGCTTTCCCCTATTCTGTTTAGAACTTACTCTATCCACCCATCTGATTTTCAGCATTCGCCTACAGCACCACATTTCAAAGGCTTCTATTCTTTTTCTTTCCGGAGCTCCTATCGTCCACGTTTCGCACCCATATAACGCCACGCTCCATATGAACATTTTTTGCAACAATTTCCTAACATTCACACTTATATTACCCGTAAGTAAAGCCTTCCTTGCCTGTGCTATCCTATTCTTTATGTCTACTATACTTTATCATCACTAGTTATTACGCTTCCCAAGTAGCAGAATTCCTTAACTTCCCTTCAATCTAACACCCTTTGTTATTCCAGTGTTTCCCATACTACACTCCATTACCTTGGTTTTCCCTCTATTAATCCTCATACTGAACTCTTTCTCCAGGACTACGTTCATTCCATTTATTATAGTTTCCAAGTCTTCTTCTGACTCCTCTAATACAACAAAAATTATAACACTTTAATTCAATGGTATTTCTACATGCTATCCATACTTTTTCTTTATTATTATTATTTTCTATATAATAAAGTTTTTCTAGTCTATATAACAAAATTTCACGTTCACATTTTACTCCTTTTCTCTTCCACACTTTCCTAGTTCAAATTGTATAATAATTTTTTGTACTGTTCGTATTTTTTTCTTTCCTTTCCTTCTCCCTTATTTTCTTTCGCTGGTTCTTCATTCTTCACTGTTGTAGCATATTATGTATGTAGTGGTGGTTCGTTGGCTTGTCTTATTTACTCAGTTGATACCTAGTGAAATCAAGAAATATGATTTAAATTTGTCATAGTTTATATTCACTGTACAAATTTTTTCATGTTCGCAGAATATTTTCCATAATTTCCAAGAATGTATCTTTTTTCTCCCCCACAATAAAAGATTTGCAATCGCGTCTCAATAATGTGTCCGCGCCACTCGAATCAAGCACCGGAACACAAAATAAAGTAACTTGTAAATGTTATAGGCCGTAAGTCATCTAAATTTTAGCATCGGCCTCGTGGAATGTGTTAAAGAATTACAGTTATTGCTGAAGTAACCTTTATAATTTAATTGCTTTTGATAAATATAACATAATAAATACATTTATGTTTTAATTTAGTACAAATTTCAAATTTTATTTAAATTTCTTCCGCACAAAATGAGGGCAACATTGTGAATTGTTAGATATTTCGAGAAGATTTGTAACAGGTACTATTTCCTGTGTAGAGAATTTTGGATGCAGTTGATAACAACGCTTGTTTTATAGTGCGTTTATGTCGCTTTTGAACTACGTGAGTGCGAGTAATTAAAATTTTATGCATGCCACTTACAGCTTTTGTTGCCATATAATGGTTTCATTAATACTGCATTAGCATCCGTCTCCTTGCTTAATTTTATATCTACTGACGGTACTCAGACTGTTATAATCATTATTTTCTTTTAATGTGTCCATTTTATTTTTCATTATGATTTTATAATGACAGTAGTACATTTAGTAGAATGCAATGAAAATATTTTACAATATTTTTACTACTATTAATGACGAAGTGAAATACTGGTTCATGCATGTACAGTATATAAAAATTATCAGTAGAAGAACACTGAAATCATATAGAAAGTATGGGGAAAATGTTATCAGCTCAACTGTTAATAATGAAATTGGGAAAAGAACATTTCTTGGTAAATGGGATGAAAATATTTAGACACAAAAATAGACGACCTTTTAATTGTTTGACGTATTCTCGCCGCTTTACGTACTATACCATTCAAAAGGTTCCTGAGAGTGTTAGTAGTATAATTTGTTATGCGGCTTGCCATAATGCTGGACAGTTTCAAGGAAAAATCACCATTTTCCCTATCATATTATTTCCAATATTCATTTGTAACTCTACATTTCAAAGTTTAAAAATGTCGTGCTTTAAGTCCAGTTCTTAAAAACTGTCGATAAGTTGTATAAAATTACTTGAGCGGTAACAGAAGAAACGAATACAACTTGCCTATAAATTATGAATCAGGAACGCTTCCACTGTCGTTTAGTAATATTGTTTAAGTAGATATTGATAATGTAGGGTTTTCAAAATGAACGCTGCGGACAGGATTCGAACCTGTGCGGGCAAAGCCCATTGGATTTCGAGTCCAACTCCTTAACCACTCGGACACCGCAGCTGGATGAGCATGGTGAGCGACTATATCCATTTACACATATATGGAGAGGCGTACAGAGGATGTATATACATTATTCACGCAATAAAGAATAGGTCAAACTGTTTTTATTCGTTGAAGCTTGAACGAGCGAACTATAATGGGTAATTCCGGGATTTTCCCGAATGCGTAGTGTTATACATGACACAAAAATTAGTCAGTTAACAATTACTTTATGACTATTGTTCCGTTGTTTTATTTGTAGAAGGAATTTAAGAAATAATATTTGTATAGATAGAACAGGCTGAGAGTAATGAGGACGTACGGGGCTTTTATGTACTGATAATGTATTAATGAAAATAACAGGTACCTCACGGGTAATGTGATGAAGCTACATCTATTAGGTACCGTACTGAATTTTTATCGCTGCTTGGACTCACAAGCAATCAAATAATAAAATTAAGTGAAATACTTGAAAGGCTAGAATACACGCAGCTACAATGGTCGGTTATCAATTGAAGTAAAACTTTGTGGAGGCATTTCGCGGCGACTGACCGCGTTTTATAACATTTAAAATTTTCAGTGCGTGGAGATAAAGCAGCAATGGCGGTAATTTTTGCTACTGTGAGTTTCACATTTCACCGCAGCCATTGACATGGCTTTACGAAGCGGTTCATCACAGATTTGTATACTTGGGTACAAAAAAGCTTTAATTCTACATTCGATAGGAATTCTATTATTTAGAAGTGTAATAATAATAATAATAGAATCTGCGTGAGTTCTTGGGAAATCTACATCATCTTTATTTGTGTATTTCATACTGTATATGTAATTTTTGCAATTTATTTTCATTGCTATATTTATTTCGTAGAAACCATGATCAGAAAATAGTATTATATTCTCTCTTTAATACCCTCAATGTATGTGAATCTCATATAGAATTTATTATTGGTGGGAATAATGGTATTACTGAAATAATTTGTAAGCTCTACACTAGCTTATTATGATTATTTTTAGCATGGGGGTATTTATATAAACCTATTTTATAAGTTTCCACCGGGTCTTATTTATTAGATTCCAGTTATTTATATTCTTATGAACATGTAATAAAATATTATTTTCCTTAGGCTTCATTTTACAAATTTCCTATCGCTTATTAATAAATTGAATTGTTATTAATAAGTTATATATTTTCTTTTTAACGAATTTTACATTTATATCATCAGATCTTTTTTAGCTTTTTTAATTGACTGCCGATGTCATTACGTTCATAATGGAGAGGGTTCATAGTCTTATAATTATTTATAGCTTCAATCATATATACTTTCCTATACCGATGTGTTGCAATATTCTTGCCTTTACTAGTTAGAATTATAAAGAAGTAATTGGCTCTTTTAGTATTCTCTATCCCATACTTAAATTGTTCAGATGTGCACAGGAATGACGTAAAACTTAACTTGTGTAAATGTAATCTGCAGTGGGACTCCTGATAATTGTACATAGTTAGATCTAAATTTCAATGGTTTTCGATCAGGTTATTTAGTTTTTAAAGAGAGAAGTGTCAAACGATGCATTTTTCAGATTTATTAATTAAATTTTCGTATTTCTGTGCTACGTCTGAATGATTTATATAACATATATCAAATAATATATGATTTCAGAAGAAAAAACAAAAATAGAGTAAATTGCGTCGTCAGACCTTCTACCTGACGACGGCTGAGAAGAATTTCGCTCAATCGTTGTGTCTTAATAAACAATTGAGCATGTTCGGACTAGTGTAAGATATGTGCGATAAGCCACGCGATTTCTTAAAGTATAGTCAATTTCAAACACACCATTTTTAGTGAACGAAGACTTTCCCGGTGTATTTGCTGCAGAAATAGTTCTCGGATTTTCACTCGGGTACAGCAGCTGCGATT
This sequence comes from Eucriotettix oculatus, assembly GCA_034510155.1. NCBI lineage: Eukaryota > Metazoa > Arthropoda > Insecta > Orthoptera > Tetrigidae > Eucriotettix > Eucriotettix oculatus. The sequence continues at coordinate 126,693,321 of CM067376.1, read as the reverse complement.
AAGACGCGACGTTTCGACGACCACGTACTCTGTCGTCATTTTCTGGTGAAGTTCAGCGAATAGTTCTCGTAATTAAGGACAAGATCCAACCTCAACTATGATATTATAAGAAACAAAGGTGAATTAGTAATGTTAATAAAATCATAGTATAGAGTGACGCCATCTTGAGAGGTTATACTGAAAAGAAGTGTTTATAAGATTATATTCTGGACAGACAGATAACAGAATATCATATTAACGTTGGGTTACAATATTTTATGCCTATGCCACTTAATGTAATTTTTCCAAACAATCGCCGCACGACAGCTCATTCTGAAAGAAAGTGGTTCTGATTCACCCACTAACTGATTCAAACAGCAGCTAGCTCTGGGATCAAGATCCGCGCAATATGATTCATTAGTGAGTGATTCAAATAGCAGGTAGCTCTCGGATCACAGGAGTGGAGTGAATCAAAGGAGATGTCGCTTTTTTATTCCGATTCAATGATCTAGTCACTCGGCAGAGGAAGCTCGTTCTTTGAATCAGGTCTCGATCAGATCCCCCGTCTCTATTTCATTCCAGAACAGTGGCAATCGCGTTGCCACTATAATAAGGAGGGTTGAGCTTTTTGTTAGTCGCTGTATTTTTTTTACTCCATGTGGGTGAATTCCCCTGACAGAGCAATTCCATGACGTCGAATCGCGGCTTTCAAAACCCCGTTATTAAAACGTTCCAAGTATGTAGAGAAGTTAAATAACCCGGTATATTAACAAATGCATGTTATACAGGCAACAAGTATAATCACGACAGTTTGGCGTTCCATTGAAAATAAATTTAAGGCTGTTCAGGTAATATATTTCATTGTATATACTCCCCATGTTGGCAGATGACTCTGTTGTTGATAATTGGCGGTTCAAATTTAGTGACATAAGAACACTAAGTAATGAGTGTCTCAGATAGACTAATTACAGGCTCAGTGCAACGAACAGGAAAGCTGAAATGAAAGGAGACAGTACACGTTGCGAGAATAATATTTGCAGCGGGATGAACGTAGTTACAAAGTGAAGCTCAAATAATGGCGCCGCCCATTTTGATAGACGCGACATGAACGTTAAGTAGGCTCAGAGACTTGAGTATGGGTACAAATTATTTGTGGAAGTAACAGTGTAAGGAATCTCACAGTCCTTTATGACTATTGCGGTAAATTGCTAAGGAATACAGGTTGAGGTGCGTGAATCCTCAGCCAGGGACCACTGAACCGCTGAGAGGACAATGTCGAATAGAAATGTCGGGAGGGCGGCTATTCTCGTCGGCTCGCTGTCTTATGGACGCTATTTCCGCCTCGCTCAGGGCTGTCCAAACAATACCACGTATCTATTAACACTTTGCCAAGCTATTCTTTACCAGAAATCGTATTTGGCCGGAGTTCATTGCCTATGCTTCGTTTTAAAAAATACTACCAACGTAATATATTTGGTAAAACACTAAATAAATAATGATATATTTATTAATAGAAAATAAAGTTATGATGAGGCGATTTAACAATATTAATTTGCCCGATTCCATTGTTAGCATAAGTCATTTTTCTCTTCCCCTCTTATCAACCATGTCTTTGAAGACTTTAACATCCTAATTGATACTTGCACTGTCTTACTTTTCTTATTCGAAAAGTGGTCGCGTCATTTTATTTCCCATATAAGTAGGCGCGTCAGACACTACAAGCCTGTTCATATAATACCTGAACAATGCGTGAGCAGATTTCGGTGCTGTTATTATAGAATAAATCGCAGAAACTATATCTGAATAAGTAAGTGGAATATATTTGAATAAGACGCAAACATTTTTTTACAGAAACCGATGGACAGAATTATTATCTCAAGAGAGAAAAAAATATCACTACACGACTTATCATTTTACAATCTCCGTCTCTTTTGTAGCTGATGTCTGATCACCTTCTTTCAATGTACATATTGGTATACTTAACAATTTTTTCGATCATATCAGTCGTTATAAATATATATAAATGGGCGTGTTTGTGAACGCCCAGGAAAAGTCTTGATAATTGTACTCCATTTTGTCTTTTCTGAATGCAACATTTTTCCAGAAGGTTTCGCCATGATTTCCAATAAAGACTCGGAAATCTGCGTTTTAATGCTCGGCTCCCTCGCTCTCATTTGCCGATTGCTGTGACTCACCATCATATTCTTTCTTCTCAACCTCCTCAAACTAACAGTCAGACTTGTCCAATAAATCAACAGGTTTTTCTTCGTCATCATCGTAGTCTCCCAGAAGAACTTCCTCAATTTCCGCAATTTTCTCGAAAAACGAGGAAAACAAGATATAGTAGATGAATTGAAATTTAATAGCATATGGCTAGTAAATAGCATGTGGCTGGGAGTACCCGAAAACTAAAGTGTCTACTTTGAAATTAGACTATAACTGCAACTTAAAAACCTTCCAAGCAGAATATATTAAGACCGCTACCAGGAAAACTCAGTACACAATTAACTATTTCTAAAAAGTAGCGACTCGGAACTGAGTGTCGTGGCGTTCCCGGTTTACTATTCTATGTTAACTTGCTTTCATCCTTTTGGTCACAGTCTTTTCCCATAGTCCCCATCCAATTCATCATCATCATATAGTATTCGTGTTCGTTCAACATATTTTGTGTCCTTGTTTACCTCCCAAAATGTTTTTACAATTACCATGCATATATGAGTTGGTAATTATTTCCGTAACTCCCACTTTACCTCACAGTCCTTTACTCATAGACTATCTTCAGCTAAATAGACGTATCAAACAGTTAATAAATAATATAATAGATAAACTAACAACAGTATAATTAAAATGTTGTTCTTTCCTTCTGTTTAATTAATTATAATATATTTAAAATAAATTAACTATGGACCAGTCCAATGTTATTTTTAAGAATACTGCTACATAACATTAAGAACAAGTTTTACGACTATAAATCTACTACATTTGTAATTACGTTTACATAGTTTACAACAGTGTTTAATTTTTGAAATGTTTATATATTTTAGCATAAAAATATATATTTCTTCACACTTATTTAAATAAAGTTATTTTAATAAAATAGTTGGGAGTATTGTTTGTAATAATAACCAAAATGTCTAATTCGGGTATTTATTTACACATAATTAAGGAAATTATTTACAAAGGTTATTAAATAACTAAATAAAATTTTGGGTATTGTATTAAACAGTACGATCTCATACCTCTGTGTTAAATGTGGACGGAAAGCCCAGCCTAGGCGTGCCGGGGCGTGCCGCCTTTCTCTCTCAGCTTCTCTGGATCATAGATGCCGGTCTCCTCCCATCAGTACAGACCAGAACGCTCTCCTCACCATCTCCTTCAACTGAAAAGACCAGAATGCTATTTCTTCACAGCATCACCACTGTGAGAAATAATCGATTATCAATATACTTTGGTCTATCTCCCTCTACCACTTGGTTTTGAAACATTTCAGATGTTTCCCTTGCGAGTGTAATGCCAAAAATATACACGCAAAATGTATGAATATTATTTTAGTTCTGAAAATGTAAACTGCTTTAAGGCAATACTCCAAATGCTGAGTGATTCAAATTTATTTTAATTTCGTTTCTTATGCCGCCTGATGCATCCATATGTCCAAAGTAGGAAGGAATAATACTTTTATGAGCGAATGAGGACTGCCGTTTTAAGTCTTCCAAGTCGAGGCAGAAAATCACACTGCTGAAACACAATTATTATAAGGTTTCTTACAATTTCGTAAAAATTATTTCTTGTTAATTCTGTTTATGTACTGTAGTACATAAATGAATATTCACCAGCTGCCACTAGATCACTCTAAATAAAGGTTTAAAATTGGTATAATGTGAATATGTGTGTGCGGACACGAGGGTGTATGAATAAAATTACACTAGAAAGATGGGAAAACCCAGAAAAATGATAATTAGTTTTTATGAGAGTACTTAATAAAATATATCAAATTATTTCTCTTCGGACAAGGCAAATCGATTTGAGAATGAAGGCTCAGTTCTTCTATTAACTTTTCAGTTTCATCGCCATTATAAATTCCTTACACGTATCAGAGCTTTATTTGGAAAATAAAACTCTAAAATCTACATAACTGATTTTAAAAGCCTTAAAAACAGGTTGACTGAAGCAACAATTTTTAATTTGCCTTAACTGTAGATATTTTTATGCTTAAGGCAACCATATTTGGTGTCTGCAAAGTACTTTAAGAAAATTAACATAAATACAGAATAACTCGATATTCACGTGCATCGTAAACGTGACATAATAACAACTTGAAAACGTAGTATTAGTTTCCGAAATCGTGAAGTAATAGTCTCATTTAGAATTCTTAATTTATGTACTGCATCGAGTAAATAAATATATTTACAAAACGAAAGTCCCTTGTTTTCCTTCATTTACCGAAAAACGTAGATCGTATAATGTTTTTCATTTATCACTGTTGTAAGACCTGCAGAAATTCTAATGAAACATCAACAACTGATAATCATCAACTTGATATGCTTGATAGAATTAGGAAACATGCTGATGACACACAGCTTTAGGCTTCCATAAAATGCTTGTTTCTGAAGACTGTAAATACATCTGGTCCTTATTCACTTAGACTGTCGAGTTTTCAAATACAGGTATATGACAAAATTATTATAATGAATTATTTAAAAGTGTACATCCCTTTCTACCGTGATAATACTTCCATACCACATAAGATTTTATAAGTAAAAGTAATTAATTTTTTACTACATTGCGGATTCTTCGAAAATTAATATAAGATTGAAATAAGTCTCAGGCATAAGGCGATCCTCAGTTTTAGATCCCACACAGCAAAAGGAATGTATTTCTAGTAATCAAAATGTTTTTGGAAGAACCGGAGGTTTCTGTAGCGCAGGAAAACAAAGTCGATAGCCATGGAAGACAATGGAGATTCTGCGGCGTTGCCAACCTAGGGAAAGCAAAGTTCAGCAAACTCTGGGAGAGTAAACGAGCTGCAAGTGTCAGAGGAAAAATTCATAGTTGATGTTTTCTTCTATGTGAAGTTAGCCGCACGGATTTAATTTGTGTTTTTTGGGCCATATGCAACAGTAAAATAATTCACTTAAAATATTCTGAGTGTAGAGTGTATTTTTGTCCGACGTATACAGAATTCAAAATCGAGCCGACAAAAGCTGAGGGTATAAATACTCTCATTTTATTTATATTTCACGATTATATTGTGTTGAAGTAATCCCCTCGCTTTTGTAAAAAAAAAAATTCTTTACGTTCGGGTGTAAAGAAAGGCTGTTCCGTTACACTTGCGGGTGGAGGGGGGGAAGGGAGGAATTATGAGCAGCACTCTCAAAAGACAGGAACGTCAGGCATCGTCCTATAACGTGAGGCCAGCGATTAATTGGGCCAAAGTACCTTGGCAACGGGTGATGAAAGGCAAGCTTTACCGTCAGTTTACCATGGAAGACCAAACATGCCCTGTAGAATTAGCCAATTACTGTAAATTACACTGGGTAGGAACAACGAAGCCTCGTACGGAGAACCAGTTTAATAGACCTTATAATGTATATTTTTTTGTTTCTTACTAGAATACTATTATCGTTTGTAAAAAGTATAGATTTATGAGACCCTAAATAAGAAACAGCATAAAACCTAATCCTATATGACGCCAGTCCTTATAACGCCCCAATCTCATTCACATATTTTACCCGTGATTGCTTTCTCAAGGTAAGATTTAAACCAAGAAAAGGATTTTGCAGTAGTACCATAATATTTTTATCTTTTCTAACAACAGTGCTATCATCTAAACCAGTATTTTCCAGCTTTGTTCTTACCTTGACGCAACTAAGTCTTCTCATTTCCCCCATGAAATATATACATATTTTTGTATTAAAATTTAATTTTTCCCTAAATGAAGTCTATATTTGTTCGGGGTAAAAATGTAGTAAGAAATTACTAGGAGATTGTTAGAAAATCTCAGTGCGTAAATTTTCAAAACACATAATTGACAACTAAAAATAAAGTAAAAAATTTTCTATCAAAAATTTTTCTATAATATTTTATAATTATTATTTAATTGTTTAATAATTTCTACACTTAGTGTAACGTCATTTCCGGATTAGTGAGACCCTGCGGAAAGATTATATTAGTCAGTTCAGTGGTTTGGTATGGTCGGAGATGTTTTAGTCGGAACATTCGTCTTGCCAATCATGTACTTGTCTGGCGGCAACCATTAGGCGCGAGGCACGTTCTCGAATTCTATTTTCCGGATTTCATTTTTCAAATTCCACTGTAACAAAAACGTTTGTAGTGAAGTGTGCACTTTTGTTACCTCTGTATACTACACTTTCAAAAACCGTTGAAAGTATTGGCAACGCTGATATTAAACTGTATTCTGTAAATGCATTTTTATTCCCGCTTTTGAAAAGTGTTCTGACAAGACCATATTTTAGTTTCTCTGAAAAGACTTCAAAAAGTAATGAGTCATTTCAAATATAATTTTGTCCAGGACTAACACTGTCTGTATTTCGTTTAAGAAAAATTCTAGAAATACTATCATGCCTGATAAAATTGTTAGACTGGTCTGGTGCAACTCGCCATGCCAACCTATCCTGAGCAAACCTTTACATTTCTACATAACTACCTCCCTAATCAACTTATCTTATTCCATTCTTGGCCTCCTCTTCTGTTCTTACCTCCACACATCCGTCTAATGCTAATTTTATAAGACCCTCATGTCAAAAAACGTGGCCTATTTATCCACCCATTCTCTTGGTCAAAATCTCTTCTCTTCTCTCATTCTGCTTAGAACTTCCTGGTTAGTAACTCTATCCATCCATCTGATTTTCAGCATTCTTCTATTGCAGCACATTTCAAAATCTTGTATTATTTTCCTGTCTGCAACTCCTACCATCCACGTTTCGCACCTATATAACGCTACACTCCATAGTAATGATTTCCTAATATTCATACTTATATTAGTCGTAAGTAAATTCCTTTTCTTCACGAAAGTCTTTCTTGCCTGTGCTATCTTACTCTTTATGTCTACTATACTTCTACCATCATTATACATTATTCTGCCCAAGTAGCAGAATTCCTTAACTTCCTTCAAAATATCCCTTCCCAATCGAACGCCTTTTTTTATTACACTATTTCTCATACTACTCTCCATCACCTTGGTTTTCCTTATGCTAATTTTCATATTGTACTCTTTCTTCAGGACCACGTTCATACCATTTGTTATTTTTTCCAAGTCTTCTTTTGACTGCCCTAATACTATACTTTCTTAAATTACTTTCAGAATTTGTACGTCACTTGCACTTATTTATTTCTATTTAACACATTCTCTGAAATGTTTAAAAAATTATTAAATTTATTAGTTAATTCGTCTGTCTCAAATTTACTTATCTGCAGCTGTGTTTGATGTGATTTTTCATTATTCGCTTTCTTTTCGATTAGCCTCCTTTGAGGCATTATATAAAAATAGATTTGTGTTGTCTCCTTTATTATAATTAACGTTAGTTTTGTATTCATTACTTTTCAAAATATATATAGATATCAATTCGTATTATTGTTTCAGAAAACCACTGTATTTTTTAAATCCTTGAGTTTATTACTTAAATAATTGCTTATTTTATATGTGGATCTTGATCATGTATCAGTCTCATCTTTAATGAGCTCGTCAAAGTAAAAATTTCAACGTTTAGTTACGAGTCCTTAGATTATCTTTGAGAGGCGTATTTTCCTATGATTTAAATGTCGTTTATAATCGGTTGTTAATACACTTCACTTTATTCGTTATGTTATATGTTATAGTTGTATTTTCTTGTTATGAAAAATTTATGCTGTACAAAACTTTTAATTCTAAAACGTGACTTCCTTATAAAGGATATTTAGTGAAGTCGGTTCTTGACGGACGCCTACACTTCTTTCTTATTTACGTCGACGTAAGACAGCCATCTGCTTCTACAATAAATGCCACTTCCTGGCTCCGTAAATGTGGAAATGAGGCCAACTGAGGCTTGTTCGCATGAGGATATTTAAAGGCCTAAGACAGAGGTAAATTTCGTATTCTTGAGATCCGTTTGTCACAAATGCGTATCATTTATTATTTTGATTGAGCAGATTTCTATGAAATTTAAAACGTTCATTTTATAGTTACTTCAATAAATTAAACTTTTATATATAATCTATTAATATTTAAAAAAGCCCTTTCCTTGCATGAGAAAGTAAAGTGTATACAAGGAAATCTCTTTACAGAAGAATATAAATAAATCGATAGAGGTGAATGACATTTCACTTGTCTATTTATGATTACACTTTAATAACAGTTTAATTACCGTCAAAATTTTCTCATTAGTGTCCACCAAATTGTTCCATTATTTTCAAAACAAAGTCACATTGCTAGCTATTAACAGATTAAAAATCGTTAATGGTACTTTTCAGACGACTCGTTTCGTTCATTCCGTTATTGATCAACACAGAAGTTCATTGTCTTCTCAATTTGATTTTTATTATTTAAAGAGCTTCGATGTTTCCCGGGTTTCTTCCTCTTGGAGGACGAATATAGACTTCACTATCTGAACTCGAAACTAAAGTAGAAATTATTTACGCATGAAACACGCAAACTTCTGATGTAAGCTTACATTTGCTTAAATCATATTCCACGTTCTATCATACCTCCTACGAGTATATGCAAGGGATTAATTGAGCCACATTGTACCAGCGAGTTTAGATATCACTGATTTCATGGCCATCTTTGGATTTGAAATTAAATATTTTTAGAATTTAAAAATAATATATTATAGTCTTAAGTTATTGCTGTACGATAAAATTGAATATAGATTCAAGTAAAAACGAATACATGAATGTAATTCATTATTTTACCTTATCTGGAAAAAAAGATTCCCCAAACAGTAAGAAAATTCACGATTCAGATATAAGTCAATTTGAAAAACAAGAGAATTTCATAAAGACCTCCGTTATTTGTGCTTTTGATGAGAGAATACAAAACAAGATTTATGTTCATAAAGTTGCTAGAAAATTTTATAATTAAGTAAGAAATGCATTCACAAATTTCCTCGTGAAGAGGTTTACTGGAAAATCTCCACATTCTAAATATTTGTTCACTATATGCACAAAATGAATTGCATATCAGTACTCACTTAGTTTAGGTTGCGAGAAATAAGATAGAAAATGAAGGAAGGAACAGCCGTTGGAGAGAAGTTTCTACTATTTTGGAAAATATTCTTTACATTTTTAGTGACAGGATGTAAGCACAGTTACAAGGCAATTTCCTAAACCCATTTCTTATCATCCCTTAACGTTTTCCGATACGTTATATGCCACTTAACACAACACGTTGCCTTGTGTCAATGGTTTCAGAATAGTTTTTACACTAAAAATTTACCGTAATAAGAGTTCTCCACATTCTAAATATTTGTTCACTATATGCACAAAATGAATTGCATATCAGTACTCAGTTTAGGTTGCGAGAAATAAGATAGAAAATGAAGGAAGGAACAGCCGTTGGAGAGAAGTTTCTACTATTTTGAAAAATATTCTTTACATTTTTAGTGGCAGGGTGTAAGCACAGTTACAAGGCAATTTCCTAAACCCATTTCTTATCATCCCTTAACGTTTTCCGATACGTTATATGCCACTTAACACAACACGTTGCCTTGTGTCAATGGTTTCAGAATAGTTTTTACACTAAAAATTTACCGTAATAAGAGTTCTCCACATTCTAAATATTTGTTCACTATATGCACAAAATGAATTGCATATCAGTACTCACTTAGTTTAGGTTGCGAGAAATAAGATAGAAAATGAAGGAAGAAACAGCCGTTGGAGAGAAGTTTCTACTATTTTGAAAAATATTCTTTACATTTTTAGTGGCAGGGTGTAAGCACAGTTACAAGGCAATTTCCTAAACCCATTTCTTATCATCCCTTAACGTTTTCCGATACGTTATATGCCACTTAACACAACACGTTGCCTTGTGTCAATGGTTTCAGAATAGTTTTTACACTAAAAATTTACCGTAATAAGAGTTCGTGTCAAAGTGAACTCCGGCCTAACCCCAGGCCATTTGTGTATTAATCTCATTAATTGTAAAAAACCTGAAGAAGTTTAAAGTATCGAAACGGAACTCCTGTGATTAAAGTTATGTAATTAGTGATATTCATTTTATGTTAATCTACTGGGGGTGAAAATATCCTTTAGAATTAAAAAAGTTCTCTCCAGTGCACTAAAGCTATCCGCATTGACCAACTGGTTAAAATTTCGTACATGTTTTCTTTGAACTATTCAGTGAAATTACATTGATCAATTACACTGGAATATTAAAGAACAGTGGAGCAATTGTTATATTCATTGGGAGATCAAATTTTTGTATTGAAACCTGCAGATGTTTTTTTTTCATCTCTGAGAAAGCTATTGTTGTTTGTTGTCAGCAATAGACATATGCTACTCTAAACATAAGTGCTTTTTATTAAATCTGTAATAATATTAGAGAATTTTATTTTTTCATTGTACTGTTTATATATGTAGTGTTAGTAAAGTGTATTTTAGTACTTGAGATTTGCTTTTAAGTCATGGGATTTTGTTCTATCACTGAGTATTTTGTACTTAAATACATACATAATTATAATAATGGATTGATATTGATGGTAAGCACACATATAATGTTTAGCATTATCCGCTTTTCCACAATACACCGGCAGCCCGTGTTGTTGGAAGTTAATTTGCAATATAGTACGCGAATATTGCCAAATTGTCAGTGTGCAATCAACTTCGTTAATTGTGAACAACTCTCTGTGCGGAAAGCCGTCCAAAACACACGTGAATACAAAACTGCTGCGGCATCGGGTTCATCGTAATGTGCAATTAGTCCATGGTACAATACAAAGCAGCATGTGATCATCTCTCATACAGGTACGCTTTGTGTATCTCTTTTCATAATTCCACGTTAAAAATAAACGTTTAAGGAAACAAATGATGAATTTCTTAATTTGTCCTCCTACTCAATTTCTCAGTTTCATGTTCTTCGTGTTATGAACAGAATAAATACATTACATAATCTTGAAAGAGTTATAGTCACAAAATATTTAATTTATTCCTCACAGACATTATATACTGAATGAAAAATATGAAAAGAGGAATGGATTCTCCGTAGAGACTTTCCTTGCTTGAAATTTCCGTTATTCGAAACACCAATTAATTAGTCTATGATATATACTCAAATTTCAAGGTAACTCCTTAGTCAAACCTACCGTCTGCACAACTCACGGAAATGGTGACAATGTGTTCTACTTTACCCCTACATTCGAAACGAATTATCTACGTATTCGTGAGTTGTGCAGACGGTAGGTTTGACTAAGGAGTTACCTTGAAATTTGAGTATATATCATAGACTAATTAATTAATTGGTGTTTCGAATAACGGAAATTTCAAGCAAGGAAATTAGCTATTGATACAAATATTGAAATATAGTTTTCGTTGTAAACTATTCTATTTTTTTAAACATATGAAAATTATTTTACCGACAATTTACGGACCTATATGAACTCTGCAGACATTCTATAGCAGTTCGTCTAAGCGTTTGACATTTCATTCTACTAAATTCGACACATAACTGGATCAATAAACAAACTGCGATTATTTTGATCGCGGCCGCATGTGATTGTTTGCTTACTTTTACTCCTCGATATAACAAATTTTGTGAATATGGTCATTAAAATCTCAGAATAGCTGTTGGAACTGGTTCCCGATTCTTGAATAACTCATTGCACCTCACAAAATCGCCAAATAAACAGGAATTTGTAAATCGTTGGTAAAGTTAAATTAGCTAATGTATAAATCAATGATTTTTAAAATTTTAATATCTATTTGTAATAAAATATGAGTATCTTTTACACAATACAATCTTCCTTATACAGCCTCTATATTATTTTATTAGGACTCTACAATGCTATCCTTCGTAATATTCCGTATTATTTCGATAGTCGGAACTTCATGAATTCAACAGACAATGATTCTAAAATATCTTTAATTAAGAGTAATTTTTTACTTTTATTATAATCTTTAATATATTCTCGATTTCTTTCCGCGTTGTAAACTATTTAAATACTATTTCATAATTTTTACATTCATATAGTGAAAAAGCTCTACAAGTTATTCTGGCCAGTATCAGAAACACAAAACGTTTACTTATATAAATTTATATAATATGTATATATTGTAGGGGGTGGGGGAAGGAAGACATATGTGGGATTCAAATAATTAGTGTCTGGAACGCTTTGGACAGAAAGGCCGACATATTTTGAGGATGTTCTAGCTTCTATTATTATATATATGTAAATTAAAATACATCAATGACGTAAAATATCATAAGAAATTAAAAGAAACATAATGGAAAACATTAAAACTTTTTATAAGTTGACTATACATAAATAAGGAAATTTAATAATTTAATACCTTATAGGAAAACTTAAATTCGTTTCGAATTTGTCAGCCAAACTTCAGAAATCGAATCACTCGTAGTTTGCGTTCATGTGTCGAAACTTTCCCCAGAAATATAAATAACGTTAAAGAAAGAAGAGAGCAGAAAATTCTTAAACTTTATAAATTTTCGTGGTTGCTTGAGAGGTTTACCCACGTCAAAGACCGGCACCGTTTCTTTGGTTTTGATGGAGCGTGACGCCCTGTCTCGAAACTTTCATACTCTTCCTCAACGCTCCATTAATTCAGCTGCCAAATCGCCCTTATTGTTTAACCAAAGTTTATGAGGGTCAGGGAGACATACGACGGGTACAAAGAATGAGTGTCGGAAACGCTTTGGAAATAAGACCGACATAATTTGAGGAGGATCTGGCTTCTATTATTATTATTATTGTCACTTTTTGTCCGGGGAAAGTAACAAATGATTGACTGAGGACAAATAAAACCTATAATTTTAATAACAATTAAATGAACAGGAAATAAAATACCTAAAGTTGTGGTTACTGTCTACAACAATAAAGATGAAATCGTAACATAGTTAAAAATGCCGAAAGGAATAATATGAACGTTACGAGACAGGAAATCATACTGCATCCCAACTAAAATAATTACACCATCTCAGACCGATTCCTAGACTGATTTTCTTTCGGACTGAGGTCAAAGGCGCAATTCCACAAGGATGGTGAAAATACGAACACCACACCACTCATCAGTAGCGATCCACTAATGAACTATGGCCGACCGCATATTGCAGTATCGTTGGCCCAAAACAAAAAATTTAATTCTCTCTCTCATCCCAGTTTGTCGTAACCAAATTTTTTCAATTCTTAAATAGCCTCTTAAAGTCCATGAATGGTCATTGTATAACTTCAGTATAATTCCGGCGCCAGGCTGCCGGACGGGAGATATGCCTGTCTGTAGATTTATAATACTAAGCTTGTTTTGGTTAAGAAACATTCACCCTTCACAATTTCCGAAGGACACTGTTCCCTGTGTCATGGAAAATTTCCCGCGCTGGACGAAGGACTCATGAGGATTGGCGGGACAAACATCACGTGGGATAGCGTTTTCCCATGGAGAATGGATATACCAGTTTATCTGGGAGGTAAGAAGCCGAAAAATATTCAGAGTGGTTCAAGACGTTGAGAAGGCCAGGTGTAAGTGAGGAGAGTTGATCAGGACGTGAAAGGGAGAAGCTTCTTGAGAGTGCAACAGGAGTTGAAAGTGAGGTGTGAATTGTTGCTCTTTAGTGAGAAGGTATTGAGAACAAGGAAGGCCAGAGGAAATAAGGAGGAAGAACTGGGTTTCCTCAATCACAGACAGTGCCAGGTTCATCCCGCTTTCCGCCGGCTAAAGGAAAATCTACAATTCAACCCAAAGGAAGAAGGAAGTTACGGGAGTCTAGTAACCTGTATCAAGACTCGAATCGAGATAAAACAGATTCGAAAAGTGAACGAAATCTCTGCTTCACGTGGCTACCCCAATGACTAATTAACCCAGATATTTAAAAATCGTCACCTTAAATTAATTTATTTATTTGTAATAGCGCGCAGGACCCCTTTTAAAGTGCTTTTTTATAAATAAAATTATTATATCAAATCCTAAAGCACAAGTAATTTCATTAAATAATTAAAATAATAAAACCCCTATATCATTTACAACTTTCGTAATAGAGTTTATTCAGTTATATGAATTTTTGTGCTCCAAAGTGTAGGATTAAGTTCAGCATCAGAACAACTAAAATATTATACCGTTTGACAGGTGTGTATGGTGTAGCTTTCCTTTCGAACTTGCTCCTTTGATATTGCTAACCTTAGTGGCCTGGTGGGAACTAACCGGCTAAATCTAGTTAGTGTTGGCTTAGGTTAGTTAAATCCTTTCTTACGGGAACGAGGCAGTTCTGTTAGTTCTGTTGAAGTGGAAGCACTAGGGTGTATTGTGTGTGCATGTGAAATGAAGAACACTGTGTGTGGCAAAGGAATACCTGCAGGGATAATGTTTGCTGAAGTCATGGCAACGTTTCAAGGTGATAACCAAAACTGTTAGAACAATATACGTGCAAACACGTTTCAGCTATTTCATATAAGGGTATTTAAGTAGACTAGCATAACATCTTGTCTTGATTACTTATTATAAATGTAATATATTAATAAGAGGCAACTCGATAAACTAAAGCGAAAAAGTAGTTATAATTGTTTGTCATTGCGCCAAGTCAACAACATACAAGAAAGTGGGTTGCGCGATACGTACTCCCGCGAATACGTTATAAATATAACTGGAACCAATTTGTCCTGAAAACTTCTATACAACTTTGAATTTTATTCTTCTTTATAATATCGGACCATTATCGTGGATGGAGGAGACTAAACATTTATAAATGTTATTATATTAATATTTAATATTATCTAGAAGCATGTTAAATATTTTAATATCATTACAATAGGCTCTTTTCTGTACACATTCAACTGTACAGAAAGGAGCCTATTATAATGATATTAAAATCCTCTCAATATTAAACCGTTACTATTTTTTGTGAAATGGTCCTTTCATCGCTTCGAACCCAATTCCACCGCTTCAGAAGATTAATTTTGAAAGATACCATTAATCCAGATTCACGTTTCTATTTTCAGACAGTCAGTTTTGCATTTTATAGTTTAGTTTTCAACAACAATTTATAGACTGTTGATTAAAACAAATGTAAACAATTATTTTAAAAAAACATATGTAAATCTACTGCAACGGACGGTTTGTTACAGTATAGTAGTAAATACAAAAAGTTTGTTACAAAACAGGAATGACAATTGTTGAAAAGTTGTTTGCTATTTTAATTTCAAAATAAAGTTGTACAGGCATCGTGTTCGAAAAAAAATGTAACACCACGATAGCGAATACGCAAAATATGTGTTCAATACGTGAATAATTTTAATAAACGAAATTAAAGAATCGTGCTTATATTAAGCCATTTTTAGAAAACACCTTACATAAATAGGGAACAAATTCTTTGTCACATTATATTAAATTTTTATTTCGTTTAAATTACTTATTGTAATTAGAGCATACACACCATTTTATTTTATTTATTTCTCCGCCGTTAAAGTAATTTTAGTGACGGTATTGCGTCGATGGGAATGTAAATAAACACTCAAAAAACACAGTTATAAGCAAAAATAAATACGGGAATAAGCCTACATGTTTTGTTTGTCAGTATTCTTTTTTATCCTCATATACCCAACTCCATTTTGCTAAAAAAAATAATGGTATTAGACTAACTGTGAAGAAAATCTCATTGTAATATAATTTTAGTGCGATAAAAGTAGACGTGTCCTGGATAACGTAGAATAAGAGACTTTTTTGTTTACAAATTTGGTGATTGATAACTGCCTCCACATGTTTATTTTGTATATAGCAGCTAGTTGGTACGATTGAGTTACTGAATTATTTATATTTCATTACCCAGCCGATATATACACATATGTACGCACGTTCTCCAATTAGTTGTGTATAATATTCTATCCTTTCCTTCAACCGGAATGATTAGTCATCAAACCAGAAAGGAAACTTCCAGACTAGTTTTAATTGAGCAAATGTATAACATTGTGATTGACTAACTGCATTATGGAACAGCATTTAAAGGTCCAAATAGCATATACCGAATCCCAAATTCAATTTATAATTCTATTAATGCACAATAATTGATTAAAATCGTTCCTGGAGCTCTTGGAGTCAGTCTGGAAAATATTTCTGGAAATGTCCTCATAGCTGTTGGATCTGGCACATAATCTCGTTCATTATAAGGTGTGCTCTGGAAGAATGTAGTATGGCTGCAGCCATAAAGGTCAAATAACTACATTAAATCAGGCTAGTGTTGAGAAATGTTTGAAGTATGGGACTACTGTAACGTCCAAGTCGTAACTGAATTGAGAAAGTTGAGTGTCAAAGATAACTATTAATAATAGCATCACACACTATAATAAAATAACCTACATAATTGGAGCAGCGGCTCTCATACATCCACTCTGTCATGTTCCTGTCGTTCACTAGCCAGGAGGGTTTTCAATGTCCTCTGAATCACCTGGCTCAACCCCATTAGTGTCAAGTGAGTCACTCACGTGACGCCAATCAACATGGACTAGACGAGAATATACATAGGAGAGTGGGACTGAGCCAACAGCCATTTGCCTAGGTACTTACTGCATGGAGATAGTCTTCTGCCAAACTCATTTACCTTCTGTTTCGCAATACCCTTGCCAACTGCCAGCTGTCTACTTTGAATCCAGTGAGGCTGTCCATCATTTTCGCAGCATGTGATTGGAACTGCTTAACAGTATTAAGTAGACGAATTGTAAAACTCTCGGCTTTCGTAGACAAGACTGTTCCATATTCCTTATGGTGTGCATTTAAAATTGAACGACACAGGATTGAAATATGTAATAATCTCGCGTTATTTATGGAGTAATCACTTAATTAATTCCGCTTGTTGATGTAATCCTAGATGTTACAGCTTTCAATCGTTTATGAGGTGTAAACGCTGTTAATGCCTCAATGCTAAAACTGATTGAAAATTGTTAACTTAACATCGTTGGTCGATTTCATGATTGTCTTATTTGTCCATTTAGTATTTTGCCCAAATGTATACTAAATTCATGACACGTAATTACATGTCGCGGTTGACACGAACGAAAGAATAAGCTTTTTTTCTCAGAAAGAAATATCTGATTCTGATAGTATTCTTTCTCTTCTGAATTCAAATAACAGGCATTTACAATTTCAATCGCTGCAATATTTTCAAATATTCTGGTTCACCCAGAAAGTAAGAAATTACATCTGTGAAGCATTACCCTTCATGGTCCAACAATAATTGGCAAGATGATTAGGATTCCAGTTGCCTAGATACCTCTTTTCCATCGCTAAAATGTCTTGATGAAAGTGTTCTCAGTGCTAATCGCTCACTGCAGCTAGATTTTCCGGAATAAATCTAGGTACAAGTTCAGGGTGTGAATTTTTAAGGATATTTTATAACTACGAGTAAAATGTTTATGAGATAGTTGACAATATCATGGTAATTTTCCCTTCTCGATTTTATTCCAATGTGCTGGCCGATTGTTGTACCGTCAAAAAGAATTCTTCATAGACTAAATATAGCAGAAAATCTTCATCTGTTAGATGGCAACGGAACCAGGTGCCGAAACGTCGTGGTTTATGAACGAAGACACCCGATTGATTTTGCCAGCCAGTTAATGTTAATCGGATGTGGGTTTGCGTATCGCTGTTTCCCAAAGTGAGTTTAATTAATTAATTTGCGTCCCTGAGGAGAGGAGACTAACTACGCAGTGGAGCCTCGGAGGAGGCGATTGCGAGCAGGAGCACGAGCACGTAGCACAAGTCCGGTGTCGTGTTGCAACGACCACGCTGATAGGCTCGTTGAAGGAGGCTCGCCACAGGCTGCAGCCAATCAAGGACAAGGGACAATTACTTCAGGTTGGCGTTTCATTCCCAACGGACAAGAAGTCTTAGATTTCACACATTGTAATTCCCCCTCTCTGGTTTCATGCTAGTAAATTACATATATTGTGCAAAAATTCTTATGATAAAATTCTGTAACTTAGAATACAAATTACTGTAGTACGTCACAATTACAAATTCTACGTAAAAGTAGAAATATATCATTTACTTCAGTTTTCTTTAGAACAGTATGAGTTTTTTTCTTCTTTTCATTACGATAACTTATATCCAATGATATTACGGTTGTTTTTACATGGTATGTAGTATTTATTCGTCGAATAAATAATTAACATAACTACATGATGTAATTGAATGTCCAGTGACGAGCAATTTTATAGCGGGAGAAATGGCTGTGAATATAATTTTGTTATTGCGGTTATTAATATTTATTTAGCTTATTATTGGCGGTGAATATCAAAATTTAGGGTAGTATGGGTACCAGATAACAGAGAATTAGAGGAAGAGGTTATTTTTGAGATGTGGAGAATGAGGTGCCAGCTAACTAAGGTACAAATTAATGTTAGGTTATTCTTGAATGAGAGAGTGTAAGGATGTAGTCGATTGGTAGTTTTCGCGTGAGTCTGCGGTTGTGTGGAGGAGGAGGTGGATTGCTGGGGAAGAGGGCAATGGTGTCATTGGAGTGATTGATGGAGCTTTTGATTAAGGAGGAGATACACATTTTTGTTGTAATGGAGATGAGTGGAATTTGGATATCATTGTGTATTACAGAGTTTCAGGGGGAGTTGGAAATGATTCTAAGAATTCTGTTTTGTTTGGTTTGGATTTTATTTGTATTGTAGTTGGCAGTAGATCACCAAATGCATTTGGCCATATGGGGCGGATTAGGGAGACGTAAAGGAGTCTTTTAGTGGAGATGGAGATTGGAGCGTTTCTGTTGAGAATAGAGTAGTTTTATTTTGGTGTTGATTTTGGATGTAAGGTGGGTAAGATGGAGTTTCCAGGAAAGTTTGGAGTCTAGCACAAGTCCGATGTAAGTGATGGAGCTTTTTTATTGGGATTTCGGAACCAAAAAGATAGAATGGGCGAGTAAGGGGATGTTTGGTTTTGAGGGTGAATGGAACTATTGCAGATTTTGCCCAGGTTTCTAGGTCATTTAGAGCTATTTGGACGGTGCGAACACCCGAGGTGAAGAAAGAGGTTTATGTCGACCCCTCAAAGCATTATTAGGGGTACGGAGGTGGAAGGGATTGTAAAAATTACAATGTGCATAAATGGTTATCATTTGCAACATTGCGTCGAATAAATCTTTTAGGACTAATATTATTCTTCTCCGTGTTATTTCTGTATAATTTCATTCCCACTCGGCTTGAGAGGAGAGCACCATTATGGGGAGTGGAGAGACGTTCTATAAGAATAACAGGAAAACAACAGGTATTGGCATCAAATCCTGTGTGACTGAAAACTGATCATGTCGGTTACGTTATAGTTCAACGCAGAGTGCGATGACAGGGGAAAACAACTTCCGTCTTCAATCTTAAACGCATGGAACAATTTCGGCACCAGTTTCTAAAGAGGTGTTACTTGTGATTTCGGAAGAAAGACTGTTGGGGATGGGAGACGTAAGGCAAGACTACCTCCCCTAAGGATGGAGCTGACAACTTTAAATTATGTAGTAAAGGCCAATATTAGCGTGTAACAATTGTATTTCGGAGAGAATGAGATTGATAGTGTTATTTTTGTATAGTTTGGACGTTATATAGCACCCTTAGGCGTAGGGGAGGTAGTGCGTTACATAAAAATGAGGCGAAAACAACCGATAATGTTGTCTATTCCGGGGCTACGGAATATGCTGACTTTAAACCTTAAATACACAATTTGGGTTAACTTGTTATGCAGTTCCTATCAGCAGGTAATGTTACCTACATAAACTTAACAAGTGGAGTATTTGCTGCATATATTCATATAATACGTATGACTCAGGATCAAACACTGTTTGGGGAAAATAATTTTAGCACTTATACTGGTGGGGCTGGAAGAAAAGGTGTTTTAAACACATTATAATCAACAACTAATACCATTGAATTAAGTGCATTGGAGTTTGACAGATAGTCGTTATTGAAGCAGTCAGCACCTAACTTCAAAGCAGAGGAACTTCCGTAAGGATGGGGACAGTGAAAGAGCTTTTTATAGATATAATTCAAAACCTTCCTATATTTATTTCTATTCAGAGGTTAAGTAAGTAGATGAGTTTAATTGTAATTACACAATCGAGGTTAAGCTTTAGTTCAGCCCCTAGATGTACGATTAGGGTATGAACAGGTGAATGACTGATATAATTATAATACGAAAATAGCCAAGATAGGTGTCGAATCCGTGGACACTTTCAGGGTATCGGGAGTCATGACTCTGTTTTGTAACACCTGTATACGGCTGAAGTGACTTTCTGCAGCAATTCCCCACAGTCCACAAGAGAAGTACCAAATTGGCCTTATTAGTGATAAATATATTAGTATTTTTGTTTCCAGAGATAAAGGAGATTTTTTCCTGCAGAAGAGGATTGAGTTAACGGATTCTTTGTCTTACCTATTTATCTAATTATATATTTATCTATTTATATAATTTGGAAGTCTTGGCATGTATTAAATTAAGGGAAATTATAGAGATTTGAATAAATTTGTAACAATAAATCGTCAGTTATTGATGTACAAGTTTGAATTACGTTAATCGCATGACATTTCCAATCGACATTTTCGTTATTGATTACTTCTCACTCAGGAAATGAAAACGAGGAGTGGGATTCTAAAATGAATTAAAAGTTCGATGTGAGCACGAAGCCCTAGTGTTCCACAGTGCGAGATCTAATTAGGGACTCAGGCCTCACGTATCTCACCGGTAGGGCGTAGAACAAACGGCGCCACAACACGTCTTGGCAGAGAAAGCGATTGTTGTGGCCAAAGCTGAGATATCTGCTGGGTCTCTGCCACGCCAGAACACAGCTCTGGCCAATAATCTGAGCGAGGAGTCTCCATTACGGGCGTGCTGCAAACATTAGATTTGTACTACACTCTAGGCGGCGCATCGACGAATATATTCCTCGTTCAGTGACCACGGTCTTATCTCTTTAACGTCGCCAATCATCTCATGTTTTGTACCTTCCTCAACGAAGTGTACTGATTTCTTGAATGAGTGTTATTTCTACAGTTACAACATCCCTGTGAGCGCCACCCCGGTGAATAAACGACTTTAGAAGAAAGTTAACAAAAGTGGAATTACAGGGAATAATGCGAATTGAGTGAAAGTATTAATGGAAACGGTAAAATTATCAAATCATATAGTAATGCATAACAGAATACTTCATAAACGATAAGAATTATTGTTCTTGATCTTAGAGCCTGCATTAAAACGGGCGTCACCGGATCGAAACCGGAGAGATATTGAACTTCATCCGTATGTTGTGTGCAAGCAGCGTCTTTATAACAGAAACTTTAATTGGAAAATTAGGCCACTGACTGCAATCATTACTCCCGGGAGATTACAGAGAACGTAAAGATTATCATGTATCCAACATATCGAATGTAACACAGTAGATGTGCGGTCTAGTGTTTCGGAAGGGCTGACACAAATGCCGGATATGCTCACTAACTCCCCTTCCCACACGTCATTAGAAATCCTCTCTTATCAAAAATATGTCTCATTCATTTTCATAACCCCTTAGTACATGTCAATATTTTATAAATATTACATATCAACTGTATTGTCAAATGATTAACTTGGCGACGCTTGTTTGAGAACAGGTCGCATAGCATGAAAAATATGCCTTTTGCTCGGCTCAACGTGTTCTATGAACTGGCGATTGCGGCTGAACTTTTCGAGTGGCAGGTAGAAGAGGTCTCTGTCTGGCAGTCACCTAATCTTCTGGACCAGACAGGCGCCCCCCCCCCCAATCTACCTGCCACTCGGACAGTTCAGCCACAATCACTAGTAATAGGTTATCCTCGTGTCACGAAAAATGGAATGCAATAAATAGAGGTCAATATTCCTTAGTTAATTATAAAAGACAATTTTTAAAACATAAAATATAGATTTTTGTGATAAAAGTATATTAATACAAAATTGTAGCCAAATAATAGACAAATTATATTCTGTAAATTAGCCAATGAGTATTATTTAACCCAGCAGGTCAAAGCCTGAATTGACTGCAGAGTCAAGGAAGAAGAAGAGCATTGTTTTATTATTCACGATATATTTAGTAGTAATAAAAACCTTTTGCACAGTTTTCAATGATATTAATTTCTTCAGTTAGAAGTTACGTCGTAATCATAATCTTCTGAGAACACAGATTAAATAGTACGATACATTACCTGGCGCTCAACTAACATTAACTAAATAATTAATCGACTACAGAACACAGCTGGGGCTGACGTTGCGTGCACATCACTTCAGTAATTAAAATATGTACCATGACCAGTGGAAAAGGTGAATGTTCAAGTAACACTGAAAACAAAAGAAACTATTATTATCATTGTTATTATTAAATTACAACAAGATTGTATAAAAACATTAGTGTTTTCATTAATCATAAATGAAAAGAATAGAAGCTTTCGAAATGTGGTACTATAGGAGAATGCTGAAAATCATGTGTGGATAGGATAACTAACCAGGAAGATCAAGCAGAATAGGAGGGGGGGAGAGATCATTTTAGAGGACTTTTACCAAGATAAGGGATAGATTAATAGACAACGTTTTGAAACATGAGGCTTTAGAAGGAAGTGTATGGGGAAAGAACAGAAGAGGGAGGGCAAGGAGGAATACGTTAAGCAGATAAGAGAGGATGTGGGATGTGGTAGCTATGTAGAAAAGAAAATCCTTACGAAGGTTAGTTTAACAAGGAAGGTTGCATCAGGCCAGTCTTAGGACTGAATACCACAACAATAGAGGCCTATTGTATATGAAAAGTGTTTAATTTTAATTTCTTTAAAAAATTCATAATGCGTATTTAATTACTGTACCAAAATCTAATGTATCATACAATAAAATCATTTTTCTCATATGCAAATTCGCACATTAATTATGGCTATGTCGAAAGCTTTATATTAAAAGATTATATACTGGCGGTTAGTTATGAGCCCGACAGAGAGATTATTCTATTAACTTGTAGGACGAACGTGGGATTTTGCTAACTCCTTAAAAAATGTGTCCTTTCTTTAATTGGATATTGTTAACCAAAACGTTAAGGGGTATATTTTTTGTTTATTAATGGGGCGTTGTTCAAGTGCAGAAATAAAACCTGAGTGAATTTTAATTCCAACACTTCCGATTTATTGTTCCGCGACATCTCAAAGAAGCGCCACTTTCTATTCTTTTTTATGTTATGTTAAATATTTTTAATATTTTAATATTTATTTTTACATCTAAATTGTTTATATAGCACGGAGAGGTGCACATGAAGAAGTACCCACGTGATGGGTTGCAGAGACATAATCATAAATAAAGTTATTCAAGTTTATGGGGTTTCCTTCTATTCTCCAGAGCGTTCAGGTAATTGCTGCACGGGGGCCTCTCCTTAACTTATTCCAAAAATAAAATTACGACTGTAACCAATCGACAACAATGCAAGTTAATTTATGTCATATTTTTAGAACTCCTCATCAATTGTCACGTAAAATAACCTAATATAATGTTAGTGAATTGCTATTTCGGGTTCCTTATTTACCTTGAAGTATTTACTTTGCGTGCTTTCAAGCTGAGATTTAATTAATGAATCCACTTCGACCAGAATCTCTCTCTTATCTTCCTGCCTCATCTTCTTGCTTGTCTTGAGGTTAATGACATTCGCGAGACTCATAGTCGTGATCTGGTAGAGAAATATTACTTGTAGTGTAGGATATTCTTTAAATTCAGACGAACATTTTTAATTCACACTTTTTTTGAGCCGATATGTGCTTCTCAAGATATTTCAATGTCTTCAGATAAATTGAACACCTGTATACAGATTATACGATTGTTGTTCCCAATATCAAGCATCATCCGCATTCTTGATACAAAAAGGAGGGTGCTAAAATATCTTCATTTATGACGGTTTCCTCAATAAATAATCGGAAGCATTTCAACGAAACTATTTTTCATGTTAGAGTTGTAAAAAAGTTTTCAGATATATTAACTTGAGACAAAATGGTGGACGTTGGGAAAAATTTGATTTTCTCCCGTTCCTATAATTGTTTGGCATGGTATTTAGTACGTTTTTAGGTAACACGGCTGAAAGCTTTTGTTCTATACCGGTAAAACCTTTGAAGTTTTCTTAAATTTACATCCAGGTAAAATTTAAAACCCATTCTGGTCAATTTACGTTTCTTTTTTGTGGAGTATCTTTGTTTTCGAAGAAGCGAGAAAATAATTATACGGTTCAGATAAGTTCAGGTAGAAACAAAGCCAGTAAATAACAACTTTGATTATTAAACAATGACTTTTAATATGTGGACCCAAGCTCATTTATATCAAAAGTGTACAGTGTAAACGAATTTCTGTGACAAAAAACTAACCCTAATGTAAACATTTCTGCACAGCATTTTAATTTTTAAAAAAACAACATGAAAAAGGAATCATACTGCAAGGAGAAGAAATAAAAACCTTAAGTTTTGTCAACGATATTGAAGTATTAGGGGAATCAGAAGAAGACTTGGAAACCATAATAAATAGCATGAACGGAATCCTGGAGAAAGAGTTCAATATGAGTATAAATAGAGGGAAAACCAAGGTAATGGAGTGTAGTATGGGAAACAGTGGAATAACAAAGGGTGTTAGATTGGGTTGGGATATTTTGACGGTAGTTAAGGAACTGCTACTTGGGAAGAGTAATAACTAGGGATGGTAGAAGTATAGTAGTCATAAAGAGTAGGATAGCACATGCAAGGAAGACTTTCGCGAAAAAGAGGGATTTACTTTCGGGTAATATAAGTGTGAATATTAGGAAGCGTTACCAAAAATGTTTTATGGAGCGTGGCGTTATATGGGTGTGAAACGTGGACGATAGGAGTTGGGGAAATGAAAAGAATAGAAGCCTTTGAAATGTGGTGTTATAGGCGAGTGCTGAAAATCAGATGGGTGGATACAGTAAATAACGAGGAAGTTTTAAACAGAAAGCGAACAATATGGAGGACTTTGACCAGGAGGGGGTAGATTAATAGGCCATGAGGATCTTGTAAAATTAGCATTAGAGGGAAGTGTGTGGGGTAAGAACAGAAGAGGGAGGCCAATCATAGAATACGCTAAGTAGATTAGAGAGGATGTGGGTTGTGCTAGTTATGAGGTAGGTTAGCATTTAGGGTTGAATCAGACCAATCTTAGGACTGAATGCCACAACAACAACACTAAACAATACTTGGGTTTCTATCCGGGTTAAAGGCGTTTAAGTCACGACGTTTCGATGGCGTACTCTGCCATCGTTCTGACTTGAAAACCCAAGAATTGTTTATTCAGAATATACACCGGGAAAACCTTAGATCTTTGATTTTCATTCTTGTATGAAGGACGGTTATCCGATTAAATACTTTAAATTAAGTAATATGATACTATAATTCATCCGTTAATAGTTGCTTCAATAATGTTTTAGACAACGATATGTCATTAGTTGTAGATATAGTTCATTGAATTGTTGTATTATTGGTGCTTTTAAGGAAAGCGCTTTTTATCAGCAGCCAGGAACATTCTTTGTTCAAGAATCCTCATTAATATTCCATCATGTTTGACTGTTACATAAATATACAAGTCTAGCTAGTAATGTTCTTTGTAGTTATCCCTTGAATTATTAATATACTTATCAAAGAGCGTTGATAATGTAATCTGTGGCTTTTTTTGTCAAGTCGACTTGCTGGTGCGCTACTGTCCTTGCGATCTATTCGCCACCATGATCTCTCTAAGAAACGTGTGGACAAAATCGCCTCGAATATACGTAAGCTGTTTAATTTATTAGTAGTTATTAAGATATAAATACGCTTATGCGATCATAAAAATCCAGGATTTCGCATTTGGTCATATTTCTTTAAGGATCGTTTCATCGTTCTTTAGATCTCATTGAAATTCTACAGTCAGATTATTCTTATGAAACATATTATACGTTGCAAAGCTAACAAAAAAAGACGGATGCGTAGACCATCCGGAATTTGAAATATAAGTTTGTTTCGAAATATGATAGTATTTCATAACACAAACTTTAACATTCAACAGCGAAATTCTTTTCACATAACTTGCTTCTATCGTACGTAAATGTATAATAATGATGATCTAGGCCATTCAACTACATTAATACGACGTTAGACTATTTTTCCTCTATTCTTGAAATTAGTTCCGTCAAATACACGTTTGTAGATCCCTTTAAAACAAAATATTTAATATAAATTTCTTCATGGATTTCAATATCATAAATTTGACTGAACGTGAAGAGTTTCTGTTTGAACAATTATTGAAAATGTTTGGTAAAATATTGTGTTGCATATCTAACCAAATACTTTTAAAAAACGAAATTTTGTCATTCTCTTGGATCTTTATTAGTCGACATTACTGAAATTTCTGGGTTGATGCTTATTATTCAACGGATTGAGAAATATAGAATAGGAAGTAAAATAAGAATATTTTTACTACAGTTATAGTTTCATTTACAGTCGCATAAATTGTTTAGGTCATCAGTGACTTTCTGTTTACGATTCTGAGAAGTCATTTTTGTTAGCTGTAATTGTTTCACAGTTTGATAGCACACTTACAACGTCCATGCTCTTGCCAGGTTTCGAAACTGGGACCTTTAAGGTGCAAGGCAGCGAATCTGACCCACATAGCGTGATTATTCATAAAGTAAGGGGGATTCTAATATAAAATATGATATTTTATTTTAATTAAATTATGGGCACCTCATGGTAGAATTACGATGAATTTAAAAACAATTTGATTACTCCTGTTATCGAAGTTAAAATTTTGAAACCATCGAACCCATTCCAGTTTCCCGATAGCCATTTAAAATTTAATCTTGCCATTGAAAAAAGGCACCACTTTAATATTAATTACAACTATTCGGTTCAATAATCCCTTACGCGTTCGTGATCTGAAATATTATTCGTAACAACGAGATTATCATCACTGATATTTATAATTAACGCGCGAAAATTACTACGATTCAAAAATACTTGGTCAGATACAATTCGATTGGTTCGAATTTCCACTTTTTACTTGCAAATGAAGAAAGGAGTGAATAAAGGCGGATGTGTGTGGAAGAGAGTTCATGTGTTCCTTCGATGCATCTGCGGCAAGCTTGGCTCCGATCGTGAATTATTCCGACCCTAACAATCACGTGCCTTATTAGTGTCCGAAGCTTCTAGAAATACTCTGTAGTTGGCGACTAGCTAGCGGCAGCAATGGAAGCCAGTCTTAAGGCAAGTCACATCCTCGTCATTGGTAACAGTGCGAATTGCTATATATGTACTTTGAGTTATTTAATACGCCGTGAGATATGTGCGTGAACAACTCGTTATCCGTGAAAGTGAAAAGAACCAGAATGAGAGTACCAAGAGGAATTGAAACTATGGGAGGAGAATATTTCTATATTGTTAAAATAAAAGGTAGTGTATAGTAATTTTCAGGGAAATGAATATTACACAATGTATCGGCAGAGAACCTACGCACTCCTCCAGCAGTGGAATTACTCAGGCCAGTCGAACTTCTATAACAACCTGTAACGTCAAACATAATACATATTTCATTTTATATTCTATCTCATCCTGTTCAACAAAATCATATTTTCATTTTCCTTCTATAGTGATCTCGCTGCACTATTATATCGTTATTATATAGCGATCACAAATTTCGAAAGGCAACTACGGTAAACTACGTAACAGCAGCACTCCTAGAAAATTCCCTCCTATTCTGTAAATTTACAAAACCTTGGCATTTCATTCACCCTTCTTTACGAGTGCTGTTTTCAAAATAAGTGCAGTTTAAATATTTTGCCGCTGCAGCGCTGCAGTTGCGATTATGAGCGTACCAGATCATGTCCTCCATTCGTTAAGTAGGAAGCTAGGCGCGACTGTGAATCATCGTCACTTTGTGTTTTCCTTTTGTTAAAGCGTTTTGAAATTTTAAAAACAATTCAGGGACCCACCAGCTGTGAAGTCAGATCCGCGATTTACTTCACGTCAGTAAACAATCATCGGAATTCTGTAAGGTGTATGAGAAATTAATAATGAATGATAGGATGGCTAGGAAGGAGATTAGACAGTATAACGAAACTCATGTAATTGTGCTCGATGAGCTGCGGTTCGGTCAACCGTCTGTGATCAGAGGCGGCATCTTGCTTTGACGAAGGCATACACAAACCGGTTTCCCGTGACGGCAAGTAGCTCAATAATGGCGGTGACTATGAGGAGAAGTTTTAGCTGTACGGTTATGATCGATAATCAATTTTCTGGAAAATAATTGTATGTTATTTGTTAAATAAATATCTGCAGTTACTTTAAAATGCAGCTATCGTTTACCATCACATTTCTTTCTGATACTTTCCAAAATTCTAGCTTTCTATCGTGTATGTCCCTGCATTTTATGTATAGACATAACTTGCAAAGTATTGAGCGGCAATATAATTAAAATTATCTCTATGAAATACATTTATTCTAAAAAAATATATATTTACAAATGATGTAGTTTGTCGAAGACTTCTTTATGCGCCAATATAAATTCCGACTACACTGGATTCTGACCGTAATTACGGTGGCGCACGTTGAATTTGTATTAGATGCAGTAAGTAAATCTCTCCTAACTCGACTTTCTGCTTTCGCCGTGGGAGTAAACTGAACTCAGTCAAGTCCATACTCTCAAGAGACCGTGACGTCTGGTCCGTTTACTCAATATCTACCCCTCCGAGAGACAAACTAGTCAAAAACTTCTCAGAAACGCCCATAAATCTTCCGCCCACTGGGTACTAGGAAAATTTTATATTTCTATAAACAGTTTTACTTTCAGTGCAATTTCCTTTTATTGAATTCAGTTTCCCAATTTGATGATAGCATCAGGAGATTGATTATATCAAACTCTTTATAAAATGGAATGCTTTTCCATACTTAAAAAAAATAATCTCATTCCCGTAACCCGTTTCTATATGGGAACAGCACTATTCTAGAGAGAAAAAGTATGAGATTACGCTAGAGGGTAAAGTGATTTAAATTATTTTCAGTTAAGTGAATGTTATAAGTTCGAAGCTTAATCCAAAAATCATAGCCATGCACGTTGTTTGTGTTTCATTACATCGTGGCTCTATTAGTGTGTCGGAAACATTTTTCATTTTTTAAGATACCAGTAGTATTTTTCAGTCACTCAAGATACCAGGATTATATTTGACTCTCTTAGGGTATCGGGACTGTGTTCCTCTGTCTTAATGTACCGGAGAATTACTTGTATATTTTTTCAAACTTCTTAAAGTTATTAAAGTTACCAATAGTCTTCTTGGCTGAATTAAGTTTCTGTGTCTTCGTACTGGTCAGCCGTCCTAGAGTAAGGGGCGTGAAAATGTAATTAAAAAAATATATTTCTCTCTCGCTCACTCTGATGGCTTAATTATGTGCTGTCAAAATACGTCAACAGTACTGACAGTTGAATTAAATACTGTAGCGGACTAATAGAAATTAAATGGCGGGCAACGCCGGGCACCCAGACAGTATTGTAAATGCAGAAATGACAATAACGATAGCTGTCTAAGACCCTGTGTCATTTATAATCTTAAGTTCATGCTGGCAAATGAAAATGTGTTTCATTTACATAAAGTTGAGTCACGTCATATCGTTTTAAAGGACGAAGGTAAGATTAGGATACAGGATTAGTCCATACTCTTAACGCTTTACAACTTGTAATTCATTTTTGGCTGTTATTAATGATCTGTTGCAGTAATGTTATTGATTCTGTGAAAATTAAGAATGTAAAAAAGTAGTCAATACGTTATCATTTCAACCAAAAATATATAAATAAATTTTTATGTTCAGAAATTTTAGGTTTAACAGCAGAGAAATACACAATAACGACGATGCATATTTTAACCGGAGTTGTTATAATAGTTATTAACGTCTGTAATTTTAAATTAATGCTTAATTGAGGCCAAAATGAGACAAAAGTTAATAAAACGAAACCAAAAACAAATTACAGCCAAATAATATATTTTTAAATCTTTTAAATATTTTTTGCTCTTTAATTGTTGTATTCATTTGCTGTTATTTTATATCTTTGTGACCTAATTATTTTGTGTCCTGTTAACTTAAATTCAACCTGAAGAGAGTCCAGATCAGGATCGAAGCATGTGCTTGAATTAAATTGTTTGTGATTTTATTTTATCAATTTGGACTCAATTAAACATTATTTCAATCGTAGTTGACCACACCCGCGTTCCTTGGTTGATTCCACCAAGTGTGATGCTTAACTTCATCCGAAATACCTGAAACGCTATCGAAACGATTGAGGGACTCATGTTTTACCGAGTATAACCTATAACATCATTATTAAGTCTACACATTTTAAGTGATTAACGATTCAGTTTATTTCATGACAATATTTCTCACAGATCAAACCACCGCCACTTCTTTGCACACCCTGTGCTTCTTCTTCTTCTCGTCTTTATTTCGACGTATGTCAACGCCACTTTATGCCCGAACACCATCTGCTCATAGTATTGAAGGATTTTCTTTTTGTATAAATTTTTTAGTGGATTTATGGCGCTTTTTTTTAGCAGCTCAATTTTCATTGTTTCTTTGGGTTTATTACCAATGCAGTTTTTTAGTAAGGGTTTCGGATATTACTGTCGTCAAAACGGCGCTGTTGATATAATCAGATAGTATTCGTTTGAAATTCAAAAGTTTTTTCTATATGTTAATAATTATTTTAATAAAGAAAATTGAGGTTTGATCATATGTGGAATGTCCAACGAAGTCTAGTCACCATGACTTTTTTTAAATTTTATGTTCAGGATACATAGTAAGAGCAAGGAAGTTCGACTTCCTTGCAATCAACACAGCTATCTGAAGAAGTCCAAAAACTTTTATCTAAATTTTGGCATTACGTACAAGCGCAAGACCATAAATTTAAAAATAATGCATGCAAAACGTGTCTCCTTCAAAAAAGTAATATGGTAGGTAGTTGAAAACCTGTTCTTATAGCAACGCACTTTATGCATAATTTATCGTTCTAATATACCGGCAGTTCGGCAGGAAGCCGAACACTGTGAGAGCTAATAATAAGGCAATGCCAACATTAAAAAAATGGAAAAAAGAACTATCTTGTAACTTTTAAAACATATCATCCTTAAAAATTATTCATTTTAATAATTACATTATATTAATTAATTAAAATAAGAATATCAATTAATAAAAATTAATTTTAAAATATTTGAGCAATTAGGTTTTGAATTAACTTTCTTCAAATGCATTTATGTTGGCACTGAACGATTCGCAGGTGTTGTCCAGCAGTGAGTGTTCGGTTTCCAGCCAAACTCCCGGTATATTCATAAATTATAATGTCATTGCCTTCGGTTATCAGCTCATTCCGAATTTCTTCTTAGAGGTCCACCTTTGCTGCGTATCGATTATAATTTTTGCTACTAGCAATTCATGGGTAAACATCTATACGGTTTTTCAATAAGTGCGGGTCGATGTTGAAATAGAATAAAACAAGCTGTGTATGAGGTATTTACGATTTTTTCTTATTTGAAAGTGCATACATGTGCCTTTCAAATAAAAAATAAATGTCGTTGATACCTCACGCACAGATTGTTAAATCCCATTTTAACATCGACCTGCCCTTATTGAAAAACTATATGTCTTCAGCTCAATCGCTCAGTTCATTTATATACAGTGTTAGTTTGAAATTACAAGGGTTTTTTAAATGTTAAAAATTATTTTAATAAAGAAAATTGATTTGCAAGAGTATTCTTCACCTTCAGCTTTCACTGAAAGCCAATATCGCCTGTGGTCTTTCGTTAACGTCTATCCGTATTTCAGCTGCCATATATGTTAAATAATTTCAGAATGGTGAATTATTTACTTTGCTTCTGATGGGATCTGGTCTATTCCATGTTACATTACGACCGGCGCTTGTTAAAAGTAAGTGTGAAAGATGTACGTACTGAATTCAAGCCCCCCTGGAATGTTTAATTTTCAGATATATATTATAACTTTAAAAGTTAAAGCATGAGATGATTGGTAGAAAACACTAGAAAAGTAATGTTTATGAGGAATTTAGAGAATGATTAGAGGTCGTAGATGGTATTAAAACATTTACCATTTCAGTCGTCATACTTTTAGCTTTTCTTTGATCGTGTTATTGTTGAGGTTCGCCATAATTTTTCCCGCCACTTCCAACACAATAGCTTCAGAAAATTAAACGAGCGTAGGTGGTTAATTTTTAAGGCCCCTTGTTTAATTACAGAGCGTTATTACTGTAGACCTGATAAGTCACTGGCATCCGTGTTACTGAGATGAACTTCTGACACCGGAACGTGACCTTGCTGACTATTCACTGCTCCAATGCATCTAATCGAAGTCAACTAACAGGCTCGCAGCGATAGTCACGGTTGTTATTGGCGTGAATCAAATCATTGACCCTACAACATGTGTCACAAACTAGATTCTTGCAACCGTCAGTTCTGTGAGTCAACCATTAAGTGCATGCATATTGTTGTATCTAATTTACATGGCGGTTAGATTCACGCGTGCTGGACTCAATCAAGAACGTACCCGGTGAGAAAAATACCTCGGTATTATCCAATTCAGCGGCATAGAATGTTTTTCAAATTGTTCGTGATTGATTTATGTAATATGAAACAAAATTTATGTTATTTACGAAGTTTTATTAAAGGTAATTAGGTCTGTTTCTTATTATCCATCAAGCATGAATCGATATAGTAGGTATCATTCTCTAAACGTCATTTGAAATGCGATCATGACACGGGCCACGACTAACATGATTTTTAACTGAAATTACAATGGAATAAGCTGGGGTAACATGGATGTATTACAGTTATTGATTGTGATTATGAATATAATTTTATTCTGAAAATTATATGTATATAAACAAAAAAGAATGCTTGTATGTTCGACGCTTACGTGTTCCTATTCGATTTATACGATTTGCGATTGAATTTTGGTGAGAAGATTTCTTCCTAACTTTCGGGAATTTAGGTTCGCTTCTTACTCCTTTCAGGCCAAAATCGGTCTGACTCTCAAGACAATTTCAAACACTGCTCAACGTTTTTCGCTTTCCTTAGGTATCTCACGAGCTGATCAACGAGAAGAGTTATACAGACCTTGTAAACAGTCAAGCGATATTATTAGACATATATTAAGCGTGATATAATGTTTAAAATTATCTAAAATTTTATTTAATTATGCTTTTTAATTAGTAAATATTCAAAAATATTGATAAGCCACAGGTCAGATGATTGAGAAGGTCCAGGACCGCGCTCACACAATTTTTCAGACTTTTTTGTACGTTACTGTGATTATTAATTAAGACACCAGTATATTTCCTGATGCAATTAAGATACAGGGGGTCATCGCGATTTTTAGGATGAAATTAACATTCCGTCAACTCTCATAAAGTAGGGGGAATGAAAAAGGTGAATTTAAAAAATTGGAAGCTTTCTTTGTTAGTTTGATCACGTGTTAGCAAAGAGATAGCTGCCGAATGAAATATAAAATATAAATAAATTTACAGGCAATGTCCGGCACCCAACCAGAATGATAAATGTAATGACCAGAAAATGTATAATGTTAAGATATATTGTTAATTGAAATTGAATTCTGTAAAATTTATATGAATATGATTTGACCAAAAATCGAAAGTTCTTGTGTCTTTGAACTTAATAAATAAAATATTGTGAGTATATAAAGATTCAATTTTATTTTATAAAGTGTATTACAATTAGCATTCTAATGAATTCATATCTACGGTTATCATAGCGGCTAGAATTATATGTAAAATTGCTGACATGTTATCAGAAATAAAAATAACACTTGCTGACAGTGGCAGTAATAATAAAGTCATAAATAGGGTATAAAATTTAGTATAATTTTGAACCTACAACTACTCAACCAAAGCTTCATGCAGATCCGAAAACGTGGGTCGTAACAGGAAAACCGGAGTCGGTCTACAAACCAAATGTATAAAATAAAAGTGGGAAGGCAGAAAGGATGGAATCTATTTAGGACGGTTGGCTCCCAACCTTCATAAGACGGATCAGGAGACCAGGAAATTAAGAATGCTTTTCTTCCGTCTCTCCACGAAAATAATATGATTAGAAATAAAAAAATTAGTAAAACAGGTGACTCTTGCACATTGCGAATATAAATCACTAAAATATCTTACACGCTAAAACCAATTATAAATATGCATATATATTTTTATTATTGTAATCATACATATATATGTGTGTGTGTAAAAAATTTTAATGTATCAACAAAAGAAAAACATTGTTAAAAACGACCTGTTATAGAGTCTAGAAAACAAGTCAACTAAGTTATCAGTAAAAAAATACAAACAGCAAAAGTATGATGTGCAATGTATCGGGCAGTAAATATAAGTCTGGTGGTCTTTACGGTACAAGGATTTCACAGCTTGAGAAACTGTCCGAACAGGATGGAGCCACTTGGTAGAATCTAAGCTTGGAGACTGGATGTTAGCAAGCCCTAATAATGTTTCCGTAACACTACTATTCCATCATAGTCGCCGAACTCGTATTCTTCTATATTTTCCTGGAGTATTTGCTCATCCTTGGTAGAGAGGCCACGGCACGCGTGTGAATTAGTAGCTACAACGGGATTGAATGGAGGTGAAACTCGTTCCCGGGGATCAATACGTTCCCATGGCGGACTCAGGGATTCACTTTCTGGCACCACCAGGTGCTTTCCATTGGAAAAATGTTTTTGGGCGTGGGATCTTCTGTTCTCCAAACTTCGTGTCTTCTGTATGTTTCACATAATCCGTTACCTCCGTCACTGTGACATCTACACGTGTGTGTGTGTATGTATGCAAAGGCTAGGAATAAAGGCTGTAAAACAATACTAAAACGTGTCTATTATTTAATTTGATGCCACTAGTTCATCGGACCACAATATCTATCTAGCATAACTTGAGCATTTATAATTAAAATTAAATTTTTCATTTATTACCGATTATTCTAACAATTTATGATCATATGTAACGGTTTCTAACAGTTTTAATCCCAATGTGGGTTCTAAATCATGTAACCTAAAAACTAAGATCATAGTTGTATAACCTGTTACGTGTTCACTGGTACAAGATAGACATTTCTATGGTATCCCTATGATTTCAGTGACCTTTTTTTCCTTGAGTGTAATTCAGTGACGCTTTTGCGTGCTACACTAAGTTTATGTTGACTTTGAGACACTCCAGGGTCTGCTGCTCACTGCAAAGCTTTTGCAGAGACAGGTTATGTAAATTCCCTAGCTGCTCCACATGAAAGCCTTGCTGTTACAAAACCAAAGTCGACTCTGTCCTTGTAAAAACACGCATTGCTCTTTGGACTGTATATTTTAGGTGCGTAATTATGCTACACACGGTTGTGATAACTGTTACTCTGGGTTTCATTTAATATTTCATCACCAATTCAATAATTCAGAAACAGGGGAAACAAACGCGAAGGATCACAGCCATATTTAAGATTTATTGCTTTCCTTTTGTAATTTTGTATCAATTAGTAATAAATAATAATAAGTAATAAAATATTCTGGATATAAAAAGTATCATTCAATGAATTAACACGTAATTTTACAGTATTTGCGCATTATTCAAAATCTTTCTTTTTTGGGGGGGGGGAGGTTAACAGGCTACATGAGGTGATCCTGAAACAGGCAACTCCCTTTTAATAGCAAAAGAAGGGAATTGAAAAGGGGGGATGCGGAAGGTAGAGCAAGGTAGCCAAGGGTTGACTAGGGCCCCGGGCTATACTTTAAGGATTCTACCCGGTGTTTCACCTAAAATGATGCAGTGAAAACCCTAGTAAACCTGCTTCTGGTAGGTCAGGCGTTGGGTACTATTCTCACGCCCTTCCGAATGATGGTAGACGAGTTTGCTGTGGGGTCGCAGCATTCCCTTCTCCGTGTCTACACAAGTCTTAGGAGGCAGTTGGCCGACTGATCCAATTGGATCAGAGGACAACTCTTCCCTTCTGCCCAAGGTCTTAGACCCCAGTACATAAACCTCCCCAAATAGGTGAAGGTGTCTCGGCATGTGAGAACTTTGAAAAAAAAACAGAGAGAGTATGAGGCATTGCCGACATAGTCAAGTGAGCCCCGCAGATCACTCTGGGGGGAAATGCCTGCGACAGAAAACTCCCACAGGCAATACCTTCTGATGTAAATTTCTGCGCCCTAATGAACTCTCCTCAGTGGTTTGACCCACTATATTTTCCTTGACATTTACATTAGAGTTGGCAGCGAATTGGCGTATAATATGCAATATTCCAATGCTTTTGTGTATAGTGAACATTTTTTTTTTTTTTTTTTGGTTAACAGGCTACATGAGGGTGATCCTGAAACAGGCAACTCCCCTTTAATAGCATAGGAAGGGAATTGAAAAAGGGGGGATGAACATTTTGGTACCTGTTTGATAATACTATGCTTGATAGAAACAAACGACTGTGAGAGGTATCATAATATAAAGCTCCTTATGACCGCTTAACACTGTGCATCACCAATTAAATGAGATTAAATTAAAACCGCATCTAGGTTTTTAATACAAACCCCTATACCAATGAAGAGAATTACAAAATAATATTTACCAGTTATTTCGGAGTCCAATAAAAAATCTTCTATCACATCAATTATTTTCCAATGCAGTAATTAGAATAGAAGACCAAGAAAAGAAAGCAATAATCAAGAAAGGAGTAAGACAAGGATTCAGTCTGTCGCCCATGCTGTTTAACTTATATATAGAACAGGCGATGAAAAAAATTAAAACGGAATACGGAAAAGGAATCATACTGCAAGGAGGAGAAATAAAAACCTTACGCTTTGCCGACGATATTGCAGTATTGGGGGAGTCAGAAGAAGACTTGGAAACCATAATAAATGGCATCAACGTAGTCCTGGAGAAAGAGTTCAATATGAGGATGAATAGAGGGAAGACCATGGGAATGGAGTGCAGTATAGTATACAGTGGAATAACAAAGGGTGTTGGAATGGGAAGGGATATTTTGACGGAAGTTAAGGAATTCTGCTACTTGGGAAGCGTAAAAACTAGGGATAGGAGAAGTATAGCAAGGAAGAATTTCGCGAAAAAGAGAAATTTACTTATAATATAAGTGTGAATATTAGGAAATCGTTACTAAAAATGTTCATATGGAGCTTGGCGTTATATGGGTGCGAAACGTGGACGGTAGGAGCTCCGGAAAGGAAAATAATAGAAACCTTTGAAATGTGGTGCTATAGGCGAATGCTGAAAATCATGTAGGTGAATAGAGTAAGTAACGAGGATGTTATAAACAGAATAGGGGAAAAGCGAACAATATGGAGGACGTTGACTAAGAGAAGGGACATATTAATAGGCCACGTTTTAAGAGCCGAGGGTTTTTGTAAAATTAGCATTAGATGGAAGTGTGAGGGGTAAGAACAGAAGAGGGAGGCCAGGCATGGAATACGCTAAGTATATTTGGAAGCATGCGAGGCGTGCTCGTTATGAAGAAATGAAAAAGCTTGTGCAAGATGGTTAGCATGGAGGGTTGAAGTATTCAGTCCTAAGACTGGTCTGATGAAACCTTTTCATTTCTACATAAATTCCACATTCCACGTCCTCCCTATTCTACTTAGCGAATTCCATCCTTAGCCTCCCTCATCTGTTTGCGCCTCACACTTCCCTCTAATGCTAATTTTACAAGACACTCATATCTCAAAAACGTAGCTATCCCTTCTTTTGGTCTAACTCCGCCATGTCGTCCTTTATTTTCTTCTATAATACCACATTTAAAAGGCTTCTATTATTTTCCTGTCTGCAACTCATACTGTCCATATTTTACACCCATATAACACCATACTGCATAGTAATTTTTAATAATGATTTCCTAATATTCTTATATTAGCCGTAACTAAAAGCCACTTTTTTGCGAAATCCTTTCTTGCCATTCCCATGGTCTTCCCTCTATTCATCCTCATATTGAACTCTTGCTCCAGGACTACGTTGATGCTATTTATTATGGTTTCCAAGTCTTCTTCTGACTCATACTCTTTATGTCTACTAATCTTCTATCACCCTTAGTTATTATGCTGCGGATGTAACAGAAATCCGTAACTAGCTTCAAAATATCCCTTCCTAATCTAACACACTTTGTTATTCCACTGTTCCCCACACTACACCTTGCTTTTCCCTCTCTTAATTCTCATCTTGTACTTTTTCTCCAGGACCTAGTTTATGCCATTTATTATTGTTCCCAAATTTCTTCTGAATCTCCCAATACTACAACATAATCGTAAAATCGCAGGGTTTTTATTTATTTTCCTTGCAGTTTCATTCTTTTTCCGTATTCATTTTCAACTTTTTTATCGCCTGTTCGATATAAATGATAATGAGCATGGGCGAAAGACTACGTCATTATCATACTCGTTTCTTGATTTCTGCTTTTTCCTTGGCCATCTATTCTAGTTACTCCTGACTGCCTTCTGTAGGGGTCATGGATAAACACTCTTTTCTCGATATTTTATTCAGTTTACATTACCAAAGTTCTTTCTAATCTACAAATACCATGAACGTAAGCCTGTTTCTATTTATCCCGTCTTCTATAATTAGAGGCAGAGTCAATAACACTTCTCTTGTCCCTAATATTTTGCATGCATCAGATACTAAACTAATTGTCATGTGCTGTTCCCTCTATCAGTGCCAGTCTGCTTCGGAATGGATAATTGTATTATAGTATGACTGTAGTGACATTATTATAAGTATGTTGTCGCATTTTACGAACAGTTTCCACTCTAGAGGCTCCGTGTATCCTTTGATACAATGTAACATCCGAAAAATGCCTCATTGTAAAATCGTTTTGAGGAGGGTTATTGACAGGCTACATGAGAGTGATCCAATAGCTGGCAAATATCCCTTTAATAGCACAGGAAGTGAATTGGAAAGGGGGAATGAGGAAGGGTGTGGAAGGCAGCCAAGGGTTGACTGCGGCCCGGCGATACTACCCGGTATTCACCTGAAAGAGATTCAGATCAAACACCTAGAAAATTTACATTAGGGATTGCATCTCGCCCTTCCGAATGTCGCGGAATGGGTTTTCTGTAGGATCGGAGCATACCTTTCTTTGTACTGAATCAGTTTAGGAGGCACCTGGCTGACGATCCAATAGGACCAGCAGGCAACTCTTGCCGTATGCCCAAGGTGTGTGACTCCGGAACATACACCTCCCAAAAGAAGCAGAATGAGTCATTATCAATTTGTTTCAATATAGTAATTCACACCAGTCGAGAACACCTGATTTATCTCTTTCAGTGATTCTTGCGGGGCAAACCCCCGCTTTGACCTATCACCACATTTTGTTTGAGTTTGATCAGAAGACAGGACTTGTTTCGTAATTTGTTTTAAGGGAAACGTGTGTCCCCTATGGGCTCTAGCAGATCGCGTCGCCGCGTTTGTTTACTGTGATGGGGTTGTCTGCGCGTGCGCCATATCCTCCCCCTCACTAAGTCAGTTGCTTTCTCACCTCTGAACAGAAGAGCTGAAACATGGCCACTGACCTCACGGTACGTACGCTCCTGGGTCATACCACTCCTAATTATTCATACGATAATTCTATTAAGATTTGAATACTTAATATTGGCGCCAATTTTAGAAAACCCCTATCGTCGCTCACAACAAAGGTTTTTACGCTAAAGTCTTAATTGTGAGAATAATTAGTTTTCTTCTTGATTCGGTTGTCTATAAATTAACTTCTTCATTAGAAACAAGTAATTTATTAATAACATGAAATTTTTATGCATGACAAGAATACAAATTTCTGCCAATCATTGAAAATTGTAAATTTTAGCTATGTCCGACAAGACGCCATCCTTAAACTATATTTTGGAAAACGATAAAGGGTCGTGTACACTTCACATACTCCAAATCAAGTACATGGCTGATAATATGTTCAATTACGTATTCAAATGTGGTTCACTTTGGTCACAGATGACTAAATATTAATTA
Organism: Eucriotettix oculatus; assembly: GCA_034510155.1. NCBI lineage: Eukaryota > Metazoa > Arthropoda > Insecta > Orthoptera > Tetrigidae > Eucriotettix > Eucriotettix oculatus. The sequence goes on along the minus strand of CM067376.1, from coordinate 126,653,148 downwards.
CATAAAAAATAATATCTAGCAAATATGTAATTTAAATAAATTTTAAAACATTTTCCAATAATAACATTACATTATTAATTTTTGTTTCATTGGGGGAGGGGAGGTTACTGTATATTTGTTACATAAGCATTATATGGAAGGTGCGAGCCATACGGACGGTTGCGGCTCCTTCGCATTTCCTCGCCCAAAACATTTTTCTGAAACAGCAGTTATTTGTTATCTGCACTTAATTATTAGCAAAAATTTTCAGATAGAAGCCATTCTTTTATGAAACGGATAATTCTGAAAATTAAGATTGTTAGTTAAACTCACTCCAGTTGTCCAAAGGTTCTGCTGATTTAGTATTAAAAAATTGATAACTAAATCGGAAACAGATTCCATCATCACAAAATACACAGAGAACCGACTCTTTTACAACAACTTAGCTATGTAAAACCAGATATTTATGAAACTGGTTGGTTCGTTGGAAAGTTTTTATGCGTGATTGGGTTCCTGTCAACGTAGCTTCGATGTTATGAATGAAAGTGTCGTTGATTGCTTAAAGTTAGTTCTTGGTCTGACGCTGAACTCTGGGAAAGTTTGATTTTCAACCGAAATCAATAGCATCATAAAGTTTCATCCAAAAATCAATCCCAGTTCGTCGACGTTTCGTATTTACACTTGAACATAGTTTCATCTAAAATCTCGCCAACATAAACATATTGTAGTTACAATAATGCATTGAAGTATTTTATAAACTGCATTAAATTTATTTATAATGTGTTATTTTAGAGCGTTATTGTGTTAAGTTCATCCACAACTTATAGTTTTAAAGCATGCTAAAAATCATAATAAATTATTACAAAGTGTAGAGTGTAAAAGTGCATACATTCTTATGAGAATAAGTCGACTCCTTATATCAGAGGTTTTGTATCTGTATGTTGACCAAATATTTATTTAATAGTAATAAACTGCACTATTATTAAGTGTATGAAATATGAAATTATTCTATACGATTTATAAAATTGTAATAGAAAGTAAGAGCATGTGTCTCTAAACGATATCAAACTTCCTTCATTATAATAAATGGTGATTGAGGTTGCTAATAGAAGTTAGGGGTCATATGACGTACATATACAAGTCTTTTATCCACAATAATCATACTAAAGGTCAACTATTGCTATTGATAGTTCTCTCATCTCTTCTTCGTGTACGCGTTGTTCACGTTCACACTCTGATGATTTAAGCCAAATAAAATCTTTATAGTTTCTCGTAAATACTTTTTAACACCGGCCATCCACATTCATTCTAATAATTCCGTTTATTTTCTTTACATTCAGGGTAAGTAAGTTAACTGAAGCTTACGAAACGTAAATTCTACCTTTCAAAGTGTTTCTCCTTAGTAAGAATAGCAGTTTTCGCCTGTCACTGGAATTTTCCGTTGAGAAATGCTCACGATTCAAAGTTTGGGGTCATCCGAGCAAAGGTCAAAGGTCACGCAGCATACCTGTGCGAAAAGCGTTAAGGGTTTCCTGACTGCCATTTATTTGCACACTGCGCATCTCTCCGAAAGAGTTCTCCTGCCCTAAATAATTTAGCGCCGTCGTTGAAAATTTACGGCGAGTTCTAACTGATCGACTTGGACAAAGTTTCCCCAAACACACAATTAGCGATCTGTATTGATCATATTATTTGTCTCTCTTTGATTGAAAATAATTCAAATAGTTCACTCACCAAAAGAATATTATTTGATGTCCGACGTCAGCCATATATAAATATGAATTACTAGTCCACAGGAACTATCTTCATTATTATTTCACTTAGAACAACAACTTTTTCTACAATGTATGCGGTTTATTATTCAAATTTACTTTTGGAATTTTTTATCAGATTTTTTTAGTTTCATTATTACTGTCACCCAAAATGATAATAAGATTCTCCTGATTTTGACTAACATAGAATGTGATAATGATTATCGGACACATCTTGTTTTACCTTACTCGGTCCGACAACAGCACTGCTGAGCTCAATGGTATTTCTGCCTCTTTTCCAATGCTTTGGTCGGCGAAGTCTATGCGAGTGTCCAACAAGTGAATTTTAAATACATTTTTATACCATTTGTTTATGCCTATTCATAAGTCCAACCTCTATATCACAGTAATTATGTGCCCCTATTATTTAGAAGTTGTGGAGTGGAACTTCGGTGAATGAAGACTTTGTAATCAGGTTACCATATTTCATTTTACAATTTTTTTGTCCCCAATCCCGCTTCAATTGCTATTGTCCTTTGTATCGTAAAGTAAATTTCTTAGGCGCAAAAAGTTTGCAACCGTTGGGTAATTCAGTACAAATTAATGTAATAAAATAATTTCCCTACAGAATATGCAAAAATACCCAGTCGTTGGACAAAATCCTTTAACAGCAGACCTCCAATTAAACACTTCTTTAATACAAAATATACTATAATAGTGCAATGAAGTTTATACAAGTTCTCCAAATTATTATTATTATTATTATTATGGATACAAAGATATAGAACTTATCTTTTGACTGGTCTAAACAATTTTTGATTTAACATGACTTCCTGCAGATTGATCTTGTCAGAACAAAGACACAATAACTATTTCCTACCTAAAGGGTTCTAGGAAACAGTTTTAGAAATAAAAGAACATTTAAATTGTTCCACTGTTCGTAATATTCAAGTTTGTATGTGCGATGTTCATTCACTAGAGAGGGAAGGGGATTCATTCATTGCATTGGATTACTCACACTAACACATACTTCCAATGGTTGCTGGTCAGCTTTCTCAGTTGTTTTTTAATAGCGCATCAAAATGTTCATCAACCATCAAATATTTATTTCACTATAAAACCCCTTTATGTTTAGGATTATAAAGTTTAATGATCATCAATTTTATCCGTCAGTTGTACAAAAAAATTCTTATTGCTAATTTGTCATGCAATGAGGTTAAAATTGAGTTTTTTAGGGTTCATTTTCGGACAAGGGATTCACATTGAGCCAAAAATATCCTAACTTTGTGGTTGTATGTATTGTTTCATTCACAAACACACTAATAGCATGATTAATCATGCACTATCTTGTCTCATGGTTCCTCAGCATAATTCAACTTACATATAAGTTAAAGGTCGCATATATTTTCGGATTTCTTTTTCGGATTCTGGATGAAGAAATGCACCAGAAAAAATTGTGTCCACAAATGTTATTAGACATAAACCATTCATTTAGAAGGCCCCGTCATCTGTATTATTTAATTAAATAACACTCAAAATATTACAAATAAACAAATCAGCTAATATTTCAGGTTTTGACCACTGTTTACAATGAGTACATACGTCGCTACTATGATTCATTCAGATTGGACTTCTTCAAATATATAACGTAAGCAATTCCCAACAGAAATTAACTAAAAACAAAGAATAAAAATTAATTATAAATTTAAACAGTCAATATTTCGTTAAAGTATAAATGTACAGCAATTAATTAAATTATATAAATAAAAAAGGATTTTTTATTTTTAATGCATGTTGTTGTGGTATTCAGTCCTAAGACTGGTCTGATGCAACCCTCCATGCTAACCTATCTCACGCAAGCCTTTTCATTTCCTCATAACTAACACAACCCACATCCTCCCTAATCTGCTTAGCGTAAAAATAGAATTAAAAAATATGAGAATTTTGCTACGTCCAATGGCGATTATTGCTGAAATGTTAATAAAAAAGAGTTGATATTTTAGAAAGTTAAATTTCAACAATGAAATTGAGATAATTATGAGATAAATAATTAAACAAAAAATTACGTCACTATGACAATAGGGTGCCGTAAATTTTATTCAAATTATTCTTATCATTTTTAACATCCAATGCATTCTGATTACACCGATTATGTGGCATTCTGCTACGTAATTGTTTGTTAGTGTGTGTATGTCCATTCAAATCACAAGCTCAAAGATTATTACACTACATATATATTCTTTTCCGTCAGGCCTGAGATATGAACTACGTTTTATGCGTTCATAAATGCGACGCAACAGCTATACGTCTTGAAGGAATAATACCTAGTCAAAAAATAATATTGGGAATAAATATCTATTATTGGGTGAATGATTTACCATTACATTGGTTGCATATATTAATTTTTAACTATTTTAATTTCCAAATTTTGGACATATAAACCAAACAATAAATGCGTCACTGGGAAATAAATAAAGGTAAAATATTTTTGGATTCTGTTGGTTTTATTTCGATATAAATGTACCGTTAATATAAATATAACCTTCGGTTTAGTGTCAATTTTAAAGACGATGTAAAACAATCTGATTTTCTTATAATATTTTAGATGAAGACAACGAAATTAGTCGGTGCCGTTTTACTGCATTGATTAACGCCTCATAGGAGATTTTAAATTGTATTCCAGAGTGTTAGGGAATATGTGAAAATGTTTGGACAGGAGTGTGGCCGTGTTCGTTTCCCCTCCCCCCCAATTTCGCTTCGCTGCGGCGCCACACTGACACTCGATTTGGCTTTTCGATTTTCAGAATGCCCGATGCAATGTGACAGGCATCCGATGAAAAATTCACTCCTTGTCTGTCACCAGACATAATGCATTCGCAGAGAGAAAATAAAGAAGTCGACGAATACAAACTGAATCTCGGAGGATAGTGCAACTCTCTGTAATGGATTCATTTTTAATTCAACACCCTGCATTGATTTTGAATGGAGAACTTTTATAACTATATTTAAAAAACCGTACTAGAACGTGCTAAACTTGTCAGATATTATTTCGTCAGGCGTAACATCATGTGTATAACACCAATTCATTACTTAGGTATAATTATTGCAAACAAAATTTTCATATGGGAATGTAGCAACAGAATTATCTGTTTCCTCCTAGATATATACCATACAGGTTACTACTAAAATTTTACGTGTAGCAAGGAAAACGAACTCTGGGCGTCAGGAAGGAGGTTTTGAATCAATTTCATCCATTTTACACATCCTGCGACATAATTAGATGAAATACTTTTGAAGGGTTAACTTATACAATCACAAAAAAATTTAATTCACCGTTATTTAATGTTAAAAATAACTAGATAATAACAATAAAAAACCGAAACAGGAATTTTAATTAAATTGGGTTATTATAAAAACAGACTGACGTCCTGGAATGAGTATTTAAACATGTTTTGACTCGTTTTTACATTTAAATAGATTGACAAGAATGTTATGATTTGTTATACATGTAATAAAATTTAAATTATGGTACATATTTTTGAATTTATATGGAATAGTCAACAGCTAAAGAAAGTAATTTTTAGTTTCAGGTCAAAATATTCTAATTTTAACCGTTTTTAAGTTTATTACTACCATCTTGGCTTGAATCAAAAAGATTTAAATGTGTCCAAGTTGGAGTCGCTGAGCTACAGGCAGATGAATCCCTAATACAAACACTAAGCACACCAACCAGCTTACGGCGCAGATGGCAATAGCTGACCCGTAGATCTCATTTTAGAAAACGGAGTTAATAACAAACAGCTAGCCTGCGCCAAGGGAGTTATAAATAAACCAGGGAATAATAAAGAATGAAAAAAACTTTAATGATCTTGGTGAACGAATAGAACACATCTCCCAGGGAGAATGTTTCACGCAGCATATGAAGAAAAAGGAAGTGGCACACCGTATTACGAATGAATTTTAAAATAAACACCAATTTCTATTAGATCAAGTCTCAAGCACTATTGCGCTGACGACAAAAAGAAAAGGGTAAAACAAGGTCTTTTGCAAATTTTAAGTATGAGAAGATCATAGCAATCTGATTTGTATTAGTACGAAAACAATTCAGATAGATATCAAAAGTAAAAGGTCAATCATCACCATAAGAATATTAAATTAGTTTATTTTCAAAGATAAAGGAAGCTCAAGATAAGAAACGCGTGGACTGAAAGGAAAGAAATTTCTATGGCCTTCTTAATTTTGCAAAGTTGTAATGAATTTCCTTTCTCTTTGAATAAGCTTTACGGTCGGAAGGTAGTTTATAAAGCTTAGTCTTGCAGGATTAAACATTTGGTAGCGAAATCCTGATTTCTTTTTACTGATCTGAATAAGAAAATATTGGAAATCGTGGTAACTGAAGGAAATTACACATCTTATTCCATTTTAAATTTATTATTTTTAACAAAATAAACTGTATTCTGTTGGCGCACATTTATTATTTATTTAATTACGTAAGCATTTGCATATATTAATATTTAAATGATATTTAAGATTTTTGTCATCTATTCTCTACTGTCGTCAAGACAAAACAGCTTTCCCCTCTTCTTCTCCTTTTTGCTGCGACTTTTATTCAATTTTAAATCGCTCCATAAAAGCATAACAGAAATAACGGCGTACGCATAAGTCGAATGTTACAAATTTATCCTAGCTACTATAATTCAGTGTATTATAAGATTCTATTATAATATATTAATTTTTTAACACAAGTATGATTCGTAGAATGAGTATATCCAATTAAGTACCGCACGTAAAGCATATCATCCAGGTATTTTGCATAGCTCAACAAATTATAACATGATCTTATTAAGAGAGATATTTCCGACACAATATAGTCTCAAACATAACTTTTTCTGAAACATAACTTTCCTGAATTGCTTCCTTTGATTTAACAAAAAGAGAGAGAATTATTTAGATTTTCTTATGTTTCTAATGTTATTCCTCTGTGCATTGTTTCTCGAAGGCAATACCGAAACTTCCGTCACCTGCAGCGTTGACTTGATTCGATTTCTTATCGGATGTGCTTAATCAGCTTCGTGGTGAGCGGCTCACCGTAATTGCTGGGAAGTCCCTGCTACTAATCACAAACAAAACTCAACCTTATACGTAAAGTGCAGCATTAACAGAATGAAAGAGAAATGCTTTCACTTCATAAGTTGCTCTGTGTAAAGCCTGAGCAACACATTCTTAAATACTAGAATTAATTCTAAAATATTTAATATTATTTTACCACTCGGTATTATACTATTTTGATACTTGTTTTCTTACCCCTATATGCTCTATTAACATCATAAAGTTAAATTTTGGCTTCTTCTGCTATTTTTACGTATCGAAACATTATGTATCACGTAAACTGTTTGTCCCCACTTTAAAAATCCTCCAAACATCTTTTTTTGTGCTTTTCCACTTAATTTTCAATATCTCGTTGGGGTTTAAATTTTCCCGCGTACATGATACGTTAAGCATTAAAAATCCTCTTCCACAGAAATAATTATATGATTGGATTTATATGTGGTATTCTATATTCTTTCGACATCCAATTTTAGAAGACGGGATAAGAAACAACAGAACTACGTTCATGGCATATTTATATTTAGAAAAAGCCTTTGATAATGTAAACTGGAACAAACTGTTAAGGATTTTGAGGATGATAAGAATAAAGTATCCAGAAAGAAGATTTATCCATAAACTCTACAGGAGACAGTCAGCAGTAATTAGAATTGAAACGCAAGAAAAGAAAGCAGAAATCAAGAAATGAGTCTGTCACCTATTCTATTTAATTTATATATAAAACAGGAAATGAATAAAGCTGAAAATGAATATGGAAAGGGGAATCAAAATGCAAGGAGAAAAAATAAAAACCCTAAGGTTTGCGGATGATATTGTTGTATTAGGGGAGCCACAAGAAGACTTGGAAAACATAATAAATGGCATGAACGAGATCCTGGAGGAAGAGTACAACATGATTAAAACAGAGAAAACTGAAGTAATTTCTGTAGCATATGGAAATAGTGGAATAGTAAAGGGGAATAGATATTTAGAAGGCCGTTAAGGAATTCTGTTACTTGTGAAGCGTAATAACTAGGGATTGTAGAAGTATAGTAGACATGAAGAGTAGGTTAGCACACGCAAGGAAGGCTTTCGCAAAAGAAAAATGAATTGTCTTACGGATAATGAGTATTATTATTAAAAATGTCCCTATGGAGGGACGATAGGAGTTGCAGACAGGAAGAGAAACCTTTCGAAATGTGGTACTATAAGAGAATGTTGAAAATCAGATAACTAGCCAGGAAGTTGTAAGAAGAATAGGGGGATAGAGAACAATATGGAGGACGTAGAAGGGCTAGATAAATAGGCCACGTTTGGAGACATGAAGGTCTTGTAAAATTAGCATTAGGGGAAGTGCGGATGTTAAAAATAGTCTAGGGACGCCAAGGATGGAATACGCTAAGAATATTAGGGAGGTTGTGGTATGTGGTAGCTAAGTAGAAATGGAAAGGCTTGCGCTGGATAGGTTAGCATAGAGGGTTGCATCAGACCAGTCTTAGGACTGATTGCCACAACAACATAAACAACATCATCATAACGTTAATACCATAAATCGTTCATATCTTGCAATTATTTTATTCGTTTTAACCAAAGATCGGCTACGTGTAATTTCTCGCACAACTTTCATTTTATGGCCTTAGTTTGTTCAATTGTCAAACACCCAATCTATGAACACATTTTATACGTAGGCTTATTCTTTACATTTGCTCGACGAGGTTTCTGGCTGCTATTCAATATTTGCACATAATCCAGATTTCTTCAGAAAGCTAATTTATTCCAGTCAAGATGTTTATTATATTTCTCAATAAAAGAATCACATCAAGATTCTTCTTAATTCCTTCCGGTACTCTTATTATGAAAATGCAAATTCTAATTACTTCACGAATAAAAAATGCACTCATTCTGCTAATTCATGTATTACAATTAATATACCACAGCAATTTCACTTCAGATCTTTTACAATTGAAATATAGGAATACACTTCATTACTATTCACGGTTCACACTGCAGCAGACGATGATCCAAACTAAATTGAATAGCAAGTTAAGTTGTTAGGAATTCATTTTCTTGCGAAAGTTAAAACTGACATCCACGGTTGCATAAAAATGATTTACTTCGTAAAAGTCGGGTATTAATGGCGCAATAAAATTTTCTAATCGCTATTTATTTACTTTTACCAGTATTTTGTTTTTCTGAATACTTTTAAGTTATTATTTATTATGTTTCATTCTTTTTTAATTTGCCTAAATTCGTTTAATATCTTTGTATTAAATTGCGGTAAATTAAAATTAACATTACGTTTAATTCCGACACTGTATAACACGAGTCGTCGTTAATTTAGGAAACCTTTTATCGACACTCTCCGCGTGTACAAGTAGTTATGACAGACCTTGGCCTCTCGCTGTTTGTGTTTGGCTCCATAAAACGTTCTCCTCTCAGAGCTAGAACCATAAACACCCCTAGACACTCGAAACAGAGGACACGTCACACTGGAAAACAGAAGCGACGCATTTCATTAGAGAAAACTCACAGGCAGGCACGGCGACAGTTTCCCCTACTCAAAACTAGGTCATTTTCATTTCCATAATCATCCCTTATGCATCCACAAGAGAGTTATTTAAAAAAATTCAGAATGATTGAATAATTGCTTGTATATTATTTGATCATTTTGTTGGCGTATTTGTTGATAATAGACCACCCGCATTATTATTTTCCGGTCAATATCCAAAGTTCATTTCTGTATGTCTGGGCTTGTGTGTTTTCTGTTAGGTACGTCCAGCTGATTAAATCTACGAACTGCGAAAAATTTTCTAATTTTTTGCAATTAATGCTATACAATACGTAAGAGTAATTTTAGTTTTTATCATTTGACGATTTAGTAACGATTACGTTCTTAATGAACTATACATAAAGTACTAATTTTTATTCTAAATACGGATTATTATGATTGAGCGCCGAAACCTCCTTGTATGCTTTAAAACCTGACTATTTGCAATTGAATTAAAAGCTATTGAGTTCTGGATGTAGTGGCTATCTCAAATTTGCATTCTCAAACTTTAAAATCAATGCAGTTTTACCGACGTTGTTTCAGTATCACTTTTCCCACGACTAGAAAACGACTATGTCTTAAGATAGTTCCGGTTTTCGGTTTTTACTTTGGCACTACATTAATAGTCATATTAGCAACACAGTTTGCGCTTCATAGTGTCAACAGTACCATATGCTCATGGGGATTGTTCATCGACCAAAGCAATAATTCGCAGCATTTTCACAGTATCGAGTTGATGATGATTCACTTTTAGCGCTGGGCTGACATTTATTTGAACCGCTTACACGTTGAAATCAACAACCGTGCTTGCTAAAAGAAGTGCAAGCATGTCCAAGGTTACTTCACTGTGTACCATTCCATTGATTTATATTCTCCACCTGTATTTTTTGCTATATCAATAGACTTTACTTACAAAGTTCCCTCAACTGCATGTATTAGTGCCGATGTCTGCCACGATTATTAAAGACTGCGATCGCGCCGAAGTAGTTCTTTTTTATTTTGCCCTAAAAACGAAGCAACAGGTACAGAATTTTGATAAATAGAATTCATGGAATATATAAAAAGTACAGAACCATCAATTTATGATCGCTTCAGGGAAAACCTTATAACTCGCAGTTGGTTTCGAAGCCACTCATTGGGTCAGTCGGCCAGCTGCCTCCTAAAACTGGCGAAGACGCGGAGAAGGGAATGCTGCGACCCCGCAGCAAACTCGTCTCCTGTCATTCGGAAGAGCGTGAGAATAGTACCCAATAGTGCCCGACCTACCAAATGCAGGTTTTCTAGGGTTTTCCCTGCATCTTTTTAGGTGAAAAATCGGGTAGAATACTTATTAAACTATAGTCCGGGGGCCCCCGTCAACCCTTGGCTACCTTGTTATACCCTCCACATCCCTATTTTCAATTCCCTTCCTATTCTATTAAAGGGGAGTTGCCTGTTTCAGGATCACCCTCATGTAGCCTGTTACCCCCCCAAAAAAAGAGCAATTATTAAAAATTATAATTTATCTGATGTGACAAATAAAACTAATTTACGTATACATCGTATCGACGATCCAAAGAAGTTTATTATTTTTCATGGAATTAGCTCTCTGCCAACAATCATATTTCAACTATAGATGGAATGCTTTGGAGCGCAAACATCAATAATATAGGCAACACGCATTCACTTGCAGACTTAAATGCGTGTATAAGAATTATATTAATATCTCCTGCAATATATTGAAATGAAATATGCAAGAATATTTTATTTTAATCTCCTGTTTTTAAACACTCAAATTGTTATTGAAATCCGTTTAGCCGTTTCGGAACCTATTTGAGACAAACAAACAGACAGAGACAGATAGACATTCAATTTTTTTATTGGTGCAGATAAAGTCGAATAATTTGCTTGAAGTATATCAGATGTTTCCTTTCTTTTTGTTGAATTTTAAAGATAATGTAACATTGGCTATGAAACACGTTTCAACATTATATTCGTACATAATAGGCAATCTTAAACTTTAAGATTAGTTTTCAGCTGTGAATTCTCTGACTATAGATCCTGACCAATGATCACAATTTTGTTCCACGGATCTGATCTCAGGGAGATCTACGAGACAACCTCCTTGATCTCACATTGCCGCCTGCTCTCATTGAGTGTCTCCTTCTTGATCTCCCTGTAAATCCGTCAATCGTATAATCGCTTTCTAGTTCGATCAACGCAAATGCTTTGTGTAGTGGTTCTGATATATGGTCCATATACCCGTCATGTTCCCTCTCTGGTTCTCTGCAGATACATTTAAATTTTCGAACGTTTTGAGCCATGCGTCGAATGATTGTCTTTTCCTCTTCTCAGCATATATGATCAATGACTTCACTAAATTTGTCAGCTAGGTGTTCTGTGTTCGAGATTAATTCCTTCTTGTCTTTCACACTGCGCATTCAAGTCTGGATTTTGATCTTCTTAGATCTTCCCAGATGCATAAAAGCGCGTCCCGATACATAACATATTATCAACTAGTTCCATACCGCGTCAGCTACAACAATTATTGGGCTTTGTCACATCACACACAAAGAGAAGAAACAAAACGACAATAAAGAAAGAAGCTGCTATAAATTTCCTAATCGTTTACAGGATTTTAGTAGATTGCTAGTACATCAGAAAAATTCCTTTCGCGGAACTTTATATAAAACTTCATTATTAGCAATTTTTTTCAATTATTTAAGAGTATATCATGGTTTTTATATTTCATATCACTTTAAAGACGACTATACAGATTTATACCAGAATTAAGAATGATTGTTCCAAAGAGACGTACTTAATCTCAGCTGGAAACGATGTGATATATTATTGTTTTATTCCGAAAATGTCTTCCCCAAGTAAGATAGGCCTTATTATGTTTTAATTAGCGGTAGAGTTTAAGTATAAAATTCTGGAATTTCAATTATTAATGCTATATTCGAGCCTTATTTACAGACATGCTTGCCACTTGAGTTTCATTTTTGTTATGTGTCAATTCCCCTGGAGTGTGCTGAACGTCAATTTTATAATCACCGTGTGGTTTGAACTGGCGAATCTTCATATGTCCCTAAAGCAAATAGGGCTGATGGACTTGTTTTGTCATTGGATCAACACAACTCTACAGCTTTCAACCATATTAAACACAGTGTACTGCGCAACGAATTATCCTACTGGCCGTGTAATTATGACTTCGCTTTTGATGCACGAGGGAGTGAATATTTATAAGCTGAGCTCATGTGTCGGACAGACCGCACAATCAATGATGCATAATTGCGTAATCCTTGTGCAGTGCAGTTGTGAACTGACGGTCCATCTACGTCTCTCCCGAATATTTCTCTGTATGCTGTCACCCATCACAAATCTCTACTACAATTTAAAGGAGTATGAAATAAAAATTCATAGTTATTTACAAAACACTAACATTTAATGTACAACATTATTATGTATAATGTCGGTAACTGTTGACACTTCGTTATTTACCGATCCTTCCATATTCGCAAAGGATGGTGAGTTCTTCCCTCTATTAAGGTATCATAATTTTTTTATTCTTTATATTTGAGTTATTTTTGCTTACACACTGAAGCAATTTTTCAGCGCTGTAATGTTGTCACCTTGGTTATTAATATTTAATGTTCTTTCACATGTCAAATGAAGCATTGTCATTAGTAGAATCATGTTGAAGTGACACCTCGTTTCACCAGGCTCTATCAAACCAGAAAATATATTTTTATTTTAATCTTGTTTGCATTGTTGATAAATTGAAATTAGGGACGTAATGTCCTTGCCGTCATCGAAAATAATCAAAATTAAGTGTTACTTACAAAATAATTATATGTTGACTCTTTTCCTTATCAGAAAACTGCAATTTTGGATTAATAAATTGTTGTGAGAGGCTACCAAATGTCGAAGTCATTTAACTTAATTAATAAACACCAGCTCGCTGTCCTTCATAAAAATACAAATTAACTGCAGGTATAATATTTTAAGTTTTATCTTTTCAAATGGTGAGTGGCATTACAGAAATTTACTGCTTCAGGGAAAACTCGGTTGTCTGTTTTTTAAGACCAAAATATGCTCGCCCAAGCCGATAAAATCAAGTTTTTGTCGGTCGCCATTCCTTATCAAGGCGGCTTTATATTTCTTATAATATTTGAACGTTCCTTTATAACAAAGATTTAATATTTTCGATTAAAAATTGAAAAAACAATATTTTTAAGGCCCACACATTTATTCCTAATTGAAAGTTTTACGTCACCGCGAACCTATATAAAAGTCTGTATAATAACTTTATAAAGTTTCATCGAGATTCGTCAGACTTTTATTCTTGTAAAGCGCGAACAAAGCCAGTAACTCAGTAAGTAATTTAGATGACACCGGTTTCTGATTAACCATTGCACAAAACATAAAGGTAATCTAAAAATTACTCGATACTAAGTACTATTTCATTTATCTAAATTGTTTACAGAATGATATACACAATAAGGAATCTGTTTCTCTTAAAACAGACATTACTTTCTTCTTCAGTAGACGCGGTATATTTTGCATGTTTTCTACATTCCATTTATATGAGGGTGATGCTATCTTCTATTTAATTAAGACCCGGAAAATGCGCGAGTTAATCAAGTGTCGTAATATTTTAAATGCGAGCGGCTTCACCGTGCTGGAATGGAATATTTAAAAGCCTATAATAATATTAAACGAAATATACATCGCTTAACTATTTTCCTGTTCACATCATTAACTTATCTTTTTGTATAAAATACCAACCGTATTTAACTATTTTCAGTGCAATATACGAAAGTTTTAATTTTTTCTGAGATTAGGCAACTGATTTTTAAAAAAATAATATGTACTGCTACGGTGTAAGGTTGGTATGCGGTGGGAAAAACACAAAAAGGACAACACGGAATAGCTTTATTCAAGAGCAACTAATTTTGTTATTATATATTGCTAATTTTATAAAAAGGAAATCGAAATAAGAAAAGCTCTAGCTTAAAATGGTAAATTTTTCTCCCTTCATTATCCCCCGTTCTACCCTCTCATATTCTGCAAAGAGATCAAAAAGTCTTGCACATCGAAATAAATGCGTCTTTAAATAGTTTTTTAATCTACTACCACAAAATGAAATAACTGGCATTAGCCACTGTAATGTGAACTGGTTACATGACGTCTGTAGTATTGTGGAGTTCACAAATTCATAACCATGTTGCAACGAGTGTCCACGGTAAAACATTAATTTGCCAGGCCGTTAATATTAATTTGTTGTAGACTAATTTCATGTTAGACGCCCCGATGTAACAATGCCTAAGAATTCGACTATAACCAGATTAATCGACCGTTTCTCTGAAATCGAATCTGTACGGACAAGAAGAGAACCTGACCCTGACCGCCTCTAGAGTCACAGCCTCATATCTCAGAGGTCCAGGATTTGATTCCCGGGACTGGGTGCTTCTGCTATGTTTTCACTTAGCAAACTGGACTAAACAGGAAATCATATACTCAATTAGATAGTCGTTAATGACCTTTGACATCGCGACTATAAACACAGAATTAAGAAAAGAAGAGAACCAGGAGACCGTCCATTTTGACTGACACTGAAATGACTGACATAAAAATGTGATGTTACTTTCGCCTTCTACAAGTTTTCTAAGACTATGAACCTATTCTAAGAATTCGTATGATAGTTCTCAGCAAGCGATGCACATTGTGAGCGTAGTATGCTGGAATTGGAAGAGCCGGATGAAGAAAAGCGTCAACTGTAACAGTTTCAGTCAGTTTGGGCCAGTTTTTATTGAGGCTCGGTTTCAAATTAGAGAGCATGTAACAGACAAAAATCACTTTTTAGTCAACCGTATTTCACGAAAATCCTTTGCAGTGTCAAAAAATAGGGAGTGCCTTGTGTAGTGGGTACTATTTCATTTCAAACTACGGTGAACAGTGTTTTGAACCAAGATATCATTATCCAGTTTAATTCTATGTTTGAAATCATTGAGCATAGTTATTGGTTACAGCAGCACGGTGCCACATGTCACACATTTAATGAAGCAATGTATTCCTTACGAGAATTTTTTTTTGGAACCCCCACCTACATGTCGTCCCGATTTAGCGTCCTCAGATGTTTTCCTGTGGGATTACAAACAGATCACACACTAAATTGAACTGAAGATGAATAAAAAACTGAGATTAACAATATCAGTGCAGACGTACTCCACAAAGTGGTAAAGCCAGAACGTGCATGTGTTACGGAACAAGGTAGACATTATGAAAAAAAGTTAAAAAGTAAATGTGGGCGTCTTTTCGATCACCTTTATTGAATAAGTGCATTCCTAGCCAAGGTCAGTACTTTGACAAGGAATTAAATCAAATACCATGTAAACTTATTACTATATTTGTAATAAAATTATTCACCGTAATTTTTATCACACCTCGTATATTAGACAACCGAATTATCTAAATTCAGAACTGCAATCTAATTTATTTTTGTAGAAGTGAAGTTATATAAAGCAGATTTAAATGAGTTAATAAAACATTCAAAGATTTCAAGATGACAGAGGTTCTGCTTTTGAAATGAAAGAACCGCATAATGGTAAAATAGTATCAAGGATTGGAGGCAAAATTTACCTAATATTTTATTATTAAAGCATAAATGACGAAAACATTTTATGTGATTTTCTGGAAATTTATAATGTGATAAAAAGAACGCTGTTATAGACCTCAAAACATCCAAACGTGCTCAAAAACAGAAGCCGACTGTAAAAAAAGGCTCGCAAATAAAATCTCCCTTTCTGCAGATTATCGCAGTTTCTCGCCTAAAAGCTTTCAGTTGTAGTCACTCTTAAAAATAGCGGTTGAACCTTCAAAATAAAATTTCTGGGCCATTAAACAATGCAGCCACTCATCAATCAATCAGGTTAAGTGGTGCGTCTCTTCTGTCTACTCTGGTGCTTCCGCCAGGAGGGATCACTAAGCTCCATGCAGAAAATAATTCTCCGCACCTATAATAAAACAATTCAACAGAGTTGAGCTATTTATACGTTGGCGGTAATCTAAAAATAATAACTTCTCAGCGAATAATTTTATACTGTCTGGACTTTTTTGGTAACTGCGCCGTAATTATATAATGTAAGTTAATATTAAGTTATTTGGTAGAAATGGTGTAGGATATTAATTTCTTCCGCAAAATTTATTTGTCAAGATACATAATAAGAGTTTTCTAAGCAAAATAAATTACGCAAAAAATGTGTGGCATTGAGGATGAGAACTTTAATATTTAATTTTTTATATTTAATATTTAGAAGATTTATTCATATATGCTATATACGGTTGTATTGAGTAATTGCGATATTTAAAAAATGCGATGCCAATATATTACTTATATATAAGTTTATTAATACCACAATCTTTCTTCTTTTTTAGAAAATTTGACTGTGAGCAACGCACCTCTTTTATATGGCGCAGTGTGCGTCGTACTTGAGAGATAAACATTTTTGTTTATTATTAAGTACTAAAGTATGTTGTTACTTAAATAAAACGTTCGTTAAATTTACAAGTTATTTTGCGCAGGCCAAATAGTTGGTTCAACAACCTTATTGTTATAACTGAAAGCCATTGTTCATGTGTAAAAAACCTAAACTTTCATACGTGTTTGTTTGTGTAAGAGCGGTTGGAAGGGGTTAAAACAGACTTCTGCATAATACTTTTAACGAATGGAATCATTTCCGCTAAATTTTGAACACGCATTCTTGGTGACGCGGAAAACAACACCGTTGGGGTAAGATACGGCTACCTCCATTTGGGCGGGGCTTGAGGGGGCAAAAATTTTTACATATCAATAAAAGCCGATATTTCCTTTAAATATTTTTTTCCCGTTCAATTAATTTGATGGAGATTTCGCTTAATTTGTTAGCGTATAATTTCAACCCCATTCAGCGTTGGGTGGTGGTGTAGGGGGCGTCATATGAAAGTTAAAAGAAGACAGTCAAGTTTGATACCCAAATCGGTGCTAGGTGAATCTTTGAGTTTGATTCATACATTTAGCGTGCGATTTAAAATGCAGTTCAGCCCCAAACACGGATGTGGGTTAGTAAAAGACATTGCTGCGTAAGTTTTATTTTAGTGCTTATCAGGGGGTAAATTAGTTTCCGTTACAATTGGAGCCATTTCAATCGAACTTAGTTTTTATGTCACTTAGGTCCAGTTTGAACACTTGATGGGTAAAATAACCCCTAGCTCCCACAGGGGACTTATGCTACATCTCAAAATACCGGACATAATTTTGTCTTTCTTAAGAAACAGTGTTCCTTACTCTATTCGGTTGCCGGAAATACTTTGTACACTGGTGGCAATTTTTATTTTTTCTAATGTACCAGGAGTCTTTTCGTGCTCTTATAAAATGTGTAAGAGAATTTTTATTCAGTTAGTTTACTGAAAATATGAACCGGGATATTGGTAATATATTTGAGGTTAATATTGTGACGCTTTCGATGCGCGTTTAATCATGTGTTGACCAAGAATTAAATAATGTATAAATATATACCCGGGCAAAGACGGGTCCCCAGCTACTATTAAATAGAAATTGAATAGATAAATTAATTGTTATGAGATACAGGGGAAATGAGTTTTGTTACTACTTGACACAGATCGTTTTAGTGGAAATTAAACCTGTCTTTATAGTTTGCGATCGTTATAGCCTTTAACTCAGCCACGCTCGTACCTTCGCCGAAAGCGACGTTCTTGTTAGAGTTTATCTCTTTCCATGATGTAGTAAAAGCTATGATGTCAGCAACACGAAATCCCTCGTTTAGACTCGCATCATAGTGAGCTTTTCGCTGCTTATTCGTCATTACCTTAACCTATCTCGGTTCTATAATTTATGACTCCAAACTCTACCTCCATTCCGCGTTCTCCTCTGTGACTTTCCCTTCCTCCTATCTTACACTAACTATTCTCAACAACTTTCGCTCAACTCATTTCTTGTCCGTGACTTCCACGGTATCTTCAAATTTCTGGCACTATTCCTTTTTATATCCTCTGATTGGACACATTCTCAATTTTCTCCAGGAGTCGTTCAATTTCAAACCAAACTCCATCCGCTTCTGTAATGAATTTATGTGTCGACACTTTGTGGCGTCGTTCACCAGTTTCGTTGATTTGAAATACATGCGCCAGAACAAAGACAGAACGTTCCGTTTATTTTCGAACCTATTGGTGTCTAAGACAATAAGGATCCCAAAACAACGTTGGACGTCATCTGCGGCGTCAGACTGTTTCCAAACTACTTGACAAACACTAGCGATTGTCTGATCATAAAAATCGTGCATATAGTAAGCAATACCATACCATTAATACATTCGTAAATAATACATCGGAATAATGGAAAACAAGAGCTCTTATTCACGGATTCAATCGCAATATTTGTATTGTAGACAACAATATATATATATATATATATATATTGTCTTGCCGTCTTATTCGCACCGTTCATTTTTACGTTATCTTCCAAAATAAATAAAAACGTTGATACTCAGCCATTTTTGTTCGTGTTGCGTTTCTTTGAAACTCAAGCGTCCTTCGGAAAGTACCCTGCCTGATTAAACGTAACTGTAGTTCATCATATTTGTGGAAGTTTTTTATATTTTGTATACCTTTATCACGTTAACTGTTATGCCAGTGATACTGCCCCGAACGGGCATAACAAGATGAAACTTTAGCTTTTTTGAGCGCAACTTAGTGACGGTGTGGTGACATCATCACACACTATATAATAACCTTTTTCTTCAAATTGAAGTTCAGCCAAAATCTCGATTGGGCCCGATAATCGAACCCAGGACCTCCTGCTTAGTGAACGATTTCCCTAACAACTGAGCTAGTACAAGTCAACGCCAGTAACCAATGCGAGATCCCTCCACCATTGTATACCTGAATCTCGGTTCAACTACAATTTACTAATCCATTATTCACTGTTTCCAAGGATTCGATCCTAAAAATTTTATCCTTTTTCTGTCTTTCTGTAAAATCAATCTTAGGGTGGATTTTATTCATTGCTTCAATCATAATTCTTTCTTCACCTTTTTCATTATTTCCAATATATTATCAACATATTATATAGGTAACACTGGTCTTACACCAGTATCTTTTAACATCTTATTAAGTACATAACTCATAAATATTCTTGATATATTACCCGATATACAACCACCCATCGTTACTCCAAATATTTGTTTGTAAAACTAATTTTAGTATTTAAAATACCCTTAGTCAAGAGGCAGCCTTCAACCTTGTATATACATTAGTTTTCTTTTTACGGGCGTACGTACATTAATTTGGAACCAATTATCATTAATATTCTTACACAACATTTTCACTGGTGTGTTGTTAAACAACGATCTTACGCCAAAGACACCATGTATTTAGATTTTGCTACTTTGTTAGTTCCGAATAATTATTTTATTGACATCCAGTAATTTGTCTAATCTATACCAATAAATAAAATTGAAGTGTCTGTCTGTCTGTATGTTTGTCGGGAATAGGCTCCGAAACGGCTCAACTGATTTCAAAGAAAATTTGAGACCTTAAATATTCGTGCATATTTCTTTTCAGTATACTGCAAAGATATGTATATATATATATAATCAACTCGATGTATATTTCGTCGTATACGTGCATTCAAGCCTCCATATATGCATTCAAGTTGCTTCTTGATCTGTTTATGCTGAAAATTTCATGGATTGAAACAGGAATTTTAACGTAAATTTTTGTGTATGTTTCATTTCGATACCTTGCATGATGCAGAGGATAATATAGTAAATATATATAAATCCATTAAATTTCCGCGCAAAGGGCGGCGTGAAAACCAACTGCGACTTATAAGTTCTATTAAACGTTCGTATACCATTCACCCCACTAACTGTGTTATTATAAGCGTAATTTTGGCAGCATAAGAGGGAGAGGGAGGGCGATCACTCCATCTATTGTTGCAGTAGGATAATTAACCTGTTGTTGGCAGAGATGTAACTCCCTGAGAAATAATAAACTTCTTTGGATCGTCGATATGATGTATACGTAAATTAGTTTTATTTGTCGCATCAAGTAAATTTTAACATTTAGTAATTGCTCATATTTATTGGCTCCGAAACGTATTACCAGTTCAAAACGAACTGCGAGTTGTAAGGCTTGCTCTAAAGCGATCATAAATAAATGATACCGTACATTTTATATATTCAATGAATTCAACTTTATCTGTTGTTTCGTTTTTAGGGTAAAATAAAAAGAACTATTTACGGGCGAACGAAGTCGCGAGCACAGCTCGTTATATTATAAATACATACTTCGGAATTGAAGATCATTATATAACTGTTTTTAACAAAGTAAACCTGTAAGATGTAAATTGATTGGAGATACTGTATAGTGGAAAATTATGATTTTATAATTTATATAGTCATAATTCAATAATCTGTGAAACAACACCGAATGAAGTGCACAATTGTACCCAAACATAAAAGTTGCAGCTTTGTCTTCACCTGCGATGGGTTTCAGGATTCCATCAGATGACACCACGAGAGATTATAATTTATGGACATCGCCTCCACAACCACGCTAATGAACTACGCGGTTATCGACTTGGTCTCGCGATCGATATTTCATTGCGTAGGTCGTGTAGAGTCTGCGTGCACGACGCCACAAAGCTTTGCATGGCAATTAAGCTCGTCCTCAACGAGTATTTAATTAACAAAATGAATTCATTAAAACCAGCGTTTTTTTTCGTACAGTTCCTTTTTTTGCTACCTGTCATTACTTTCGCAACTCCAGACGATTACAATTTTTTCGTTGCCAGTGTTTTCACATAAACTCAAAAATTTAATAGCAATTCGTGCCGTACAGCGTTGAGCTCAAGCAGATTACATCGGAAAAAATTCTGCTAAATTACTTCACGTGACACTCAGAAACGATAACACTACATTAGATATCTGTTCCGTTACCAAATTTTAAAATACAACATAAAAAATAGCAACGCAGGAGCTACCTTTTTCAAGTCAAATGTTTTGTGAATTTTTATCTAATGACACATAAATCTTGATTTATTAGTTTGTTTACATTGAGGGGCTGAAACGGCGAATTGATTTTTGAGTGCTCTGGGACGAGCAAATATAATTTATCTAATAAATTGGATATATAGGGGAACTCGGGGCGGAAAGGGATAGCAAGGGTAGAGCTGAATACCCTTTTTTACTGGATAGTGCTGGAGGTTTGTAAACAGGGGTGAAACATTGCAAATGGTCAAGGAAGAAGTCCTGGCAGCCGACTTGATCATGTTCTGACTGCACATTGTGAATTAACTCTTGTTTTTGCATCTTACATGTGTGCATTTGCAGTATTTCGGTATGAAGTAAGTTACAAAACCTTTAACACTTGGTATATATTCGGAAACTAGTTGTCTTTAGCTGCGTATAAATCTACTTGTATTAAGGCTCGATAAAAAACCTTAAACTGAAACTTGCATGCTGGGCGGAACGGGATACTTCTGTATAAGGCAATATGTAATGTGTTCCTCAAGAAAAAACGGAAAACTGGCAGACTTACCTTATAAGAATGAGTTACAGGATACTTTCCCCAAAAAAATAGATTAAGAAGGAAAAGGAAAGGAAAAATGAGAAAATGTTAGGAAACACTGAGCAGTTGCAAAAATAATCTCTTTGCAACAGGATAAAGCGATCAACGCGACCGGAAAATAAATATAAGAAAGAAAAACCATAGGTGTTAAGAGTTTTCTTAAATTAAATTAAATTTTATTAAATCGTGAATTAAAGCGACTGTATTAACTTATTTAAATCCTAGTTCTAAAGAAGAAACCCCTTTTTATATAAAGCACAGTATTTATTCATAAACAATCTAAGAAGCTTCTGGCTTTTTTACACCATAATCATCTCATCTATAAAATTCATAATATATTTCTATCATCTAAAATCTGAATTTTACTATTTAAAACATTTCATATATTACTTCTCACTTTATTTACGTCCAGAATTCTGATCTTAAAAGCAATGAGTAATATAAAAGGTTTTAAATAGTAAATTTCAGATTTAACATATGACACTAATGGATTTATGTTATAAATGATAGTAAATATAAGTGGCACGTAAGAAGAACGCAGAAGATAGATTATATTATGAATTTTATAGATGAGATGATTTAGGCATAAAAAGCCGAACGCTTCTTAAATTTTTTATGAATAAAGACTGTGAAATATATAAAAGCGGTTTTATTTTTAAAACTTGGATTTTAATTTTATTGTATTAAATTTAATTAAAAATCATACCTCTCCCTGGGATAAAACGGGAAAATTCATCAAAAATGTAAATTCGTTGTTTTAAGTTATATTGATGTTAATTTAAGTAAACACCAGAATAAACTAATGTTTTACATACTTATGAAGTGATTTTTCTTCTTCCATAATTTAACATAAATAATTAAACAATAGGGCCCCGTTCCGCTCCGACTTCCCCTAATCGTATAAAAGTCGGAAAGCATAAAATTTCTTACGTTTCACGTTAAGGAATTTTAATCCATAGAATAATTATTCGCGTCATTGGGGTCATTAGTTTTTTCAACTGAAAACTAATGTGGAATAAGGATTAGATCTCTAAAACGATGAATTAAATGCAAAGGTTGATTGAACTTTACAATTCATAATATATTCATTTATTTAAGAAAACGATTATATTAATATGACGTATATGTGTATAAAATAATACGTTGGCATTTTACATAGTATGCGTTTATTTAGGACTTTTTTCAAGGAGTTATGCGAGTAAATATTTAAAGAGATAGAGAAATTTTCTTAGACCTACCTTGAAAAACACGCATAAAATCTTCATAAACTCCTGCTTATTTTTCCTTCTACAATAGTTTTCCTGACAGTATCGTTTTTGTTTTATGAGCTCGAATTTTGGGTGGTAAGAGCAAGTAAATACTGAGACGCGAAATCGTGGAAATCCTTACATTCCGTATTGAGAATCTTAAAAAAGGGGATTGGATAATCGAATCAACTTCCTCATTAAACAAAGGTTCGTCCCAAAGTTAAAAATTTGTTGAGACTGGGACCGGGTCGCGGCTGTGAAAATGTAGAGAAATTAGACTGGGAATCGTGAGCACCCATAAGGAAGAAACATAAGCCTTGAAGCACGCTATTTAAATCACACATTGGGATCGAAGCATGAAAAGACTTGCAGAATAAGCTTGAAAAAAAAACGAACGCGTATTGTGATAGTAGAAGACCATAAAGAAAAGGGATAGAGGGACATTTTCATTTCTAAACAAAACAATAAAATTTACTACAGGACAGTTTGAGGAGAATTTGGATGAAACAAGAATGTTTCAAACAATGTAAAGTAAAGTAAATAACGCTAGGTGTTTTTACTTTTTCATTTTTTTGCTTCTTTTTATAGTGAAAAATTTTTATTTCAAAATTATATTACGTTTCTTCCTCCAAATTGTGGACCTTGTCTTTTTTTTTGTACTTGAGAAAGTCCACAAATTTGTGGAAGAAACTTCGTATTTGTAAAAACATATTCTGGTGAGGTCCGTCATTTGGTCACATGTTCTTATCCATACAAATAAATAAAATTGAAGTATCTGTCTGTCTGGACTGTCTGTTCGTATGTTTATCTCGCATAGGCTCGGAAACGGCTCAACTGATTTCAACGAAAATTTGAGGGTTTAAAAGAAGGAGATTTAATTTAAATATTCGTTCATTTTTAACGTAGATATGGAATTGCCGCGCTAAAGTCGGCGTGTAAAGCAACTGCAAGTTATAAGTCCTATTACGCGTTCCCATACGGAACTTCTACAATCAACTTCTTTGGATCGTCGATACGATGTATACATAAATTGGATTTATTTCTCGCATCAGGTAAATTTTAAAATTTACTAACTTTTAATATGAAAATAAAAGGGAAAATATAGAGTTTGTTGTCGAAAGCGGTGTAATTCGAGTCGCTGTGTTACATTTTGACCTTTAATTGCGATTTAAGTGAAAATTTAACCATTTAGTGCTTGGAATACTGAAAATATATTTGTTCCTGTTATTGTACCGGGGGTATTTTTGACTCTCTCGAGATACTGGGAGTATATTTGCGATGTCGGTTTAATCATGTGTTGACAAAGAATTAAGAAATAAATATCCGGGCAACGCCGGGTCCCCATCGAGTTTGTAATAAATAGATAACAAACGTAAATTTCAACACGTGAAAATTGTATTCTTTATTTTGTTATTTATCTCACTGAAACCGGGATATATCCCAATCGCAAAAACTTATACGCATACATACAAACGAATGTAAGTTTTGCTGGTGAATTAGTTTCTTGTGAAAATCCGAGTACTCTACATTTACGTATCGTACATACATATTACTACAACAATAATACACATTGTCGAAATCTGACTCATGTTATTCTTATTGGGTCAACCTCTTTACTGTTTCACTTCTGATGTGATTCGTTAGTTAGTAATAACGTACGTGATGCGTGGATTCGAATGAAGTACCAACTCTGGTTCATTCCTAATAAGAGCAGACCCGCTGAGTGTACTGACACGAAAATCCACTCCAACGTTTCGCAGTCTTTCAAGGGAAAACTGCGCAGACGTTTCAGCCAGTTGACCCATTTGTGTATGAGTAGTGACGCAGTAGTGGAACACTAGGTGAGCAGAGTAGCTTTAGTTGCCTCAGATTCAAGGACCTTGGAGTCTACTTATCACGGGCAATGTCCTTATAATCGGACACTTCACGTTTTTGAAATCATCGGTCACGGTCCTTCATGTGCTGACTTTTTCACATTACTGATACCTTTACTGACCGTGCTCATCTAGCCCAATTGGCGCTAATATATTTTAAATGGCGTCACCCATCAGCCTTGGAGTTTGCTCGCGCCATTTCTTCTCGTACTGTTCTGATCTTAGCCTACGATAACCCGAATACGTACGTAAGTATAAAAGACTAGCTGTGCCCGCGACCGCTCTCTCGCTTTCTTTCTTCATCAGATTCATATTCCCGTTAAGACAATTTTTTGTTTTCACTCGCAGTAATTGATGAGAGACGTTTATTTATTTTTCTCTTAGTGATGACTAAAAGACACATCAGAGGTAGGGAGGCGCTGCGGGAGTTTCTCGTAGACGCTTCAGCCCAGAGGGACTGCGGGGCTTACCTGATCATGTCGGGGATGCCTCGCACTCTCTATGGGTATTTTTTATCAAAGTTCTCATATGCCGACACACCTTCACCTATTTTAGGAGGTATATGTACTGGGGTCAAAGACCTTGGGCATATGGCAAGAGTTGTCCGTGGATCCCATTGGATCAGTCGGCCAATTGCCTCCTGAAATTGGTGGAGACACGGAGAAGGGAATGCTGCGTCCCCATAGCAAACTCGTCTCCCGTCATTCGGAAGGGCGTGAGAATAGTACCCAATGCCCGACCTACCTGATGCAGGTTTTCTAGGGTTTTCCCTGCATCTCTTTAGGTGAAACATCGGGTAGGATCCTTAAACCATAGCCCGGGGGCCCTAGTTAACCCTTGGCTACCTTGCTCTACCTTCCGCATCCCCCCTTTTCAATTCCCTTCCTATGCTATTAAAGGGGAGTTGCCTGTTTCAGGATCATCCTCATGTAGCCTGTTACCCAAAAAAAAAGACTAAAAGACACATACGGCTTTCTTTACCTAAGAATTCAGCATTTCCAAAATCAACGCTCCAATAAACAAAAAGATATAGACATAATTCAATTGAAATATAATCTAACATTTTTAAAAGTAAATTAAATCGACAGTTAAGAATGGCAAAGACAAGAAATCAAACCTCAGATTCTAAAAGCTCTATACGACAGCAGCGCCAAAACAGGTCAAATGAAAGTAATCTGCCATTTCCTGAGAATTTTCTACTCCAGCCTGCTTTGGCACGTCTTGTTGATCGTGATTGGAGTAATAGGCTTTCTGCAAATATATATATTCACATCTTCTAAACCTTTCAAGATATAGAGAAGGTACATACATGAAAATTTAAGCTAAATTCCTGCTTTAATCTTAAATATTATCTTAAACAAAATAAAATTGACTGTGAACGGCCCAACACGTTGCTTTTATTACTCCAGAGATAAACATTTTTGTATATTTTGTAATTACTTAAAATAACAGACCAAATAGATTCTTATAACTGAACTTCATTGTTTATGTGTCAAAAGAGCTCAAATTCCGTACACGTGTGTTTGTATATATGTTCGGCATACAAATTTAGGCGCGTGGAGCAATTTCAATCAAATTTATCCTCACACGTTCTTTGCGACCCGAAAATCAGCGCTGTCGGAGGTGAAGAGGGCGGAAATTTTTAAATATGCAAAATCGGCCGATATTTCAGTGAATAAATACTTTTCAGGATCGGACTTTTACAGTGTTTCCCACGACAGTATTTGTATCTGTCCTACCATAATGACATATAGAAATGGATACTTTATGCCCTTACGTAGTCTGCGTGTATGCTGCGGCGGCGGCGGCGACGACGACGACGACGTTCGCGAATAACAAAGCTTTCCATAACTTAAATAAGATGTCTGTTGTATTTAAGCATTAATATCCCGCGCATTGCCGAGCTCCCAGCTAGTCCATAATATTTTCATTGCTTATAAATCTGATATTTCTGTATTCGGCGGTAAAAAATAATTTATCTATTGAAATTAGACTCCATTGAATGAAGACATTACATGTTTTTGAATATTCTACCTGTCTTTAAGATTTTAATGTACATGAATACTCGTAAAGAAAATCTGGCTAGCGTATTTTTCGGAAGGTGCATAAGAAGAAATTGCACCATGTAAATTTGCCAACTATTTTTGCAATAGTTTAGTGATGCGATGGATGTGTCCACCAGGTAAGTAAGTGGGGATGACCCAGCCACGTGGCATGCACGGTCGATACTTCCCTGCACCCTCAATAATTTACAGTGGCCACCGGTTGCACGCGCAGGCAACAGCATTCCCTGCTCAGATTAACTCGGATCGTGGTCATAAACAAGTTTTCACACGAAGGTACGAGTAAAAAAAATTTACGAATCATAAAACAAACGAGAAAATCTTGTTTAGAGATTCTAACTACCCGAATATTAATCAAAATTGTTTTTATTTACGTATTTATTACTTCCATTTCCTTATTTTCTAATACTATACTTATTCCAGATTTACTCTATTTTGTTTTTCATTCTTGTAATCTTTTATTACTCTTATATTTATTAAATTATCAACTTATTTGTTTATTTATATATTTGCTTATTTAATTTCTTTATACCAGCAGCAAGTCCGTATCACCGTACCACGCTCGGTCTACCTTTTCAAATTAAATATTCTAAAATCATTGCAATGGTTTTCAGTCGTAACACTGGACACCTAATGCAAATAGTCTAATATCTATAAATTCTTTTGGGTGTCAATTTAAAAAAAGTAAAAAATTTAAAACAAATTATGTATGCACCACAGTTTTTTTATTCTTCTCCTCGGCGACAAACACTCCTTATTGCATAAAACCCGTGGAAAAGTTTATTGCGTGTAATAAAATGTCAAAGCATAATTTTCATAGGTGTATATACCCGTTAAATTTACTGCAGTATCGCATTTTGACCATTGTGCTATTAAGTAATTATTACGGACCCAAAACCAAAGGTAACTAGAATTAGGCTTACCATATTTTTCGTGTACAACCCAGGGCATATTTTTGAACTTACTTAAAATCTAAACATATAACTACATTTACTCAATTGTATTTTTCACTAAACATAACTTTTTCCGAAATGGCTTGGTTTGTACATTATAAAGTTTACAAGAATCTTCTGAATTAATCTTAAAATTTATCTGATGATTAACAGTAATTATTGAAGCTATGCTCGTTTCTGTAGACCAAATGTTCCCCAAAATTGAAAAAACTCTCTGAACTAGAGCAAATGTCATCGCAAACTCGACGATTTAAGAAATGTTACATGAGATATCACTATTTTGAAACACCTTAAAATTGCTTTCCACTTCTTTTCAATAGTATCTGCCACTTTTTCAGAACTTGAACCACAACCTACCCTTTGGTTTTGAATTTCCTGGTTCAACAATGTGTGTTAGTCAAACAGGTCATCAGTATTTATGGAATCTTTTATAATTTCATTAACAAATTGTACATTCCCGTCTAAATCGGAACATTCAATTTAAGTTCGTAAATTTATCCACTGGAACTTCATCAGAAGTGGTTCTCCTTGTTGGTTCTATAGGGGTTTTCAAAAAGGGTTCATGTATGCCCTTTCAAATAAAAGCCGATTTTTGTTAATACCTTACTCACAGAATGTTTTATTCCGTTTCTACATTGACCCGCCCCACTTGAAAAACCCATAGAATCATTAAAATTGTCTACGCTTGCGCTCCAAGGTTGGCTGAAATATGCTAGACCGTAAGAGAATGATTTAAAAAGCAATCCCGAGCCTATATGTCTAAACTTTTAAAAATCTTAGACAGTCTTAAAATTTACAAACCCCGAACAAGACTAAAAAAGCAGGACTATCCGGCCTAATCCCAGACGTATGGTAAACCTAACCATAATCATCTATAGCAGATCACAGAAGCAAATCTCTCCTTTCACCATTCTATTGAAACCTTTAAGTTGAAAACTTTACCTTACGTGGTCTGTAACGAACTATTTTGAGTTTATATAGTGCTTCTCCTTTGTTTATAGCATAATAAAGATATAACTGCAACCCACAGAAGAAAGCGAGTCAGAGAAAGAATGCTTAATTTTAAGAATATTTTAGGAAAAATGACCAGTAGACAACAAATAACTCGTGTATCGCTCCACGTTGCTCACACCCCAGAAATATACAGAATTGGACTAAGAAATATAAAAATAATGGTTACAAGGTGAATATTTTAATTTGACCAGAAAAATATTTCTGGGCTTCGTACCGATTGTGACAGATTACAACGTCGTTATTTAACGTTCCCTCCCATCTGCAAAGCACCAGCAGACGATCTTTTACCACTTACCGACTTTACCGACTGTAAAAATAAGAAAAGTATGGGTGTAGTCTGTAAATAATTCTAGATAGATGTTACATGTAATTAATATTTGACCTGACTTAAAAGATGAAAAATATGTGTATTTACAGTTACATTTTCTCTTTTTCAGAAATACATTGTGAACACGGAGAAATCCGGAGACTTGCATGTGTATGTCCAGGTAAGCGATTGGCCGTGTCACCGTCACCACCGCATGAGATGGAATGCCAACTTATCCTCGCACTCGCACGTGATTTTGATTTGGCTCTATTAAAACACGTACCAGCACTTGCTTAAATGCACGTTATTTTTTTAGTATGGGTTGAAAGAAACTCCAGTAAAACTGCAAGTTTTGTATTAGCTTACACGGAAATCATACGTTCCCTGAACTTACAACAAGAATTGCACGTATTTCCTTGAAACGGTCATTTGTTAGCTGATGGAACAAGAATGCTTAGTCTGGGAAACTAAAATATTCTTCCCGAAAATTCAGTATCAATTGCATGTCATTTAATTTATTTAAATATGTAACTATTCAATTTAGCTTAAACAAATGTTGTCCATCCAAGCAGTAGAATGATCGTATTGTCATTAGTATGAGTAAAAAATGTACGTGAAGATTATATATAAACAATACAGAAGTACCTAACATTCATTCGTATGAATTGTGAACTAATTAGAAGAATGTTTTCGCACTTAAACACAGAAATGGCGTGTTGATAAGCAATATCCTACATGACAGTCTCAATGACCATTTCCGACTTCCAAAATAATTTTCTGTATCATTAAAATTTTTAGTTCTGTATCACTCACAATAGTTGAACCAGCACTGAAAGTTCACAAAGCATAGTAGAATATCGATTATCCGAACTGATTTAGTCCGTCTATAGTTCGGGTAACCGAATCTAGAAAATTTAAAAGTACCTACAAAGTAATATTATACTAAATTGCAGTAAAATATACTTTAGTACTCAATATAAATTGTACTGTACCTTATCTCTTGAAGTACTCGTTGATTTAAAATTATTTCCGAATGTTTTGAGCTGAAGGTTGAGGAGAATCTTTAAGAGTACAATAACAATTAGTTCCCCTTCCAGTTAGAATTTAGGAATGACCAGTAGATTTTAACGAAATTTCGTAGTTACTGTATTCGTACTGTAATGGTTGAGATCATTTCAGTATCTTAGATTGAAAAGTGTTTGTATGGAACTATGCATTAAAAGTGCACTTCCCTTAAAAATGTAGAAGAAAAAATACAATTTCAGACGCAATTTTCATTACAGCATATCTGAAGAACTATCAAATGAGAGGGAAAACATAGTATAGTTCATAGTTTAATAAAATAAAACCTAACAAAGAGACTGTTTTAACTCATTTAATGTATATTTAATTGTCGGATAAACTATTTATTGCAAGTTCAGATATTTGACGTTTCGTGTAAATGACGGTCAAATATTAATATATATATATATATATATATATATCGCAAAATTACAACATACAACAAAATTTTTCCCACTGAGAGAAATTGTGAAAATTTAATAAGATCAACTTAAACGTTTTAAAGCATGTAATTAATCAAAATGCATGACGCATGAAAGACAGGGAATAATTTTTGGGTTTGATTTTTACTAAGCTGGTTCATTGGTGAATTAAATTACATTGTTTCAAGGAATTAAATATATACATAAGTTAACAACTAAGCACTACATTTTCCAACAAATTTATTCTCGCAAGAAAAAATAAACAAATATTTTTGGAGACGATAATTTTTTTTTGTTTTATAATTACTACCCATAAAATTTTCTATATCCAAGAAAAAAATAGTATTTTTTTACTTTTGCTTAAAGTAAGTTATCCCTAGATAGTCTCTCATATTTTTGTTTCATTAAATTATATTGCTGTTAGTAGTTAGACGCAAAAGTTTGACGCAAACAATTTCAGTTCGTAAATATAGTAAATTCTTTGCTTTTTTAGTTGCATTACTTAAAGACACTTTCTGGAAGTTGTGTCCTTTACGATCTTTTACGCAAATTATGCATATTACAATATAGCTATATCAGTGTTAATATTTTCAGATTTATTTTTTAAAGAACTTTGTTTGATATTAAACTGAATAAGAAAAGTAACCATACACATTTATGATCCTGAAATTAATTTATTTAAACTATCTACGACGAATTATATCATTACAAGATACTTATTTTTTATTATTATTAACAAGTCGCGTGCCGCAACTGATTCAAACGACTGCTGCTTGCTGCTTACAGACAATTTATTGGATGGAATTTTCTTGCAATTTCACACGCCGTCTATTAAAAGTTGCGTCAACATGAGAGAGAGAAAAAATCATTCCTGTAGTACTACCATCTGAGAACGAGAAATTTCCGTGGAATCTTCGTGTATCTTAAATTCCTCCGGCAGTGTCACGTTTTGAATAAGCTTACCGACTCATAAGAGCGGAGATTTTTTGCAGCAATAATATTTTGTCGGGTCTGATACACCTTTTTCTCCCGATTTCGGGAATTCAGTGAGTAATAGTAACTTACTCAATATTCCCCCAACATTATTTCTGAATACAAATATATGAGATAAGCATCCTTCGATTAAAATATAGGTACATATCTGTGATTTCTCTTACTTCAACAACCTGCGCAGACAGTCTAGCTTATGGCGGTATTAAGGACACAAATAAATTTATGTGATTATCTATACTATATATTAGACCAACGTAATGTGTGTGTTATTTACTGGTTACTAAATTATATTATGCAAACCTCTTTTTGGATAACATGCTACATGAGGGAGATCCTGAAACAGGCAACTCCCCTTCAATGGAATAGGAAGGGAATTAAAAGTAGGGATATGGAAGGTAGAGCAAGGAAGCCGAGATGCAGGGAAAACCCAATAAAACTTCCATCAGGTTGTTCGGGCTCTTGGGTATTATACTCACGCCCTTCCGAATGACAGGAGATGAATTTGCTGCGGACTACTCTTTCCGTATGCCCAAAGTCTTCGACCCCAGTACATACACCTCCCAAAATAGATGAAGGTGTCTCATCATCTGAGGAAAAACCAGAGTGTAAGAGGCATTCCCATAGGTGAGCCCCGCAGTCAATCGGGTTAGAAATACCTGCGAGAGAAAACTCACATAGGTATGTCATGCCCATTTTGCAAACTATTTTTTAGTTAATAGGCTACTTGATGGTGATCCTGAAACAGTCAAATCCCCTTTAATAGCATAGGAAAGGAAATTGAAAAGAAGACATGCGGAAGGTAGAGAAAGGTAGCCAAGGCACAACAAATGTTCAATTTGTATATATGAAAAATACACGGGAACAATATTTGAAATGGAAAAAAAAATTAAAAGATAAGTCATTAGAAATCTGCGTAACGGTTAGAAACGCTTACGCCGGTCTGACATTTGCGGAATAAAATAATGAAATACGAATTCAGATCTTAGTCAAAGGAAATGAGTTTGATTTTTGATATTGTCATATGCAAAACTTTCATAAATAAAGTTCAATCCTACGTTAGAAATGCATATAAACAGGATATATGACGAATAAGAATACACCGATTATGGCAATGGGTATAAACTGAAATGTAACGATGAACATTTCTGAGACAAACTTCGATTTATTTGAATATGGTTCCTTTTACGCTTTATCATATAGTTAGGGTTTAGCTGTTGTTTCTACCCCAATCGGGGAGAACAACTTTTAACAATCTTTTCCTTTCTCCACGTTATGTCCACATCAATGCACGAAATTCTGTTCCATATATTTTAAAGACACTTGGCTTTTTCACTAGAAACTAATGGCAAATGAATGGTCTGGTTTGGCTTTGTGTGTTTGAATGTTTCTGCAACGCATGATACTGACTGAAAATTCCACTTTTTCTGGCACTCGTGGCACCATTTTTTTGACACACTTTCTCGCCGAATTGTATAAAACCTACGTCGCCGTAAAGGACTTAAGGCATAAAAATTGTTTGAAATGCAAAGACTTTATTTAAGAATTTCTGTAAGCAATACTATAAAATCTAACGATTTAGTGAAGTCATGTCAAAAGATCTAAATTTATACCAAACATTAACAGTGTCTCAAATCACTCAGCTTATTACAATGAATTAGGCAAGTGGTAAAACTTTCCTTCTTGCCAAAAACGAGCGAACAACGACTGAGAGATACATAATAAACTAAAATTGAGATGTTAAATAATTTTAGTGTTTGACTGTGATTTTTGTCTCAGTTATGGTTCGGATACTAGTGCTGCTGACGAAATTGACGTACATTATCAGGAAGCAATGCTTCTGGGACTCCGTCGGTCAGGCATTCGCTTAGTTTGCATCACTATCCTATCGCATAATAATGGATGATATTATGCTGGAATCTATCGAAATTACGAGACAAAAGAACCTTATTAACAGGAATTCTGCCTTACATCTTAGTACAGCATGGGATCCGACTATTATCGGCCCTCACGCGAGACAGTAAAATAATAGACTCTAAAATAATTTAGGGGAGAAATGGTCAGAGTAACAGTAGTTCAACAAATTCATTGCACAAGGGGGTCTCTGGCCCTAGAAGTGCAAGAATATCAGGTCCTTATATAAAGTTTCAAGTCTTTACATGCTCTGGTAGCAGTCGCATACACTCGCAGGCGCCGATAGCACAACACTGTACTTGTCTTTATCCCATTGTCATCCCCTTGACGCATTGTCGTCCTGACACGTTGCCAAACCAACAAAACCAAATATTTACAACTTACAGAAATTATCTACAAAAGTATTCAATACTAGGGCAAAAGAATGCAGGAATAATTGTTAAAATTGAAACAGTTACAGAATATTTCTTAAATTATTTACATATTATGTTCAGTACGTCGTAATATATTACAAGCTAAGAAATAAAATTTCCACGTCCGCTAATGGAAAAAAAATTCTACTATCACCGCAGAGTAAGTTTGTTGTGTTCAAACCTTCACAAAATATTCAGGAAACAAATAAACCGCTCACATCGACTGGAATAATATTTTGAGGTTTGGTTAATATATATATAAACTAACGTTCGCCATGCTCCTACAGAAGTAATTGTTATTCAGAACCAATTATTTTGTCAATCCGTATATTCGAAGGATATTCAATAAATAAACAGACAAATTGATATAGATAGAAAATGGCTGGTAGGAATTGTTTGGTGCTTTCATGAGCTTAGGTTGGTATCACTGAGAAGGTCTGATAACACCTGACGGGTAATAACTACACCATTGAAGTTTACACATTAGTTGAACACCTTTTAGTGGTCCGGACTGGAATATTTTCTCTAATGATTTGTGGTAAGGTTGGAGTTGAATGAACCACGAAAATTTTTATGACTGGGTAGAAAAGCTGAAAAACGGACGAACCTCAGTGACTGGCGCGCAACGTTCTGACCGGATAATAGTAGTGTCAATATTATACATTATACATAAAAACCGACGCATTAATGTTGAAGAAGTTCAAGTATGTGTTCATACGTTATCAGTAACAGACTCAAGTACAACAAAAAATGTAAGTGCAAGGGGGGCCCCGGCAAGATGACCGAAGAAACCATTAAAAAATTAGGTTGAAACTTGTTATCCATACAGTCCAGGTTTAGTTCCCTCCGATTTTCGCTTGTTTGGTCCTCTGAGGGAGGCATTACGTGGAAAAAAGTTGAGTAACGACAAGGTCAAAGAATTTGTTGGAATCTGACTCAAACAACAAGACGAAGACTTCTTTGCGTCATGTATAAAAAAGACTATTTCGTCTATTAGTATACGTGAGGAATTTGTTGAGAAGTAGTAAAAGTCTCGTTTCCATAAAAACGCACTTATCTTTCTACATCAATTTGTCTCTTTATTGAATGTCCGTCGTATTTATCAATTACGTAAAATATTTCATGAAACAATAAATTTTTCAAATATAAATATACATTTTTGGTAAATTTACCTGAGTCAGTTATAAATATGTATTAATAACATCAATTAAATTATTTTCATAATCTGAATATTAATCATCGTATAGAGATCATTGGTGCAGGCAACACTGCTCTGAGAGGATGTGCACATTCATTACACATTAATACTTTCTAAAGATTGAAATATATATTGTCATATTCTAACGCCTTTTTCCCTTGGAAATGGTTTAATCTGAGCCAGATGCATGTACATTTTGAATTTGGTCTTAATTACTCGAGATGCAAGGTTTACTAATGCATGACTTTGTGCGGCTTCTTTTGGACCATGTTATTTTGACACTTTTTTTGTGTCTTAAATGTTAAGTTCTTAGATATACACATTTTATTTTATTGACTTCTCAGATTATTATAACAATTTTGTTTAAAAAATTTTTAGGTGTCAAAGCGCCCTGTGAAAAGTGAATTCTGATTGGCGTAACATTTAAAGCATTTTTTGGTCCCATTACACACGCCTGGGCTGTGTCATGATTTTTAACATTTCATAATTGATTCGTATGTAGTTTTTAGTGCTGAATCCAAACGTGATCATCATTTTTCCATCACCTAATGACTTTTTGCAAATTTCAAAATATATTGCAAAGAAACGAGACTTCAAAATAGGCTTGAAACTTTTTTCTTGGAATTTATTAATTTTTTGGCTAATTATATGAGCGGTTTGAAGAGGAGACCGGGGGCTCTCATTGAACCATTGATTTCTCATAAAAATAGCAACAAATTTAAGTTAAATTTCTATTTTAGTGCTTTTATTTTATTGGCTAATTTTATAAGATACGTCATAAGTGTCCCTCTTCACCCACTCTTAATGACGACGTACGTCAAAATGCTTACAATCTTATTCCATATGTCCAAGCTTATTTCGACTGCTCATGCTCTGCTACCCATTTTTCTTCTTACGTTCTTTATGGGCTTCATTTTGGTGTACCGTCCAATAATAGTAAGTCATCATTGTAGTTGTCCGTTTTCTTCCATTTCTTTGATGTCCAAATGAATTTTCAGTCGTCGACTCCATGGACTCACTGAGCAATGGAGAGTCAAGTCGCCCACCGTCTCAACTGCGACCTATAAAACTTAGCACTTCATTAACTTATATTCAGCGGGAAGAGTTCCAAGGGTTCAATGTACATCTTAAAAACGTAATATATAAATAATGCAATAAAATTGAGTATTAGACTCTTCTATAGCAGAATTTAATTAAAAATTAAGAGTCAATGAATAAAAATTACACGCAAAAATAAAATTAATAAGTTATGAGAAAAAAACTTTAAAACCTAAAATCTCATATTTTTGCAATTGTTCTACTTGTACTAATTTGAAAAATCCTGACGTGACGCAAATAAATGATGGTCATTTCCCGATTCAGCGCTAACAAATTCATAATAATCTGTTATCAAAAATTAAAAACTCAGACAGGTTTGTGTTATTTAGATCTTGGTGATAAGAATTAAATGACTGTTTGATGAGTTTTGAGGCAATTTATAAATATGTTCTTTCTTACAGTTATTTTAGAACACCGGATACCGAAGGAAGAAGAAAATAAGATGCCGCTTTAATTCGGCTGTTGAAAATGATGTATTGTGATTTTTCATTGCTTGCTAGGGATAATATAGAAAATACCTAAAATCATTACTTCTTACTCTGGAATCCACACTAATATTATATCAGTCTGCTCAGTTGCTAAAAAGCAATTATTTTCATGGTGTAATTGTTAGATAAATAGCTTACTGGATGTAATACTGCAGCTTTATATAAAAACCTTGTGCGAAGACAGAGCACAATTCAAAGAACACCGAATGATCATTGCAGAAGCATGCAGAAAGGTTGTTGGACACTTCTTCTGAAAGCTATTCAGTTAAATATGGGAGACAGTTGTACCTTGCAGCGAAGTGTAAACTTATATTTTTAAGCCCATTTCTTAAAACATAACAACGGACAGAGAGCCTCTCTTTTGTCGTGTATTTTTTTTATAATTTCAATAATAAACAGTTCAAGAAAAAATATATATTTCGTTGAAATGTGATATTTGGTACAAACCCATAATGATCACGTCTATTAGCATCTTGTACCTTTAAGGAAGATAACGTTTATTGTCAACAAAATTTTATACAGAAATTTGTAATTTATATTTTGATAGAAAAGGAATTACATTGTATAAAAATATTCAAACATCATTTGCATGTACCTGTAAAAAAGAAGTCACAATATCAAGGTAACTGAATATCTATATGCAATTTAACAATCAGGTACTTATGGAAAATATATTGTTCTCGAAATTTGTTTACTAAATCATTTAACGTTAACGGTAGAAAAGGTTACCTGGAACCACAACTTTCTGTCAGTTATAGGTGATATTATATACATTATCGAATGGGACTATCAGTTTTACCACAAAATCTTCCACCAC
Source organism: Eucriotettix oculatus (assembly GCA_034510155.1). NCBI lineage: Eukaryota > Metazoa > Arthropoda > Insecta > Orthoptera > Tetrigidae > Eucriotettix > Eucriotettix oculatus. The sequence goes on along the minus strand of CM067376.1, from coordinate 126,615,316 downwards.
GACATCAAATATTTTGTCTGATTCTTTCCAAAATTTGCTGCTATTCTCAATTCGTTTGTAGAATTGAATCTTATGCTCTAAAAGTTGTTTATCTTTGAAAACGCTTCTTCTTATTTACTGCACTGGTGGCCCACAAAATACAAAATCGTATTCCCTCTCATCTCCTAAATGTTTATTTTCATTCCGTGCCGAAGGGAATCTCTTTTTGTTTGCCACAGAAAGTTTAGAGGCTAATTCATTTTTATTATTATTGCAAACTTTTATCCGAAGATATTAAAGTTTTTCTGACATATTATATGCATATTTATTCGACGAATAAATAATTGACATGAATGCTTGTATAAATTGAAAAGCCATTGACTATCAATTTAAAAGCAAGAGAAACAACAGAGCTGTAGGCGTAACAAGTTATTTCAGTTTATAATATTTGATTGGCTAGTGTTTTGCGGTGAGTATTATTAGAGTTTAGGGTAGGAGGGGGATCAGATGAAGGTAAGTAAAGGAATAGTTGGTTTAAGAACTGAGGGAGAAATTATTGTTAGGCTATGCCGGTGTGGGAGAGTGGAAGAATGTAGTCTGTGGGTAATTTTCTTTTGAGTCTGCGGTTGTGTGGAGGAGGAGGTGGAGAGGACTATGATCAGTGTCATTGGAGTGATTGATGGAGCTTTTGATTAAGGAGGAGATACACGTTTTTATTGTAGTAGAGATGAGTGGAATTTGGATATCATTCTGTATTACAGTGTTTCGAATGTACCAGGGGGAGTTGGAAATGATTCTAATAATTCTGTTTTGTTTGGTTTGGATTTTATTTGTACTGAAGTTGGCAGTAGATCCCCAAATGGAGCATGCATATGACCATATGGTGTGGATTAGGGAGAGTTAAAGGAGTCTTTTAGTGGACGTGGAGGTTGGAGCGTTTCTGTTGAGAAGTGGATAGAGTAGTTTTATTTTGGTGTAGATTTAGGATGCAAGGTGGGTAAGATGGGGTTTCCGAGGTAAGTGTTTTTTATTAGGATTTGGGAACCAAAAATATAGAATGAGCGAGTAAGGGGATGTTTGGTTTTAGGGTCAATGGAACTATTGCAGTTTTATGCCCAGGTTTCTAGATCATTTAGAACTATTTGGACGGTGCGAACACCGGAAGTGAAGGAAGAAGTTTGGTGGAGGATAGCTATGTCATCGGTAAAAAATATTGTTCTAGTGGATGGATGACGGGAAATGTCGTAAGAGTAAATGTTAAACAGTAAAGGGGCTAATACGCTACCTTGCGGGACGCAAGAGGAGATGGGAAAGTTTTTGGAGAAACGATTGTTAATTTTGACGGAGTACGAGCGGTTAGTAAGGTAATTTGAAAGGATTCTGAAGAGTGCGTCGTTAAGTTCATTTTTTGTTTTGTGTAAGAGGGATGGACTTTGTCGTAGGCTTTCTCTGCGTCAATAAATACACCAATGCAGAAATTTCGATTATCGAAAGCATTATTGATGAAGGTGGTGGCAGAATATAGTTGGTGAATGCAGGAATGTTTAGGTCTGAAGCCATATTGTGCGGATGGGATAAGTGATGATAATTGATTAGAGAGGAGGGGAAGGAAGAGAATGGTTGGTAGGAGGCTGATAGGTCTGTAACTTTCGGGGAGCGATTTTAGTTTGTTAGGTTTATTTATCATAATAATATTGGCAGGTGGTAGGGTAGTAGAATGTACGGAGGATGGCATTAAAAATTATTGTGATAAGAACAGTGGTTCTCGTGATTGGGTTAGGGGAGAATTGGGATTTGAATATATCGGCAAATAGGTTAGCTTTTTGGGAGGGGGAAGTAAACCATTTGTTTTCGTGTTTGAGTGGGGGGATTTCGGAGAAGGTTTTTGTTAGAGTTTTCAGCTAATTCATGAACCTGCTTTTTGGATAGACCATAATTCATTTTTTCAATATTTTTTATAATCAATTAATTTTAGTTCCTCTTCATCTCTGAATATTTTTTGACGACATAGTTAGCCTAATATTCCAAGTTGGTACATCAGTTGTTCGATAAACATTAAGATGTCATACGAGTGTGGAAAATTTAACATTGAAAATCCTGAAAGCTTTTCTTATAGATATCTTCATCTCTGGGAGTCCAGTAACTGTTATCTTACATTGCATCAGGATCAATTGGAATTCTTTTTAACCCACTTTTACTTTGTGCAATACAAGCCTATGGCAGATAAAAAATAGTTCTAACATTATATACCTAATTAATAATAATTGGTACACGACTTAGTTTTATTCCAAGGTACACGATGGTTCAATTTTCTAAACAACCTCTGTTCAGCATTCTAGGTTATGAATAAATTAATTCAAGTAATCTGACTTATTATTAGAAATAAAATACAAATACTGGCCAAAAGCCACGGACGTTGCTGCAGCAATATAAAATGTTGTAATATTTTAGTCAATGAGGAAGTCCCGAAAGTTGGGGGACGAAACGTTTTCAAATTAAATTCGTCTATTTCTGACTCCTGGCCATTATTTCTATTTTATTATAGGTTATGATTAAAAAAATAAGGCATAACAAATTGCTCACCAATAAGAATTGATTCAAATAAAATGATTATAAACGCAAAATATTTGTAAAAGTATATTTGTAAAACCAAAATTTGTTACTTTTTAGGTTAATAATTTTTTTTACCTCAAAACAATAGCACATTGACAAGTTTCTTGCACACTACCGAGTAAATATTGTCTTAGTACAGTTGAAATCATATACAGTAAATAGCAGCAAGTGTCAAGAATCTGAAGAGTGATCTCCTACTGTCGATACTGTCAACTATCGCAAGCTAAGCTTTCGTTTATTCGCTGTCTTGAATCAGGCTCAAACTGTGTGGATCAGTAAGACTTGAAATTAGAGACATGTCCCATCGCTCAGGGAGGAAAACGTCATAAATTGCGATGCGTTCTGGACTGGTAAAGAAAACTGCTGAGACTCATTTTTGATACACTGACGTCATGCATGAAACATTTTAGTCTGAGAAACTATGATGATGATTTGCTTAATAGCAAGACGTTCCTCCGTTACACTCATTGCGAAATTTACTAAAAAGAGCTAGGACGATCCTTTAATGGTGGGCTGTTCGGATTAATTCTGCCATGCCTCAGCAGACAGCTCAAAATTATATCAAGCGCATATCTGTAACTTATCCGTGTTACAACTCGTCAAGCTGCTCGCTGTAATCCTATGTATATATCATTAACCTACAAATGGGCAATTATCCCAGATGTACTTAAACACATGAATACAGATATAAACTGACAAGTTTGATCACGCGGATTTATGAGCTTATTTACATTTTGAAGTTCATCACTCTTTGAATTGCTTGAATTTAAAACTCGATTGAATTTTAATGATACAAATTCGTTATAATTAGAACATATTTACAGAGTAATCCCTTTGGTATAACCAGAGAAAACTAAAGAACTTAGTTTAAACATGGTAATTAAAACCACCACCGACTGATAAGAAGTAACTATGACTATGGCAAATTGCCGAAAACTTTTTCCGCAATAAAAATTAATAACGAGACTTTGGAACAAAATTATATAAATACCTTATTTTTATAATTGAAACCCATTGAGGTACAAAATAACAAAACATGTATTCAAATGTTAGTGAAAATAAATTAAATATATTAAGAGAAATAGTCAATGCCTTATAAATTTATATTGGGACAAAAATGCTTAAATAATAATAATAATAATAATAAAATAATCTCATATCTTGCGTTCTACTGCATTTTCTTTTTTGATTATTAACCTTAATCGAAAATCGTGCATCGCAAATATATAACATGGAAAATAATACGTTTAGAGCTTACTGTACTAGAATCGGGTGCCCGCTGTTACTACGTAATTCATTTAATTAATTCTGAAGTATTTAATTCGACAGTAATCGCTTTGTCAATACGTGATTAAACCATCAGATAGATCTTCCCATTTTCAAAAATTTACCTTTTCACGCCCACTATTGTCTGGATCGCACATATGAAGGCTGAAAAATAAATTATTTTGGAGGTTTGACTGAATGTCGCGCGAATGAACATGTGTATAATAGTAATTCAAACAATGCACTTTTCATATTTTCACATATATTTTTTTCAAATACACTTTATTCGTGCAATTTCAAATGAATCTATAAATAATTCACCCAGTGTGCACGCATTTACAATATACGCAATATCATTCAGTAATCGAAATCAAAGTGTCAAAACAATGCCAAGCAACGACGCAATGAACTTATGCATGTATAGGTGCGTAAGTCAAATGCCACCGATCTTTCACATGGCAAGGCTGAAAATTTGGGATTATATGCCTGTTTTAAATGAGAAATAAAATAAAAAATTTCCTTCGTACATATTTTAATTAAATTTAATTTTACGGATAAACCTCACTTGATGTCACAATTGTACGCAGTATCCTGTGGTAGTTTTCTTAGTATAGTGATAGACTTAAAATAGTACCCCTTAAATATTTTGTTTCTTCAAAAAAACCTCCGACTGTAACTTGTTAAAAATATTACGCAAAATGGACTAAATAAATAAAATTGGAAACTTAATCTGACTTTTATTAAAAAACAAATTAATGTATAATTACCAAATGTCAGGATTTATTAAAATTTTAATAGCACAAAACGTTTCCTTCCTATGTTCAGGGTTCACTTCAGTTAAAACTAATTAATAAAATATTATATGACTATACACAAACTGTTAAACATAAAAATTGACTTCGACCCTGGAATTTGTTGGAAGAAAACAATTTTTTTCTGTTGAATGGATTATTTAAATTTATATAACATTTTGTTAATTACATGCATCTAACGAGATCCCTGAACATTGGTTAGAAACGTGCTGTGTTAATGTAAATTAATAAGTTCTAACGTTTGACTATTATAAATTACTTTATTAGTAATTACTAATTTTGTTTAGAAAATTTGAGCCACTTAAACCGAAAATTTTTAATTACTGAATGCTTCAAATTTATTTTGATATCGCTACATAGCCTGATACGGGCCAACAGTACAGCTATTGTTTAAAATTGTTAGTTTAAGCTGCCATCATTGCGTTGCTTATACATCGGGAATAAATTCGGCCTCGCAAACATTTCGGATGAACGGTGTATGACGACTCAGAATATGTGATGATGCATTTCTTTCATCAACGAACGGCTCATATTTTTGCCATTTCAACACGAGTCAATCACCTAGTCGCATGCAATACTGTAGCATTTATCAAAATATAATAGGTATTGTTAAAATAATTAGTAGTGTTAGGAGTTTTGTTTTACTACCGTAAATTGCAATATGTTTGCAAACTTGTCTACAGTTGTTCCAGTTTCGTAGTTTAAATCTAACTTCAGTTCGTAATAATTAACAAGAATGGCAATGAAAGTTTAAATATTTATTGTAGGTACTTTTCTGTAAATGCTAAATTATCAGTGCATTCTTAATAACATCCCTATTTTTAAGAGATGTGAAGTGTACTGTATTGGGTCTCTCCCATTTATAAATGAATTGCTACGTGTGAATTAATATTTTTTGCAGTAAACCTTAAACTTTTAAAGGAAATAAACAGAACAGTACAGTACTCTTTCTCACATAAAAGGAATTTCACTGGACTAATGCTTTTGTTCTTTTTCAGGGAGACTTGAATCAGCAAGTGAAGGCGAATAGAACAGTACAGTACTTTTATCTGAAATAAATGTTTATTGAGAAAGTTTAAAGTTGTTTCTATCAATACTAATAAATTTTCTGTGTTTTAGGGTGACTTGAATCAGCAAGTCAAGAAAGCTGTTTTCCTGACGGTTCATGATTTGGGGTGCAATCGTGAGTATTATCATGATACACTTTGTATTGGTTGTCCCCGTAGAAATAAAATACAATTCAGACAACTATTTCTAATGTCTAATGTAATTGATTTCAATAACAGTCGTAATTACTCCGTCCGACTGATATTAAAATCTGTAACCCGATTATAAGCTGAGTACAAGCAAAACTATTATTTTATTTCTTTATATTCACTGACTGACCAGGTTCTTTCCGAATAATCGGATCCAGAGGAATGATTTGGTACGTAATAATAGAAAAACCTGAAGCTATTTTATTATTGGAATTACGAAATGAGCATAAATAAACGCGTGGTTCTTAATATGATTGAACAAACTGAAAACGGCCCAATAGAGTGCATAATCGACCTATAGCATCCAAGCAATTTGTCTTCCATGATGACACATGCGTCGAAACGCGTCTTCCGCCTATTTGGCCAAATTATGAATTACTTTTTACAAAATCTATGGACTAAGCTAATGGTAGAATGGATTCATAGAGTTAGTAGTTTGGATAAATTATCGGGAATTAGTGAAGTATTAATTGGCTTGTGTCTAAAACGATACGGGCGAGAAGTGCCTAACCGTTTGGAATTTTACAAGTAAAACCATTCAGAACATATATAAAATTTATTAACATTAGTTCATTACACGATACGAAGTTGCGTTCTTTAATTTGGAACCTCATCTGGTTAATTTTAAAGAATCAAGAAATTTCCTTAAGACGAAAATTTTGGCCTTGAATTATCCAATCACAGCAACGCTGAAGACTGTCATTGGTTAATTCAAAGTCACCGTACGAATATATTTTTTAAAAACCAAATAAAGTTGTAAGCCAAAATATAAATGTTTTTTCTTTAGATTATATTGATACTAATAATTTTTTTTGTAAACAACTTCATTTTTGACAGTTACTTTAAAATCACCCGATAAGCTGCCCTGTATAATTAATTTCTTGAGCAATGAGATATTTACACATTTACAGGGCGTGGTTATCTATTATTGACTTTTTGCACATAGTGACTCATTTTGTCTCCTTTCTATGGTCATTGCGAGCAGAAAGTTTTTCGAAACGACTCAGCGCAGTTCTCAGACACTCAGACTGGCGGACATTTCTCACTTGTATTCAGCCACGTCGCCAATATAAACAACAACCCATAGCTATGCATATATAGGGCAGAATGAATACAGTATAACGAAATAAAAACCAAAAATTCAAGTTTTATTTTATTTACTTCTGTTAGGATTGGGAAATAGATATAAACATACAAACATCAAAAAATATATCTTATAAAGTTAATATTAACAACAATTAGCGTAGGGTTGTGTGTTTACATTGTGCCCCATCCTGGGGTACACTGCAAAAGGACTTGGAGTAGAGTATAACACTGTAATATAAGTCTATAAAATAACAATAAAACTGAGAAATACAAATCAAAACCAATGTGAATATATATGAAGAAATATTACTGAAAAATAAAGAAGTAATGTTACTTTCACAGATATCACAGTCAACTGCAAATGTTAGACAAGTGTCTATTTTCTTCTTGTTAAAGATGTTGATTGTGGTAAAATCATGATATCAACATCACATTATGTAGTATATCTGGCCCATGAAAATTTAAAAATCATTTTGATTTCTCTTCTCTTTTCTAATATCCCTTCTTTATTCTGGGTCAATAGCTGGGCCATACATTGGCCACCAAGCAGTTTGGGACTTAGCTTCCATGCACACCGTAGCCCAGTATATGGGCCACCATGCACACACACACCCTTTGCATCCTTTAATGTCTGGAAGAAAATGCTCCCGTAGCCAACCTTGGTCAACTCCATTTCCAACTTCAACAATATTGGCCAATACAAGCCAACCCCCATCTACACCATGGTCATGGTTTTCATTGGGCCTGCTTGAGCTTTGGTATAGAGGTGCCATAAGGAAAGAAACCTCATAGCACCCATCATCACATTTGTATTTTCATATTTTAGTCATGTAATAAATGGCATTCTTCTGCTGTTTTGAACCGAAACACAATCCCCCTCGGCAGGAATTAGCTTATCTGCCCAGTTGGCTAATTCATCTTCAAATTCAGTTATTACTGAAAAAGCAAATGGTACTGCTTCATCACTATCACTTTCAAATAGTTTTCTTGGTATTTTATGTAACCTATTTATCCCTCTGTAAACATGTTTCTCTTATTGCTTCCTAGAATATTTGTTGACATGTAGCTCTTTCGTCTCTTTCTTCCTCCTTTAGATATATCTTTTTGGGGCTTTGGAAAGTCCGAGAATGTTTCTGGATCAACAAAAGTGGTGCCACATTTGAATCAACTTTAAGGATGCTGGTTTCCACATCTTCATTTATAACAATAACCTTACCAACAAATTACTATACAAAAGCATAGTTATTATAACTAATAAAATGGTAACATATTACGTTGTGCCCCAGAATACTTTGTTATACTGTGACCTGTAGCACCATCTTGCAGTAACATTACTGTGATGTAAACCATATAAGCCATACAAGTTTGAAATATGCCTGAAATAATACTGAAATCCATTGTAACAGCAGTTGTAACATATATCAATACATAATATAAATGCTTTTAAAAATATGTAAAACAAAATATAGATTTGCCAATTTACTTTACTCACTGTGAAGCGTAAGGATGTACAGTGAAGCAAAACTGTGAATTGTACTTCAGAGTAAGAACTTCATACTATTACACTTCACCTCCAGTTCCTATATGCCAAGAGCTATATAGTTAAATCAAGATTAAACATATTGGCATTAAATAACATTTCATTCTAGAGAAGGTCTTTGAGCTGATATTTGTGACATCAAAACCTAAATGTTGCTAATGCCCTGGCTATATCACGTAGTCAACACCTGTTTGAGGATAACAGGGATAGACTATTGAAGCCTATAAATTGTGAAAAGTGATTGTGTAATGACTATCAAACTGTATGAACTTTATACGTTGTTGTTTGTGAAACACTCACCCTTGTTATATCTAACTGTGTGATTGTTTCAAGGAGGGGAGTGTAGGAAAGTTTCAGTTTAATTATGTTTCAGTTGGCACTTTTATTTGAATATCACTTGTTTTTTCCCCCTTAAACTATTAATATAATTGCAACCAAACACTCACCATTCAGTTGTCTCTTATCATTATAGCATGTAATAAAAAGTTGCTCTGTATTCTTGTGTGCTTCACTTGAATTAACCTCAACATTAACAAATAACATCCACTGAAAGTAAATTTATATTATAACATTGAGTAAGAGAATAGGGATATCCTTTGATAATGTTTCTTGACGGCAAGGATTTATCTTTAGCTTATATACAAGGAGTAGAAAGAGTAATCTTAAAAATTATTACATAATGTTATACTTGATGATAGGAGCTCAAGGTAAAGTGCCTTTTTCTTTCATAAATGCTGTGACAGTCCTAATAACATAAAATATATATATAATTTTTATTGATAAGTCTTGAAAATCTGTATTATTAGGTTTTATAAATCTTGTTATTTGTACTATTACTATTTATTTTAATGACATTCATCCTTATTTGACACAAAATCATCTCAAGAATGAACTCTACATCATAAAATTCTTAACAGATTGCTGCTACTACATAGACGAAACGACTGAAGTTATTATGGTGCACATCATTGCCTTTTCCTGTGACATGTGGTTACACAACCCAAGAAAGCCAGAACATGGTATCCAATGTATAAATATTGTTAGTGATACAATATGATAGGGGAATCAGATTTGAAACTAATTCCAATTTTGTTTCGTATTTTCCCTGTTTTCTATATAACATTGAGACAAATTCTGGAAGAATATCTAACATAATTGGCAAGACCCCTTCCCTCAATATTGCAATTTACTGAGATTGAAATTTGAGAAGAATTGACTTAAGGCCTATATATTTTACAACTATATACTAAACACTTCGTCACAAAAATCACTTGTGACTGTATAAAACGTACAGAAATAAAATTATTATTATCATTACTTATTTTGATGTTATCAAACTAATTAAAATTGGATACAATTAAGTTCATAGTATTTGTACTACAGAGCATATGCATTCTTTCAAGCACATTCCTACCTGTCTCCAATATTTATATCTTTACTCATTGTTTTGTTCTTCATCAGAAGGAAATGAATATAAGTAATAAAGTTATTTATTATGTTTTGTATTTTTCAGATACATCATTTCATGACTTTGTGAATCATCCTTGCATGTGTGAAATAAAGGAGAGATCTGTGTTCATCCATATAGATGTTCCAGGACATGAAGATAATGCTGCAAATCTTGCTGATGGGTACGTTTTTTCTCATCAATATGGCAAAGCATCACATTTTATTGTTATTCAAATTTTATTCTCACTTTATTTATATTTATATGTTTTTAGAAGAACATGCTGAAAGTACAATCACACTCCATGATTTACGTTTTTCTATTTGTAGTTTCCAATTTCCTACCCTGCAGCAATTGGGTGAGGACCTTGTGACTGTATTAGACTTTCTGCATGTCAAGTATGTCATTGGAATAGGAGAAGGAGCTGGGGCCAATGTTCTAGCAAGGTTTGGTCTGGCCAATCCAGCACGGGCACTTGGTCTAATACTTATAAATTGCACTGGAAGTGCTACATCTGTGTTGGACAGCTTTAAAAATAAGGTAAATATTATGCATAGTATTATATAAAAAACATTTTTTCTATTGTTAAATTATTGAAATAATTTAGATATAACTAATACTTCCTTCTCTGCTCACCTCCTTATCTTTTTTTCAATTTTGTTTCCTTTAAAATGGAAAACTTGAATAAATGCATTTTAACAGTAATATTTAGTAGAAAAGACTGAATTCTTGCAATTTTACATGTTGGTGTGCTATTCAGTCCTAAGACTGGTCTGACGCAACCCTCCATGCTAACCTATCTTGTGCAAGCCTTTTCATTTCCTTATAACTAGCACAACCCATATCCTCCCTAATGTATCCTCCCTAGGGCATTCCATCCTTGCCCTCCCTCATCTGTTCTTACCCCACACACTTCTCTCTAATGGTAATTTTATAAGACCCTTGTGTCTTAAAACATGGTCTATTAATCTATCCCTTAATTTTACCATACAAAATCATAAATAGATACAAATTATAATATCACAGTTTATTTTAATTTATAAAACATCAATTTTATTTTACTATAGTTTTTACTGTTTAAATTCAATATAATATAATTATTCCATATTTGACATAAAAATTCAAATATTTTGAATTTCTCAATAATGAGATATTCATATAATTGCATTTTATTGTATTTTCAGTTTGTTAATTGGAAAGGTGATGCTTCAGTTAGCCAGTCAGCTGAAGATTACTTAATCTACCACAAATTTGGCCATGTAAGTCCAATGCAGCCCTTTTAATCTCATATAAAGAAATACCTAAAATATACATTCAATATACTATTTATGGGCTTTTAAATATTATCATTTACATTTTCTGAAATAATATTTAATTTTAGAAAGATAACATTATTTACAATACTTGAACATTATGAAAGAGTAAATGACAATTTCATAAATCTATAACCTTCATAAATATCTATAGAAAGTCAGTTTATATTTTGGGTATTATTTTTAATTTATCACCTCTTATTGTGAAAACTATTTATAAATAAAGGTTTATGTGGATATATGAATTATGTGCTAGTCATATAAAGAATTGTTTGATATTTTATTTGGACAAAAACAATATATCAAACACAAAGTATTTATTATAGCATGAAGAGTTCTTCTGAAAGCTCTCAAAACTATAAATCTAAAATTTATAGTTTCAAATTAATCATTTTTATCAAATATGTACCACTATTTGAATTATTGTCTTTATAATTCATATTTTATAAGAAATAGTTACCTCAACCTATTTTCTATATATTGTTCATAATTTATATGGATAGGAAAGAGAGTTAAAGACAAGTGACCTTACCTTAAAATGAAAACTGTTTTGTGTCACTAGATAATAAGGTGCATTTAAATTTTTCTAGACTTCCTTCCTCATGGCAGAGTATTACACTGCATCCTCTTTACCCATTCCTCATTTCTAAACCTAATATAATATTTTCTAGAGTTGACAAGCAGCCCAGTAGACACAATGGTTAGAGCAAATTGCGTTCAAAGCATACTAAAAAACTAAAAATTTGATACTTGACCCTGCTGAATATTTTCAGTTCATTCTTCTCAATAACCTCTCTATGCACTAAAAAAACTTTACATTTTAACATATTTCATATCAGAGCATATTGATTCTTTAGAGCATATTCCCACATGTTTCCATATTTCTCCACTATCCAGTTATTCACTGTATTATTATTTTATTTTATTTTTTTATCTTTTTTTTTGTGCGAGGGCAGGTGAAAATCTTCTAAAGACACTATCTCAGGATCCACACTGGATAGTAGTGTGGGATTCTACCCACTAAAAACACCTCCCTTTCCAACGATGACTGTATGTATCTTCCTATGGGACCGTCGTTAGACATTACTTCACAGGAAGCAGTCGTAGCGTCAAGCTCTCTCTGTCTCCTTTAAACATAATTATTTCTCTCTTTTTCGTAATTTCTTAATCTTTGAATTACTGTAGAGGCATATGCACTTACTTTATTCCAGGTATTAGGTGAAAGCAGCATATTGGGTACCAAATTATCTGGTGTTATTGAAGTTCCAATATTGCTTTCTAATGCTCGTCTCCCTTATGAAAATCTCGAGCAACTGAAAAACACATGTTCTGATGTCTCATTAAGTCCACATTCAGGGCATACAGGTGAATTATCTATGGTAAACATGTAGAAGTATGCCCTGAAGCAGCCGTGACCGGTCAACAGTTGAGTGAGATAATAATTAACTTCTCCGTGTTTCCGATCAATCCAGTCTTTAATAGATCTTATTAACTTATGGGTCTATCGGCCTTTATTGGACTCATCCCAACAGCGTTGCCATTCGTCATATGTTTTGAGCCTCTCAACTCTCTTGCCTTCCAGACCTCTGTTTGTTTGTAGTCTGCGGCACTCATCAGCCAGAATGTCTACCGGAGGCATTCCTGCCACCACACAGACTGCATCGTCCGATACTGGCCTGTAGGCACAGGTAACACGTAGTGCACAGAGACTGTGGATGGAACTAACCTTTCTCCTGTTTGATTTTACTGTCAAAGCAGTACACCATATCGAGGCACCATACAAGATCACTGATCGCACAACATTCGCGAAAAGAAGTCGCCGGTATTGTCTTGGACCTGAAACATTTGGCATAATTCGTGACAGTGCAGATACTGTCCCACCTACTTTATTCACTGTATAACTTCTTATCATTGTGTATGTGTGTGTACATTTATATATGTTACTAAGGATGATATGACATGTCAAGATGATTAATTAATCTAAAAAACTGAAATTGAAAATTGGCAACTCCAGGCTAGTTAGGAAGACTATGTCAATTTTTCAAGGTCATATGCCTCCTCCTGTCATAAGTAAGGTGTCATAAGCCTTGAAATTTGGACATTTCCACTACTCTCTAGTTTGATGAAATCAACTATAAATGGCCTGCAATAGTTTCAACTTATTCCAAGAAGATGATTATCCTTATTTCTGTCAGTAAGATCCGCCATAATTACTTTATGCATTATTTTGGCATACAGTATACTGATTTTGTCTCCCAAAAAAAGTTCCAAGGATTCCACAGAAGGGATAACTATTTGCTATTGGATTTCACTTTTGACTGAATATTTGTAGTAATATTCATGTACAACCTCTATTCATAAAATCTGTTGAATATGTTTATATTGTAAATTGATTGTTGGTTTACCTGAAACAGCAGTAATCCCCATTAAAATATCTGAATACCTCTGGTCCTTCATCAGTTATTTCAGTTGCAGAAACAAGAAACAGTCCAGAGGAGTAGGGAGGGTGATTGAGAGGCATAACTTTCCTGTTTGTCAGGAACTACTGCACCAGGAAGGCAGTGTGTGGGCAGGCATTGTCACTTAGCAGTGTCCAATCACATTGTTTGGCCTATTAGGAGGGGGCATGCTCACTTTATCTGCTGCAGTAGACATTTCAGCATTCCACATCCATTGTGTGATCTTAGGGAGGAATTCATTATGGATCAGTCAAAGAACACTACAAGCATTGACTTAATGCAGGATATCTCTCTGCACACCTTGCTTTTTCGTGACCTTGGACTTTGCCAGTTTGATGCTTGTCTTTATGATGACTGTTTTCAAACAATTTTGGTTTTGATTTACCATGTCAGTGAGGTCTCAACAGGTATAAATCAAAGTTTCATTTGTTCTGGTGTGAGTGTGGGGCACAAGTAGGGAGCAAAGCTTGCATTTTCCCAAATTCTGAGTCACTATGAAGTGGGCCATCTCATGACTAAATCACTCTTCATCTGCTTTCATTCACACTGCCACACAACAAACCTGTGACAATACTTCATTCACTTTCTGTACATTTTCTGGAGTTCAAGCAGTTTCAGGAAGTCTTCCACAAAATATTGATCTAATTCTTCTAAATTATTAGAGATTGATTTGACTTTAAAATTGTAATTCTCTTTCTTATTTTTCCTTTTTTGTATTTTGTAATTGGCTGCTTTGTTTGATTGTGAAAAATATCATTTGGATGAAATTTATAGTGAGTTTTTCATCTGAAACAAGAAAGTTCTTGGCCAGTACTTGCATTTTGTGACATCGTTACATTAATTTGTTATGAGTATCAAAACTTTGATCTGGATACCTAAAAAATATTATGGAATTCTCTACAGTTTTAAAATTTCCTTTTTAATTTATCTACAATATAACAGGTTAAATATTTCTATGTCAGATAGATTAGGCCCCATTTGCACAATAAACAATTATTTATATTGAATATTTTATAAATTAAGGCGCAATGTCATCTACAAACATGGATATGTAACAAAAAACTGTATATAAATTTTTATTTAAATCTATTTTTCAATGTGAAAAATAAAAATACTTCACTATTTTCTCTCCTGAATTGTAATTTTTATAACAGAATTAATATGAAGTAATCTTCGCCCCTATATTATTGTTTCATTGCTGACAGGCATTCCATAAAAAATATTTTAGAAGTTCTTTTCTTATGTATTTTAGGGAAATTAATAACTAAAAGCATTTTGACGGGAGATAATTTTACATGTACTTTTGTCTTTGTTATTAATACTTTTATTAATCATGTTTTTCTCTTTCATGGTGTAACTCTCTTCATCTTACTCTACAGATTATATCAGAGGTAAAGAATGACTAATAAACATGCACTTTTCAAGTTGAAGCTCACAATTAGATAGTATACAGCAAGACAATTTGTAAGCTATTACTGCTGTCAATTTTAATCAGGCTAATGTGCAAGTAAAATGTTCATTTCTTCTTGTGAACATTAATATGAAAAAAGATACAAGCTGAAATTTGCGCTCTTATTAAGTTCACCATGCTATAGTGAATTATGTACCTATATATTTGCTTGTGATGCATGAACTTACTGCCTACTGTCCTCAGCTTTGTAAATTTGATGATAAATTTATTTAAGTGTTCTAGAATACAATAACATTTCTTTTCTTCAGCAATTGGTAAATGATACTAACCCTGACAAAGAAAAAGTGATGCAGGAGTTTCAGGCTCGTCTCCGAGGCACAATAAACAGCAAGAATCTGAAGCAATATGTTAATGCTTTCTTGAAGTGAGTATAGGTCCATTTTCAGAATAATGAAACTTAAATTATAATTTAAAATTTAATTCTGAATGTAATAATCAATTATTAAGCAATAAATGTTGAGACTATAAAGTAAATTGTTTTCTAACATTACCATTGTCACTTTATAAACCCAACAGTCGCAAAGACCTGCCTCTGAAGAACTGCAAAACTGATATTCTTCTAATAACAGGAATGTTGAGTTCATATGCATCAGTTGTAGAAAAGCTCCATAAGGATCTGGACAAGACAAAAGCGACTTTACTGAAGGTAGAACGAGCTGGAGATGTTCTTTTGGAAGCTGTAAGTCAAAACTTTCTTATTTATTGCTTTATTGTAAATAATTGATATATTTTTCTTGTGATTCAAATATACCATACACCTGAACTAAATCTCTACTTAAACAACACAAATTATCAGATCAAATATTGGAGTGCCTTCTATTTTAGCACAATCTCATTTTTATTCAGACCTTTTCAACATAATGAAATAAATCATCATAGTATGATTGATTATTGTTCTCATCTCATGCCTTCATTAAGTAAAGGACACCAGTAATGAATAGTCATATTACATTTGATCCCACTGACATTTCCCCAACTACATCCACTTTCAGATTGTGGCATTTTCTGTGCACTTCTTTAGAACTTAAGATGGACAGTTGATTCTAACTTGCTTTCCTGATTGTGTATGTATGGTAGGTTATACATAATAATATCTTGCTCATATTACTTGATTTACTTCTTTTAGAAATTTTGTCAAAATGATCTGATAAGGTCTACATGTTATAAAAAATTTTCTTCTGAAGAGGGAATTCAATTATGAAACAATTGCATCATTAGTAAACAATTTATTTATCATTACTGCCCATTCTGAATTGACATTGATAAAAAGTAATTCCAGTTTTTATTATCAATTAAACTGCAGCTCAATTATATTTACTAAAACAAAGTAACAGTTTTCTTATTTTTAATTATATAATCTTATAGACAGGTTACATTACATTTAATACCTTATTGAGACAACATAACAACTTAGCTTGAGCCTAATTGCTCCCAAATTCATAGAGTCTTAACACTTAATACTATAATTATTTTTTACATTTTTTTTATTCTACTATGGAAAACAGGATATGGTATCTCTCTATTTTTAAGTTCTACAAGATGATTACAACTTCTATCTTAAATCTATGCAGTCCATAAATAATATATAAAATAAATAATCAAATTTATTTCTAGTACATTCTATCAAATTTATATAATTTTGTCTACTTATTCTTTACAGCCACACAAAGTTGCCCAGAGCATTCTGTTATTTTGCAAAGGACAAGGTTTGCTCACCTCACTGACACTGCCTGGAGTAGAGAGACAGAGAGCTTTCTCTGGTGGCTCATTTGATAGTGAAGGTCGTCCTCGGCGTTTGTCAAGAGGAATGAGCATGGAGGAGTATGACAAGCCCAACATACGGCGCCTGTCTATAACTATTAACAATGACACTATGCCTAACAAGCACAACTAAAAAGTGGTATCCTTGTACAGAAACCGTGAAGATGAAGTGTCATTGTTTCTTGAGCCTAAATACTTGTTATTCATGGCACACTTGTTCGCTGTGGGAGGAAAAATTCTGTATGACACACAACATATAGGTACCTGGTGTCTTATTAGATGAATCTGATATTTAATCCAAATACATAGTATTTTCATATGTGCTTTTATTTTCAGATACAAAAAACTAGAACTATATGCTTAAGATGAAATATTTAATATTGTTATAGTATATCAGATTAATATATATATACACACATACACTCACAACTCCGGAACAAGCCAGCAAGCAATGTTCATATCCAATCAAAATTAGTATCCAAAAATACAATATTTGAATGACAATCACATTACAATGAAAACTAGTTAAATAAAATATTACAGCCTTTTAGACTGACTCAATTTTTCCCTGTATCAATCACTATTGGAAATTTAGTTGTTCATTGTCTCACTTTTAAAAATATATATTTACACTTCCTCAGCACACTGGTGTCTAAAATATGTATTTGAAATAAACATTACCAATAGAGAAAGATTTACAATGGCAAGTACCATATTTTTGGGATTGCTTTGAGTAGGAATTTGTAGTACAAATATTTTGTAAGTAGGTGTATGCAAATATTATAAGTATATTGGAGTGGATCTTACTGCCAAAGTATAACCCACTTGTTATCTTCAGTTCCAAGTACTCTTCTACATTAACATCATTGTATCAATAGTTCTGCCAATAATTGTCATTCTGTTCATATCAATTACTATTGTTTTCTTTTATAATATTAGTTTCCTAGAGAAAGAATGAAGCAATGCTTAAGTGCAATTATTATGACTGATACAGAACTTGTGAATTACTAATAAGTCTTCATACATGAGCCATATCATATGTGAAGTATACTTGATAAATTTACTGTTAATATTTGTGTTTATGTGTAACTATGCCACAAAATAAAATTGTTTTACCTACTTTAATAAAAAAAATGTACCATGCTTTTAAGTTAACCTGAAATATTAAAATAAATAATTGATTAAATGTTTGTTCATGTTATTTAGCACTTCATATGACATTATATATTTGTGTTGTGTTACTATTTAATGGCATATCTTTATATAAAAACTTAACAAGTAATTTAAAGCAAAGATTTCTTTATAAATAGTTAGTGAAATTTGTGGAAATAATTTGAACAAATATTGCAAGGCAAAACTTTGTTTTCTATAATTCTCTTATGTTTCTATATAGTGTGTCTAAGTGAACCTTCATGCATATACATGACTTTTTTCTTATTTATTTAACAGTTCTCTTGATATGTTTCCTCCTCCATTCCATTAATGAAACAACAATTAATAAAAATGTGTTTCATTGATGATTTATAGAAGTAGGTGAATTAAAAGAGATACAGACAATGATGTAGGTTTGGTTTCAGCATAGGCCAAATTTGCCATCCCCATATTTAGGCATTATAATACAAAAGGCTCCAAAATTTACAGAGCTCATCAGCAAGAATAAATTTGTTATTTTCTGTTGTGCAGGCTTCTAATTTTTACTTTCAGAAATTTTGCCACTCTCAAAAAGTACCGTGGATTGCTCCTACCACCCCTGCCATGCTACACCTCTGGATACAGAAAAGTGAGATGATGAGAGACAGAGAGGAATAGAGTGTATGAGAATTGGATTGTGTTATTTAGTATCCCTTCTAACATTAATATTTATTAATGAAAGGATTAAATATTAAATATCAATTCAATATTACCCCCTGTTAGACCTCTAAATATGAAATGATATTTTAATCAAATAAAAAATGTTTATCCTTTGGCATAGAGTTTTAATAAAATGCTCAACATAGAAAAAAATACTCCAAGGCTCTTGCTCTCAGGGGGGAAAAAACCAGGAATAATAATGTACAACCCATGATATTGCTTGTTAGCCCAGCACCCAAGACATATAGAAAACTATTGCTTACTCTGAATGGCTCTAACACTGGACATAGGCTTGTCCAGAATGCTGTACAGTAGCTGAATAATAGACACTCATTTGTAGTCCAATATGGGAAGCTAGATGATGACTCATGTTGATGTCTCCAGTCTATCCTCTCACCATCTACTATTCAACAACTAACACTTTTCATCTACTGTCAGTCCCCACATTTTTATGAAGTCCTGAGATGTTCTCCCTCCAATGATTATTCTCCCATGTGAGTCACTACTACATGGTGAAATTACACAATCAGAAGGGTTTCCCACTATGTCTCTAAGAAAAGGATGGAGAAACAGTGATCCTTGTGCAGACAGCTGGGTATATTTATGTGGGGAACTGTTGAATGAATATAATTGGAATAGGATTCCCCACTAATTGGCATCTGTACCTAATGAGTCACTTGTTCTCAATTTTTTAATAAAAATTTCCAACTCTGAGCAATTAATATCAAGCCAAGATTCTGGAAATGAAGCATTTGTCGGCAAGAAATAGCAATGAAAACAGCATTTTATTCAAAACCTCTGACATGTGAAAATAGAAGAAAATGTGAAAGACAGTAGCAGAGATTTGTTCTCTTGATAGAAGTATTGCAGATGTGCTAATACTCAATACCAAAGTCCCTTAAGGTGTTATATTGTTTGTGAACAATAGCAACACATTCATTCCTAACCTTAAAACTTTACATCTCAACAACCAACCACATTCTAAGGGAAAGTAGACCATGTCACCAACTTAAAGGTTCACCCAATAAATATATTTATTTGGTGAAAATCCATCTGTTAGGGTTATAAACTGTAATTAAATTACCAATGTCCTTCATCATATACTTGCTTTGTTATTGTTAACAATATATTTAATTACTAAGTTTTAGGTGAGGTTAGAAACTCAAGAAAGGAATTAAAACAAAAAGATGGAAATTAAAAAAAATTGCAACAACAGGAAGTCAAGGAAGATATCAAGAGTAGATTAATAGAGAAAGGAGAAAGAAATAATATAGGAGAGAAATGGGCACTCTTGAAGGAAGAAATTACTAGAGCAGCTGACAAAAAACAGAGAGAATAACTCAGACTAATAGGAAAGCATGAATCACACAAGAAATAATAAAACTGATTGATGAAAGGTGTTAATATAAAAATTCGAGGGATGAAAATTATAAAGAAAAATATGGACAATTGAAGAATGAGATAGATAAGAAGTTTGAAGCAGCCAAAGGGACTTGGCTACAAAAAAATGTAAAGCGGTTGAAGATTTCATTGTGAAAGGGAAAAAAGATTATTTAGCCAGTTAACTCAAAAAACGGGGTAGTGGCCATGACGAATATTTAGACCTACAGTAGTATAAAAATTACTAAGTATATAACTGAATGACAGTAGTAGTTATATTTATCCAACAATCCGACAGAAACAAATCAAATGTTTCGTCCATTTTCAGCCACATTCACTTCGGCTGCATTGTGCATGAAACACGGAAGTTATGCTTTTAAAAAATTATCTCCATTATTTAATTATTTACTGAAATTACAAAATATTAAAGAAAATAAATTATATTTATACTTGTAGAATTCATGTATATTATATACTCCAAGAAAAGCAACAAATATTATACTTAAATTATTAAATTGTCCGGTTTATTTATTTAAATGATTACATATTTGATTTACAAAATCAATTTAAATAGCTACAATTATTTTAAATTATTACCAGAAGGGCTGCTGGCCCTTGGTAGGCTACTACCTATGGCGGCAAATTTTTGAGCGGTAAAACCCGCTGAGCTATAGTGCAAAAAGAAGATACACACGCTGGGAAAGTCACACAGATTTCTTAAAACATTTACGTTTTGAATATGAAATATTCTGAAATAGATAATATGATTCGAGATGAGAGCAGCGGTTTATTGACCAAAATAAAACAAAATTTTAGCTTGTATGTTTAAAATTTTAATCGTATTAATCCGATAAGTAGGGTAATTAAATCCAAATATTGTGATTTATACCACTGATTTATTAAGTAACTGCTTTCTTAAAAGAAAAAGAATTAATTCAGATCAATTCTCTGACAACAACAACTTATAAGCTAAAAAATTAGGCAGCGAAATCCACTTCGATAAAAGGTTTTAATTGACTGAACCATGTTTCAGTATTCGGACTACAATAATTAAATTAATTTTTATATATAAAAGTTTAGACAACCCTATGCCAGATCAAAAACAAGTATATAAAAAGGAATTTATTACGGTCGAAAAATGGATTGGATCTGAGATTCAACCTTCTGAATAGCCATAACCACTCTTCTGAATTATTCTATACTAAATGAATTACTGGAACGTCGAAAACAATCTCAAAAATGTCCTATCTTGACGCATTAGAACCGACTGACGAAATAGGCCTAGTTTCTTCACTTTAAATAAAGAAAGACGTTACAGTTGGCATTCATTACTTCCCTTAAAATTTTAAATTTTAAAAAATAAATAATTATTTAAGAACCAAGTCTATTCAAAATCATCTTAATGTGTTAGCCATATTGGCCATGAACATGAATTAAAAATAAATTAGATCTGATTTTGCAGAAAAGAAACTTCGAAAGAGATTGTTTTAATTTAGGTTTAGACTTTTCATATTATTTAGCTAGTTTAGTTTATTGCTTTAAATGCATATTTATACTGTCTCCGAAATTAGTAGGTATTCGTTTTAGTTTGAACAAACATTGTAACTGGTTAATTAAAATGCAGATGTTTGATTTTCTAGAAAACACTTTTCCGTTAATCTTTATTAGTATTAGTTTATTAATTCAATTATGTAAATTTTTCTGGTGTAAATTGTTCTTTTATAATTCTATTTTTGTGTTTTCAATGTTTTGGGGCAGCAATTTTCGGGTTTTCCTACGGCCGGTTCTGTTTGCATAGATGTATTTTAGAACTTTCATCTTTGCTCTACAACACCTGCATTGCTCTCCATATCTTTTAGACCCAGAATTTGGATAGATTACCAGCCAATCAGATTGTTTTAGAACTTAAATGCAACCTAAACGGTGCAGAACTAGGTATTTTGAAATAGGATTGACATGAAGCAAACAGTGCGGTATCATCTATTTATGATCGCTTCAGGGCAAAGCTTATAACTCGCAGTTGGTTTAGAACAGGTCCCGCTTCGGAGCCCCTTTTCAATTCCCTTCCTATGCTATTAAAGGGGAGTTTCCTGTTTCAGGATCACCCTCATGTAGTCTGTTAACCTCCCAAAAAAACCCTGTTAATGATATATGCTTTATTGACATAAGAGTTCGTTGGAACGGTCTTTCCGTGAGTTGTTGGGACGATTTGGGGTAATTGGGCGTCGGATCAAAGCTTACCAAAATAAATAAACCTCTCAAAAAGAATAAAACACTTTATTTTACATATTTTCTTGGAGTACCAGCAACTGATTCTCCAAACGGGTTACAATAGCTTCAATGGTGCGGCTGTTCCTGTTGCCGAAGAGTCTAGCTGGTCTGGTTGGAAAAAGGAAAAGCGGTAAGTACGACCGACAGGGACGGGAAGGGCGAGGAGCCAAGCGGGATCAAACTCATTGTGAGGTTTGTATTGTCACAGCATAGTAATTTCTGATGTTAAGTTTATTAACAAAAAAAAGGCAAAATCTTTTGAGGACATACAACGTAGGTGTTTACTCAAAAACCTTTGAATTGGTGACAAACTGTTTCGGATCTGCACAACTAGTGTAGTGACACGTTCCCCACAAATGATGGATGAAATAGTAAGTATATAAAAATTTATGATCTCAGCCAATCAAAAAGAATTTATCGAGACGCGGAGAAAAGACACCGATCGAAAACGCTTTTCAAAGTTAAGCTATGGTTTCCTAGGAAAGCGTTGTCCGTCAGTAGCGGACGTAAAGCAACGGATGATTGACGTCACAGAAACGTTGGCTGTGTTGCTAGTTGGGGATGGAAGGTTTCCTAGGAAGCGTTGTCTGTAAAACTACCTGCGCCACCAGTTGGATTACGTCCGTGATGGCGTTGACAAACGATTCTCCAACGTTTTCTCCAGGTTAGGACGTCATTTGAAAGTTAAACCTATATAAAATAGGGACTTCAAGTAAAATCACGAACCATAGTGATTTAATGTTTACGATGCCTTTCAACTCCCCTGGTCCGTTGAAATAATTTTTAAACATTTCTCAAATATGAGTGGAATTTACTCTAGCACGGGCACTGGGATTGAGTTTTTAATGTGTAATTGAAGTGCATTATCAGCATTATTTAACCTGTAGCAAATACTTCTCCTGCCCTTTAAATGTTATATAATATTCAGGTACATAATGCATTGTATTGCCTGTAGGTTTTGTGGTAGCAGCCATACATAATGAAATAATCCCATAAAATTCTAAAAGTATTGTCACTGGTCCATGGAAATCGAGATATTCGATAGTTACGTATCACTTTTGATAGATCGTGTAGAGTTTGACGTCTTGGACAAAGCCACATCGAGTACTCGTGCAAGGGACAAAGGCTTCGTCTCCAACAATCACATATGAGGCAGTGCTTTTAGGTCTGGTCCATGGAATGCATTTGACCATTATTTGTATTTTGTTACGTTGGAAAAAATTACTTTATTTAAGATTGTGATAAAGTTCGATTACTTTTTTTTATTAAATTATATTACGATTACAGTACAATAATTTGATTAATTGTTAATTATAATTTCTTGTTATTGTGCGTAGAATCGATATGTACAGAACACAATAAAATAAAAGGAAGTTTGATGGACAGAAGTAAGTAGTGAGGATTTGAAGAATTGAACCTGTGTAACTAATACCAATAGGTAACCTTTCAGGTATACTTGGTATTTCTTCTCACCTCCATTTATATTATCAATGATTGCTCCATTCATCAAGACTCATTTCTTTTTGTAACAATTATTAAATTTTCGATAATGTTTCCCTCGTGTGAAGTGAACTTAACTATGTAAATAAAACTGAAATTTATCCTTTTTTTAATGAATTGGGTAACGTAAAAGCTAATACTAACGTTAATGATGTAAATAATTTTAGAAGTTTAGTAAAATATATAATATTTGCATTTAAAAATCAGTTTAAAATATCCCAGAATTTTACTAGTGATATTTACTCCATCTTTCAAGACTCGATATTTTTTGTAATAATAATTAAATTTTCTAAAAATTTTCCAATGCGAAATGAACATATCTGTATACATAAAAGTGATAAATATAGCTTTGTTAATGAAATGTCCAATGTAGTAGTAATAACTAATTTAAGTTCACGTTCTGTATATAGTTTAATTAAAAAATTATAAATTACGTTAATAATAATAATAAAAGTAACAACAAAACATTTAAAAACTTTCCGAGAGATATATATACACGTTAGCTCTGTATCAAATATGTTGCACTTAAGTTCATTAAAGTATATATTGTTTGGTGCGTAGAATTGATATCTAAATAATCTCTAAGTATCATCGATACAGGTCCACTATGTCATTAATCCTCTTACTACCTGGTCAGACGGTCAACGTCGTTCTAACTTTACATCTTCAGATTGGACGTTTCCGTCAAACGTGCAGCATTACGTCCGTTACTGACGAACAACGCTTTCCTAGGAAACCATAGCTTTAGGGTCGCGCCGAAATTTGCCAATGATAATGAAGGACATTGTCTGCACAATCTCTTCCTAGAAACTGTAGCGGGGAACGGAAAAATAGAAAAGCCTTCTCATGTTTAGTGATGGAAAAGGAAAATATCTTCCAGACAGTCTGTCAGAGGTTTTGGTCTAAGAAAGGTGACACTGTGTAAGCTACAAAATTGATTTTTAACCAATTATTTCATTGTTAATTATAAACAATCAAATGGTGTGGTTGATCCAGACGAGTAAGGCTACTTTGAGGAAAGAATATTACTGCGGACATACTGCGTTCGAACAAACTGTGGAGAAGCTACTGCAATATGTCAATGAAATCGGTCCCGTACAGTTGGTGGGACATCGCGAATGACTACAAATGCGCCATTCATCCAAAAAGCGGTTTACTATCGAATCCTTACAGCTGTAGATTCGGATATGTAAACAGGTGGCCAGCATTAACGTATGGCTCCACACCAATCCAAAAATGTTTCGCCCATGGACTGCAACATCTGCATTGCTCTCCATATCTTTAAGACCCAGAATTTGGATAGACTACCAGCCAATAACATTGTTTTAGAACTTAAATGCAGCCTAAACGGTGCAGAACTAGGTATTTTGAAATAGGATTGACATGGAGCAAACAGATTTATTTATATGTTCAAATAAACGAAATCTCTGAAAATTTACTGACTGGCACATTCATTTTTTCATGAAAGTAATGATTTTTGTGCAACACGATTCTTTAGGGTGAAAGCGCTAAGTACAACAGATTTGGTTTTTACAGCATTCTTTCTTCTGTGAATGGTGGCATAAGTAGGGAGCTAAAGTCATGTGTAAAAACAATTCTGAGTGTAAAAAAAGTTTAAAAAAGAAATTTGTTAATGGGAAAAAGACATTTTGTCATTAGGTGCATTAGAATGGAAAATGGTCCAACATTCTTCCATAATCAAAGTTGGCTAACAACAAGTAATATTGAACAAGGGGCAAGTTCTGCTAGTTCCATCGAAAATATGTCACTATAGTATGCTTATGAGAGTACATTTATGATACCTTGGAGATAGCATATATTGATAAATTTACCTACAGCAGGGTATTCTTAGTTTTCCCACTCCTATGAAAGCATCAAATTGAAGCATATATCTAGTTTTGTATAGTTTTCCTTCCAAAATCAAATACAAAAGTTCTAGTCAGATTCTATGGCAGCAATCAGGGGGTGAATGTTTTTTTTGTATGTCTTTAATTTGAGTGTTTAAATTTCTCACTTCTAATAAGAATCAGATGTGAGAAAATTACTTAACAATGCTTAGCTTCTGGAAAAAAGTATCTGATAATCATTCTGAAATCACACGTTCCATTTTACTTCCAATAGGATTGTTTCCAATAATGTTGATACTCAACTTCATGTAACCAGTGTTGGTTTCTGCAATACGAATCGTGCATGTAGTGATGACTAACTTAGCCGTGTCTCATACAAGTTGACTTGTCAGAAAATGTTTAAAATCTTCCCTATCAATGTATGAATATAAATGTTAGGAACCTCAATCTACATAACACCATATAACAATTGAACTTAAAAAGTGTGAAGCATAATGAAAATAATTTATATTTTTAATGATAGTTCTATTCAGTTGCAAATAGACAAAGTCTAAGCATAAGAATTTACATTTCTTTCACATTTAATCATTGACAGCCACATATTAATGATAAGCCAAAACAATGATTCAACTTCTTTGGCACAGAGACAATTGACAACATTTATGACTTAATAAAATCAATTCTGAATCTAATTTTATTGAGTGTTGTAATTATTTAAACATTACTAGTTCTTAAAATTCATTGGGAGAAGCATCAGTATCTACAGCAATCTCTTCATAATCCCTTTCCAGAGCAGCCAAATCATCCCGGGCTTCACTAAATTCAAGTTCTTCCATTCCTTCACCCATATACCAATGGACAAATGCACGTTTATCAAACATAAGGTCAAATTTGTGATCAATTTTTTCCCAGGCCTCTTGAATGGCAGTCGTGTTACTTAACATAGATACAGCACGGTGCACCTTTGCAAGATCTCCCCCAGGTACCTCAGTTGGTGGCTGGCAGTTTATACCAACCTGTGAAGAAAGCACATTTTGTATAATGAAGATTTAACACTTGAAATTTAATTCAATAAGATTGGAATTTGATATTTGAATTATGATGAAGCCACACATTGGATAATGATAGTGAGTAAATTGACAAATATGGGAGTAAGGTAAAAATATTTAAGAAAAAAGTCAAAATCAATATCGGTCTAATTATACAACAAAACAGAACAAATGCTGGTTACTAGATTAACAAAATTATTTCATATCACAGAACTAATAGATTAAGTAACTTGAATTGTATTTAATTAAACAAAGAACTTTCGTAATATTATAGATATGAAGGTACCTTGAAACCTGTAGGGCACCAGTCAACAAAACGGATTCCTCTTTTTCCTTTAATGGAAGCTATGGCAGCATTAACATCTTTGGGAACAACATCACCTCGATACAATAAACAGCATGCCATGTATTTACCATTGGCTGGATTACATTTTACCATTTGATTTGCTGGCTCAAAGCAAGCAGAGGTTATTTCTCCAACAGTCATTCCTTCATGGTAAGCTTTGTCAGCAGATACTACAGGGGCATAAGAAGCTAAAGGGAAGTGAATTCTAGGGTAGGGGACTAAATTTGTCTGAAATTCTGTGAGATCTACATTAAGAGCTCCATCAAATCTAAGTGAAGCAGTGATAGAAGAAACCACTTGACTGACAAGTCGATTCAGATTACTGTAGCGTGGTTGTTCTATGCCAAGTTTCCGGCGACATATATCATAAATTGCTTCATTGTCTACAATGAAGGCACAATCTGAATGCTCCATGGAACTGTGAGTAGTTAAAACAGCATTGTAAGGTTCAACAACTGCTGTTGCCACCTATGAAAATATAAAATAAAAATAAAATAAATAAGTTACTATTTTGAACAATGTTTAACATATTGTAATTGTAAACACATGGGAACCATACCTGTGGTGCAGGATATACAACAAATTCAAGTTTACTTTTTTTAGCAAATTCTTCTGATAATTTTTCCATGAGCAATGAAGTAAATCCAGATCCAGTACCCCCTCCAAATGAATGAAATACAAAAAATCCTTGCAGACTCTCACATGCATCAACCATTTTCTGCATTCGGTCCATGACAATATTAATCATATCACTACCAATACTGTAATGCCCTCGGGCATAGTTGTTGGCCGCATCCTCCTTCCCAGTGACAAGGTGCTGAGGATTATATAATTCCTTATAAGTACCTGTGCGAATTTCATCTGCAATAAATGAAGAAATTTAATTTTAGACCTATTTCAGTAATGATTGTTAAAACTACTGCTAAGCCAATTTACTTAGGTCAGAATTGTATTCAGTGTACGGCCAAACAATTTTTATTTTACTGCTACATGAATTTTCATGGCACTTCAGCTAAACTGGTTTTGTCCAATTCCAAAGGGTTGTTGGAGCATGTTAAAAAAAGTTTCACATATGTTGTGTGGTGTGAGAACTCTACAGTTGTACATAATGGCTGAAAACATGTGTTTATGAATATCTGTTAATGACAGCTTCTCTAGCATCCCACAAGGTGGACAGTGAAAGGCATCAGTCAGTCCATACACTTCAGATGGAGTAGCATGTGCTGAATTTACTGGACAAAGGCACTGGAACCAGTGTGCAGTAATTGGCAGCAGCAGAAAGTATTCATTTTCTTGTCTGAATGGTAGCATATGAACAATTGGTCTATCCATACCATCTTCTATATGTCCAGATACTAAGGCCTGTAGACCACTACAACATATCAATTCTGCCAATAAATCTTGCAGAAGTGTGCTGCTGATCCACAGTTACTGTCAAAGATTTTATTTATCACTGCGGCATGGTTCAGAAGAGATGGAGGTCTCAACTTTCATAACTTACTTGTGTGGGCTGATAATTCCTGTGCACTTGTCAAAAGAGGACATCAACAAATGGGCAGGCATAATGTATTTCCTAATTTGTTGGAGGATTTGCCATGTCAGTAAAGATGTGGTTTATGCAAGATGGCACACTAACACATTTCCTTAGCATTGCATAGGAACATCTATTTACATTTCAGAATTGTTGAATTGGCCTTTCCGCTCCCCAGACCTCAATCTGCAAGATATTTGGTTATAGCGACACTTGAAGACATTAGTCTATGCCACCTCAGTCAGTGATGACCAGATCATGTCTTCAATGCATTCCAGTACTTATAATAACCAGATTTATTTCAAAGACTAATTCCTTACACCAAAGGGCAGAGGGATGCATTACCACATTGAATACCTCCTATAACAAATGGACATCAGGATGGACCTCTTGTATGAACAAGTTTTCTTGTTTTGATTGTTTTATATATATATATATATATATATATATATATATATATATATATATTAAATAGCACCCTGTATATTACTTTTCTTATAATTAGTATATACTTTTAAATTTGAAAATAATGCTCTTGAATTATTGTCAGTTTGAAGTTATGATTTAAACATATTTGAGTAGAGAAACATTATTATTATTTTGCATTGTGTAAAGCATTTGGCAACTTATTAAATACAAAATGTATTTCTGTTAATAAATTCTTAAATAAAATAATGCACAAAAAATTAATTAAACTTCAGTTTATTCCATGTGTTTGAAAACAAAGTTTGGGCTCTATACAAGACCATTATAGCCTGCTTACTCTGTTTAATTATTTCATTTCAGGTTTCATTGCCAATAAAAAAAATCCATGAAATTCACCACTGTGATGAGACAAGCTTATCCAATGTAGTAATGTTTTTGCTACTAGTGTCCATAATCAAAAATGTACCACAACACACTGATCATTTTTTCCTTCATAGATTTTTATATGGACAATAGAAGTTGCAGAAAGGAAAAGAATAGAAGCCTTTGAAAAGAGATGCTGTAGGAGAATGCTGAAAATCAGATGGATAGAATCACTAACCAGGAAGTTCTAAACAGAATAGGGAAAGAGCAAACAATATGGAGAACATTGACCAAGAAAAGGGATAGATTAGTAGGCCATATTTTAAGACATGAGTCTCATAAAATTAGAATTAGTGGGAGGTGTGTGGGGTAAGAACAGAATAGGGAGGCCAAGGATGGAATAAACTAAGCATATTAGGAAGGATGTGTATGTTTCATGAAAATGAAAAGGCTTGTGTAAGATAGGTTAGCATGGAGAGTTGCATCAAACCAGTCTTAGAACTGAATACCACAACATATTTTTAAAAATTCAAGATACCTTTTAAATGATATCTCTTTCTTGGTATAAAAGTACTAACAATTGTTATAGACAGATGTGATAAAGTTCAAAATGAACCATATTTGAAGGAATGGTTTTGAATGCAGAAGACTAATGATGAATACGGAATGGATTGGTAAACAGGACAGTAAAAAAACAAAGCAATTTGATTATTTGAGGGAAATATTCTTTAGAAAATGAATTATATTTACAATTTTATTAATTACTGTATCTTAAATCTCTACTATTCACAAAATGTTACCACAAATCACATGCTATCATTTAATGTCATTTATGATTAATATTTTGAGGTTCTATTAGTAAGTGAGGTTTTTAATCTGGCAATTTAAATTTCTCACCAATAACAGTTGGTTCTAGATCCACCATGAAAGTTCTGGGAATTATCTTCCCTGAACTTATTTCTGAGAAAAATGTAGTGAAGCATTCTGTAGCTGCACTCAGCTTATCAGAAGGCATCTTACCATCTGGCTGAATACCATGTTCTAAGCAATACAGTTCCCAACATGAATTTCCAATCTGCACACCAGCTTGGCCAATGTGAATTGATATACACTCCCTCTGCAATTACATTAAAAAACAATATAAACAACACTGTTGAAGGTGCAATAAAATGGAGCAAATCTAACAATTAAAGGAGGAACAAAAACCTACCATTTTTTAAATCCCTTCATTGTGGCATATACATTTAACACTTAAGTATGTCATTCTGTATCTTTCCTATCCAAAGTAACTTATGCAAAAGCAAACACAAGAACCAAGAAGTTTGTAAAGAGCAACCTAATAACAGTGATTGCAGTTCATGAGTTTTTGGTGCATATTAATTTGGGTTGAATCATGTTGTCCAAATCATTAACTCTGTTGGTATTAACCTTACAATAGCACCTGGGCGGCATATTTTCAATTTTACAATATAGTGAACTAACCAATCGTAGTACAAAATATAAAAAGAAATGTAAGTCAATCTTCTGATTGGCTAGCCGATCACTATAAATGTCTTCCTAACTTTCTGATGGAGGTGGTGCCGCCAAAAATAAAAGAACTCCAAACCTTACGAGGTGCCTGCAGTCTGTGAACCTCAGATAAGTCATCTACTTTCTATCTCTTTCCTGTCCCTATTTTTTTAATTAACCTGACAATGTCTTGTCCTGACACCTGTATATATATATATATCTGTCGGCTAGCCAATCACTGGAAATGTTTTTAACTTTGTGATGGAGAGGGCGGTGCCTCCAAAAAAAAAACTCAAAACCTTACAAGGTGCCTGCCTTCTGTGAATCTCAGATAAGTCACCTACTTTCTCTCTTTTTCCTGTCCTTATTAAATTGAATTCTTAAAATTTTAGGAATAATAGTTTTATTATATATTCTTACCACAGTTAGAAATATGTCAAGCAGACATAAAATTTGTTGTGCATAAAAAATAAATATGGATATGGTTGACATTGGATGACAAAAACATTTTTTAAATGTTATAGTTATACATCTATAAGAAGTATACCATTTTTATGTACTTAATACCAGAATTAATGATAATATGAGCATTTTAATAAAATATACCATTAGGTAGCCTCTTTATAGTATAAAAATCCCTTCATATTTAAAATAAAACTAAGAAGTTCTTTATACGAATTAATATCATGTATGAATTATGCTAATATTAAATGTACAACTCTATATAATTAATATAGTGTGAATAAAACCACAGAAAAGTTGTCTCAATGTATTTATTCTCAGAACGTTTCGGCCATAGCCATTATCAACTGGATTTTTCCTCTTAGCGCCTTCTTTGCTTATACTAACATACAACCATTACGCTTGTGGTTGTCTTCCGAACTAAGCAAAGAAGGCGCTAAGAGGAAAAATCCAGTTGATAATGGCTATGGCCGAAACGTTCTGAGAATAAATACATTGAGACAACTTTTCTGTGGTTTTATTCACACTATATGTATGAATTATGCTGATTTTACTAATAAATTGGGAGGAACAGGCATTATACTTCATAACAATGGAAAGATGAACTATAAATGTTACGAGTCATAGAGGACGATCCTCTAGTAATTGCCCACATAGTATAGGCAATTAAATAAATTTTACTAGGGCCTTGCAGAAATAATTCCAAATAAAGCCAGGAAACTATTGTTCCAATAATAAATATGCCCACTAATCATTTTAAATTCAGTAAGTCATACCAAAGAACATTGCATATATTATTTTGAGAAAGTTTAATCATACTCATGAAACAATATGAATTTGTTTATTAAAATTTATGTGTTAATATCAAAGTCATAGGTTTTCATAATATTAAATTATAAATTAAAAGTAGAAAGGGAATAAAAACACTCAATTTTCTTATTTCTTAAAGACTTGTTTTATTTTAAAATAGGAGGAATTTATTTGAAATCATTTTTTATTTAATTAAAATTAATTAAACAGCATATTAACTTATTTGACGAACGTCAAAATGTTAAGTTTAATATAACTCCTTAACTCTTGTAACACTTTAAGTTGCTTTGAATAAAAATTATTGAATTTAAGATTTATTTCAGCAACAATATTCTTCCAAAATGCATTTATTTAAGTCTTTAGGTATTTCAAAATCCTATTTGTCCCGTCAAAGAATTATCTGGTTCCATATTTCAAATAACTCAGGGCCCCATCAAGTATTAATTCGGTTCTGATTGTTTGGAATTGTGCTCGCGATGATTACGTAATACTAATTGTTATAGAAATCTCTATTCATAAACTATTATCTATTAAGTATTTAATGCAAATATTACATTTCATCAATTATGTAGTAGACTGCACAGTAACATAAAATGAAATAAGGACAATGATTTAAGAGTTGGATTATACGATCTAATAAATTTTAGAAAATTGTTCTCCCTCACCCTCCTCCAAAATACTCCTCTGGATCTGCTCCTTATCTTAAAAAGGGTTCCATATTTGAGAAAGCTTGAGGCCTCACGTCTAAATCCGGTCTTAATGCGTGTTGATTAGGACTGCCGCATAGAATTAAACAGTTGTCCGATAACCATGGTAAATTTAAGTCTGAATTATCCTCATTTTTGCTTAGTCACTCCTATTTAGTAAAGGAATTTATCGAAGAATCGGAAACGAGTAATTAGTTTATAATGTTGTAATCGCCTTTCTATTTGGTTACCAAAGTTTGCTATAAGTATATTTCTTTTATATAATAAAATAATGTAATAAATGTACACGCTGACTCATTCCACATCCTTGAAGCTTAGCTCCTTTACAGGATCTACGGCATATGATTATTCTTATTCTAATATCTTGGTTAAAAATACTTAAAACCTGTCTAAAAGCAAAGTAATATGCGCTAATTTAAAAAAATGTGTGTACTATTTTACAAAATAAATGAAAAAAATTGTTGCCTGTGAGTTCGCACTTTGTACGGAGTGTTTTTGAGAAATTTTTGCCTTTACAGTGATAATTATGTAGATTATGTGTAAGTTTAATATTACTTGCTTTCAACTGCCCTGAAACATAATACAAATATCAAACATACCGTCACGCAATACAGCGTAGACCTGTATGTTAACTTCTTGGAAAAATAAATTATTTGTCGCGGACATTTACTTCGAAACAAATATCGGCACAGTATTTCCTAAAAGTTTTATGTTTATTTCGATGAATATATACAGTGGTAGAAACAAGCATGCGAAGATACAAATCTCAAGTCCCATTCGTTGCTTCGACCGTGGTTTTATTTATAAGATTAAAAATATATATCACATAAACGTATTTCATTACATTGAATAACTTACCATTTTGAATTAGATTTGCCCAAAACTTTTAACCCTAATTTAAAAATTTCAATTTTAGCACGAAAATTTGGCTGTCAAAAGGCGGTCAACACGGAATTTTGATCATGATAAGTATCAATCTTTTGTTTTCAAAAGTTTTTAGACAAAGAACTTGTCATATTATTGTTGTCAATATAAGGAACTATGTATACTCCATGAGGACATAAATTGACTCTCCTCTCTATTTAAAGTTATAATTAATATCACAAACACATTAAATTTTAAGTGGCATAATTTATGTTACAGATTTACAATTTTTATCTGTCTTTACAATTTTCGCACACGTTTGTATTCTGCTAAAAGCATCAAGAACGGAACGCCACGAACAATAATTTACTTATCGTCAATATTATCTTACACAAATAACATGATTTCTTACCTAGAATCTCCTCTCAAAGGCCTCATGGAATGTCCGTGTTATTGGTGAAAACATTTATGTCTAAAAAGAATGTTGTCTATCGATTTCATAAACTCTCTCTACATAATCTGAGATCTTTTGCAGCAAAATCTCAATAAAATGTCACGTTTGCACCATTCAACCGCATCCACGACTTATCAAATATATTACGACGTTTAAGCGCGCAGAGAAACTTTTCAGATTTGTTACGAACAAAATTAAAATTCCGGTACTAGTCAAGCATAAATTCCCCTTACTTTCCTGATTCTCTGGGTTTCCAGGAAAGCAAAATATTTCTGCTTGATTTATAGTTTCCCTGGAAAGATTATCGTCATAACACAACCCCTCGCTCTTCCATCCGGACGGGAGCCATTAGAGATACGGCGCTGAAATTTTCATATCTTATTTTGCACCTTATCATATGTTTTTGGAAGATGAATAAATTATTTAAATAGTTAGTTATGGATAAATTGTAAAATTTTCCGTAAGAAACAGTCTTAATGGTTATATTAATAATTAAAATTCTAACCGTAATAAATCATTTATTTATTTTTGGCAACCTCTTCCAGAGTGCTTCTAATGAACTTTATCAATATACCTGTATCATCTGCAAATAGAATATCTTTAGAGTCTGGGTTCATTAATTATATGTATTAAGAATAACGTCGCACCTGAAATAGAACCCTTATATTTCCCCTTTCGTTACTAAATGTTTGTCCACTTCAGTTCTTCAATGCTACTCTTTGTTTCCTGTTTGATAAATACGAATTAAACGACGAATGAGACATTTTTTTAATTCCGTACTACTAACTTTTTTCTAGAAATATATTGTGATCAACAGAGACGAGACAACATACTATTAAAATTCCCTAATGTTTATTCCAATAGTGAGTAATTATGAATACCCTTTCACCAAGACTTTGAGTAAGAGAAGGAATAGATTATAGGCCACCTTTTGCTAGAAAATTAGCATTAGAATGAAATGCATGGGAGAAAGAAGTGGAAAGGGAGGCAAAGGATGGAATAGGAGAAACAATTTATATTCTCCTCCAACATTTGCGAAAAGAAATTTATTTGAGGAATGTATTGATATAACTTCGCATTCAACTCGCAATATTGATTAAAACATGGTCACTTTTCTTAATCTTCCGTATAAATTTATATCTGCAAAGTACATGTTTGAAAATACAAAGATATGGTGTAAATAAATAATCCTCTTTAATTTGTATTTTGTAGCTTTAAGATAGATTTTAGCGGGTTCAAAAAGCGGTGTTTTTACATGGACGAGCGAGCTGATCCTATTGGAGAGGGGATGACAGTCACGAAGACGTGATGTTAGAAATTAAAATATGCTGATATTTACCTAAAATACGATATTGCAATTGCTTTTGAAATAGGATTACTACAATTGTACGTTCAACATACATTAAGCTGAAATTCAGAAATGGCGGCCACTATTGTTAGTTGCTGCTATCCCGTAACGGTCATATAGCCTCTCTGTGATGTTTATATACCTCAAATAACATATTATTTTCAGTAGCAGGTTATTGCGGTAACAGTTACATTCTGGTAACAGGTTATTTGTAACTGTTACGTTATTTCGAAACCATCTCTACTTTGAAGACTGAACATCGGTGGTGACTTTGAAAGTGACGCATTTCAGAACGGTCAACTGTACTACTTCTTTGATCATACCACTACATTTTTGGGGTGGAAGGTGAGCTGATAAGCTAAATTTCACTACTATCTTGCTACCAGAACTGATTTGACTCGAGATCAAAGTTGGTCCTTAAGCGTCTGGAGTGCAATATCGCAGCAACACAGCTTCAGAGGCCAATAACTGTTCTAAACCGGCAAATTCCAGCATAAAAATACATGTTTTGTCTACAAGAAAGCCTGTTATTTGTAATGGTACCATTTATTTAAAACATTGAGAGTGGCGTAATTTGAGATACTTTGCCTGTAAAAACATGTAAAAACTTTTTTGGCAACTTTCACGAGATATATCTTAAGACATATGTGTATAATAGTTTATTCTTTTTCTGCACATTCTAATGTGGTGGCATATAGATCTTTTGGTGCGGAATATTTGGCCGCCTAAGTGCCGTCAAAATTTGACACGACCAAATTTTGTAGCGACTTTGGCTTGAACAGATGTGAGAACGGCCAGCTGTACTACTATTTGATCACACACTACATTCTGGGCTAGAAGGTGTATCGATAAGCCAAGTTTCACACTTATCTGACCGCTAGAACTTTTTTTTTGGTTAACAGGCTACATGAGGGTGATCCTGAAACAGGCAACTCCCCTTTAATAGCATAGGAAGGGAATTGAAAAGGGGGGATGCGGAAGGTAGAGAAAGGTAGCCAAGGGTTATCAAGGGCCCCGGGCTATGGTTTAAGGATCCTACCCGGTGTTTCACCTAGAGAGATGCAGGGAAAATCCTAGAAAACCTGCATCAGGTAGGTCGGGCATTGGGTACTATTCTCACGCCCTTCCGAATGACGGGAGACGAGTTTGCTGTGGGGACGCAGCATTCCCTTCTCCGTGTCTCCACCAGTTTCAGGAGGCAGTTGACCGACTGATCCAATGGGATCAGCGGACAACTCTTGCCATATGCCCAAGGTCTTTGACCCCAGTACACATACCTCCTAAAATAGGTGAAGGTGTCTCGGCATGTGAGAACCAGAGGGAGTACGAGGCATTCCCGACATGATCAGGTGAGCCCCGCAGTCACTCTGGGCTGAAGCGCCTGCGAGAAAACTCCCGCTCGCCCCTGCCCCGCTAGAACTAGAACTGATTTTATATTTGACAAGGAATAAATGTTTTCACTTTCAGCTGCGCGTGCGCGTTAACGCAGTGGCAGCCCATTGAAGATGGACATATAACTTTTGAACCAGTATACAATGGACTCTAATATTTTTCACAGTTTCAGTTGGGGTTTGGGTTTACTTCCGTACAAAATTTCATGAGGTTTAGAGAGAGCTGAGTGGGTTGTTTTTCGGTGATTTAGTGTTCCTAAATAACTGTATTCTAGAAGACACAGAAGCGAGTTTTTCATTCTGCTCGAGAATCTGCAATTCTTTGTAAGGTTCAAATAAACGAGATAAAACATTGCCATGTGAGAGCCAACGTAGCTCAGTATGAAGCAAGAAATTGACATGAAGACTGCACATTTCCCGGCACAGTGCTTTAAAGCAGCGGGATTTTTGAGGGCGTAATTTAATGTTGACAATCCACAGGGGGGGGGGGGCCCTGTGGTCAAGAACTTCTTTTAATTCTGAAGGTGACAACCACAACGTTTATAGTACAACTATTTTAAAATTTATAAACTGAACATCGTTTACAGTTTATTTAATGAAATAATTCTGTTCAGTGCACAAACATGCAGACGAGAATGACCGGTAAGCTTAATTGTGTTAAAAATTAATAATAAAATCCTTTGTTCATATAATGTTTATAAAATAATTCACAATAACAACGATCATAAATTTCAATAAATTATTAGTATCAATAAATAATAAAACAGCCTTGAAGTCAGAAAAAAATTAATATAAATTTTATTGACAGTAGTTCGGACAATGTATGCGGATTCTGTATTACGGGAGTCAGAAGAAGTCTTGGAAACCATAATAAATGGCATGAACCTGGTCCTGGAGGAAAAGTACTACATGAAGATTTATAGAGGGAAAACCAATGTAATGGAGTTTAGTGTGGGAAACAGTGGCTTTTAGATTTGGAACGGATAGTTTGTAGGAGGTTAAGGAATTCTGATACTTGGGCAGCATAATAACGAGGGATGCTAGAAGTATAATAGACATAAAGAATAGGATAGCAAAGGCAAAAAAAGGCTTTCGCGAAAATGAGGAATTTACTTAAAAGTGTGAATATTTGGAAATCATTGCTAAAATGTTTGTATGGAGTGTTGAGTTATATGGAGTTGCAGAATGGAAACGAGTAGAAGCCTTTGAAATGTGGTCCTATAGGATATTTCTGAAAATCAGATGGGTGGATAGAGTAACTAAGGAGGAAGTTCTAAGAATAACAGTGGAGGACTGAACAATATGGAAGAGAAGGGATAGATTAGACGTAATGCACCTAATATCATACTCCTTATTAAAATTTGACATATTTGTGTTTTTTTTTCAAGTTAACTAATTACTTTCACGTAATTTTTAGATTTATTAATGCTGTTTCATACCTACAAAATCAATATAATACCTTAAAGAATAAAATATTTTAAACAACAAGTACATTTATAAAGTTCCCAAAAAGTTTTCCTAATATCGCCCTGTGCAATATTATGAATACTATTTTCAATAACCATAAAAAAGAAGAAGACAGATGAAATAATTTAATGACAGCTATTTAGTATTATATTTAAGAACAAATTCAATTCTGTGTCATTGTGATATTACACAGCAGTTATCCTCGGTCTACTGCTTTCTCTTCTTTGTTGGCATCCTGCAACAATTATTCCGACTTTGCAGGCCACGAATATAGCATGGAATATGCTAAGCAGAATAGGGAGGATGTGGGAAATGAAAAGGTTTGCGCAAGATAAGTTAGCATGGAGTTTTGCATCAGACCAGTCTTAGTAGGACTGAATATCACAACAACGGACACAATGTTTCGTTCCTAAAATTGGGACCTAATATGGAGTTAATTAAACAAAAAATACAAAATAAATATTTACAGTACAATATGTATAATACAATTTTACATTAATTTTGTATTACTATAGTTAAAATTCACCAAATAAAATTCGAAAATTAGGAACGAAACGCGATGTTACAGCAAATGTTAATAAAGTTTATATTAAATTTGTTCTGAATTATAAGCTGATTTTTTATTTATTTATTAGATTTTCATTAATACTAATTTTTAAGAGCGAATGTACGTATTCATCTGTCATTTCAGCGCCAATGAACGCTGTTGGAAAATTTTTCGTTTAAATTATATGAAATTTTAAGTACTGTTTCAGATATTTTCATATAAGTGTTTAAAATGTGAAGTTTGTAAAATCTAGGTTTGTTATTATTTATACAATGGTAATAATAATATTTGTACCTGAAAAGATGTCATAGAAAGGAATTGAACTCATAATTTCTTAGTACAGTTTTTTTAATATAAATTTGGCTGTTGTACTCATTCATTTTCAATGACGTCAGATAATTATAAATGTGTATATAATTTAATTCATAATTAGATACCTCACATGAGTCAGAAATTCATTAATTATTACAGAAAAGAGTTGTGACATGTCATTTTACAACTTGAATATTTTGAAGCTCGAATAAATGTCAAGTATTACTTATCTTTTGCTCTTTATATTTCGTGTTAAAGATATATAAAAACGTTTAGTTACGTATGAAATATTAAAACAAAAATAAATAAATTTTTCTTTCGTGAAAGTCAACGAATTCATATACGTTAATATGAAATTCTTTTATCTGACTATGCAAATATGATTGCATAATCCGTTCACACCTATTCTGGCTAAATGTTATCATAAACTTTACGCCTTAGCCTCTCAATATCGCTTCACTCTATATTATGTTTTTATTAACATCATTTCTTATAATATCGAAGTAGAATTTGTATCAATACCTTAATTACGTTAAATTCATCATAATATTAATACAAAGGACGTGTGTACAATATCTGTACAAAAAATCATAATTCCTAATAGAAATTTTTAAATTGCCAAAACGAATTTACCGTATTTCCTTATAAACACCTAATACTGCTCCAAAATATCCTGCAGATAACTTTTTTCTTACGTTTCTTTTCTCATCCGCTCACAACGGCAGATACTTTTATGGCGCGTTCACTCGATAGTCAAGTCTCGAGAGAGGCAAGAAAATTCCGTGTGAACAGCGACTTAAGTCAGAGGGAAGTGACTTGATCCCCCCCCCCTGCACCTCCCCCCCTCTTCCCTTGAATCTCACAGGAGGTAGACCATTTCTGTCCCTTTCCGAAAAACGTATTTGGGTATTATGTCACAAGAAAGTACGTTGTACTGATAACGCTGTTATTTCAATAGAATTGTTTTTAAGTATGATAGGATGAATATGGCAGTATCAGCTACCGAAAGCTACCGTTTGAAATAAAATAATTTTTTTAAACCATGGCCGTCAAAGGATTTATTATTATATATTCATCATCAACATTAAACGGTCAAACAACCAAATGCATTTAGTTAATATAATTAAGATTTTTCGTCCATCTTTGTAGACATCTTCAGGTAACTTTTTCTATGGATCAAACTAATTACATTGTGAATATTTTGGTATAGAGGACTGCCTCCAACGACGGTTGCTGTCAAAATGAAATCAAACAATGAGAGCGCGAACTCATTCTTGAGTTTCAAAGATGTATTTTCTACCCCTGTTTCCTTAAAAAAAATTCTGTATACTTCGGCGAACGACTTGAATGGAAAGTTAATGTCTGCTTTCCTCAATCTTGGAATGTGTTAAAGTTGGAATTTGTCTTCGAGGAGAAGACGGGGCTGAAAGATAGTATTTTCCGCATAAAGGGGAATTCCTGATCGTTTACACGGGCAGTGATGTTCGTCGAAGTTGGGTTGGCTGTGCACTGCCTACCATTCACATCTTAGGCAGATAACTGCCCACTTCTTCACTGACAATCCTGTGCAAGTGCTGCCCTCACTACAGATAGGGCAGAGAACTCTGATGCATGTTTATACTTCTCTGCTATTTTTTGGCAACTACGACCGGTTGGATTGTTGATGTTGCATAGAGTCGATATATTGTTTATATAAAGTTGAATATTTTTCCCCTTTGTGTTTTCGCGTACGCATAATGTCCATAAACAGGAACTAATCACTTTGTATTTGTGATAGAATAGACGTAACGAGGAAGGGTTCCTGAAAAAGTCAAACTCAGTATCACGCTACTGTACTATAGATACGTAAAAATGAAAACTGCTGTTTAGTAATATTGCTTTATATTATTACTACAGAAATCAAGAAATAATAAAAACAGCACATGTACTTTGAAGCTGGTTTTCATTGTTTAATTGGCTCGGTTTCTATTACTTGTTTTATTCCCCTTGAATGTGTCAATAACTGAACAAAGCAAAATGAATTATTTTTCATTACGTGTGATAGTAGAATGTTTATAGCTATACATAATTATTTTGCGTATTTTTTTTCTAATTATTTTTGGAAAGTTAACCTAAAAATTTATAGGCGATTAGGTGCAACAAACGAACTCTATCCTAAATTATTTATGAACCAAAATTCTAGCCGCTGTTCACAACAAAGATTCACCTACTCTAATCGCATACTATTACATACTGCACGCGTATTGAAAATGAAAAATACAAACTGTTTTCCATTGCGCAATCGATAGTCAGCCCTGCCTCACCGTTCACAATCGATAATTGACAACCGTAACTGCCACTAACTGGCCTCTCATGAGGGCAGCGTCTAGGTCGGTGGAGGGGGAACGTCAGTCATGACTGACATACTGTTGACACGCTCCAAGAAAAGCGAGGCAGTGCTCTCGTGTCAGCGATGTATAGGCAGTTGTCAGTGCAGCACTGACGTATGTTGACACGCCACTGACATCACTGCCCCTCGTTTTCTGGCAGTCATCACTGCCCGTGTAAACCTAGCCTTACTGAAGAATGCCGAATTTGTCTTTCAAATCAGAGAAGTGCTCAGGTTGCGATGTAACTCTATCATATGTGATAATACTAAATTGAAATAAAAATACTAATATATATATATATATAATACAATAATGTATTAAATATTGTAATATATACCTCCGCCTATAAATTTGCTCATTATTTTTAACACGTCAATAGGTTGAAATATCTTTTGATGAAAAATATAAGAAGTTGAGATAGACACTAAATAAGTTACTTATTTCATTGAAATAATAATTATTTACTTTATAATATTATGTTTATGCGTTACTATACGACGCGCGACTAATACGAAAAATACTGCTTAATTTAGATAACTAACTTAAGTGAAATTTTTGAAAAGTTAATGTCTATGCAGGAGTGGTTGCACCATGTAGTATGAATTTGTGTTCTGAGATTCCATTCACAAATCTCTGCATTGAACACAAGCTGTCTACACTGCAGCCTTTATCTCATGGGCAATAAATTATCTCCGATATTGTTTAGCGCCTGTACCGTTAGTTCGGGACCCTTCGGAGACGTTTGCATTTTTTCTAGTAATAATCTTTCTGCAAGCTACCGTGTCAGCTACAAGTTATAACCGCATCGTACCCACACCTACGAAGATTATACTGCACCACATCTAGCCAAGAGAACTCATGCCAGAGGCCAGCTTGGAACTGGAGGATCAGCTTAAGCCGGTGAGTCTCAAACACTTATTTATACATTTGGTATGGTCACCATCCTCCGTAGGGGAATAATTATAGAGTTAAATAATACAGTCCATTATATCTTCTCTCTTTTAAATTAAAAAAATACAGCCTACTTCCATCAAGGAGGATAACACTTTTTTGACTGAGAAGATTAAAAAATTGTATTTTGAAAAAAAAACTAACTGAAAACAATAACTATGAAAAATTTTAAAAGGATGAAGTTGTTTCTAAAAGAATCTGAGAAATCTCTGCATTTACTAATGCCAAAAATCAAATTGCTTATCTTCTGAAATCACTGCAAGCAATCTCCAAAAAAGAAAATGAACTGGATTTATGATAAATTCTCTTTTAATGTCACAGAAAATATTAGCAAGGAACAGCTGATTGAAATATTGTGTGGTCCTACATTGAAACAAAAGTATTGTAATACTTCGTTAATTGACTTCTGTACTTGTATTAAAAGATAACACAAATAACAAGCAGTTATTACCGTGAACCACCTTCTCAGAATTATGGTGACTTACTCGTGTGGAAAAGGTGTTTCAGATTTAACTGCTGACTTTGACTAAGCTTAATGTTGAGGACAATTTACAGCTGTATTTGGCCAAGCTGAAGCTTAACATTGATGAACTTTGTGAACAAAAACAAGCCTAGCATTCCAACTAATTAGTTTCTAAGGCTTTTTAATTTTATCTCTGATTAATTAAAACATTGCAATAAAATGTCCATTAAAATAAACTTTCTTGGTTAAATTGCCTATTCATAATTTTAAATTTCAGTAGTATAACACATTTTAATAAGCCTAAAGTGTTTTTGTGGGGCTTACCATAGTTAATGATACATAAAAAGGGGTCATCAGTTGAAAAAGGTTGAGAACCCTTGCCCTAAATATAGTTAATAGGGACAATTGATGGCATTAGTCCATACCACCCCATCAATGTACAGACCCTATAGTATCATGTATTCAAAGAAACAAGAACTGGGTGTATTTCAAAGAGTGAATAATTCTTTACACATTGCTATGGGTGGACACCATGTTGAATGCCTCCTATAATAAGTGTCCTGAATGGACATCTCCTATGATCTAGTTTAATGGTTGCAGGTAGTATGTATGTTAATTGGACTCTTTTATTTTTTGTTTTTATTTTTGACACTTTGTTTTTGTGCAGGGGTTGTACAACGATTCAGACAATAGACTCACCTGAGTGGTGAATATGAGCCAAGAGTTGGCATTGATGCATCATGGTCATGGGCCCTGCTATGACTCGAGTTGTTCACATGATAATAACATGGAGTACTAGCATTCTGGGAGATTCCAGA
This sequence comes from Eucriotettix oculatus, assembly GCA_034510155.1. NCBI lineage: Eukaryota > Metazoa > Arthropoda > Insecta > Orthoptera > Tetrigidae > Eucriotettix > Eucriotettix oculatus. The sequence goes on along the minus strand of CM067376.1, from coordinate 126,571,277 downwards.
AAAGGTGTTGTCCAATTTTTGCAGGAGAGGGCGCTAAGTGACCCAGTTTTTACAATACGGCCGGAACATGGATATTTGATAGAAGTCAGAGAGCGGGGATGGCATTGAGGAAGGAAAGACTCTTTTTTTGTGAGAGCAGACTTGGTGGTGGCAAATGCTGCAAAGGCGCCACATGTTTGAAATGTGGTAGGAGGCAACAGACTGGATAGATATATTGTGAGAAGTTGCAGAGCGTGAGCAAGAGTGGTAACTAGTGGAAGATTGACAGGAGCTGTGAAATACTACACATATTGTGGTATAAACCAGCCTTATTATCTCTCAATTTTGAGATGTGAATTTCTTAATAAACCATAAAGAGATAAATAGTGGTGGATTTCTTGAACCTGGTTAAATCTATTCTAAAATTAGAAATTTTGAAATCAATTTACCAATCCCTATTGTAAATTTTCTAGCTGTGTGATGTTAAATTATACCTTTGTATTGTAAGAGTAATCAACTAAATGTGCAAAAAAAAGTGGGTTAGGCACTAACGAGAGATGAATAGATGAACAGCCCAATATCCTGAGGTAAGTGTTAATTCAGTCTATGTAAAACTTGCTCATTTTTTATTATATCTTTAACTTGAAATCTGATTTCCATTTTCTTTTTTCAATAGCAGCATACTTCAATCTAGAGAGGCCCATATAATCCCACAGATATAGAATCCATGTACAGAATAATTGTGTAGTTTTTTTAATATTTGAATTAATTTGAACATTGTTTTACTTTTATTAATTACCTCTTCTGCAAATAGGTGTATATGTATGTATATGTATATATATATATATATATTAAAATATATATATCAGAAACAGAAGAATTTAACAACAAATCTTTTGGAAAGTTACAAGCCGATCTCACTCTCAGTGCCAACAATTGTAGTCCAGAGTTATTTTCACTATTATGACATTATGAAACTATCACGCCCTCATACAGGAACATAGTCCTTGAGGTTTTTGTAAATTGGAGCTTCATTAAACTGGTGTAAATTAATTTGTGACAAGACAAACTTATCTTTCAAACATTTACAGAAATATAATATTAAGCTGTGCTATAATTGGCAACATGTAAAAAATATAGCTTCAAATCATTAGTAAAAGTCGTGAAGATATATTCTGTTGAAGTGTATTTAGGAATAAAATCATTTAAATACACCTTCAGAAACATTCAATTAGAAATACTTTTGATCACAAACTATTTTCTTTCACAGCCCCTCTGCACGATGGCACAATGCTGGACCAATACAGGCTGATGTTGGTGAAGGTTGGAAATTGATTTGGTCTACATTGGTTTTGGACGCAGTTTTCTCCACACATCAAAGGAGGCCAATATGCACAAGCTAAGCCCAGTATCGAACAGGGGTGTACACACTGACCGATCTAGATAGGAGTCAAGCCAACGATGATTGGTGACCAATGTATGGCCCAGCTATTGGCCATAGCAAAAATTTGTATAAATTTAATATAAAATTGTAAAATTTAAATACACAAAATTATAAAAGGACATGAAGTAAAAATCCACAGAATAAAGAATTAAAATTTAATTTTATGCCTTATGAATATTTCATTAATAAATAAGACAAACAAATTATCACACAAATTATTATTTTCATATGCAAAATTGGTACATACATAGAAAAATAAAAAATAGGAACTTTCAAGACTTAATCAGTACAATGAAAATCAGGAAGACTTTCTTTCATAAAATATTTTCTTTTTATCCTACATAAAATCCTACTATTTTGGCTTCCACAATTGACTCATTCTAATAAACTGTTTTAACATATTTTAAAATGAGTATTCTTTGGGCAATAAAACATCTACTTAGGATTAAAGCGAACTAATATAATAATTACTGGGCACAAATTTGTTCTATTTTCCTATTTATTACAAATAATTATTGAGAATTCAAAAAATATATATTTCCATTCATACAACTCACTACTGTCTGTCACCATTATTCATAACAATTTCCAATTTATCACACACATAATCAGTAAGCTTGTCATGAATTTTCATGTGTCGTTTTAATACAGTAGATACTTTAAAACACTTTTTACATTCATCACACTTGTACGGTCTTTCTCCAGTATGCACTCGCATATGTTTTTGAAGACCAGATGAAAGAGAAAATGATTTTTGACACATATCACATGTATATGGCCGTTCACCAGTATGGGTTCTCATGTGACCATTGAGGCTCCCTGAATGAACAAATGAAGCACCACAGTAAACACAAATATAAGGTTTTTCTCCTTTATGAATCCTTGAGTGCACAGCTAGACTAGAAGAACTGGAAAATGATGATCCACATTCAAAACACATAAATGGTTTGATCCCTGTGTGGATCCGCATGTGTTTTGTTAATGTTGTGGATTCTTTGAACGATTTACCACATGCAGCACACTGGTATGGCTTTTCACCAGTATGAATTCTCATGTGGGCGGTTAGAACTGATGAGCAGGTAAAAGATTTGCCACACTCTGCACATTTGTATGGTCTCTCTCCATTGTGACTCCTCATGTGCAATTTTAAATGACTTGATTGTGTGAATGGTTTCAGACATAGTTGACAAACATATGGCTTCTCCCCTGTGTGTACTCTCATATGTTCTCTCATTTTAGAAGAGGTTGGGAAGTATTTTTCACACACTTCACACTTATATGGTTTCTCACCTGTGTGGACTCTCATATGAACTTTCAAGATCCAACACTCTTTAAAATAAAGATTACATTCTGCACACACAAACAATTTGCCAGCTGCATGCATATTGCATCCAATGGAACAAGCTAAACAAGTTAAAATTTCTATTAATTATTATTTTAATAAAAGATTAATCAATTAAATTTAAAATTATTTACAATCATAAATAGACCTGTGAAAAAACAGTGAAGAACTTTTACATTTAAATTATTTGGACTCTGTACCATTAACTTGTTGAAAATTTCAACCCTGGAATAGGCTTCCTAGAAATCTGTGATTAGATGGATGATTTGAATATTTTCACAGTAACTGACAGATATATAGTTAACACAAGAACAATCAAAGTTATTATTTTTTGTTACATAACCAGATTTATACATATTTACATAAAATAGTAGTAGAGTAAATATGTCAATATTTTTATTGCACAAGAATTAATTATTTCTTTAGGGAAGAAATTGTGTGTTCTATTGCCAATGTTATAAATAATTATTACATGAAGGAAGGAAGAATATCCTACAGTTGAACACTAAAATGCTGTTCGTCTTCAGATCTAAGCACGAGTCCAAGCATTCCATAATGAAATAAACATATTAGTTTCTGCTTCTTCAAGAAAGTCATCTATCAAGGCCTTGACCAAAGGTCTCGATGCAGCTATAGATGGTTTATTTCATTGAGGAGTATTTGGACTCCTGCACTTTGCTCTGATTCTTAACTCTTTTCCCGCAAGGGAACTGAGTTTTTTACTGTTCAGAATATAGGATTATTCTCTTTTTCTTCTTCCACCATTTTATAATTTTTTCCAGTCTCAATTTTTTCTAACTTAGAAAACAGAACACAAAATAATTCTCTAAATATTTCAATACCATTCAATGTCAACGAACTTGGAAGCAGTTGATTCATTAATAGAAACTATTTACTTTCCTAATTTAGGCTCTCTGATATAATTACCGATACAAATATTCTCCTATTCCATGTTCTTACTGTAATTCATCCTAATCAGTTTGTTACAAAATTATCAAAGTATTTTTTATTCCAAAAAATTTGCTATCTACTTACCTGAATCTTAGATTATTTTCAAAGTTCCTGATCAATGAACATAAATGTTCCGATTAAATTGCTACATATCCTCCAGAAATAATCATTTTCTTATTTGGTACCTCAAGTGGGTTTAGGTTCTGAAATTAAATTAATTTAGTTACTATCTAAAGTACCACAATTTATAGTCATCCAGTACACACTTGAAACAATGCACAGTTGGTTTTTACATTTTAAAAGAAATTTTTTATTTCAAATATTCTGTTAAGTTCACTGTGGATCTTCCCTCCCACCACCATATCCTTGCCTCAATTTTCTGAAGGGATTGAACCCTCAGGTGCAATTGATGCTTTATCATTTCCCACTTTTATTGACTTTATTGCTTTCCTGTATCTCAATTGATTTAATGTTTCAACATCCAGAACTTTCAAACCTGAACACCGTCATAAATACTATGTTTTAGTTCATGGTACGTATGTGATAAATTGATATTCCTCAATAATAGCAGAAACTAAAATTAATTTCAATGAGCGAAAACAAGAAGCTAAAAGAGATCCAAACAATTGATTAAATATTCCCTCACTCAATACCAATTCAGTGACTAAAGAAACTTGTGTGCTAAGTTTAAACCAAGTCTTAATAAAAAGTAAAACTACTCATAACTATTTGATAAAATACAACTGGAAATAGACGGGTTTAATTTCTGACAACTTCCCCGTTACGTGTAATTGATACAAGGGTGTTTATAGAATAAGGGAAAATCTTAAATTACATATATTTAAAAAATAAAACCTTTTAACTGATTGTTAAGTGTTGTTGATTATAAACTAGTAAAAGTATTTTCGCCATAGATATAGAAAGTTGATATATGACAAATGAAAGCAATCCTCGTCACACACAAAACATAATACTTTCGCTAAATATGAACGGGCATTTCCTTACATATAAACGTGTATAACGAAGTCTTACTTTAGTAAACAGGCTACTAAAATAAAATGGAGATATGCATTAGCTAGGTTGTTGAATGCAATACAATTTAAGAACAAAGTGCAAAGAAATCCAGGTACATCCAATCTTTATCAGGCATACTTTCTTAAACATTTTTATGTAAAAATAATTGAAACTTTAGAATTTGAAACGTATACCCCGACGCCAATGTTTGTTTTGTTTACCAACACAAAGTTGAAGGCGCGACAGTACTTACAACCATACAAAACAAAATAAAAACTAATTTACTAAGTAAACTTAAATTTGCAGATAAATAAATTATGTCCCGATTTTTAAACTCATGAAACTGTATATTTTCACCTTTTTTAAAAATCTCAATTATTAAGAAGAATAGTTTCTGAACCTGAATGATACCAACATAACATTTTGTCATTTGTTAAATGCGGTTCATAATTATTTTTATTGTATTTTAAGAAATTTACAAGCTGTTTATTTTGAACATTAAGCAAATTAGATAAAGGAAATAGGTATGGCTAGATCTCCGTGTATTGTTTTGTTTCTCACAAAACGGGATGCGTTTAAGTTGGTACGAAAGATTTTTGACTGAAGACGTTGAATAATTTTTGAATACGAAGGCTTTTCACCCCCATAGTTGAATAGTTGGATCTCATATGTCCATATGGGGTTAATAATGCATTTATATATAAGTATTTTGTTTTCTGTTATGGATTTTCTGCAAAGTAGCCAATTCATTTGGCGAAGCTTATTACTGATTTGATCCCTTTTGTATGTTAAATGCGGTTTCCATGTAAGTTTAGAGTCCATAGTAGACCAAGGTATTTGACTTCATTGCTGATATGTAATAGTGTATTATTTATTGAGACATTTGGACAGTTTGTTTTACTGGTGGTAAAAATTTACTTGCACTGAATTATTGGAATTTACAGTTACACGCCAAAAGTTTAGCCATTCTTCAAGGTTATTTAAATGGTTTTGCAGGAAACCAGCAGCTGTAAGAGGATTATTATCTGCAGATAAAATTATTGTGACATCAACGTAATTGCAAGAATTGTGTAATCTGTTTCAGGTATGTCCGCTGTGAACATGAGATATAAAAGTGGTCCTAGGATACTACCCTGCGGTACTCCAGAGGCAATTGGATGAATTGTGGAAATATCTTTGTTACACTTAGTTTGAAAAAAGCGATCACTTGAAAAGGATTTTAAAAGGAGTTAATCATCAGTGGGAATTGTAAGTTTAAGTTTTTATAGTAAACCGACGTGCCAAACTCGGCCAAATGCTTGTTCAACACAAAGTTTTTTTGTTTAAGCCCTTTATTGTTTCATTCACAATTCTGTGGCACTGAGTTGCGTGAGCAGAATCCAAATTGAAATGTGTCGGTAATATCTCATCCAGGTTGATATCAGTCTCTAGTCTTTTAAGCAGTAATCTTTCAAGTATCTTCGATAAGTTTGGTCGTTTGCTGGGTGCAGGTATTGATATTATTGTTCGAATTTCCAAGATTTTGGGAAGTTGGTTGCTCTTAACATGCTATTATATAGGACGGTTATAGTATTATTACTTTATTGTGGTTATATGTATTGCCTGGAGCTACTACGGAAGAACAGTTTCCTGGTCGCGCAGCTTCAAGTAGTCAAAACTCCATTGCGTGTTTCTCAGTGTGTGCTTGTGATCTCTTGTGTTCGTGTACTGTTTTTAATGACTTTAGACTATATATACTTTTTATTTTATTAATTTAACTTAATATTATTTGTTATTAATTATGTACCTTATTTTGTTCTTAAAATTATTTGTTATTTGTAATGTTTGGCGTGTCATATTTCCTCAATCGAGGACTAATGGAAACAACAATGAATCTAAATATAACTGCTTAAGGATTTGTCTTGTTATGAAGTCAAACCCAGGAGATTTATTAATATTGCACGAGTTAATTTCTTGTTGAACTTCTGATGACGAGGATCGTTTGATAGGAAGAGTCATCGGCCAAGGTGCATCCAGAAAAGTATATATGTTTACATCATCAACGTTAAGGTTGGATTCTGGAGAGCTGAAAGTTTTGGCTACTGGTGGTCCATAATATGCGGCTATTTTAAAAATATTTTTCATATCCACGATGTTATATATATATATATATATATATAAAATAATCGAGGTAACTTTATTTTCTGCTTTCCTTTGTAGCTCAGCTATAACCATGTCTTGAAGTTCTCTTAGATTTAATTTATTAAGGGCATCAAGAAGTTTTAAACACAAACTGCCAAAGTAAACTCAAAGACATTTCATAAAAAATTCTTCTCGATCCCAAAGACAAATTAATACAATTCTCAGTAGTAACTGAAGATTACACTCTTCTCTTTCTTCTACGATGTGTACCTACAAACGCTCAGAAACGGAAAGACAATGTAAGGTTAGTTAATGCACCATACAATCCGCCTTGGCTAAATTATCATATTACATTAACCCCCTCCCAAAGGACAAAATTTGAGAAAAGAAATTAAGGGTTAATCCATAGTGCAAGTATAAAGGTGAAACGAATTTATAAAGTAATTTGGTTATGTTCTGCTCGAGATAGTCGCTGTGTCGAGTACGCCGAAGATTTCCTTTAGTGTTAGTTGTTTGCTAGTGAAAGAAAACTGTTTTATGTTCGACACAGTGTGTATTTGTATTTTAAGAAGACATACAATGCCGTCGTTCGCTGTTTTTAGTTGCACAAATTGTAGCAAGAAACTAAAGGAACTGGCATAAAATATTTCATTTCCCAAAGATGCTAATTTACGTGAAACATGTATCAATGCTTGCCGTAGAAATGATACGATTAATGTAAATAACGATAAGTACTGTAATGATTTCATATAAATTCAGGGGGAATATAGTTTATTTGTAATAACTTTCTTGGGTGTGTCTTGTGCGTGTAACAGTAGGGTGGACCACGACAAAGGGGCTGAAAATTCCAGGGTTCACTCAGGATGTGGAATTGCCGATGGTGGACCTGTAATTACGCGCGTAAACCCCAAAATGGGCGGAGTCTAAAAAGACGCGTCATGGAAATTTAAACCTACTTGGGAAACTTTTCGATGGGGTGTAAAATTGAATTTTGAGAGGGAGATAGTGAGTAATTTTGGAGTTCAACGTGAAAGATACTCGTAAGGGTGATGAGTCGTAATACAGCCATTGCCGGCGGTGGAGTAGCTGTTTTCGTCGCCAGCAAGCGAGGAGCATGCAGTTTGACCCCGACAGCAGAGTGAAGACGAAGCCAGTGAATATAAACAGGTCTGAGTTAAATGTATGTATATATGCCACAAGTTCCACCAACAAAAGCAAAACCCACGCGTATCCTGTTTTTAAATAAGTCTCTTTTTCTTACTATTAGACTGTGTATACAATAATGAAAAACAGGCACTTATTCAGTTTTTTAAAAAAGGTGTGTAACATATAATTTTTATACGCAACTAAATTAATGACAAGAATAATTAATTTAATTACTATACAAGTAATTTAATTTGGACACAACTTAATGAGTATGTCAAACCTCGAAGCTATCACCTTGTTTAAATAATAAATTTGTGAGACTGTTTATAAGTCGTTGTTTCTCATTATTGGATGTCTCTTTGTTATGATAGGTCCTATTCGTCCTTTTTTTGTTTAAACAAATATGTTGTGTTACTGTAAATTGATTTTAAGCTTAGTAAATTTATTAAAAATAAAAGCAAAATGGAGCGTTGCAGTATAAAAACTGATTTTGTATACTTATTATTAAGTACATCCATAATTCGCCATGTTCAACCCGCGCGTGTTCTATGCGCTTTTTTCTATATTAGTCATATTTTGGAGCTAAATTCTCACCACCATTTCTATGTGAAAATGGAAAATATCAATAATCAGTTTTGAGTTCCATTAAATCTTTGGCAGACATTATTATTTTTGTAGAGGAACGAATATGTCTGTGTACAAAAAATATAATAGATGACGCTGTGAACAATTTGCAAAACATACCCAATTAGATGAACCAAATCATTAAAATTTTTTGACAGAACAGCTAACGTTGTCACTAGTGCCAAAGGACAATCCACACTCTTCTCATTTTGATAATGATTTTGGCAAACTGTCTCCTTGTGCAATCATTATCTGCATACAGTGAGTTGTTGATCTTACCACATCTAACAACATAGCAAAAAGTTAATTAAAATTATGATTTATTAAAATTATCCCACGACATATAAGTAGATTCCATAATTTGAAGCAATATCAACTTGCAGTGAATCTAGTGATGAATGAAAATTATATACCTCCTCAGATTTTTATGTATAAGTTATAAAACTGCTCTATTATTCATGTTTTCATCAAATGTGTCACAGTTCAAGGATATGGTCCGTGTTGTCCATGTTAACTATAACTCGTGGGCACTTAAATACTGAAGGCAAACAGGTTCTTGCACACCACATTGCTAACAGTATTAGGTTTGACCAGTGTACAGAGGTACAACCAATTTCTGTGGTAACAGATGTGTTTACTCGTCCTTTTTTAGGATAAGTAAACCTGTAAATTTAAGTAACCTAAAGGAAATTCAAATTCAAGTAGTCACAAATCATAACCATAAATTAAATCTCAATAATAAAAATAATCACAATGTAATTAATAAACAAAGCATAACAGTTTATCATCAAAATATCAGAAGTTTAGCTAATAAAACAGATGAGCTTATCATATCCATAACAGATGTTGAAAAAGACTGTAAAAAATCTTTAGATATCATTTGTATTACAGAGCATCATCTGAAAACCACAGAAATAGGTTTGGTAAATTTAAATGGTTATTCACTTACATCCTACTTCTGTAGATCTGTAAAAGAAAAAGGAGGAGTGGCTACGTATGTATGTAATAATTTTAAGTTTAAAAGTATTGACACTAGTCCCTACAGCACTGAGCAGGACTTTGAATGTTGTGCTACGGTAATTGAACTTCAAAGCTCAAAATTAATTATTGTAACAGTTTATAGATCACCTATAGGTTCCTTTGCAGTATTTTTGAAACAATTAGAGTTATTGTTACTTCAACTTTACAAAATGAAGTTGAAAATAATCATGTGTGGCAATTTCAATATAGATTTCCTATTGGAAGACACAAAGAAACAACAATTAGAAATATTAACTTCCACATTCAACTTATATGCAGTAGTCAATTTTCCCACTAGAGTACAAAATTCAAAAGGTACTGCCATAGATAATATGTTCATTGATATAACTCATTATGAAAATTACAGTATTAAGCCAATTGTGAATGGTCTCTCAGATCATGACAGTCAATTACTTACAATTAATGATATATGTTTCAAATGTGTCCCACAAAAATCAGTAAATTATGTAAGAAAAATTGATGTTAGTTCTATGAAACTGTTTCAGCAAGCAGTACAACAAGAATTTTGGGAAGGCGTGTACTCCGCAAACAATGTAAATGAGAAATTTGATTCATTTCTGAGAACATTAACATTATATTTTGAATTTTACTTTCCAAAAACTCGTGTAACAAAGTCTAGTAATACTAATAAAGTAGCAGGGTGGTTAACTAATGGGATTAAAGTTTCATGTAAACACAAAAGGGAACTGTACTTGATAATAAGGGATAATCCTAATCATCATATGAGTGACCATTATAAGAAATACTGTAAAATATTGAACAAGGTCATAAAAGCTGCAAAATGTGTGCATATTAAGAAATCGGTAGATAATTCTGTTAATAAGATTAAAACTATTTGGAAAATAATTAAAAAAGAAACAAACAAAGAAAATAAAGAACTGACACAGCCACAGTTAGGTAAATTCAAAACAGATGAATGTACAAATAAATTTAATGATCACTTTTTAACCATTGCAAAGAAAATCGGGATGAATACAAATAAATCAATGGAAAATGCCTTACAACTTTTGAAAGAAAACTATCCAGTCCAGGAAAGTAATTTAAACTTTTCTTTGACAACTACAACCGAAATTAAAAAAATAATAAACACTCTAAAAAATAAACATTCATCAGGGCATGATGGTATCTCAAGCATTATACTCAAACAAATAACAGGTAGCATTAGTTCAGTAATTAGTTACATTTGTAATCATTCACTTCTTTCTGGAGTCTTCCCAGATAAGCTCAAATGTGCTTTAGTCACTCCACTGTACAAACAGGGGAATAAAGAAGATATATCAAATTATCGCCCCATATCACTGTTGCCAGTATTATCAAACATTTTTGAAAGAGTAGTATACAACAGAGTTATAAAACATCTGAACAAACATAATTTACTCACCGATTCACAGTTTGGGTTTAGAAAAGGATATTCAACTGAGAAAGCGATCTTTACTCTTTTAGATGACATAATAGAAGAATTAAATAAAAAAAATCGCCCATTAGGTATATTCTGTGACTTAAGTAAAGCTTTTGATTGTGTAGACCATAGCATATTGCTAGAAAAACTGAGGTACTATGAAATAACAGGAACTTCATTTTCTTGGTTTAATTCATACTTACAAAATAGAATGCAAAGAGTAGTATTAAAAGACTCGTGCACAGGTGAAATACATAAATCACATTGGGGAATTATTAAAACTGGGGTCCCACAGGGATCAGTATTAGGGCCATTATTATTCCTTATATATATAAATGATCTTCCTAATACCATAGATTCAACTTCTAAAGTTATCCTCTTTGCAGATGATACTAGTGTAATAGTAAAAAGTAACAAAGACACACTAGAAGAGGCAAGTAACAATAATTTAACTAACCTGCTAACATGGTTTAATGCGAACGGACTAACAAATAACAGTGACAAAACACATTTCATGCAATTTCACACACTCAACACAGCTTTACAATCTATAACACTTAAATTCGACAGCAAAAATGTAAATGAAACTTCCTCTGTTAAATTCTTAGGTCTCTTAGTAAATAATAAATTAAATTGGACTGATCAGATCAATCAATTACTTAAGAAACTCAGCTCAGCTACATATGCTGTCAGAGCAATGTCCACCTTCAGTGATTTAAAAACAAGAAAATTAGTATACTTTGCATATTTTCATTCTATTTTATCATATGGTATTATATTTTGGGGCAACTCAGTAGGCGTAGATAAGATTTTTATTAGTCAAAAACATGTTATTAGAGCAATATGTCAGGTTTCCTCACGAACTTCTTGCAGAACTCTGTTCAAAAAATTAGGTATTTTCACTTTGACGTGCCAATACATTTATTCCGTGATGTTATTTTTAATTACAAATAGGCACTTATTTTTGAATAATTCTGATATTCATCCCTTCAATACAAGGAACAAAAATAATCTGTATAAAAAATGTAAAACATTGTCAATTGCACAGAAAGGTGTGCATTATTCAGGGATATCCATCTTCAACAGACTGCCGCTCAGAATTAAACAGTTGTCCGATAATCAAGGTAAATTTAAGACTGAATTACGCTCATTTTTGCTTAGCCACTCCTTCTATTCAATAAAGGAATTTATAGAAGAATCGGAGAAGAGTAATTTATAATAGTTTATAATACAAAAATTTGTTATAAGTATATTTTTCTTTTATACAATAAAATAATGTAATAAATGTACACCCTGACCCATTCCACATCCTTGAAGCTTAGCTTCTTTACAGGATCTACGGAATATGATGATTATTATTATTATTGAAAACATCAATTTTAGAATTGTAGGAGTTTTTTAAACCATTTGATTAAAAATAATGTATTTAGTTTCTAACAACAGTATTCTCAATAAGAAAACATTTTCATGTTTGTGCCAAACAGGAACATTAGAATCAAGCAGTCCTGATTCACTAAACATTACTCAATCTCTTCCCATTTTAAAAGTTTAGTAATAATGTACAATGAAGAGAAAATTTCAGCAGTTAAATATGGACTTATTAGCTCTTAAGGTTCTACAGATTGTGCATCAAGAATTCAAAACTAAAATGTGAATCCAACTATGAATGTTTTTAATTAAAATAATGTTGTGACATTAAGATATATCGCTAAAACGTCTGACGATTTATTGGCAACATTGAAGGAACTTCCGCTTTCATAGAAATTATAAATAACTGGTGGAAAGTTGTTAATGCTAAGAGAAGAAAATTAATGATAAATTTAGACATATCATTATTCAAGTGGCCAAGAATAAGCTGAATTTTCTTAAAAATTATTCTGATCGGCTGCAAGTTTAGCAAATAAAAGTGCAAACAAAACATTCCAGCCTCTACAATTCACAACTTAATCATTTTTGGAACTTATTCCATATGTTTTTCATAAATAATTTAGATGATGCAAACGAATGTTTTTAAAAATGTGGGAACCCGGTCTCTATTTGCAAATCATGTCTTGTTAAAATGGCAAAAGATTCTGATAATTTTATATGCTCTTGTAAAGCAACAGAGATGGATAAAATAAAACGTATTACATTATTATCAAGCAAGAAACGTGTGAATAAATATGAAAAACGTTTAAATGAAAATTAAATTGTATTAAAATTTGAATAAAAAGGTATAACAATAAGGATATATAAATATATGCTGAAAATTAAATTATTAAAACTTGCTTTTAATATACCCATTTACTTCCATGAGAAACTATGCCAATTTTAATGTCATCAAGAGTGAATACAATCTAAAAAAATGTAATTAAACAAAACATCCAATTAAAGTTGTCACAGCCATGATTTACCCAAGAAGAGATAAGAAGTGCATACAGTTGTTATTTTATTTAGGTTGTTTCATTCCGATACGTTGGCTATACTTGCCGTGTCGTTCATCAAGGACCAAAGAGTATCTTAAATATTTAAGATATTCTTTATCAAGGGCTGTATATATCAAAGAGATCATAGAGAGGCTATGAGTACTTTACAGCGCTCTGGGTGGCAGCAACTAACAATAGTGACCGTCACAGTTTTTACGGTCAAAAACTTTGACTATCTGAACTGTGTTTGTATGACTGAGGTTGATTGAATAATCGTGTATTTTTGTGATTAAAATATATTGTTTTTCATCCGAAATCATATAGAACAAGAATTAACATGCCTTAAAATCAGTAAATTGCTTCTTAATATGTAAAGATTTGATTAACTGTGCATTGCTGTGTAACAAAATTGAACTCTTACCTATTTCGAAAGATCTATTTTAAATTTGTATAAAAAATTAATAAACTTGTTAATTTACCATGTAAATCCTCCCAGGAGAAATCTGTTGCACTTCCAAATGAAAAATACACTAACATAATGACACTATATATTTTCCTTAGTTTCAATACATTCAATTAGTAAAATGAAAAATAAATGTCTCATTATTCACGGTAGTCAACATTACATCTGTATATAATTTTTTTTCTGGTATATTATAAGACTATTAGGACAAAGTTGTAAAATTTATTTCAGGTTAACTTCAATGGGCTGAGAAGAAGAAAATTATTGATATTATAAAAAATGGTGGACAAAATTGAGTGGTAGCATTATCAGCCTAAAAGATGTAAATAATATTCAGCAGAAGTTAGGGCTCACAATAAACAGAAAAGATTCTGTAATCAAAAATTATGTATTGTGTGGAACAAATGCAGGAGCAGAAGTTTACCCATTATTGTTTTTAAAACATCAATATGATAAACAGTCTGTCATTGACAAGAAAGATTTTACATTAATTTGTTTTTGTGCTGATATTTTGTGTAGACTCCACACATGGTATATACAGATATCATTTGAAAACTTGTAATGTTGTTGGTCATTAATTAATTTGAAGAAGGGATACATGTGACTTGTATAACAGTAGTCAATATACAGATTTTTCTTATTTTTTCAATTCTCTGAAGGTGATTTTACCATCCTCCCAGAAGCCAAGCATTTTCAGGAATGATGATGCTATAATGTTTAAAAATGTGTGGATTAGTGATTTTGGTCTATGTGAGAAATATTTATGACATTAGCTTGTGTGCAGAGAATGGAAAAAAAATTAAATTATTTGAATCCTCAAATTAGGAATGATATGTATAAAACTTACATGTTTCATTAAATTTACACAAATTTAAGGAAATATTAATCAAATTTCAGGAAATGTCACTTGACATTGTTGACATCAAAAAGTTTTGTGATTATTTTGTACCATATTTTGACAAACCTGAGATGTGGGCTTATTGTTCCAATGATTCACACAGAGTTTCCATAGGTCTTACATTTATCTAGAAGGAAGAAAAATAAGAGTTGACAAGGTCTTAAATGAGTTCCTCAAATTAGTTAATGATAATTTCTTGGGGGTCAGCAGGTTATATGAGAGTGAATCTGAATCAGGACACTCCCCTTTAATATCATAGGAAGGGAATATAAAATAGATGTGTGGAAGGTAGTCAAGTGTTGCTAGGGCCACCCAGGCTATAGTTCAAGGATCCTACACAGTGATTCACCTAAAAGAATTGCAGGAATATCTGCCAGGTTTTTATGAACTATTCTCATTTCCTTCTGAATGACGAGAGAGGAGATTGTTATGGTGTTGCAGCATTCCCTTCTCCTTGTCTTTACCAGTTTTAGGAGGCAGCTGGCTGACTGAGCAGAGGGCAACTCCTATATTCTACTCACGGTCTGCGAGCCCAGTAAATATACCTCCTAAAAGAGATGAGCCATGTGAGAACCTTAAAATCAGACAACCCTCATAATTCCATATCAATGAACCTTTAGGTGAAAACATATTACTGATTATATTACTTTCAAACAACATGAATTAATTAAAAGACGTTTAGCTTCCCTTGTTACACAAGAAAATTCTATACCAATTCTGGACGAAAGTGTAAACACCCAAATTATAATTCTTCTAAATGCTATCAGTCATATGATGAAAAAACTAGTTTCAGATAATTCAGAGCCATCAAGTAAGAAATTTTGAGGATAAGTCGAAATTGTTCAATTCTGGCTCAGTAAGCTACAGTCCCCAATCGACCTCGTTGCTTTCTGACACACTTCCGGGCATTCCTAGAGGATTTCCTCCTAGTGTATGGGCATCGTACAGAGTACAGTGTGTTGTTTGGTGTTCAGGTAGGCCAAATTTTCCGCCCACCTATTTAGGGTTTGAAACCAAAAGGCTCCAAAATTTACAAAAATTATAAACAACTTTTCGACATAAATAACTTTTTTTATTGTACGAAGTTCAAATTTTATAGGCTGTAACCTGTGCGTTGATGTATTTACCTAAGTTATATATATTCTATGCCTGTTGCTGTAATTTTAAATATCTTTGATGGTTTAGTGGTTGTTATTTTGTGCCGTAAATTGGATGATAAAATCATCGAAACATGCACATTAAATAATTAAATCTCTTTGTTGCTCATAATAAGAAAGTAATATTAGGTTATTACGCCTAGTGTTATGAGCAATCATTGTTGAAGGAATATTTATTTCTGATCAGGATATTTTATCAAGCTGTAACGCGGAGGGAGATCTGGTCGCGCCATCGACAGATTTAAGTCAATCATCGCCAATATTCGTCCGTCGTACCTGCCAAGTCATTAATCTTCATAAACAAGATAAATGGGAAGACTTTGCCAGTAACCACGACACTTTTAAAATCACTATTGGAAATCTTGGCTCAAGACTCAAGGAAACGTAATTTACATTTAGTGGGATTTCAAATTAGACTGTATGTTAAATTTAAAAAAATTGCATCCGAGTTGAAGTGAAAATATTACGGAAAACCGATACTCTCAATGTTAAATCATGAGCTAAAAAGATTTAGATGCTTGCACAATTTTAGGATAAATGTAAGTAGTAACATCGTCAAAGTTAGTGTTACTCCGCACATCTGATGTTACAAGTGTAACAACATACTGTGGAAATAATGCTAATAAGTTCGTAGTTGAAAATTGCATGTCAATCTGCTAACTTCAGAAGTATGTCATAGATGTCATAGATAGTAAAACTATTATACGTAGTATCCTGGGCATATTACGGACTTGACGTCATCACTTTCGCACAGCTTACTACAACGCAAGCCTGATAAACAACATTAAAATGCTAACTGAGCGATTTCACTTGCCAGATTATTGAATATTCCGAGAAGCAATCTACATCGTTTTGAGACAAGGAAACTCAGGTATAAACTTTTAAATAAACGTGTTATTGACGAATCTGAACATTCTTAGAACTCTGTTTCTAACGCTCGTAATGTAAAATCACATCTATGACATACATTAGTACATTTGTCCCTTTATATTTACATATCTCACTCTATTTCATCAACTTTGGGCGGGAGAGTGTAGTTTTAGATTTTAAGCTTATTCGTTTAGGAATAATTTTTAAACTTGGATGTTGTGTCATAAACTCTCTCATTTAACTTGAACAATTTTTGTGCGCAGTGTTGGTAGCCCTAATAGCAAACATATTATACCGCAAGATGTTTTGAACAGTTGAGTGCCTTCACTAAATCGAAGTGTAATGACAGTTTTGTGCTTCGCAAAAATAACAGGTTTTTTAGTTTAGTTTAAAATATGGAAACATTTGGTGGTTCGTGTAGGTTATGTTTATGGAAAGGAGATAAAATGATAAGTGTATTCCTAGGTCGGGATTCAATCATTTCAAAAATCAAGCTATGTTTGCCAATTCAGGTTAGTTAACAAAGTATAAAATTTACAAAAATATGAATCTGCACTAAAATTTAGCACGCTGGGATAAAGGTTAAACCTGGCAAAGTTGTCTACTATCATTTTTAAAGAGAATCTATAAATTTTTTTGGGCAACAGCTCATAATTAAGTAGTTGGAAATAATAATTTGTGACGTTGTTACTTAGTATTTTGACGCCAGTGAACAGTGCTAACGGATAATGTAACGTGTTGATTTACCTGAAATTGAGGGCCTATGTCAGAATTTGGTATTTGCCCTCAATTTCAGGTGTCATTAATATAAGTATTTATTGATGGCGTGGTTAAGGGGTAATAGATGCACAGTATATTTTCGTAAATATGTGAGTTAATATGGAGATTAGAGAAGTTGTAGTATCGTATGTCAATTATTCCCACTGCTTTCTCGTTTATATTGGTGATATCAGTCTTTTGCAGTGTTAATGGGTTTTGTATTGTTTTATATCAATGTACTCAATAACACGAAATATTAATATTTTTAGTTTGAAATTTTACATGAATAATAATGTAACTGACTATTGTACCTTGTGGTATACCTTAACAGAAATTTTGTGTTACTACCTCAACATCCAGTGCTGAAATGAGAGAAAGCAAAGTGATAACTTGTATTTTTTAAACTTTTTGCACATTATGAAACACAGGTCTTATAAATATTACATTAAGTTTATAAATTTAAATCTAATCAATTGACAAAATAATAAATGAAGGGTCTAGAATAACTAGCATATTATTATAATTATTAAAACATCTAAGAGTATGTTAGGTAATTATTTCCCAATATTGCTCTTTGTAATTTAATTTCTTACCTGGACTTTACCATTTTAAACTTCATTGCTTTAACTATATAATGAAAAATAAATAAATTGAGTTTGAAGGAATGAGACTGAAACTCTAATTGACTTGCCTTATATTGATAGTAGGGATTGACTGGCAGGAAAGTGGAAACATCTGAATATTTATTTGAAGAAAAGAGTTTATACTCTTGAAAATTCTAACTTTATAATTCTATCAATATAAGGGAAGTCAACGGCTATTTTCTGTCTCTCTTTTATATACACATAAACATATCTGTATGTATGTATATAGTAATAATTATCACAACTTACAAAGCTATTGTTTGACAGTTAACATAGAATATAGCTTTATTGAAAATAAAGTGAGGTTTTTGGTGTCAATAGAATTGATATTTCTGCTAATTCACCAATTGAAAATATAATTTTCTATTAATATTTATATTCCAGGTGAACATAGATGACAGTTTACCAAAAGAAATTTGTTATCAATGTAATTACAAATTGGAAGTGTTCTCGGAATTTTATCAAACTTGCATTCGCTCAGATAAAATTCTCAAACAGTACAGTTCACAGATCAGGAGAAATGTGATACCTGTAAGTGATTCTATGTTACAAATATACTGAATGAATTTAACAAAAGTCCAACATTAATAATTCCTTATGATTATTTATTAATTTTCCTTGATTTGGTTGTTTATTTACTTCCGTCCCTGAGAATCTTGTCATCAATAAATTTTAATCTCAATAGCCCAAATTTTTTAAAATGCACATCACTGTGAAATGATTTACCTGCTATATATCAATTAACATAATCAATTATCAGTGGTATCCATTTGTAGTTCTTTCTCCTTTTTTTACATTAAAATTTGAGTGTCCACTGAAAAAAATTTAAATACACTGCCTGTTCCTTATGAAGTGTCTTGGAGACATACTTTTTTGTTTGTTTCAGGAAGTAAAACTAGAGATCAATGCTGAAGTTGTCATTGAAGATGATGATTTCACATCCAATGATTCATTATTAAAATCCAAACTAGACTCTGTGAATCACAGAATAAATTCACTAAATTCTGAGAAGGAAGGCTTAGGTAGCTCTAGTAATGGTACTAAAAACTCAGGAAATACAGTTATTAGTAAAATAAACACTAATAATGAGTTGACAAAAAATAGTTGTGATATAAACAAAGTGAATGACAATTACATTAAACCTTCAAAATCGTATTGTATTCATAACATGCAAACATGTTATAAATGCATTATTTATAGAAATAAAACATCTTTGGTCTCTAACTCACCTTCTAAAAATGTAAATGTTAAGGATTCTTTAAGCAATAAGAATGGATTATTTAGTGAAGCAATTAAAAGTAACAATGATTGTGTAGTAGAAAGTGTTTCTAAAAATTGTCGGACTCTGTGTACCTCAAGTTCTCCAAGAAATATAAGAAAATCACATTGTTCACTTGATAATACTGACATCGATGACTGTGAACTTGAAAAATGTGCAGAAAGTTTGTTATATAAAAGCCCAGAGAAATTTCCTGATTGCAATTATCGTAATTATTTACAAACTCCATTTGATAATAGGGGATCTTCTGAATTAACCTGTTCAAATATTGATATAAATTGTTACCAAGAGACTAATATAAATGAAGATGATGCCCACAGACATAAAAGTATTTCCTCCAAAACTGACAGTGATTCTGTGTCAACACATTCTGATCAAGATAATGAACAGAAAACTGTCTTTGAAGAATCTACTTGTTCTGCAGTAAGTGAAGATCATACAGTGTCAAAAGAATTAAGGAAAGATGAAAAAAGATACTCAGATAAAAGCAAAATATCTACGACTGCACTTCATGTGGAAAATTATCGAACATACTTGACAAAAATCAAGTAAGTTTAAAATTGTAAATTTGTTCTGTTTAAATTTTTTCATAAATCAGATTCACTTTTTTGCATATTATATTCATAAATCCACTAATGCTGTCCAGACCCTGCCCTGAAATATGGGGTAAAAACTTTTGTCATAAATGCTTCCCATTCTTCAATCAATTTAAGGTGAGCCATCAGTTCTCAGTTCCTCTTTCCTATCTGAATGAATGAAATATTTGGCCATTTTCTATGTTAAATATATTTATAAAATAAATTTGATAGGAAATAGAGACTGAAAGGAAGTACTTGACTTGCCTAAAATTATAGTAGGCCTCAACTTGAAGGGAAGTACAAAAATTTCTTTAGGTAGTGTCTGAACGGCAAGACATCTACTCTGTGATAATTATTGCTTTCCAGCCATTAGGCAGGAACAATTAAAACCTAACAACAATGGAAAAGTAATGGAAGTGAAATTTAAAAAAAAACATTCAAACCAAAATAGAACACGCAAGTACAAGAGGTGAATGGTAAAAAAAAGTAATACGAAAGAAGACAGCTAGATAATATTGAGTTGAGGACTTAACCTGGGTTGAGGGATGTTTAGGGGGAAATTTTCCCAAAACTTGAATTCATCTGATGAATGGGTAGGTAAGGGTTAGAGAGGACTAGTGTTAAGCAATGGTCAAAATATTTGGTTTTGTGGTTTTTGATATAAGCAGCCATAGGGAATTGGGTTGTAGGCAGTTTTATAATGTTGCAGGGGTTATCAAAGCTTTCAGGTAGAGGCCATTCAGTTTTGCTGATATAGGAAATAGAATAGAGTTTGCAAATGATGTGGGAGGACAGGCAGCTGATGTTTTCTTTTATTTGGTATCTGGCAATTTGGGGATAATTTTTGAGGATTGTGTCAGGTTCAAGGATTGAGCTGTAGGTGGGGCCTACAGTGTGGACAAAGATGTTGCAGAGGTTAGGAAGGTGCCTGAAGATGGCCCTTGGGCAGGTGGGGAATATTTTGGGATGAATATTTTTAATATTGAAGTCCAGTATAGACAGTCAATTATATATATTTCTGTGTTACATTAATATAGATACAGAAATATTTCACAAGTGGAAGAATTTGAAACAATTTTTTTATCATCAGTTGGTTACTTTGAAGTATTCTATATTACATTATTAATTTAATCTTCATTTTTCCACACACTTTCTCGATGATTTTTATTTAGTTTCTATTAGTTTATTCTCAAAGTATGTTGAATAGAGTTTAATATAATTTGAACATGTGTTGGAAATCTATGTGTTTAACTACTGTTTTTCATAGCTACCTATGAATCTTACCTGTATTAAAATCAATTTGCACTTTTACCATTCTGTATTCAAGTTTATTTATGATATAATTAAGATATTTAAAAGATAACTGCACAAGGACTTAATACTTCCTAAGTTAGGTTCTAACCAAGAGAACCATGACATGCAAATATTTTGGAATAAATTTAATATTAAACCTAATTTCCTTAAATATGATTTATCCTTTCAGAAATCAAAAGAACTCACTTCGAACATATAGTAGGATGAAATTGGACCCAAAGAAAGGTCGGCAGTGTGAGAAGACAAAAATCAAGAACAACAGGAATCAAAAAGTGCACAGTATATTAGTTCAAAAAGTATATTCATGTCATTATTGTAAAAGAAAATATTCAAGTATGAAATGGTGTCTAAGACATGAAAAATCTCATACTATAGTAAGAAAATATAATTGTACTGAGTGCAATTGTAATTTTCCATCATTAGTACAATTGAATAAGCATGAATGCATTGAATTATATCTTCGAAACATAAAAAATGATCATTCATACTGCAGCAATAGTTTGGAGAATAATGAAAAATGTGATAAATGTGGTAAGGCCTTCCATTCTATTGTTTCATTAAGTAAACATTCTCAAAATTGTTTTTTAAAAAAACATCTTCGGAATTCATCAAATTTTAAGAAGACACACATTTCCAATCATCCACAACAAAAGAGAAAGAAGTTTGTATCAATCAATATGAAGTCTTCATTGAGAAAAATCAGTGTAAATTAGTTACCATAGTGCTTTTGTGAATAAATAAATATCAAATATGAATAAATTGTATTATTTTTTCCCAATATTCCCATATCTAACAATTACATTACTAATGGTTTCATATACTATTATAAAGTCTTGCTGTTAGCTATTTTCTGAAATCATTGAGACAGTTATTTGCAACAGTTATCAAGCACTTAATAAAAGTTGCTCACTCTAATTGGCTTCATTTAAACAGTAAAGCTTTTTCTTGTCCTCCAATTTAACAGTAAACTGACTACGGTAGGAATTTTCGTGATCTCTATGTTGTGTGATCATGTTTATCATTTTATACTAGATACATTGAATTGCTATGTAGCAGCTGAATTCTTATATTCCTAGTGATGCTACTCAAGTAACAGAAAACAAAAGATTCATTTCCTGTAAAATAAATCCTGACTCCACAAGGTTCTGTTGCATGTTCAGAATTTAGTGTCTGAGCTGTGATTTAAAACAATTATGAACTTAGGCTAAATCATTTTAACTGTGATCAATTTACATGGGTTAACCATTCTTCAATGAAGTCATAAAATTAGGCTGTGAAAAATTGGATTTAGTAAGCTATATACAAACCTATGTTCAGTCTATACAGTGGATGGAAAAGCTTGTATCTGTAACTCATAATGTAGAGAGCAATATCTACAACTTGTTGACTGTTTTTAAATATATGCACAATTTCTAGTGGTAGAAAATGACAATGTTGAAAGATTCCTATTGATAAAAAAATTAATCTGAAGACTGTTTTTGGTTAACTCGACACTTTATACTATACCAGGATTCATATTTTCTGTATTGTAGTAATTCATAGATCAGTTGTGTTAAAAGATGTTCTGTATAATTTGAGAAGCACCAGAAAACTTATTATATGTGTTGAAATTACAACTCCAAATAAATTTTAAGTTGGTACCTTTGTTTAGTATTTCATATGCTTTTGTTACTGTGCTTTGAAGTACAAGTGGCAAAGCCACCATGATCAACACAAATGGGACTCAAGGATAAGAATATCCACATTCTTCTCGTAACTAATAATCATGACTTGTGAAGTTGTTTGATAAGTCTGGTAAAAATGTAACAAAAATATATATTTTTGTATTATAAAACTTACTTTATTTTTTTAACATAGTCCCATTCATTAGCTAAACCCTTGGCACAGCAAGTTTCCATTATTTGCAACCCATCACAAAAATAGGTTTTGTCAAACTTCTCCATTTGATGAAAATTTCTTCACATCAAGCCAAGTTTTCTAGTTCAGGAACAAGCAGAAGCAACTGGGTGTTATGCCGGGAAAATAGGCTGGGTGAGAAACTAATTGAATCCCAACTTGTTCACTTTCGCTATTGGGGATATAGAAAATTGTTATCAATATGTGTGCCCAAAAATATTAGTGATGAACACAAGACCAAACGATTTTTCTCGCGGAATATGCCAAGGAAGGCTATGATTTGCTAAAGCACACGAATTGAGGCATGGGTGTCTCACACCACTCCTGAATCAAAGCGGTGGAGGCAAACAACATCTCACGTCAAAAAGAAATTCAGACATACTATCCATTCGCATGAACATTTGTTGTGTTTTCTGGGACAGACAAGGTGTTTTGTTGGTTGAATGAATGCCCAGGAATGCGACTATCAACAAAAACCTTTTTTTTTTGTGATGAAACATTAGGAAAGCTCCGTCGTTCGACCAGGGGCGCAATGCTTTCGCGTGGAATGATTTTGATTGAGCGCACCGTCAGTCAAACTCAATACCTGAGCGCACCATTCGGTTGGGAAACCTCGCTACAATACGGATTTTACGCCAAACAATTTTTATCTGAAGAAATTCTTTTGTGACAATTGAAAACAGAAAGTGCAGCCTTGAATTTCATAACCAGCGGCATCGTTTTTGGAAGATCAACAATTCTTTGCAACAATTTTGTAGCAGTTAATATTTACACCATGTTTTTCCCGGCGTATGACCCGTTTAGACACAAGTTGCTTCCTCTTATCCAAAAAGAGATTTAGAATATAATTGGTGCTGGTGCCGATGTCACACTTTAACGGGTGAGGGACATAATATTTGGATGATTCACAAAATTAAAAGCTCTAGATCATTTTACTGTTTTATAACGCAATCAGAAACTGCGTTAAAATGTCAGAATAGAAAGTGAATTTCACCAAGTTGCAATTGCTTTATCACTGACACTTTAAAATAAAGACGCAGTTACATGCATTTATGAAGGCCAGTAATGAACAACGTATATGATCAAAACAAAAAAGTACATATATTTTGACAGTCCACCAGGAACACAGGAGATCATTACAAAAGAATGCAAAGTTAAGCCAATAAAAAATATATTGAAGAACATACTTGCTTGGAGTTCACCACGATGACCAGACGCACTTTTAATAACGAAATTAAATACCATCACTGTTATATCAACATTAAAAACTAATTATTAATTAAAACAAATTTTACAGTTTTGTATTAATTAACTAGTTCATTTTTACATGATTGTTATTTAAATTTATTTGTATTATTTCTGTATTTCATTGTTGTTTTCGAATTAAACATTGCATAATAATGCAGTAATATTTATCACAAATAGTTATATAATATATTATGTTGTTCTCAAAATAGTTTTCTTAGTTTAGCGTGCCTAAATAATTAAAGTGTTATATTGATATTTCCTACAGGGGGAATCAAACTTTTATTGCTATATTTAAGAAATCTCAATCAGCTATTTTAGGAGGTATATGTACTGGGGTCATAGATCTTGGGCATATAGCAAGAGTTGTCGGCTGATCCCATTGGATCAGTCGGCTAAATGCCTCCTGAAACTGGTGGAGACACGGAGAAGGGAATGCTGCGACCCCACAGCAAACTCGTCTCCCGTCATTCGGAGAGAATAGTTCCCATTGCCCGACCTACCTTATGCAGGGTTTCTAGGGTTTTCCCTGCATCCCTTTAGGTGAAACACCGGGTAAGATCCTTAAACCATAGCCCGGGGGCCCTAGTTAACCCTTGGCTACCTTGCTCTACCTTCCGTATCCCCCTTTTCAATTCCCTTTCTATGCTATTAAAGGGGAGTTGCCTGTTTCATGTAGCCCGTTAACCCCCCAAAAAAAGTTGAAATCTATACTGCAGTTCGATACTGTAAAAACCTATTAAATGTTGAACGTCAGTTTTTATCTGCATGCCATACCGAGATATTGTAACTCAAACTTTGAAAAAATTGAAAAATCCCATTGTAAAAGGATGTAATTTGTATATAGTCCGTCACTCACCACTGATAACATATATAAAGTAATTACACCATTATGTGTAAAAGCACGAAAATATTGAGGTTCGCAAACTGTTTCTCCTTGAAGAAATAAGCCTACAGAAAATTGAATTTTCTTCATTGGAATGGACAACTTGTGTTACACAGAGCATATGAAAAAATACTATTAGGCACGTAAATAGAGATTCAATTTGTAGGCCCAAATGTAGTGAACACGATACAGTTGATTTTAAAAATACAACAACACAGCTCTGAATAATTTATAAAATCGTAGATACCTGCAAACGCGAAGGACGGTGAGCGCCCTACGACAAAAGCGCCGGTTATTTTTTAACTGGACACAATATAAATGAACTGCAAAAAATACAAGGACCAAAAAGATATTAATGTTTTCTGAGAAGACGACTCGAAAGCGACTTTCAATTTTGTTTTCTAATTTTTTTAATGATACGTTTTGGTATTGAAAGAATTTGAAAGTCTTGAAAGAATTTACATATTATTCATCTAAATCAGTTAACATATCTAATTCCAAACTTCTAGTAAAGTGTCATTCCTAAATTTGATTAAATATAAGTATCTATTGTTAAATGTGTAAGTTTTGAACCATGTTTTTTATATATATAAATTTAAATAGTGTAACATAGAACCCATATCTAATTTATTATAATGCTATGTTTGTAGTACTCCTGAGGAAGTCTCAAAATTGAGACGAAACGTCGCTTTTATGAATAAATAGTGATAAATTTATATGCTGACTTTTTGGCCGTCTTTTAATTTATTGCAGATTTTTAAAGTCAGAAAACTATGCTGTATTCTAATTAAAATATTCCATTTCTGACTTGTCGCCACTTTTTGTGTATTTTATAGTTCCTTGCATTTCTTCTTATAGTGTATCCCAGACAGTATTCTTGATATGTGTCCAGCGGGATACTGGCGCAATACGTCAATACCAGTTTCTGATGCAATAATATCGATTTTAATACAGAAAAAATTGTATAGAAAGTAATAAAATTAAGAAAAATCACGTCCGTGAAAGTGAAAAAATATCTTCCGAAAGTAACATGAATGTAGTGTGTACAAAATGCTTGTTCGTCAAAAATCAGAGTAATCGTCAAGAAATCATCCTTTGAAAACGCTGTATTGGTTACGGAAAGGCTCAGACAAACTACGGATCCAACATTGTTGACAGACGGTGGGATCCATACGAAGCCGTCGCAGCTGGCTGTCGAGTCACTGATACACCACTGACGTGTGTTAATCGACCTGAGTGTGTACAAACTGCATCCACGGAGGGAAACTCCACGAGAAATTTCAAGCTTGCGGTCATATATCAACCGGAATTATTGGAAATCCATCTCCTCTTATTTCGACGGTAATTCTGAAATTAATTTAATATAGCCGTCACAATACCAGAGACTTTTATCAATCCGGTTATTGTTAAGACAGTCCGTTCCTAGGAGACGCGCCTGATTTCAAATCACATAACAACACTAAAATTATCATGGAGCTTTCCGACCTGACAGGAGAAGAAACTTGTAGAATGGAATATCTGCCAGAAGAATTGAAATCACAACTCTGTAAATGGCAAGAGAAGTCCTTGAAGATATCTCCTCCACCGCAACCTTCAGCAAACGACAAGGAAGTAAAATGTATCTACATATTTTTGACAATTATTATTGATATTAATATTGTAATTCATATTATTAATTTGTTGTTTATGATCAATTACTTTTAGATTAGAAAAGTGGTTTCCATAGAGCCTTAGGAGAAGCAAGGCTTCAAGTATTTATAGGCTTCTAATTAATATTTAATTTCACATTATGAAAGTGAATTCAGTCATATTACATGTTTTAATTACAGTACAATAACATATTATTACTTGACAGAAAATCATGCCGATCTCCTGTGGTGTAGTGTTTAGCGTCTCTGACTCGCAGCACAGAGGTCCCGGGTTCGATCCTGGCACGGGCTTCGACGTTGTGTTAATAATTCTATAAGATTTATCACATCACAGGCACCGTGGCTTAGTTGGACACAGGAGATTATGGGTTCGATTCATTTTGTGTATGTTCGTTAGTGCGTTTCGTTAGTGGCGCCGCCTCCAGAAGGCGCCACCGGGCTGACAATTCGAATGTGCAAACAGTCGTTACTCAGAATGCATCCATACAAGTCGTGTCATGTTATGCTAAATAAAGTGCTAATCTAAAGTAGATACTGTTTACTCAATACAATCCGTACTCACCCGGGAATCCGAAAGGACTATATACCCAACAACTGGCGACGAGGATGGGATTCCTGGGTGAGAAGAAACAACTCGGAAACAGCAAGTGAGCAAAGTTCAAAAGTGAAACATAGGCAGCCATTGCTGTGGCAGTTGAACATTCAAAAAGTGAACATTCCGTTCGTCGAAAATACAAGTTCTGAAGTGGAAATTCGTAACTCAAGTCATCAATCACACTACAATTCAGATAAGTGGCATTTTAATTCAAGAAAATGGCTACATTAGGCGTGATTGAAGAATTCGACGTGAGTCAACCGCAGTCGTGGGACGCTTACGCTGAACGACTAGCGTTTTATATGCAAGCGAATGGAATCGAGGAAGTCGGTAAGAAGAGAGCCGTATTCTTAACTGTTTGTGGGGCAAAGACGTACGCCGTTGTTCGTTCTCTTGTGTCGCCGGAAGCTCCGTCAACACATTTCGCGCCGCAACCATTCGAAATATTTCAACGGTTCCAATTCCACCGTCGAAATCAACTTGCGGACGAAACTGTTAATACGTATATCGCCGAACTTCGCCGTTTAGCTGAACATTGCAATTTTGGCGCTACGCTAGACCTGACGTTGCGAGATAGACTTGTCTGCGGTATCCGAGACGAAGCTCTACAACGCCGGTTGCTCGCCGAATCTGCTTTAACCTTCGCGCAAGCACAGGAAAAAGCTTTAGCAGCCGAAGCTGCTACCCGACATACGAAAGAAATCCGAGGTGCTGGTACTATAAATGCAAATCTAGTCAACACGGATCCTCCGAAATACGAAAACCGACGCCAACGGTCGAACAAAGTGTTCCGCTAAGCCACAAGGACAGAATTCAATCGGAGCTTGTGCAAGTTGTGGTGGTAGTCATCATCGTGATAATTGCAAATTTCGAAGTGCTGAGTGTCGCCGTTGCAAGAAAAAGGGACACATCGAGCGTGTTTGTCGTTCGAAGCCTGCGGAGAATTCGCAAGGGGACCGTGGAAGTTTTTCTCGTCGCCCACCGCCGACTCCAAAGGATAAGAAGCCTTCCAAGACGAGTGTATACAACCTCCAGCGTATCCAGACGTGCGAAATATCGTCCACTGCGAACGAAATCAAGACCGTCGTGCGAGTAAATTGAGTATCAATTGAAATGGACGTGGATTCTGGTGCGAAAGTTTCAATCATAGACCTGGAAACTTGTCGACGGATCTACGGTAACAAATTACCTCATTTTAAGAAGTCGCCGTATATTCTTCGCGACTACAACCAGCGAACTGTGGAGATTGTAGGCATGTTGGATGTCCCAGTCTGCTACGGAAAATTCAATGGAAAGTTGCCACTACTAATCTCGAAGAAGGAAAGGAGAAGTCTTCTGGGATTGAGTTGGTTTACTGTTCTGGGAATTAAACTCGACGGTATTCTACGCGTGAGTTCGACGTCGCCAGAGGCAGTGTTGCCAGAGTTTCCCGACGTTTTCAGTGAGGAACTGGGGGCATACAAAGGACCGCCGGTAATGCTACGATTGGATCCGATGGTTAATCCTATCCGACTCAAGGCTCGGAAATTGCCCTTCGCGCTTATTCCGAAGGTGGATGTGGCAATCGACCGACTGATATATCAAGGAGTTCTTGAAGCAGTCGCCGACTCCGAATGGGCTACTCCAGTAGTCCCTATTCTGAAACCCGATGGTACTATTCGTCTATGCGGAGATTACAAATGCACGATTAATAAGGCTCTTCGACAAGATCCGTATCGAGTACCTGCCGTCAACCGACTCCTCGCCGAATTCGCAGGAGGTCGTCACTTCGCAAAACTGGACTTGTCGCAAGCGTATTTACAACTCGCCGTCGATGATGCATCCGCAATGGCCCAGACCATTGTCACTCACCGAGGCGCATTCAAGTGCAAGAGGTTGCAATTCGGGGTTTCCACCGCACCAGGCATCTTTCAACGATTCATCGAAACGTTGCTGGCTGGGATTCCCGGAGTCATTCCATACTTTGATGACGTGCTAATCAAGGGTGCTACGCCGGAAGAACTCGCAGGAAACTTACGCGAGGTGCTTCTACGATTTTCTGATTCTGGCATTCGAGCGAATCGAGAAAAATGCATCGTCGGGACTACAAGCGTTACATTCCTGGGTTATCTGGTTGATAAGAACGGCGTGAGACCTACTACAGACAAGGTCGACGCTATCCACAACGCGCCGAGACCTAAATGCAAAGAGGAATTGCAAGCATTCCTGGGGTTGCTGAATTTTTACCACGTCTTCCTTCGTAACAAGGCCGACATCGCGGAGCCACTGCATCGCCTACTGGACAAGGGAGCGCCGTGGAAGTGGACTCAAATTCATGACACCGCATTCACGGGGGTTAAGAAGCTGCTGTCATCGAACACTCTTCTCGTCCACTTTGACCCCAAGAAGCCCATCATATTGACGTGTGATGCTTCACAGTACGGTACCGGAGCTGTGTTGGGACACCAGTTGGCACCGGAAGTGGAGGCACCCGTCGCTTTTCATTCAGCGACGATGAACGATACCGAGCGTCGTTACGCCCAAATCGACAAGGAAGCACTTGCGATTATACGTGGCGTTAAAAAATTCCACGATTACTTATATGGTCAGACATTCGAGATCCGGACGGACCACAAGCCGCTGCTTGGTTTGTTGGCTAAAGACAAGCCTACTCCGGATATGCTATCGCCACGCATGCAGCGATGGAGTCTTTTGCTGGGAGCTTATGACTACAAGCTGGTCTACAAGCCGGGGAAGACCATTGGCCATGCTGACGGATTGAGCCGATTACCTCTACCCACCGACGAACTCGAAGTTCCGCCGCCGTGTGAGGTCCTCTTGCTTGAGGCATTGGACAAGCCGCCGCTTACAGCTTCGGAGATTGCGAAAATGACGTCGAAGGACCCGCTCCTGTCGCGTGTCCTCAACTGGGTGTGGAGGGGATGGCCTGCCGGGAAGTTGGGCGACGAATTCACGCCATTCATCCGGCGTCAACATGAATTATCAGCTCATAAAGGATGCCTGCTATGGGGTTGCCGCGTCGTTATTCCGAGCGAAGCAAGGCAGCACATTCTTGAGACGTTGCACGATTCTCATCAAGGCATCGTCAAGACTAAGGCACTAGCCAGGAGCTACGTTTGGTGGCCGAGCA
Organism: Eucriotettix oculatus; assembly: GCA_034510155.1. Classification (NCBI taxonomy): domain Eukaryota; kingdom Metazoa; phylum Arthropoda; class Insecta; order Orthoptera; family Tetrigidae; genus Eucriotettix; species Eucriotettix oculatus. The sequence goes on along the minus strand of CM067376.1, from coordinate 126,540,448 downwards.
TCGACTCGCAGATCGAGGACGTCGTCAACAGATGTGAGACGTGCCAGTTAACTCGTCATGCACCACCGAAAGCACCTGTTTTCCCATGGGAATGTACTAAGAAGCCGTGGTCTCGACTTCACATCGATCACGCTGGCCCATATCAAGGTTGCATACTTCTTCTAGTCGTCGATTCGTATTCCAAATGGCTGGAAGTGATTCGAGTAAAATCGACAGACGCTATTTCGACAATTCAAGCACTACGACCATTGTTCGCTACGCATGGTATTCCTGACACCATCGTGTCCGACAATGGAACTGGCTTCACCTGCGCCGAGTTCCAGGAGTTCGCCAGTAATAATGGTATTCACCATATGACCGTCGCTCCCAAGCATGCGTCTTCGAACGGACAAGTTGAGCGAATGGTTCAGACTGCGAAGGATTCGCTGAAGCGAATCATTGTTGGAAAGTGGCTGCTAGCCCAGCATTCTACTCCAAACGCCACTACAGGCACGTGCCCCGCCGAACTTCTAATGGGACGTCGCCTCAAGACCTGCTTAGACCGTCTGCACCCCGACTTCTCAGCGGAAATGTAGTCAAAGCAAGAACAACTCCAAGCAGATGCCAGAGCCAATCCACGACTCCGAGTCTTCGCGCCGTTAGACCAAGTCTACGCGAAGGGCTTTGGAAACTATCCGAAGTGGGTTCCGGCAACAGTCATCGAGGTCACCGGTCCAGTATCCTACCGCGTGCAGACCCCTGATGGACAAATCTGGCGTCGTCACGTCGATCAACTCCGTCGACGTATCAATGGTACAGATCCGACCAACAGTGATGAACCCGAAAAGGACTCCGAGATTCAACCCGAGTCCGAGATTTATCCGACTGGGACCATGGCCGCCGCAGCTGATCCAGAGGAACCACCTGCGGGAAACCATGAACCACCTGATGCAACTTCAATCCAGGATTCGTCAGGAACGCCGATCCGCAGTCCGTCGACTCCTGGGACCCAAGCAAGGGCGAGGACCTTGCCTGCGAGGAATCGTCGTCCTCCACCCTACTTATCGGACTACGAAACTTAGGGGGGAGGAATGTTGTGTATGTTCGTTAGTGCGTTTCGTTAGTGGCGTCGCCTCCAGAAGGCGCCACCGGGCTGACAATTCGAATGTGCAAACAGTCGTTACTCAGAATGCATCCATACAAGTCGTGTCATGTTATGCTAAATAAAGTGCTAATCTAAAGTAGATACTGTTTACTCAATACAATCCGTACTCACCCGGGAATCCGAAAGGACTATATACGCAACAATTCCCTTCGGTGCTTATGATTTTAATACATAATTATCTTATCTATGGTACAATTTAAACAAATAGATTTAAAAGAAAATGCAAATCATATTTCATGCTGATGCCTGTGGGAGTTTTATTTTCCCAGATTCACTGTAGGGCACACCTGACTATGTTGGGAATGCCTCAGAATTTCTCTATTTGTTTCAAGACTCTTACATGCCCAGGCACCTTAACCTGTTTTACGAGGTGTATGTACTGGGGTTGAAGACTTTGGGCATATGGTAAGAGTTGTCTGCTGATCACATTGGATCAGCCAGCCAACTGCCTCCTAAAACTGGTGAGACATGTAGAAGGGTATTCTGCGACCCCACAGCAAACTCGTCTCCCGTCATTTGGATGGGTGTGAGAATAGAACCCGATTGCCCCACCTACCTGTTGCAGGCTTTCTAGGGTTATCCCTGCATCTCCTTTAGGTGAAACACCTTAAACTGTAGCCCGAGGACCCTAGTCAACCCTTGGCTACCTTACTCTACCTTCCACATCCCTTCTTTTCGATTCCCTTCTTATGTCATTAAAGAGGATTTGCCTATTGACCTCATGTCTCATGAGGAACATGAAGGGCAGTTTTGGAGTTTTGTTGGGGAGGGAAGATGTCCAGTTACACAGTGCTGACTGATAAAGGGAGAATGTGTAATTATACAATGTTGAAGCACATATTACCGTTAGAGTAAAATTAAACTAGGCAAATTTAAATTTTATTGCTGAGAGGTACATCATTTAACTTCTATAAGGTCACTTCAATAATAAATGTCTTCATTTGGTAAATAAATTAATACGTTGATTAAATTCAGTTTATTTTAATTTTTATTAAATCCTTTAGTACAATTCCCAACCAACAAACTTTGATTACAACCCTATTACTTAAGATAAACTAATTACCTTCCTATGCTGATGTGTAAAACTTACAAAATAAGAGAAGCTATAAAATTGATCCAATAATTTTATGATGATGTGATAGGTGTTGTTTTATTTATTGATTTCCTTCATTTGATAAAAATATTATCTCATTGAAGTCTGTCTTTTTGAAGAGGTGCAGTATTTTGGCAAGTTTATAACAAAGTTGTCAACATATATATTTTGTATATATCAAAATTGGTAAAAGTAATGCCCTGAAATTGTTTCAGACAAGTTGAAGTCAGAAATGATAACTGATGTATTTGCACGAGTGATGAGAGAAAACAATAAAACACCCAGACCTCCTCCAGGAAAGTGAGTTCTTTATATTTCTTCCTCATAATAAAATATTAGATGTTATTTTTAATATAATAGAATTTTATGATATTTGGATGTATTCATTATGTATTGTGTGAGGAATAAAATTCAACGAATGGTCACAGTTTTTCCAGATTTCTGTTCACTTCCCAATCATAAAATAAATAAGCTTCATGTTAATGAGAATTTTTGCCTTCAATTTTACTAATTGCATCTACATCTTAGTGATGAGAGCTCCAATGGACGGTGTTTAAAGAAGGCAACTGAAAGTTATTTCTGTGATAATATATGAACACTGACCATAAATTATACACAATGTCTAAATCCAAATATTTTCTCTTCATATTTCTGTATTTGTGAATGAGAGCATGGAAAATGTGTTAATAAATATAATTGTAATTTTTTTATAATCCTGCATTGAAAATCATATATAAAAGGAATAATATTTAATTGGATGTGCCTTGGAAAACTTTTAGTTGGTGTACCCTTACTGTCCAGTGGCAATATTGCATTTTCATAAAAACAATAGTTAAATATTATTAAAATGATCACAAATATTTTACTGTCATATTAGAAGTAATAATAACATTTATATAACTATTATTTGATTATGATAACATATGGTAATGTTAACAGTTGAATATCTATCATCTTAAAAGTATTATACTTTCCTTGAGAGGAAATTGATTCAACTGTTAGAAATCAATGTTTTGTAGTGTTAGACACAGAGTGTGTTTATTTAAATTTACCAATTCACATCATATGAAAGAGTTGTTTTGGATTAAATGTTAATATTAAGATTTTTTGTTTATTTCATATAAAAACTTTTATCTTAAGATTATTAGTTTGGTACAATAATTGTTCTAGTATATACAAGATTAAAATAATAAGTTTATAAAATTATAATAATGTATATAACTGTCATGTAAACTTTTTGATTTTGGTTTGGGTGATTGGGGAGGGAGGAGGTGATGGCAATTTGATTGACTCAACACTTTTTGCGCTCACAGTCTCTTTGTCCAATTGATCCATGTTGTTGGTTGGTTGCTTGGTGAAGAAGTGGGTAAGTGAGTTGAATATACTGATTTGTTGTTATGCTGCTCGTCTTATGGATGGGCTGCTCCATTCATAATTGAAGGTTATTGATACCGAGATGTGATGAGACAATGCCTTGTTCATTTTCAACATCAACCATTGTGGTGGTACATTGATGTGGGTAGGCCCTTGCTGCAGAAGATATGGTTCTCAATGAATAATAATATCAGATTATTCTTTTTGTTTAGATTCTTAGCGATGAGATGAGGTTCCGAAGGTGTATGGTTATAACTACCTAGGTAGCTGTCTAAGGCCAATGGGAAGTAAACAATTGCATGCTCGGCTTGTTGCAAAGTTAGATGCATTGCATTGCACAGCCAGGGATGAAGTTAATATTAAGAATTTGACATCTTCCTGTGCTTAAATTATCTGTCATCTATAGCTATCAATTTCTACTGTCATTTTCTCTCAAAATTATTATTTACAGACACTTTTTTATATAATCAAAGAAAATTTGTTTGAGAAGTGTTTATAAGTTATTGCATATTTAATTTTTATGTTTTTAATTACAAAATTGTCATCTACAAATATATATTATCAATTTATTTTTCTTTGATTAGAAAAATACTATTGTTTTAGACATTGTATAACATAGGAATGCATTTGATTAAATATAAATACTTTAATTAAAGCGCATTCTTTAGTATGAAAAACAAAAGCTATGATCACTTGCGGCTGGTACATGTGTTATAGTACATTACTTAATATAGGAAGAATTATTGACTTCGTAATTTTAAGAACTTTTATAATAATAATATTATAAGTGTGTTAATTTCTCCTCGGATTTCGAAGACTTAAACATTCAGGCCTAGTCCCATCCTCTAAATCCGCACATCTAGCCATGCCTTGTTCTATCCTCACTATAGCTCACATTTCCTGTATGGAATGAGAAATTCGAAGGCATAGTGTTTCACTTCCCTGTACCACACAGTAAGCTCAACAAGCTACGAAACCAAGTAGCACGAAGAATCAGCCATGTTGTATCAGGCGGTATCGCAATCAGAGAAATCTTAATAAATTCCAATTAGAATTAGAATTTTTATTTTAAATTTGTTTATATTTTCAAAACAAAAATAAAAGTAATTTTTTGTACGACATAAAAGTTACAATCGTCATTTTAAACAAAAATATTAAGGGTCGGCATTTTGAAAACTTTCGTCATACCGCGAAAACTAAAGCAGGATCCAACATAAAATATTACCAAAATGTGAGCCTTATTCCTAAAATTAAATTTATTTAAAACTAGCTGGGGATTCGACATTGACCGGCTATTTATTTATATTATCCCGGTACATTATTTAATTCCTGGCCAACACATGACTAAACCGGCATCTAAAACGTCATAATATGAACCCCAAATATACTCCCAGTACAATAACAGGACTAAATATATTTTCAGTACTTCAACACAGTAAAATTTATTTCCCACTTAAGGGATGAATTGTTACTTAAATTGCATATTAAAGGTCATAATGTAACACCGCGACTCCCTTTACACCGGTTTCTACACAAAGTCAATAAAATACATTTGTTTTTATATTACTCATTTCCACTTCCACCCCTCATATGCTGCAAGGGGTTGAAATTATACACAAAGATTGTTTGGGAAAACACTATAAAAGTAATTGGCCTCAAGAATTCTTTCTCGACTCAAATATGAGCCTTTAGTATATATAAAAATTCTACCAATACCATGCCTTCCTCTAGAGGAGTCATTCGGAAGCTATACGCCGTCTGTTTTTTCTTCGGGAGCCGTGATAGATCTCGCTTAAGAACTTTCACATTCCGTTTGCCTTCAAACGTGGCTTACGCTCTTCTTCAGTCCCATTTCCTCGAATATTATGAACTGGACTTGTGTTACACGTACGCCAACCAAAATTTTGACGCATCACTGGTGGCTTTTTCTTATCACTACTAATAAACAACACGATGATAAACCTCAAAACAAAACAAAAAAAGTTTTGCTGTTGCAAAAGAAACGGTATTTATGATGGGTTTTCTTGGGTTTTCCCTGCTTCTCTTTAGGTGAAATACCGAGTAGAATCCTTAAACTATAGTCTGGGGGCTCTAGTCAAACCTTGGCTACCTTGCTCTACCTTCCACATGCCCCCTTTTCAAATTTCCTTCCTATGCTATTACAGGGGTGTTGACTGTTTCCCACATTTAACCCCCCCCCCAAAAGTAAGTAGAGACGCGCTAAATTTTTGCGGTAGTGTATTTAAATATTAAAAACTGCCCATCAACATGGTAATATAAATGGGCAGGCGATTTAAAAAAACTTGAAAAATTTCGCTTTTTTGTGTTACAGTTTACTGGTAACTAGAAATAAAAAATAACACTGAACTTCGGACGCTAGCATCCCAGCTTTGTATTCTTCCGCTTCAGTTTTTGACTAGATAGATCACCAGCACCATTAGTGACATTTATTCTTTTTTTAAAAAAAAATCTGTTTCTTTTATTCCAATGCTTATTTTTGCTTTTATACTGTAGAGAAGAGGTCAACATAAAACAGTTTTACAATCACAGTGAGTTATAAATTAGGAACACATTTTCATTGTTACAAGTAGACTAACAGTAATGAAAATTGCATCACATGTATTTATACTGACATATGGAACCTTATAGTTTTACCATTAACAAACCGCGCAACGGAATAATTTGTATCCTTTCGTAGCACTGCTCGAAGTCCGAAAAGGATTGTCGAAAAGACTTCAATACACTTAATATTCTTATGACCTTTGATGGCCGTCTTAACCGTTCTGTGCAACCGCTCCAGTTTTCCATTAGATTGATTGTGGTATGCTGGATCTCTCCAAATACTATTGCCAAACTTTTGAACAAGGACGATTCGATTGTTTTCCACGATCTGTAATTAATTGCACCGGGGTTCCGAATCTGACGATCAATTGCTGGAAGAATATTCTGGCTACCGTTTCCGCAGTGATGTTATTAGTAGGTACAACCACCATCCAACCCTTGGCTACCTTGCCCTACCTTCCGCATCCCCCCTTTTCAATTCCCTTCCTATGCCATTAAAGGGGAGTTGCCTGTTTCAGTATCACCCTCATGTAACCTGTTAACAAAAACTAATAATAATAATTTTTGTTGGTTTATATAAATCAAGATATGATATTTATTTAAAAAATCAGCACCTATGATTCCTTTATCAACTTTCGTAACAACTTTCTTAATCCGAGGTCCAGTGCCAGCATTTCGTATAAGGGCTATCATCTGTTTTACTCTGTTAAGGGATATTTAAAACATCCACTCCGCTACCTACCAAAAATATTTGTCTGGTTTTTTGTCGCTGGTAAATAAATTTGCGACTTTCCGGTTTTTCTTCAACAGCCGCTAACTGTTGGATTTTTCCGTATTCCACTGGCAAGGCTGCTTAAATTTTTCTGACCCGCATTTACTACCAAAACTGAAATGAAAGTAGCAGAATTTGCCATTCGAATTGTACGTGTTACTTCCAACTCTACTAGAGCTCCTACCACGGCCTCTGCTTAGTTGTCACCAAGGCTTCTATTCGTTTCTCCAATTCGGAAATCCTCTGAATTACGTCAGATTCAAGAGCTCTAGTTGTCGCATAAATTTCTCTGGCGCGGTTTCATTTCGACAATTATGTCTACCATTGCACCTAAGCTGTCCAGATTTTCGTCACTAATTATAAGTATATTTTTAACACAGTCCGGCATTTTTTTTTGTCCACAATGTACGGAACACATTCTCCGTTACATCTTCGCCCGCCAAAGTATTCATTCGACGGAAGAGTTAGATGGGTTTATGATCTTCTAGCTCGAATGTTGTAACTAAACGTTTTATGCGTTTATTCTTACTTTCCCGAAATATATTTAAAAGTCTTTTCTTAACTCCCGTGTACTTATCTGTTGTTTCGGACTCAACGCGTAATATAGTTGTTCATAAACTGAGCTTCTACTTGATAAAACCATATTTCAGGCTTGTCGAGCCAAAAAGGTGGTATTCCTACACTCGCCACATCGGCTCCGAGAACTCGCTGTAGCCTGGCTTCCGATGCATCCTTGGGATCCTGCATGTTTCTCATTTTAAATCCAAGTGATTCGGTTATAATATTATATAAAACATTCTAATTCACGTCACTGCTCACCAATATTTAGGTGTTCTGTATTATATATTTCACAGTTATTACAATAAATTATACATTCTGCTTGCACGTGGCACTGAAACAAACTCCGCTATAAATTCATAACATGCTCTATCTCGAAAGAACTTAATTTAAATGTCTCCAGTCCAAAGATTTTAACTAACATCAAATCTTTCAGTGTTTCTACTTTTAACAGTTTTTATTCTGTTCACCAATTAAAACACTCTTTCAGTTGCAGCACTTCATGATTCTTGAAAAAGTGGTAAAAACTAAGTGTCAATTCACTTCCTGTGCTATTAAAGTGGAGTTTCCTGTTTCCAGATCACCCTCATGTAACCTGTTACCCCTGCACCCTCCCCAAATCCATCATTTTTCAGATATTTAGCTTCACATTATCCCATTTTTCTATCATTTCAGAAGAAACAAACTGTCTGGGGTTAGTTCTTTCATCAAACAATATATTATAATTCAAAGAGAGATGGAGGATTAGAGACAGAGGGAGGGGGGGAATGGAGGAAGAGGTAGAGAGTTGGGGAGAGGGAGATGGTGGATCTGGGAATGAGGGGGGCAGGTAGCAAGAGAGAGGGAAAAGTGGAGGAGAAGTAAAGAGATTGAGAGGGTGGTGTGGTGTTTATAATTGTTAATATTAATAAAAAGTAGATATTAAAATAAAAAAAATTAATGCATTTAAATTTAAGCATTGATGCCTTATAAGAGCATTAACAGTGAAGTGTAAATACATATAAGTATGTATCTGTTTACAGATGGCGAAAAATTCTCGAGAAGCCTGTATTTAAACATAATATGTCTGGACAAGATGCCGTGAAGCAGTATCAGCGGCTTGTTACATACAGGCGTCAGAAACGTGGGGAGAAAATAGCATGCACACTGAGGCGCCTAAAGAAACAACAACAAAAGAGAAATGTTGTTCCCTCAAGATACTTACAATTTCCTGTGAGTTATATCAGCACAATCTGATTCCCAAAATATGAACAATAAGTAACTACACATCTTGCGAGACTATTTATATTCACATTCAAAGCTCTAGTACTCATTGACAACACAAAAACCAGTTCCATGTGGTAGTTGTTATAAGAAAACAGTATCATCAACTTTTTTCTTGCAATAGGATAATAAATAGACTGCCTGGAAAACCTGTCAGCAATAAAAAAAGTTGTTAAACACTACTATTTTCCATAATAAGATAAATAAATAAATGGTTTACTCATGAAAAAATTATTATTGGAAGAGAAGATTGTGTACAAAATTATTATAATTGTTACACACAAAGACATCCTAGATGGGGATGAAATGTTGTTGGATATTGTTTATAATAGTTTTCTGATTCAATGCCATTTCTTTATTTCTACTACTATTTTTTATTCCAAACAGAAATTTGTTTGTGTTATTGATTAAGAGATGTTAATGTTAGTTTCTATTTTTCTCAATACAACTGTTTATGCATACATAATGACATGCTTTATTGCCAGAAAATCATTCTACAATTCTTTCAGGTTGTTTTCTATGAGCATAAACAATCTCAATTCTGTTTTCAGGTAAATCCCATTCCCTAACAACTCTTGTAATAGATAGACAGCTGATTCAGTCATCAGTCCAAGCAGGACCTTCACCTCCTGCAACAACTTCCTCTATCTTGACCTGTCCAAGGATACTTCCTTCCATCCTTCTTAATCCACCTGTGCATCATTCCACCATCTCAACCTCGGTCTTCCCCTTGTTCTTACTCTATCCACTAGTCCAAATACTACCAGCTTAATCTTTTCTCTCTTCCCTCATTCTATTATCAAGTCCCAACCATCCTACTCTACATATTCTTATATATGTAACAATGTCCATGTATTGATACATTTCTTTCAGTTCATCATTGTATCTTATTCTCCATTGTCCATCAATATTAATACCTCCATGTATCCGTAGTATTTTTATTTCAGATATGATTCTGCCCGATACACTATTATGGGTCTTATTAGTGTCATATACAGCTTTATTTTTGCTTTCCTGGAGACAATTTTACTTTTTAGGAGAGGAAGTAGGGCATAGTAGGCTCTATTGGCATTTGTTATTCTCCTTATAATTTCAAATTCAATTTCATTTTTAGATGTGAACAAGCTCCCCAAATAAATAAATTCTTTTTCAATTTTAAAATTGTATTGACCTATACTCATTGTTTCTACTTTTCCTCATTCCGTCCTTGCCACTGTCATAAATTGTATTTCAGTTTCATTAATCTTCAATCCCAATTTTCTATTCTTAAGAAGCTTTCCTTCATATAATCCATTTGCCTTCCTGATATCACGATATTGTCTGCATACACCAAGACTTGTAAGTTCTATATAAAAACATTCCTCACACCTCCAGGTTGGCTTTTTATATCACCATCTCCAATGCTATTAAATAATAGTTAGGATATACTGTCTCCTTATCTAAGGCCTGTTTCCAGTTGTATTTCCTCTGAGATATTCATGCCTATTTTAACCCTTGACGCACATTTTTGTTTGCTATTTTGCTTAGCTCTACTAACTTTTTGAGTATTCCCATTTCATGCTTATCATCCCATAGTCTTTCCTCCCAAATACAATAATAGGCTGCTGTGAAATCAATGAATAGATGATATGTCACGATGTTTCTTTCCCAGCACTTTTCAAGCAATTGTCTCATGCTACATATTTGTTCTGATGTAAATCACCCTGATCTAAAAGGTACTCTCCAATGATTTCTCCTTCATAAGTCTTAAGGCAGGAACATAATATGATTCAATAACATGGTAATTAAAAAACAATCCACTTTGATTATAACTTACCATGCTCCCTTGTTTGTAAATACCAGCCAGGTGTATTCTGGGTCTAAGAGTACACAGTTAGCAAAAAATGTTTTACAGGCCTTGGTAAGAAAATCCATGAATTCATATTATATCATACTTCTAGAGAATATTTCTCTCTGTACATTTATTTTAATATTTTTTTTGTGAAAACTATATACAACTAATATGACTGTTTTTCAGATGTCTCTTGAAGGTGATACTCAAATGGAAGCTACAGGTCCAGAAAACAAATATACTGAGGTGAAATGTAAATTGTCATGTAAGGTACATTTAAGAATTTCATTCTAAAATTTAAATAAATTAAGAATTGTGTTACATAATTCTTTTTCATTTTGTGTTTCATTTTTCTCTAGAAACGAAAAAAAAGGAGGTTAAACAAAGTATCTTCAAGTGGGGAGCCAAAAAACAAGGAAAGAAATATGGTAATGAAATATAGAGAATAGCTCATCAATTAAGTATCAACTAGTATTATTTAACATGCTGCATTCTAAAGAATTCAAGAAAAGGAAAAAAGAACAAGTCAATCATTTAATATTTTTTTTGTACCTTCATCTTCTCCCATATCATAATTGTGTGGTAATTAATGAATAGATAATCCAAACATTATTGTGTTATTTGGGGATAGTGATGAATAATGACATTGGCATCTGACATGGGCAAAAGAATGTTCATGATGGTGTGTACTTAAATCAATATAATGGCCAGTTTTTGCTTCCCACCAGGAGATAATTTATTGGTGATAGGGCACAATAGTGTGGGTGGAAGAATGTACAGACACTCGAATCACTTGAAATGGTTGTAGCACAAAAATGAAACAGTTCTGGATTTGGATTCCTGTTCAAATCATGATCTACTCAGTCCTCTGTACAATCTCTAAAACAAGTTAGAAGAATTTTTTGGTATTCTGTTTATACAGAGTGTCACATATATTGGTATAACTTTAAAGAAAGGAAGGGTACATCAAAGGGTTTTAGAACTGCAGAGCAACCCATGACTGAATATACAACGGGGAAAGTGGTATCAAAATTACAATAAATGAAGAAACAGAAGACAGATTACCAATAATATCTATTACTCATAAACATTACATTTTCATGTGATTCAGTAAGACATTGTTTTGACTGATCTATGTAGAGTGCAGGGTAAAGCATGCAATTTACCTGGTCAATAGTGTGGAGAGAGGGGCACGATTTTGTAGGTGGCTATTTGTGAGGGATTTTAGATGAATGTAGCAAGTTGAAGATAGGTTAGACATAATATCTAATCCTACTGCAAGGTGTGTGAGGTATTAAAAAAATTATTATTTTTTATTTTGAAGGGCATGAATGGGCCTTTCAAATAAAAAAATAATTTTGTTAATACTTCACACAGCTCTTATATTCCATTTCAACATTGACCTGTCCTGTTTGAAAAACCCCATATATTTTACCATCATTTTTAAATGTTTAAAACATAATTTAATATTGAAATACAGAATAACTTTAGCAAATAGAGATATACACATTCAAACAATGAAATCAAACTATTATAAGTTTGTGCTGTAATATGTTTTTTACGTGATGCCTATGATCAATGGTAAAATTTAAAATAATTAGGTATTTCTTGATCAATTTCCATATTACTTGTACAAACTTGTACAAAGACACAAAATATCTAATACTTCTATATATTTACTTACATACTAAATAAATAAATAAGATAAAAATATAAATTAACATAATAAAAACAGTAAAATTTAGTAATAATACTGATGAGAATTGAAAACTAACTTAGTAATGGGATTACAAACTATACTTATTTATAATATTTTGAAAAGTGAGAACACACATTAATATGAACATTGAATGATTACTTAATGATTAGTGTGTTGGTCTTATTAATTTTCACAAAATTGTATTAATATAAACTTTCTGATAAACAAATGCAAAAAAGTAAGAAAACATATTGTAACATGTATAGTTACAGCCCCATTCGGTGTCCACATGTTAGGGAGCTGCAAATGGCTGGCGTTGCGTGGGATTTTACAGACCTGTGATTGGTTCATGACAGAGCTGTGCGGCTGGAAAACGACCCCCTGCTACAATATATATCATATAGATCAATAACATTGCAAAAAAGAAGGATTAGAACCTATGTACTAGAATACTTAACATAATACTTCAAGTTTCCTAAAAAGTAAAATGAATTTCTCACAAAAACTTATAAACAGTCACAGAAAGGAACCTTTCACAACATTTTTTGATGTACATATATTTGAGCAAAAATTGGCATAAAAACATGTGGACATAAGAGAAAAACATTAATACTTCACAAATTCTACAATTGCAATATGTTTTTTTTTATATCAAATGAAAACATTTGCTCATAAATTACAAGAATACAAAGTCACAGAAATAAAATAAAAACATGTTGACATTTATGTTTTATATCAAAGTTGACATAAACATGAATATTTGGACTCACAAGTGCCTGAATACAAATAACATTTGAAAATAGTATATGCTTAAACAGATTATAATATCTATAGATGAAATTTTATCTAGTGAAATTTAGTGATGACAATAAATAGAAACTCGACATAATATAAAGTATATAAGACTTTGTTCAAAAGTAATATATGCAAGCCTCCACCTTTCTGTCTTTCTTTTTCTGTAACTAATATTTTCATTTGTCAAAGAAATTTAAAAGTTATTTTTTATTGAGTAATTATATATATGAAAGCTGTTTACAATAAATGATCTTTTAACAAAAGTTTTCATTAACCCTAGCATATTTAATATATTATTTCCATAGGTACAAAGTACGAAACTGAAAGAAAATACAAGAAAAAGGCAGCCTACAATAAATAAGACAGAGCTTTCAAAAGAGGTAATAAAAATTAATTAATTTAGTAGCATTCTCTTTTGTATCTGAGTATTCAGGAATTTGTAAAATAGTTTCAGTATATTTTTTATCAAATGGGTGATATAGTTTTTTATTTATAAAGGAAATATGTAATATTTTCTAGGTAGAGAACAAAACGTCCCAGCAGGATCTCCATGCAGCTTCAGTTGATGATAAACAACTCAAAAAGGTAACACTCTGAGAGTGAAGTTGTAGAATTACCATTTTCTATTAAAATTGAAAGTTCAATCGATCCAATATTATTTAGAGACCAGATGTGCAATGGTTACATTTTTTCACATAAACTTCAAGTATTGTTTGTAAGCTTCTGTGAACCCATAAAAGCAGGCATACAATTTTATTCATAGCATTGATTTGTTTCATCTGGAAAAATTTGCAGATGATCAGCACCGTAACTCATCATTATTCAAACATTGTTACATCTTGTAAACATGTTTCTATTTCAAGTACATAATGATTTAGAAATGATCTTCTAGTGCTAAGTAATGCACTGTTATCACATATAACTAATAATTTGAAATTTTCTGTCTCTCTTTCCTGTCCTTATTATATATATATATATATATAGTGATCAGCTAGCACTGGAAATGTCTTCTTAACTTTCTGATGAAGTGGACAGTGCCTCCAAAAATTTAAAGAACTCCAAACATCACAAGATACCTACCATCTATGAAACTCAGGTGTCACCTACTTTCTATCTCTCTTTCCTTTCTTTTTAATTGTTTTAATTAACATGATATTTGATTTCATATATATATATAGGATATTTGTATGTGAGCAAGGATAAAAAATGAGGGAGAAAGATGGAAATACACTTTGAATTGTCTTCGATGAACCAGCAACGTAGCCTAATAGTCAAGGCACTGCAGCTACAATGATGTGACAATACAAGTTTGAGTCCCAGCAGTGCCATATACTTTGTCTTTCTTTCTTCTTTCATTCCTCTCTAATCATAACATATGTCTTACTCTGAGCATAATCTATGCTGAACATATGATTAAGAGTGTAATTCCCATCTTTCTCCCTCATTTTCTATCCATACTCACTATCCAAATATCCAATGTGTGTGACTGTCACATTTCATTAATATATTTATAAAAAATTAATGACAGGAAATAGAGACAGAAAGTTAGTGACTTATATGTAGTTCACAGATGGCAGGCAGCATGTAGGATTTCAGATACTTGAAGATTTGGAGGCACCACCCCACTCATCAGAACATTTCAACCCTAAATTCTGACCAGGCTATATTTCCTTTTGAGGGGTTGTTCAGTAGTTAATGAAGCACTTCTGGGCTGATGAAAATCTGTGTTTTACACATATAACTTCCAAGTGACATTTTCTGTTAACATATGGTCTGGTATGTTCTTCTTGCCATTCAAGTATTTGTTTGATGGAACCAGCGAGGTGTGTGGAGCATTTTTCATATTCTATTTCTCAGTTACATCAGCCATCTTGAAAAATAGCTGGTATTGTAACAATGAATAACCATTTGTGCCCAATAGCACAACTTAATGTCAGGCTGCAAACTTTCGGAATGACCCTCATAAAACTTAGTAATTATGTTAAACTCATTTCTTTCATTACCAATTCCAGTAATGTATACTATATAAAATATAAAAATTAGATAATCACATTTTGCAAGGGATACTGTCTGCTTGAAAAATTTAACTGATGTGAAGACCCTTTATTTTACAGAGGTTATAGAGTCATATATTAGTAGTGATAAAATTTTAGCATTAAAAATATTTTAAGAGTTTTATTCTAAAAACTGCTCTATAACAAATACCTGTTTTCATACATGATGTATATTTCTGCTTTTTTAAAATAGGAAGCTCTCAGCAAGTCTCTTCCTATTCCACACTGGCGCAGTTGCTTATCTAACAGGAAACCTATTCAGGAAGCCTCATCAGTTGGACTTCTGCTTCAAATTGCAAACAGTCCTCAGTCTAGTGAACCTCTTATGATCTCAAAACCATTACAAATAAACACAGAAACATCATCAGCAGCTATGATTAAAAAGAAGGCCCAAAGTCAGTCTGACATTTGCAAAACTTCACATGTTGTAGGAGGACATAAAAGATTAACAAAAGTGTGTTCAATCAAGAAACTAAATGTGATAAATGAATTAAGGCAAAAAAAGCATAAAATAAAATTAATTTATCCCTCCTCAATGACAGTGATACCAAGAGAAAATGAAAGACATACCCCAGAAGCACATACAAAATCTGAATTGCAGCCAGATGTGTTCAGTATTCTCCATGATTTTCATAAAAGGCTAACAGCAAACCAACCAGTTCAAAACCTTTTTCCAAAGAAACTGTTGACACAGGCAAGTACTCATGTGCCTCGTGATCCTACTTTTGTATCAAAGTTTTTAAACAGCAAAAATGGCAGTCTTATTTGGAGGTCTCACTCTTTTAACAATGAAAGTGTAATCTTGCCACCAATAAATGTGGATAAGAATATTACCAGTACAATAGGAGACCAAAGAAAGTTCTTCAAACAGAGCATCTTTCCAGATGATTACGTCAATACAAGAAAATGGCAACAGAAATCTCACAATGCTTGCCGAGGCACCGATCTAACTTCTTGCTTATCAGTCTTTGGGATAGAAGATGTAACCCAAGTTAAGAAATATAAGAGCAATAAAAATTCAAAGTCAAATAGCTTTATCTAGTAAAATTCAACACCATTCATTTATTAAGTTATTATTGTTTATAGACAAGAAAATTAAAGTCATGAAAATATATGTCTTTTTTTATATTATTATCTATACATATAAATAGAGAATAAACAATATTTTCCTTATGTGCTAAATATTTTATAAGACTCCATTCTGGGCCAGTGAAATTAATTACAGTCAAAATCTCAAATATGTTTTTTAATTACAAATTTTGAAAATTTGGTAGCTATTCATTATTTTCCAAGTTCTATATTTAACTAAACAATTTGAGTCAATAATTTACTTGTTTCGATAAGTTAAGTAACAATGTGCTCTTTTACCTGATTTAAATCAATTAGTTCACATTAGAAACTGAAATGTTCAATTATATCTACAAAATAATTACTACAAACATAAAATATAATTCAAATACAAGTTTCACTTGTTTCTTATTTTATATGTGACTATACTTACAAAAAGTATTCTGTACCTGTTTTAAATATATCTACATATAAGAAGTAATTTTGTTTATGTGAAATTTCACAAAATTGTCTTCTTTTAATAATTATTTGCCTTTGTAAAAATACTTGTTAATACTCCTTTTTTAAAAATTTTCTCTTAATAGTAACCCATTTCTTCTGAAAAAAAATTGTTCTTTCATTGCAAAATTGTTATGCATTTAACATTGGACTTAAAGAACTGCATAAACATCCTTTTTACTGGGTGAATCTCCCCCGCCAGAAAGTAAAGCATGTACTACCACAATAAAAAGGAATTGAGCATTTGAATTGAGATCTACAGTTAAACAAGATTTGAGTTCATCTCCCCTTTAGTTATAGGGGAGTGAGTAGTTATTGGATTTCAACCTGTGGAATAATTGGAAAACACATTATTTCAACAATTCTGTTCAAAATATACTAATTAGGCAAAGAAATGACCAATTTTCAGACAATCCTTGTTGCTTTAGTCAGGGATTCCAAAATGTAAGACAAACTGCGGATCAAAAGGAAAACAATTTTAAACTGAAAGGTAGTGTAAAACCAAATATGTTATCGTTACAGTAAAGGATCAGCCGGCATGTTAATTGCAGAGATGTTGGAATTAATATTAAGTCTTTCGAATATAATTCTGGAATAGTATCTAGGGCAAACATCCCATATTTTGTATTTTCCAATCCAATGAATGTTTTGCATTGATGATATGTTTGGATCAGTATGTCTTGGGGTTCTACTCGGGTCAAAGAAAGCAATGAATGCAATGGGATCTTCTTTATTTGCTAAATTTGCCTATTTCATCAAACAGTTCTTAAACGTTGGGGCATTTTCAAGAATTTTTTTCACACTAACGCTGGCAGTAATTACAGCTCCTAAATTTTGCCTACCACAATGGAGCGGCGCTGGAGCTGTGAACCGTTTGTATTTATTCTACTACTAGTGTCTGAAATACAGCAGAAATCTATTATGGCAAGTACTATGACAGCAAAAAGCGAGAGGAGAACCTAGAGAAGACATTATTCAATGAGATTGTCCCAGATAAGTGTGATGAGGGTCCACTTCAGGAACGAAAACTGTTGTATTTAAAATTTAAATTTATTGCAATGTTTACCTACTTTTGGCTGTTCATGTCTCCAACGTAACTTAATTTCTTAACTTTTTCGAGTTTTAGAGAATGAATGCAATCGCATGATGAACTATCGTATAATTTATGCAATTCACGGACTTCCAGCTTGTTTCCAGTGAGGAAGACTTGGAAGAGGAAGACTATACCTGCTCAGGCAGGTGGAAAGGTCGGAGATATCTGCATGGCCATTGCACGGGGGCTCAAAATACGTGCCGTCATTGCTTTTTGCCTGTGAAAGGATCATTGTATTGTTAGCTGTGCCACAAAATATTGTCTGTCGGCTGCATGCTGGATGATTAGGCAGGACAAATTTATTACAGGCAGTGTAATCTGAGATAGGAAACGAAGATTGAATGACCTTCTTTTAATTTTAATTCTTGCAATAAACTCGTTTGCTTAGATAAAACATATAACGCATTAAGATCGATAGAGTTGCATGGTTGGACATGGAGAAATGTGAGAGGAACCAAGGGAAAAGGATAAAGTAGCAGCGACGTATTTAGGGCTGTCGACTATTGAGAAACGCTATGACGCAGTAAAATAAAAGATGATATTTTATAAGCTACAAATTAAAGTGTACTTCATCCGGACGTTATACAAAATGACCGGTAAACTAGAAACGATGTTCTAGATGTAATTTCCATACCCATTAGTTTATCGTTTATCACATATCCCCACCACTATACCACAAATACATAAATACGCAGATTAGTTCCTAATAGTTCCTAATTGTAATGACCTCTAGATGTTTACAACTCACCATCAACTGAATTCTTACTAAGCTGAACAAGTAAGGTTTATTTTTATTTCTCAATTAACCACTATTTACAAATTACGTAAACAGAAAATACTACCGGTCTAGTTATAGCATTGAATTGATGATACTGAAAATGATTCTTCGTCGGTCAAATGAGAGTATCTTCACCAAACGATTTTTCAACCCCCGAGGGACATTAAACATAATAAGAAGCTATTCATCTATATCATTTTGAAAAATAGTACTCTTTTTATTATTTGAACTGCTTTCTGATCCACGGTTGCGTTAGTTGAGTACACTGAGATTTGTCTACATCAATTGCTTCCAATGGATACTTCCTCTTTGTTAGGAAATACCACATTTGTCCTTGTCATAGCAGGTAACATTCGTTCTACTACTTTGGTACTAGTAGTTATGTTGGCTTCATTTTTATTTTACAAACTAGCTGCGAACCCTGCGTTGCCCGGGTATTTATTTATATTAGCTGGGTAGGTATTTACTTTGACTATAATCTTTTGGTCAGACCGTATACTATAAGTTAACGGCGACAAAAGTACTCTCCGTACCCTAAGAGAATTAAAACTACTCCTGGTACGTTAACGGACTCAGAAATACTCCCTGTAAGATAAGTGATA
Organism: Eucriotettix oculatus; assembly: GCA_034510155.1. Lineage (NCBI taxonomy): Eukaryota > Metazoa > Arthropoda > Insecta > Orthoptera > Tetrigidae > Eucriotettix > Eucriotettix oculatus. The sequence continues at coordinate 126,521,264 of CM067376.1, read as the reverse complement.
GCAGATATTTCCAGTATCTTATGAGAGTCAAAATTATGGCCGGTACCCTAAAGGAGTGAACAATAATTTCGATCCCCAATCATACAGGCGTTTTACCCGTCTTAGATCGTAAGTAACGTGTAAAAGTTTGCTCTAACTGTTTGTTAAACTATGTTTCACGCCCACTCCTACAGGCTGAATGAACTTAACTGGCATATTGAATATCAGAATTAAAGTCACTGACTGCCATATTCTCGGAATAGGGATCATTCTGGATCTTTTTACGTAAAGCGCTTCCGTCCCTGCGCCTATGAATGCTCCACTTCGTTGTCATTAGGAATATAAATTAGACTGAACGGCAACTTATCCGGCACTTTGAATACCTGAAATAAAATTAGTGACTTCTATTACCGAGGATTCGACACCAATCTGAATTATTTTTTAAGTAACGTCCCTCCACCCTAATGAAAGGGGTTGAAATTGCACATAAATCACATCGGGAGAAACTCTGTCAATCTTTATAATCTGAAGCCTTTACAGAATACTTCTATTAGTGAAATTTCTGAAGTTACCGTTGCTTTACGCAGAGTTTTAGGTTTGCAATGTTAATACCACGATAGATAGCTTACTTCGCTTATAGATTGTAAGTGTAGCTATAGTTTGATGACGTCATTGTTACGTGTTGGTTGGACACTTATCAATATTGAACGCTTCTAGTGAATTTGTAAAGGTGGAAAAATTGTAATCATTATATGATACAAATCTTTTAGTTAAACGGTCTCAGTCCTACCAAAGTCGAGGTTGATTATTCCGCAGAGAAATCTGTACCTTCCATATCAATAATAAAACATTCGGGTGAAACACTCAGTCTTTATCAAACTCTACGAGTTTACAAGACGAGCATCGCAGTATTTGACCAAATAAAGTGACCACACCAGAAGGGGTGCCGAAAATCCAGATAATAGAATTGGATGGCCGTCGCCTGAAAGTTGGTGAGCTAGTACTCAATGTAGGAATTTTAAAAGCGCTGGACATTGCATATATACTGAAGGTTTGGACATGAAAAAGCTGTGGGCAAGACGGGTGTCTCGTTGATTTACAATGAAACAAAAACACCGTCGTGAGAATGTTTCAATCGAGTGTTTGGCATTGTTTCACAGCCAACAAGGCCGAGTTTTTTGCGTCGTTGCATAAGCATGGATGAAACATGAGCCCATCATCCTGAGACCAAGGAGTAATCAAAACAGTGGATTGAAAGGGTATAATCTGCTGCAAAGAATCCAAAGATAATTCCATCTGTGGACAATGTCATGGCGTCAGTGCAATAATTTTCAAAGATTATCTTAATAAAGGAAAAGTAATCAACGACGAGTATTTTTGAGTGATGATATCAAGAAGAAACGGCCGCGTGTGGTCAAAAAGGAAGCGTTACCAGGACCGGCTTTAGATGAAAAGAAGCCCTAGGCCATTTCACTTAAGAGGCCCTTTCACCTCTCATTTTTAAGTCTGTAAATTACGTGAGAGACAATAAAATACATCATTACTGTGATATATATATGTTAAATGAAGTATGTTGTGATTGTTATTGACCTTTATAAAAAATGCGGCACGGACAATAAATAAATAAAAGTCAAGAAAACTTATTTGGACATTTATTCTCAGCACCATATATAGTACTTGTAACTTATCACACATAACACACAACATTTACAAATAAACAAAATTCAAATGATGAAAATCTTTGACTACGAAAATAAAATGCGCAATAAAAATTATCATATTTTCTATCAAATTAAATAAAATATATTCAATACATTGAAGATTTAACCAAATTCAATTCAGATAAATTTATTTCATTATAATCCGCATTTAAAGTTTAAATATAAAGTATTATGAATTTTAAGTCTTAAACTAAACCAAAAATGGAACTTTATTCAAACAAAATCCAGATCACAAAAAAGAAAATGTAAATTTGTATATCACATTAAATTTTATATTAATAGTTATTTCATTTAAGAACTGATTGGATCCAAGTATACATTTAAAACGAAATAGTAGATTAGAAGAATTTCTTCCTAAACTTTTTCACACAGAATTTTTCTATGAGCTCATCAAAAGTCTATTTTTCTGAAGATCTCATTTTCGATGAAGATATTGTCACAAAAAAATTTCAATAGTCTAACGAAAGTATTGAACGTACTGAACTCAAAAGGCGAGAATCAAATGATCGTGTACGCAATCCTAAAATAAGGATATTTTCTAATAACATGAACACGTGTTTCATATTATCGAAGTAACACGAATATAACCGGACGTCGGGATATAAATCGGTCTATTCCAAGCTGCACTTTATTTATGCAAAAACAAGCCAGAGTTTAGTAGCATAAGGCACGTCAATATTTACCATAGCAAACAGTATATACAAACGAACAGACTCAATGATCCAAACGCGTTGATCTTAACCAATACATTTTTATGTTTGTATATTAGTCATATGCGTAGAAATTCTCCTTATATTCGGTCTAGTGTTTTAGTGTTCACTGTTTTTAGAATAGTGTAATTTTAATTTTGCTAACATTTTCAATGAAGGCTTCTCTTGATCTTGAGGCCCCAGGCTGAAGCCTAGTTAGCCTATAGGGAAATGCGGCCCTGGTTGTTGCATCACGATGATGCATCGTTGTGCGGTTGAATTACTACCTCACGCATTTTATTCGCCAGACCTAGCTCCCTGAGATTATTTTCTCCTCCTCCCAAATTCGAAAGAACATCGAAGAAGCCGAACCTGAAATTGATGGCTATTTTGAGAAGCTCGATGGATCTCATTTTGAACACGGTATCGAAATTATTGAAATCGATGGAAAACTGCATTGAGCTAAGGTTGAGACATAGAAATATTTTCCCCAAATTTTTTATGTTCTCTTTGTTTGTTAGGTACTTCTGGGGCTACCTACGTACACTCCTCAAGTTACTGGTATTATTTTGTATTACATTAACTAACAAACGTTTTATTCAACTACGTTTCCAGCGTAATTTGGAAGACTCCTCCACACTTATCTATCTTAAACTTTGATACTATCTAAATTTACATTCCTCTTAGACAGTCTTCTCGGAGGCCCATATTATTTTATTGTCTGTGATTATTTTTCATTTCAACCAACTCAATTTTACAAATTTATGCTATCTTTATCTACCATTCGATCTATCAGCTACTTCTCATTGAGTCCTGTATCAACTGATCCTAATATCTTTCCTAGTTTTTACTTTTAAAATCACACTGTACAGTTTACGAACAGATACGAACTATTTTAGCTGTTTTCCTTTCAACTTACTGCATCAATAATCTGAATGAGAAACAAACGGAATTAAGTTTGGCATCAAGACGATCCAATGTGTTTCATTTTAATTTATTGTCGATCTGCAAGTACATGTAAGTAGCGTGATCTGATGAGAATTTATCACTACGATGTTATTATTGTCTGTCGTGAAATGTGTCAAATATTTGTTTTTAGTTTCTTTCCAATTCATATTATTTAAATCTGTACACGTAATAATTCATTTCGTAACATCTGTGAATAAGACAGATGTTAGAGGTTATTATGGAATTTCTTAAATATGCAAAAGCAATGGACTGAAATTGAATCCAGTGGCGACTCTTGAGGTTATTTAAAGTTATGTGCTACACCACTCCAAGCAACAATTTCTAACAATTATGTGAAATACTAATTATGTAACAACAACGATACTCTGTGGCAAATGACCCGACCGGTAATATGCTAAATTTCTAATACCGTCTGTCATATAAATTTCTAACACGAAAGTTTATCCTTAGTACATATTTAAAATAAAGTAATAATTCCAATAAATATATTTATTAATTCGTCAAAACCATTCAAAATAGTGGATTGATGCGGCCTTCTCTGTGTCATAGCACGGTATTACCCAGTTACCTCGTCCATAGCACCTGAAAGAGCCAGTATGATGAGGTTTACGGGTGGTGCATCGGCATGAAAGGGAATACTATGCATGCGCATTCTCTTACTCCAGGCCGAAATCGAGTGCTACAGCTGTAGGTAGAACAGATTCAGATATTTGGCTTAGCGGGATCGAGTGTGCCACGCATTTTAAAGCCTACGACATGGCAGCAGATATTGATACACTATTATTGTAAATGTTCTTAAAATTACGAAACAAATAATTCATCCTGAATTGATTTCTACCCTGCAGCACAATAGTTTATATTTGCACCTGCCGCCACTGATTGAGTTCTGTTGTACGTCACAAATAATCACTTCCTATTAAATAGAAATTACCTTCTTTATTTTAAAGAGCGACTAAAGATTGCTGCTAGTACCAATATTCTCTCATTTTCTTAGCAATACTGCGTAATCTACAAGAAAGATAGACAAAAATTGTTTTTTTTCCCCCCTTCAATTTCGCTTAAAGAAACAAGTGTGTTTGTGATCGACTTAATCATCCATAGGGGAGCCAATTCTTCAGCTTTCTTCTTTCTTTATGTTTATATATTTCCGTCTTTGTAGGTATGAGGCGCTGTCTAATCCCTTTTTTTGAAGCACTGATGGGAGGAGGCTTTTATTTATTAATTATCTAGGTGTCCGATGACGCCCGGGAATTCCTTTATATTAGCCCGCTACATTATTTAATTTGACAGTAATCTCTATCTTAACACGTGATAAATCCATTAGCGAGAGCGCCACATTTTTGAAAATTTACCTCTTCACGCTCCCTGCTTTATGAGAGCTGAATCTCATCATATCCACATCGGTGACTGAGTAACTTTCAAGCCAAGAAATTAAATGACACCTTAAGTAAGGGCATATATACAAAAGTACACAGAAAAATCAATTATATTTCGGCTGATTAGCATAAAATAATGTGTTTACCCTGACGTACCACGTCGAAGGTAAATTATGCTTAATGTAACTAAAATTTTATTTGTTATGGTACTTTTTAATTGCTTTTCGCGAACGTCGTCGTCACCGCCGTAGGCACGCATGCACGTACGCAGCAGATAACCATCTCGCGTGGCAGGTATATATATATCATCCTGTTGTACGTTCTATGCGTCTTTAGGGCTGAACCTTTTATGGCCTGAAAGAGGAAAGAAAGGAACTCAAACTTATGCATATAGAACCCGGTCTTCTTATATTCAATCTGCATTTCGAATTATAAAACATTTTTAATATTTAAAAGTAATTAAAAAGTACCATCGCTTGTTGTATAACTACGAAGCGTAAAATAACATTTTATTTAAGTGATGATTCTTTTAATTATTGAGATTTTTAGTGACAGAAAAACTTGTCTCAGGTCCCAGAGTCGCAATTATAAATCATTTGCATTACGACTTATAATTTTTTACCTTATTATTAACTAATTAAAGAGTATCATTGCTTAAATAAAATTTTAGTTGAAAGTTTTTTTTTTTGGTTAACAGGCTACATGAGGGTGATCCTGAAACAGGCAACTCCCTTTTAATAGCATAGGAAGGGAAATGAAAAAGGGGGGATGCGGAAGGTAGAGCAAGGTAAGGATTATTTCACGTTAAATATAAAATTAATTATCTCGTTTGACAGCGAGCGTGACGGCATTTCCATTTCCAAGTCATATGTCTCTAGGGTAGGACCACATGTTGGCCTGAAAGGGAGGAAGGAATGAGCCTAAATTTTGAAAAGATCGACAGAAATAATCCTAGGTAAAGCACTACAATAAACCAAAATTTCATGGTTATCGGATGAATGGTACAGCAAATCGTAAGGGCAAATGTGGAGTCTTTTAGAGCAGATGACTAACGTGGGAACTTTTGGGCCTGAATGGGGATGGGGATGGGGAGAAGGTAAGGAAACGTTAAGAAGATCGTCAAAAAATTATTTGAGGTGATCAGCGATTAACACAAAAATATTCACAGCAATCAGATGAGTGGTACAGGAATGCCTAAGGGCAACCTGTTTGATATGATTAATATTTACGGATACTCAAATCATTTTGAAAGTTTATATTTATATTTCTACTATATAACCCGTGCACTTAAAATATAAAGGTACCTGTTTTGTTCTCAGATGGGACTGCGAGGTGAAATTTTGCTTCTTGTCTGCACAATAGTCTTTTTGGCCATACGTGAGTATGTTACACACAGAAACAGCGTTATGAACAAATTCTTCCATTACTCAAACTGGAAAGTCATACGACATTAACAATGGATCCTTCAGTACAAACGGACTTGCATTAATCTTACAATTCATAAAAGAATAGAAACTGTCATTTTGAGCACAGAATTTCTGTGAAAGCTGGTCTCAGCTGATACAAGTATTTTCTTCAATAAAATATGTAGTATATAAAAACATGAGATATGAATCAAAAAAATTTATTTATTGGTAATTACGTTTTCTCTGGTGTTGTTGAAGAAATCAGTCCTTAGACCGTTCTGATGCAACCCTCTATGCTAACAATTCTGCACAAAGCTTTTCATTTTTACATAAATACTACATCCCACATACTCACTAATCTGCTTAGCGTGTTCCATCCATTGCCCCCCTCTTCTGTTCTTACCCCACACACTTTCCTCCAATGCTAAATTATAAGACCCTCATGTATGTATCCTATCTCTTTGCCAAAGTCTTCCATATTGTTTTCTATTCTCTTTTTCTGCTTAGAACTTCCTGGCTAGTTACTCTATCCACCCACATTCTTCTATAGCTCCACATTTGAAAGGCTTCTATTATTTTCCTTTCTGCCGTCCACGTTTCGCACCCATATAATGCCACATTCAATACGAACATTTTTAGTAATGATTTCTTAATATTCATGCTTATAATAGCCGTAACTAAATTATTCTTTTTTTCGAAAACCTTTCTTCCTGTGCTATACTAACCTTTATGTCTACTATACTTCTACCATCCCTAATTATTATGCTTCCAAAGCAGCATTATTCTTTAACACTCTTTAAAATATCCCTTCCCAATCTAACACCGTTTGTTATTCCACTGTTTCCCATTATACACTCCAACACCTTGGTTTTCCCTCTATTAATCCTCATGCTGTACCATTTCCAGGACAACGATCATGCCATTTATTATGGTTTTCAAGTCTTCTTCTGACTGCCCTGATACTACAATATTATCGGCAAACCGCAGAGTTTTATATCTTATCCTTGCAGTATGATTCCCTTTGCATATTCCTTTTCAACTTTTTTCATCGCTTCTCCTATATATAACTTAAACATAATGGGGGGACGAATTGCATCTTTATCTTGATTTAAGCTTTTTTTCTGGCCATTCGATTGTAAAAACTGCCTTCTGTAGAGGTTATGAATAACTCTTCTTTCTCGATACTTTATTCCTTAGTAGTGTGTTCCAGTTTACATTATCTAAATCTACAAATGCCATGAACGTAAGACCTCTTTTTTTTATTCTGACTTCTAATATTAGACGCAGAGTGAATATTGCCTCTATTGTCCCTGAATTCTTCCTAAAACCAAACTGATCTCCTAACTCGCATTCTATTTGTCTTTCTATCCCCCTATATACTATTTTCGTTAAAATTTGTACGCATGGGATACTGAACTAATTGAATTGTGCTGTTCGCATCTATCAGCCCAATCATCGTCGGTATGGGTATAATCATGTTATTACTAAAATATTTTAGTATTCTTCCTGTTTCGTATATTTCGCAAACTATTCTGAACGGACATGTTATTGCTTCTTCGCGCAAGGTTCTTATCAACTCCGCTGGAATGTTGTAAATTATTGGCACTTTACCATTGCACATAACAAATCAAATCAAAATAAACAAATTCATCTTCTGTATGGATAAGTCAGTCTCTTAGGAGATCTGGGCCTTGTAGGAGATGTAAAATATTAGTTTCGAGAGTAGAATTATATAATTGTACGAAAGTTGATTAGCTCACCGATGGTCAATTGATGACTCAGCCCGAACTCCGTCGAGGGACTTGTTTCCAGCGGCTACTGTTGATTATCTAGTTATTTAATTTAGCTTTGCCGTGAAGAGATTTCAATTTTGAGAGGGGCATGCGCCGGAGTCACAGATCTCCGGCATGCGGTAACGGTCGTGTCCTGTTCCTTCTGAAAAAATCGGACCAGTATCTCCTAAACGGGCTGCAAACAGGAGAAGGTAATTCTACATCGTCACAGTAAACTCGTTCTCCATTCACAGGAAGTGCGTACGACAAGTAGCAAGAGCACAACCTACCTTGAGAAGGGATTTTGCATCAGTTTTAGGCCAATTCTAGGAAGTATTCTCAAACTATAGTCTTGAGATCCTAATTAATCTTTAGCTCCTTGCTCTTCCTTCCGAATATTCTCTTCCAAAAACCTTCGTATGCTGTAAAAGGGACGTTGCTTCCACACGGATTACCCACATGGAGCCTGTCATCCTAAAGAACACACACAAAATGCCAGTTGTAATGTACGCCGTGCAACTTCGGTGTAATTGCCCAAGGACACCCTGAAAACTGTAGTGAGGTTGTAATAGGGAAAGTGAATTTCAAAGTTAGTTAAGGTCTTAAGAGCCGGACAGTAGTCGCTGAGTAGCGGAACATGAGAACCATGGCCACAAAGGTCTGGACTGTCACCCACGAGAAGCTCTAAGTCAGCAATCCCCTCTCTGGAGGCACCTAGACGCTACATTCATGGCAGTCTGAAATCTTCCTTCGTACTGTTAACACTTCTGTTCTCCAAATTGCTGCTTTTGGGAATAAATTCTTTCCTATTTAGACTTGGCGTTCTTTATTGAGCGACACCCATAATCAAGCTATCCACTGGTCAACTCCAGGGTTGACCCTTTCCCAAGACTACCGAAGATCTTCCTTTCCTATTGTCGTTCCTATCAAGAGAAATCGTTTTATATTTCCTGTGATACTCGTCAGAGCCACGCGACGGGTGTTACAAGGTCATGTATCTTGATACCAGCAACTTTAAATAATACGGGAGTACTAAATTATTCATAAAATAATTTTTTAAAGAATAATATAAGTCTAATTGTTGTCGAATAAAAAGAACTCCCCTATCTTAACAATATATTAAACCCTACAATATAAATTTCATATAATTAACCGTTCTCATGATTACATATAAATATTTAGAACAATGAGTTAAAAAACACTGTCTTACGTCTTTTATCAGGATAAAAACACGTCTTAAGTACAATATACATTATTCTCTTTAATAGTATATATTAAATTTATCAGAGAATAATCTGACTTGATATAATCAGAAAAATAAAACTAATACTGTCTAAATCATAACAAAATTTATTTTTTTTGTATTAATAATCATTAAAATGGTATACCGCTTTAAAAGAAAATTAACAAAAGATTAAAAACATTTGTTTTTATTAAATTTCTAAAATAAACTTTTTTAATTTTTACATGTTATACGTATTTATTCATCGTTACCTTAAAATTTATTTCTATTAATTAAGAAAAGTTACTTTTGTACATCATTTCACTTCACAGTTTGCTTATAACGTACATATTTATTTTACAGAAGAGTCCGAAGCCCGAACTGTATGCGATGGATGTTCTTGCCGAGGTATTGTACTTCGTTTCATGAGAAGAAATAGCAATAAAATCTATTTAACCTCTTGTTTTGGTTTTGTGACTTTGTAATAACTTTTTCGTGTTAAAGTGACTACTTACGTCACATTAAATATCACAGTCAGTATACCAAAGAGTATTTTAAATAGATTGAGAGGCAATAGCAGCGCTCGGAACGTGACGGTCATCCCCACTCCACTAGGATCAACTCGCTCGTAGGCCCATAATAGCCCATGAGATTTTTTAGTCTGCTAAAATCTATCTTAAAGCAGTAAAAGACAAATTAAAATGGATTATTTATTTACACCATATCTTAGTATCTACAAATATGTAAGGTACAAATACTCGTATTACTTTATACGGAAGATTAAGAAAAGTGACCCTGTTTCGAAATGAATATTGCAAGTTGATGCGAAGTTAAAAATATATAATTTTATATTCGGAAAATAAGGTGCGTTAAAATCTCCAAGTGGATGTGGGTTGCCTATACTCTTGATCTGTTAATGCTCCGAAACGGCTCAACAGATTTAAATGAAAATTTCAGGGATTGAAACAGGAATTTCAACCTTTAACTTTCGTGTATTGGCATGAAAACCAGCTGCGAGTTAAAAGTCATATTCGGCGTTCCTATACCATTCTTTCCACTTACGTACTGTGTTAATTTTGGCAGCAGAATGAGGAGAATGAATACGTTTATCAAGATTATGTTTTGAAAATGAACTTCATTTTGAACTCGTTTGCAGATAACAGCGACTGTGACGACGCTTCTGAATGCAAGTACGGGGGCTGTTACTCACCTTGCTTCAACTGTCCACAAGACGGATTCTGCTTTGTGCGCAACCACGAGTTGGTCTCCTGTGGACCAGGAGATAGCCCCTTCGAGTAATAATTAATTATACATGTCCTGAGATTGTATTGCTCTTTTAATGAAAGATCATAGGCAAAATGAATAAACCTTTATGCAATATTAAAATTATTCCAAACGATCATTCTTTGATGGAATAAATCTACACTACTTCATTTCTGATTGTTTGTGATATTATTACACATATCCCCTTATTCCTTATGAATTTACTCTGCCGCTGGAGATTCGGTCGTAGGATACATCAAGAGGAAACTTGGTTACAATGTGCACACCAGTTGTTAATGACGATAAAAAACGAAGGAGCTGGTCTCTCATAGAACAGTGAGCTGCCTACGGAGATATCTTATTTGTGTTAAAAATTGAACTGAAGTGTGAATTAAGTAGTTCAGCCTTATCTGTATCTCCCGTGACAAGTACGTCACGAGCAGATATCATCGGCAGATCTGATCGGCCGACCAATCGCCGGATTGGAGCGCAGAGATTCGTCTGAACGATCAAATTTGCGTTGCATCTTCACGTACAGATCACATCTGAACAATTGACGGTCGTCAAGAGCTGAAAATCAGTCAGAATCAGATTTACGTTCATGTTCAGATTTGTAATAGCTACCTATTTTAGCAGAATTTATATTGTCTGTTGTTGGATACATGCTATTAAATTGTTTGGTTTCATTTCTACAACTCATAAGCTTTAAATACATGAAAAAGAATAAATGCTCCTTTTTACTTTCATGGCCTATTTACATATTCAATTATGAACCAAGGTTTAGTAGTTTACCTTAAATATGAAGTTTAAAGACTTTACCAATGTCAAAAAAGTTAAGAATTGCGACATTATTGACCCACAAAATATATCACTGAAAATTTAACAACTATTCTTTAATAGATTTTAATAACTTTCTCTTTAATTTGGTATTAATTAATTAATAACAATAATAATAATGTATCAGTTATCTAGAAGAATTACAAAGAATGAATTCAGGTATTCTAAAGTTGGAAATTATCTCGTATTGTCAGCAACGGTTTGCATCACCACTAACAGGAGCAATGTGTGACGAGCAATTTTTCTATTGCATACAATGCAATAGAAAAATTTATTGAAAAGCACAAATTATAACAGATTTCCCGGTAAAACAAAGCACTTTATATCCTCACTCACTAAGTATGGAAACCATTATTGACCCATAATGCTTTGCGATCGATTATTGTATTGCGCAGATCCCGAACGTACGATAAATGTCGGCAGACCTACGCTAACGTGTAAACGACCGTCAGATTTCGCGGCATATTTCTTAAATTTGCCAGATATCTGCACGTGTGTGGTCACCCATTATGTTGCAAGGATGGTATGCCACTTTGATTTCCTTTACGCCTATTACCGTAATTGAAAAAAATTCTCCAGCTGCTACTACTATCAGATAAGAACTTTAGAAATTGACTTGAAATAATTACCATTTTCCTGACTATAATGCCTAATTCTGTATACGCGTCTAACCCGTTTCTTTAAGTAAATAATTCTTTTTGTGTATTATTCTGGATCTCCGTTAGTCTGAATAAATTTACTGGGGACGTATCTATGCAAGGCTACCAGTAATATACCCTTTAAATACTCCCAGATTTCGGTGAGTTCCCTTGACAATAAGTCTCGTAATATATAAAAGGGCATGGAAAGTATATCATAAATTAATGAGGCATAGCGTAAAACTCAAACATATGTTGTGAATTAGCAGTGTAAAAATTCAGTTCGTAAATCACAAGAAATGAATACTACATTTGTCAAATAATAAATTGGATTTGGAACATAATCAGTAATTTTTACAAATTGAGCATTTTTTTAATTCAACAGCTCTCGTGCGGGTTTGGCCTAGCAGCAAGACTGTCGGACTGTCACCTTCCATGACACATTCCAGATTGGAGTGGTACGAGATCTCCTTCAATCTTAATTCAGTTCTCGAGACCATGACGAGCACAAACACCCATGCTCATACTGGGATCTCTGTGATGTGAAGCGGAGACCTAAACGCAACACGGCAGCAGGTTGCCACTAGCTACGACATCTCACAACTATCTTTAAAGTGTCTGTGCTGCTCCCTTGGCTACCGTGCTCTATCTTCCACATCCCCCCTTCCTTTTCAATTCCCTTCCTATGCTATTCAAGTTGTTGCCTGTTAACAAACAATGTACCCGAATAAAGTAATTCCTGAGGGAGCTTTCACTCACAGGTATTTCTCCACAAAGTGTAGACGGGGACGCTACATTCTCACTCTGGTTTCAAGTTTCTCATATGGCGAGCCACCTCCATTTCTTTTGGGAGGGAAGAGTTGTTCGCTGATCCCATTAGAATCAGTCAGCAAGCTGCCTTCTAATTGTAGTGAAAACACAGGCTGCGACCCCACTGAAAAACGTTTTTGCTATATTACGTTTTCGAACTTATTGAGCGTTTTTGGCGGCGTAACTATATTGACTTTTTGTTGGCAATTAAACCTTTAAAGAATACACCATATTTAATTTTAGGTTTAGAGTTCAACTTTTAGATAATATTAAAATGTGCCTCATTTTTATTAAATATATATATATATATATATATATACATATACATAAGTGCCGACCCCCTGTGGTTTAGTGGCTAGCATTGCTGCCTCACAACCCAGAGGTCCCGTGTTCGAAATCTCGCATGGGCTTGGATGGCCGCGAAGACCGAGATTAAGACTGTTGGACGATCAATACCGCTGACCACGTGCCACTCCAAATTCGGAATGTCATGCAAGATGACTCGGTAGGCCCAGACCCTCAATGGGCTGTAGAGCCATGGAGGAAGGAATATATATATATATATAACCAACTATTTACAACATGTTATTATATATATTAAAATTACTTTTAATCATTTTGTTATTAAATATAACAATAGGACCTAGTTTGCAAAAATTTACTATACTCATTTTTTTAACTTGCTCCGACTGCCGACAGGGGCTTACTGGTTAACCGTGGTGGTTAGGAAAATTACACCAATTAATGTCGAATCTTACATAGAGAAACATACCGTGCCGTTAAATTTAACCCCTATTACGCAAAGTAAAGAAATAACTTCTGTACCCAGAATTTAGAAATTATATTAAAAAAACGAAATTACCGCGTCAATGTGAGAACATTTTGTAATGAATCAGGTTGGGCTTTTACTGTGACTAAGCTGTTGGCTGCTCCGGATGATCGTATGTGGTGGGGGAAGACGATGAAGCCAGGACCCCCGGTGCTGTGTCGTTGCTGATGGCCTCCCATCTCTCAGATCGCTGGACTCGGCAAATGATTACCCATCTACTGCTTCCACGCCACGTGGTAGAGGTGGATGGCTGGCTTCCACTTTGCTTCCCTGATCATGTCGGGAATGCCTCGCACTCTCTCTGGGTACTTTTAATCAAAGTTCTCATATGCCGAGACACCTTCACCTATTTTAGGAGGTACATGTACTGGGGTCTAAGACCTTGGGCATATGGCAAGACTTGTCCGCTAATCCCATTGGATCAGTCGGCCAACTGCCTCCTCAAACTGGTGGAGACACGGAGAAGGGAATGCTTCTACCCCACAGCAGACTCGTCTCCCGTCATTCGGAAGGGCGTGACAATAGTACCCAATGCCCGACCTACCTGATGCAGGTTTTCTAGGGTTTTCCCTGCATCTCTTTAGGTGAAACATCGGGTAGGATCCTTAAACCATAGCCCGGGGGCCCTAGTTAACCCTTGGCTACCTTGCTCTACCTTCTGCATCCCCCCTTTTGAATTCCCTTCCTATGCTATTAAAGGGGAGTTGCCTGTTTCAGGATCACCCTCATGTAGCCTGTTAACCAAAAAAAAAGAGAGAAAAAAAGAGCGTTTTTGCACATTTAGAGCGCTTCCTCTTTTTAATAGCATTTTCGTACTCTAAGAGCGTTATCGCAATTTTAGTTTTTTTGCTTTTGCACTTTTACAGCGCTTTCGTATTTTTGAAGTATTTCCCACTTTTATAGCGCTTTTGCACTTTTAGAGCGTTATTATACTTAAGAAAGCGGTTCAGAATTTTGAGAATAACTTCGCACTCTCAGAGCGTTTTCGCATTTTGATAGTGTTTTAGTTTTTCCCCTTTTAGAACGTTTCTGGACTTTGGGGTTGTTTTTGCAGTTTTATGGCGTTTTCACTCTTACAATAAGTTACCGGCTTTTGAGCGTTTCTCGCTTTTATAGCGTTTTTGTATTTACAATTTTTTTTATACTTTAGTGTGATTTCTCACTTTTATATCGTTAAGCACATTCTATATGATTTCGTACCTTTAGTGTGTTTTTAGGGCGTTTTCTCAGTTTTACAGTGTTTTTAAATTTTAGTTGTTTTTGAATTTTTAGAGCATTTTCATACTTTAGAGTGATTTCTCCGTCATATCGTTTGCTAATGTTGTGAGCCTTTTCACTCATTAAAAGCATATTTGAGATCGTTATCGCCATATTAAAAAGTTCAGAACTTATAGTGCGTTTACACACTTTCAGAGTGTTTTTGCACTTCTAAAGAGTTTTTGCGTCTATGGACTTTTAGATCGTTTCGCACTTTGAGTATGTTTTCTAACTTTAAATGCGTTTTAGTTCTTTTAGAATAGTGTGGACGTGATAATACACACACACACACACACACACACACATATATATATATATATATATATATATATATTGAGTGAATATTTTTATAGTTCATATAATTAATTAATTAAACTGGGACGATCCTCTGTGGTGAGGTAAGTTACTAAAATTAACATGATTTAATACTGAATGAAATTATCAAAACATGAATTATTTAAAGTTGTGTCGAAAAATTTAAAATACATTCTACATTAATACACTTTTTTTTCAACACTAAAATTTTAATGATGCTTTACAGAACTGTAAAGTGAAATACAATTTAAAAAACTGACATGAGATATTAATTCATGACTTTTAGCAAATGAATATGTATAGTGATTTTATAATATTCAAGCCTGACGTTTTATATTTTGACAAGAAATAAGTTAAATTATTGGTTACTACGTTTTATTCACGCTGGTTGCTGAAATAAATTAATGAAATGTTATAGAACTCAAATCGATTGAAGTTACTTGATCCAAGATGCAGGACAAAGTCGGGATTTTTTAAAAATCATTCAGAACTCGACTTTCTTTGTATTTAAGTATATTGGAACATTTTGCACGAATTTTTTACAATAACCTTAATTGCAGACAACAGGGATGGGGCATTTAATCTAGAAAACTCACAGTGATTTTAAAAACGTAAAAGAAGCTGGTAAAATATATGGAGTCCCAAGACGTTTGTGACACTCCGTTATCCATATGAATTCCAAGGAAATTTCGTCGAAGCATTAAGTCATTAGCATGCCACTTAATCCAACGCGCGTAGTATCCCGTGTAGAGGAATACAAAGACTTCGTGGTCGTCGTTACACCCCCCCTCCATGCCGATGGCCTGAGTGATGTTAACGCGACCAGCAGCCACTCCTGCCAGAGTTCCTTCACACACCAGAGGACCTCCTAGTTGGCCCTCGCAGATGCGACTCTCCGGTGACCTGCTGAACACGCAGTTCCCGGAATTCTTCCACTGCAGATCTTTGGTGAGATTTCCCATGGATTTTACTGTAAACATTTTCGACGCTTTTACGAAGCCGTTGTCGTCATCTTTAGCTTTCCATCCCACCAATATGCAATTTGAAGTCCCATTAAGTGGCATCCTGTGGGATTAGAATCGTGAGTCTATTGTAGTTCGATTTATTGTATTTATTTATTGTACCGCATTGATCAATGTCCGATGGCAAAGTCTAAAATACATACAATGAAGGTACACAACATACAATTTATCATAATAACATAAATGGAAAAACTGTTCTTAATATTAAGTTAGCAAGGATTGGGAAGTTAGAATTTACATCATCTGGTGCCGCCTGTAAATCCCTGGAATGTCTTTTGGGCACGGAATTCCCACAAACAGCTAGTGTGGGAATCGGGAACCCAGGATGACAACGGAATATTTAAATATCACGTGGTTGTCTCAGCCAGTAGGGTTTCGTGGTTTAAAAAAATCTGTTATTAAAGATCGATTTCGAGGCTTTTGCACACGAAGCTGTGTGAATTATTATTCGGTTCGTGGAGCTTGAAGGAAACGTAAGGGAACCGCCACTAGCTCCCGGACATATATGGAGGTCAAATTGCGACGCTGAAGAAGGCGTCCATCAGAGAAGCGGAGAGGCGACGCCACACTACAAAGGAGGTACGCTGCTAGGTTTCCAATCCTTGACGTCTAGGAAGGGTTTTATCCTGAGATTGCATTACATCTGATTGCTTCCCCGAGCCTCAAATTTGGTAAATTATTCCTTCAATAATGTTCTTCCTAGTTAAGTTCTTTTGTAAATAAATTTCCCATTATATTTTAATTACCCTTTTAATTTAATCCCTCGCCCCTCTCTATAATATATAATACTACCACTAATAAATAACATAAATAAAGGAAAAACTGTACCTTTATCCTACAAAATTATGTATTATTACTGCTAATAATAAATATTAATACAAGTAAGGATAACCTGATCCATATTTCCCACAATATATATATATTACTACTAATAAAGTTATACTATCAGTAATACTATAAATGGCGTCCTACAGTTCCCCGCATTTCTCATTGCTCTTCGTTTCACTTCTAGTTAAAGTAAACCCAATTATCAATGACTCGTATAATACGACAACTGCAAACAAAAAAAATTGAATAATACAAAAATCTAGAAGAGAGTATACATTTCAACAACCATTTGTTGTCCAGAATGAAATATTATGAGCAAAGAAAGTAACATAAAGCTTATAAAAACTTATATATAACTTACAAAACTATTTAATAAAGGATTATGCAAAGAGTACAACTGTCATCTATCTTGTTTTACAGATTAATTTTATTGTATCCATGTATCACGGAGCGTGGTCACTGGACCACTTCTCCCCTCAGGTGTCATTCATCCATCCAATTTGTTTAATGTTCAAAATGAACAGATTGTAAATATCGTAATAAACAAAAAAAAATTACACGTACTTCACCGGCTTACAACTCAAGTTTTACAGTAATATTTGCGGTAGAGTGCACCGAAAGTCTTAAATGCGTTGCTAGGTTTATTAATTATAGCGAGAATTTTCCAGAATAAGAACAGTTATTTCATTTGTAATGTGTTGTGAGCGGTACATACAATTACATTATCAAAGAAGTGTTGACAATGATACAACAGCTTTTAAAAACCTGGAAGGACGCGTCAGGGGTTTTGGGCGCGTCGTTGTGGCCCCCGTAGTCTACTCAAAAAATATATTTGTAATATAGGATAAAAATATTTCACTAACTTTATTTCGTCCAAGACTGAAATTGGTCTGACGTATTCGAAGAAAGCGATTACGTTGTAAGTCTTGAGCAACAT
Organism: Eucriotettix oculatus; assembly: GCA_034510155.1. Taxonomy (NCBI): domain Eukaryota; kingdom Metazoa; phylum Arthropoda; class Insecta; order Orthoptera; family Tetrigidae; genus Eucriotettix; species Eucriotettix oculatus. Next base: position 126,503,394 of record CM067376.1, on the reverse strand, counting down.
AGGTTCCCGGTTGCAGCAGATGGACAAAATGTACCTTATAGCAGACATAACCTTGTACGTCGTGGCCGAAATTTGGTCAAAGTTAAAGTCCTTCTTATACACATTACCGCCAGTCATAACGAAACCAACTGCAAAACAAGATACATTATCAAATTATGTACTGTCGTCGGTTGGAAAAACTAGAGCGAAAAAACATTAATTATTAAAGTAATGATTATTCTGGCCCGCATTGTTTTCCATCTGTATCTTCGTGTGACTCAATAAAAGTCTATGATGTTCTGAAACTACGCAATTTTAAGACAGTGAAAACAAAAGCCTTCCTTGCCTGTGCTACTCTACTCTTTATGTCTACTATCCTTAGTTATTACACTTCCCAAGTAGCAGAATTCCTTAACTTCCATCAAAATATCCCTTCCCAAACTAAAACTCTGTTATTCCACTGTTATCCTCATGTTGAACTCTTTCTCCAGGACCACGTTCATCCCACTTATTATGATTTCCAAGTCTTCTTCTGACTCTCCTAATAATACAACATCGGCAAAGCGTAGGGATTTTATTTCTTTTCCTTGCAGTATGATTCCTTTTCCATATTCCGTTCTAACTTTCTTCATCGACTGTTCTATATATAAGTCCACAGCTTATGGCATATGAATGTAACTTCCACTAGGCCCTTTTTATGAAATCTTGTCACATACGTGATTGCAGTAATGAGGGAAGCTACTTACGACAAGAGACACCCGGCTCGATGCAACATTGAGCCATGGTTAAGACCCATCTATCTGACAAGATGGTTCCAGCGCAGTAGGCCTTATCCGCGAACCACACTAGTGCTAAGAATGGGAATTGCCCAAGAGCAGCATCCTCCCCTACTGGAGTCACGGGTGGTGGCGGGGGTGGGTTCTCGGGAGTCACGTCTTGGCCAGTCGAGTTACCCAGACAAATTAGCACCAGCAGACAAAACACGAGCATTTTGGATCGGACGGTTTCTCTGGAAACATTCACGGTGTTGTTCACTACAGAACAAAAACGGAACGCATCACGCCCGACGTGATAACGACTTTACCAATTCCCTTCATAATTTTTTTAAAGTTTATAATCCTTTGTACGAGGTTCTTGAGGAAAGGAAAATTAAGAAAATTGTGCAGAAAAATGAAAAATTTCAGAAAACTTAACTACGATACAGCTACTACCCCTTGGGGTGGGAGTGGAGGGGGTGGAAAATTTTAAATAAGAAATTTTTATCATAGAGATACTTTCTTGGATCAATAGCAGTATAATTTGGGGGGGGGGGGGGTTAACAGGCTACATGAGGGTGATCCTGAATTTAAGTAAAATTTCATGTCTTAAGTGCGGGAGAATAATTATTCTGTTAGAGAACTGAAAATATTTTAGGCCTTCTATTGTATCGGGAGTATTTTTGACTCACTCGAGATACTGGGAGTATATTTGAGGCTTATATTGTGACATTTTCGATGCTGGTTTAATAATGTGTTGACCAAGAATTAAATAATGTACCTGGTTAATATAAATAAATAGCCGGGCAACGCCGGGTCCGCAGCTAGTTCTTGAATAAAACTATTGTTCATCTTCATGCAAGAGAGCAGATCTCTGGCTTTGGTTGACACAAAGTCGTCTATTGTTTTAATTGAAATGACGATAAGGTTGAATTAGTAGACATATTTAATATTAACGAATAATTATTAAAGAATGGTGATCGGGATAAAATTACACTTCCGATATAATTGCCCATCGTATTCTCCACAAAAAGGAATATATCTCTTTTCCATGTGTAGATCCTCTCTTGCTAAATTTGCTACAATTTAGATTTTGCTTTGTACGTCAAAGAGTGATGAATACCGCACATGGTGACTAAATTTCTATAGAGCTGCTTTTTAAATTGCAGAATCTATTCTTTCGTGTGATTTTAGACAATATAGCTCGATGTGTCACCCCAGAAGGATATGCTGTATATTTATTTCCACAGAGTCCTCCCAAAAACAGAAAGAGCTCCAAGAGTTCATGGTAATCACCTCTCAGCGTTGATTTATCTAATTAACTTTCTTAAAAGTCAAAAACCTCCGACCTCATTCCGCATCAGCATCTAGTAGAGAAATTAAGTGTTATGGGGATTGATATTCACATACTAAATTGGATTCGGGACTTCTTGAAGAACAGAAAACTCCTAAGTTAAAATAATTTCCGAACTGTCCGATCCTGTTGAAATAACTTCTGGGGTACCCCAGGGAAGCGTTATAGGATAATTAATGTTCTTAGCACATATAAACAATTTGTCTGTTGGTATCCAGTGGAATATAAAACTCTCAGCGGATGATTACATTATTTATAATGAAATTAAACACTCAAACGACGTTGACGCTCTTCAATCAGATTTACACAAGGTATTTAACTGGTCATTGCAAAATAACATGAAAATAAATGCAGCAAAACGTAAGACAATTAAGTTTATAAAAGAGTAAAATAGTGAGGGGGGCGAATTAATAGAAGTGTCCAACAGCTGTAAATACTTGGGTGGAACATTTAGTAAAGACTTATCATGGGGTAAACATGTAAATTCGGTCGCCAATATGGGATGGAAACCCCGATGAGCTGCTCACTGTCCCCAAATATAACAACAATAATTGCAGTTATTATATTATAGTTTCTTTCGGGGCCCTGACGTATGTAAGTCCAGACTTTTTTTAATCAAGTTTATTTAAAGTCGCATCAACAGCAACAGCTTATTAGCGACTGTACATTAGAGTTTTTACATTATATAAATTAATCATTTTTAAAAATTCAACTACATCTTTTTGATGTCTCTGGGAGTAGTCCATTTAGCCGAAGCTTCCAAATATTTGTCTCTTTCTAACTGGAATCTGCTGCATTCATTTATGATATGTTTTATGGTGGTTATGGTGTTGCATTGGGAACAGAGAGGGGATCTTTTGTGTCTAGGTGAAGGTGGGTGATTTTGGAGTGATGGCTACTTGTTCTCTTCTATTTAAGGAGGGATTTATTTTTATGGAGTTGTGGGTTATAATTATTGGATTTCATTTCCAAGTGCTGTTGAAGCTTGGCTTGTGTACGTTTCCAGATATCCCGGACGGTATTTATTTTCTTTTCTGATGCGTTGTCAGAGTTATTGGTGGCGTTCTTAGTCTGCAATGACGTTTCCAATGATGTTTTTGTGCGACGGAATCCATACTATTATTACTATTGTTCCAGTTTCGGTAATTTCTCGTGTATTTTCATTTAAAGTTCGTTAAAGATTTTAATTTGAGTTAGTTGTTGTATGAAGAGGAGTAAATCTGTAATATGTGGATAGCATGATGCAGTTCTGCGGTTAAGATCCAAGTTGTAGGGTTTAGGGGCATGGAAGTGTTACATGAATGTATGTACCATTGTGAGTTCTGGAGCCGTCTGTTTAAATTGTATTATACCCTCTGTATTTTTTGTATAGCTGGCTGACTTTTACTCCCCATTCTTCTTTTGTTAATGAGATTTCCGAAAACTTGGTCAGGGTTGTATCGGTTTGGATTGGGTGAAATTTCTAGGAAGGTATATTATAGAATCGGTTTGCTTCCATATTGGGATAAGTGATGTTTAATTTTAGGTGTATATTTTGGAGTCTTTCTTTGAAGGATGGGTACTTGGAATAGGCTTTTCTGTATACGGTGTGGCATGGTGTTTTTCAAATGATAAGCTTTTACGAGGTGAGATTTTTTGCAGTTTTTAAGAACAGGGAGTCTGTTCTGTGTTGGAGAGTTGCTTCTTGAGCTTCAGCTGGCAGACTTCCAATCGGTCATGTCCGAAAACTACAAGTTGGAATACATAGCGCTGTATAGTGAATAGTCAGGTTGTTTGAGGTTTTTCTTTTTGACTAAACCATATACAGTGCAAGCATAGCCCAATTTTGATCTGATTTTGGTTTGATATGTAAGTAGTAGTACTTCCCTATTTGCTTTATTACCGTTTCAACCCCCTGTTCGTCTAAGATCCAGCAATAATAAGAGCTACCACTTGTTGTGGTTTATTTAGTTTAATCAAAGTTGATTAAAAATAAAAAACAGCATTTCGAAAACTTTCATAATTCTGAGAAAATTACCGTATGATCCTGCATACAATATTCCCATATCATCTGACTTTTTCCTAAAAATAACTTTCTTTATTTATAATAAATAAAAATACTGTCGTGTTAGGAATTTGTGTCATTTTGGCTTTATAATTTTATGATTTTAAAATTTCATTTCTATTACACGTGATGGAGACGAAATTACAAATGTAGCATATTACGGGTTGTGGAGTATTAACAACCCTGTAGATATTGTAGTTTTATTAATATCTTTATCCTCCTAAAATTTAGCTTGGAGTGATGTAGCACATAACTTTAAATACACACGAGTCGCCACTGGTCCTCGCACAGCCTTAGCCACCAAGGTGCTCTTAGAATACCCCCCCTCCCCCAACTTGGTCTTTTTCATATTCTCATCATCTTTTCAACTCCCTGAAGGCACACATGGGTGGTGGGTGAGTTCCTTAAGGAAACGGTAAAAAAATATAAGAAAATAAGTGTCTGGTCTTTATACATAGATGACATAAGAATTAAGGACCCAATAAAAGACAATACTTATTATTAAATTGTGAACAATACTTTAAAACTTGTGTTATGTATTACACAGCTTCTTCCATCAAACACTAGTGTTGGTCAAATCAAGTTTTAAATTATTGTTATATGGGTCATTAATTCTTATCTAATTTACATAAAGAAGCTTGTTCTGTGGCTCATCACATGCATTGAATGAGATGGCGATTATGTGGAAAAAACAGTCAACAAGTGTATCAACAATATCCTGTAATTTTTTTCAATTACTTTTTTCCAAAAATATGTAAATATCACAAAAATTTACTTTCTGAACATGTACTATAAATGAGGTATTATCGTCAGATGTATGTAAGCCACAGTTGTAACTGAAATAAAAAATATCATAGTAAAATTTGCTGCTTGAGGTGAATTAGCACATAACTTAATAAACCCATGACTCATCACTGAAAATCAGTATTGAAGAATTAAAAGGAAAAAAACACACACAAATAAGAGCTAGTTCATTTAGCTTCGATAAGAAGGATGTTTTAAGGGTTGATAACAATTCACAGGGGATATATTGAGAACAATTGATAAGTATCAAAGCATCAAGAGTCGCCAACTTTTTCTGTCTCAAGACTATGTAGAGAAAAAATCCTTTGATGGAAAAATCCATCATACATTTACACATTTATTCAAACAGAAGTCATAATTTAAAAAGCTAGTTTCTGTTTGGAAGAACAATTTATTACTAAACATGGAACAATAACACACAAACCATATCCAAATTTTAATCCTAGCTTCTAAAAACATTATTTAATAGTGACAACAAATGTAACAAAACTTCTGAAGGTACCATATAATACAAACAATATATTATGGTATAGTACTTCATATTCTCGTGTATGACACAAAATTTTAATGAAAGAACAAGATGAAGTTAATACACAAATTATATTCTATTTACTCATATAACTAGGTCTTCTAAAGTATGTTTATTTGAAAAGCAATTCTTCTGAGAATTGCTACAATATCATTGGATCCTGGCTTATTATTAGACCAATAATTAGACTCGCACAACTGTTGCTTTGTTAGTCTGGGGCAGTTACTTGTGTCACTAATGTTGAGTTCACACAAAAGGTGTTAATCAGGAAAGATAATACATTACTTTTTTCTTTCAAAAAATGTGATAATTTATTTCCAAATATACATTCTTCTCCATACAAGTTGGGAAAATATAGGATGGCATACACCAGAATGTATGGTATAACTATGATGTATTAGAAAATATTGAATTATATTAATTTTCTTACATTCTAATGTACACGACTTAATTATTCATGCTTCCACACACACACATCTACAAGACATGAATTTCAAAGTAAAATTATCAATTGCTAAGTTTGTCTGCAATTTGGTTACTTCTTTTTGTAACCAGAAATCTCTAATATTTCTACAAAGTCTTCAACCCTTTGGGTCTACCCTTTACTAATCAGGCAACCCATCTCCACACTTTTTTTCCCTGACCCAATCATACATATCAGAAACAGATGTGTGGAAAACTGTACTGTATGTTAAAATCAAAAAAAGAATAAAACAAGACTTCAACTATGGCACTTGCTTTTGTTATTTTTATAAGGAAGCTTAGGTACAAAGCACATTAGTTCTTTGGCATATCAAACTCTTATTATCAGAAGTAAGACTTGACTTGGCAGTTAGTAGGAACTATAAATATTTTTGTAGTGGTATGAATGAAAGAGTAATTGAATACTAGTTGCATTTACATAAGGTGCCAATATTAATAAGAGCTTTGACTGAATTTAGAATTCTACAAGATTAATCACAAAGCACAAAAAGTAAACTAAACTACAAATGATATCTGGCAACTTTGATCTGTAAGCTGCAAATATATATTTTGGTCATGCAATTGAGTTAAAAATCCAATAAAACTTTTTGAGTCGAATTCCATTCCGACATGTTGGTGAGAAACTTAAGTGACTCTAAATTCAAATGAGAAAAAAATTGTGTGCATAAACAAGAATTGTAGACTCTGAAAACCATGTAAAAAACATGAGATGGTATAGTAAGTCTTCTAACCTTCATGTTTTCGAATAACTGGAATCCAGGAAGAATTTAATCAATTATATACACTTGGAAAAACTTTGGTTCACTCTATGGAAAACATGCATCTGTGTATATTAGGAAAGTAATTCTCCAGATAATAGTCATAATGGTTTCATTTTCCTTTTTTGTCTCTAGTATGGACTTCATTTCTGGTAGAGATCAAGCAAACAGTGTGACAATGAGAAAGATTATATAATGTTTTATATGCAAAAATAAATTTTTCCCTGTGTAAGCAAGATGATGAAAGAGGTGTTTGTGTCTTACATGATGACACACCATGCACTAGCTAATATGCTAATAGAATAGCAGCTTAAGGTTGATAAAGACACCAGGAAATTATCACAAAACAGAACCCTTTTTGTTTACAATCTAAGTCTGATTTATATTTACATTATTGAAAAATAATTTTTAAGATCAATATAATATAATAGGAAGCATTTAAATGTGAATAAAGCAGTAATAAATTGATGTTAGTAATTAGCTAATTTTGATTTATTTTTACTATATAGTGAACATTGATTCTATAATTGAGGACTGCCAATATCCAACGGTATTGCAATTACAATACAGACATAACAATTTAAACAGATGTCACAAATATAATGTTTAAAACCAGATAAAAAAATCTAACACTATTCTACAAATATCCTTTGTCTTAAACATTTTGAGCTTTAATAATAAACAGTTTTTCACAACAGATATAATTTGTATTTGGATTGAATAAGAGGTACAGGCAGATGGGGCAATGTATATAATAAGGTATTTGTGCCAGTATATGTTTTCAGAATTACTTGAGAAAATTTAAAAAAATGCTTAAATTGTTTGCATATGTCATGCCCAAAATATATGTTCATAAGCATACTCATTAAGTCAGTAATAATTAGTGGTCAATTTTCTAATCAAATAATAAGTACATAAGCCCTATTTAACTACATACAATATGATCACAATTAGAAAACAACTACCAAACTATGGTAATATATAAAATGTCAACTTTACAAATAAATAAGTTATATATTTCAAAACATTTTAAATATATTGTATTACAAGAGAAAGTTATTGTTCTATTATTACATGGAAACAGAAAACAGGGTTAGCAAGAACTTTTATCTCCCCATTTAAAAGTAAGATCTGAAGAAAAAGTAAAAATTTACCAAACTACAAAATTATCAATGTTTTACATTTTAGCAGCAAGACTTTATCTTATAGAAAACAGTGTACAGATTATTACATTAACAAAGAAATTGCAGTTAAATTGTTTTACAAATCTATTGTCCACAAGTGGACAAAAGTGACATAATTTTTAAAAATTTATCTTTTCTTCATCAAGAGTAAGAGTTTAAGTTACAAAATCCTAGAATCAAAATACTTTAAATCTTGGTTTGGAAGTGGTAAAAACATACAACCATTTATAATTTTCACTCTATATTTTGACAACAAACTATTTTTGTCTAGCTTATTATCAATGCAACTAGAGGGAAATATATTGCAACATTAGATTTAATTGCCACATGCAATCAATGAGAGTGTAATAATGAAGATATATTTTCTTTTAAATATGTGTCCTTTGTATGGGTTTCAATGCCAGACAGAAAGTATATTTATTTGGTAAAATTACTTAATCTTTTATAACCAATACCAATGATTATTTTTTAAACAAGAAGCTATAATAATCAGTTTAAAAAATTTAATAATTATTCATTATCTCATTGGGAATGTTACAAACCTATTATGAAACAAGAAGTTGTTTTGAATCACCTTTTAAGAATAAAGACCCAAATCCAAATTTATATAAATATTCACAGGAAGCATAATTCTTAAGCTAAGTTATCAGTCACTTTTAAGAACTAGAAACACTACACAGTCTTTGTATAAAAAAATTGATTTCACAAACTATTTGAGTTTGATGGCATTCTTATCTTAACAGTATTTCAACAAGTGGCAGTTGTTAACATGAATAAAAAATGGATAACAATCCAAACTTTTTTTCTATTTAGTTAAGGCATACATATATTTCATTGATTTGTAAACTGAATAACTTTTTCTAGAATATTTTTGAATATTAAATGTTTATATTCAACAGTTGAAAACAATTTTATTCAACAACAATATGAAACTTCTTTAAACAATAATGTTAGTATCAATGCATTTTAAAATACAATTGATTGGTGTAGAAATGAGGGTCAGTAACGGGGATCAACAAAAAGCACCAAGCAACCAAACCAACCAGAAACAATGTCATTAGAATAATCCTGTTTGGATCTTTATGAGTTAACAGCTCTGAAAAATCTGGGAAGCCCATATGATTGCAGAATGCATGTGCTATAAATGGTGCTATGAAGTGGCCTGTAAAAGAAAAATAAATAATGAATTAATTAATATTAAATAATTATAACTCTGTAAATAATAAGTATTATTATGATTTACCTGTTCTTATAAATAAGAAAGCTGAATAGGCTCCAAATAAAGTTGTATAGGAGAACTGGAAACCTGTAACCAAAATGATAAGTATTCAGATAGTAAGATCAAAGCATAACAATTTCAAACACACATTTTTTCAAATAATACAAGGCTGATCATTTTGTAACCTTTAATTGTGAGTTAGTTCAAGAATAGAAAGTAGAGGGGATGAGAAGAAAGAAATGGGAGAAAATGATGGGATGAATGAAGAAAATGGTGGTAGATAGAGCAGGAAAGCTAACTCCAAGATTGACAAGAAAATGGATATCTGTAAAAGTTATAAACAATGTTCATGAACTACAACATGAATACAATAGAAATAGTAGGATGAGGACTATTCAAGAATGGATGTATTAATGTAACAGAAATTGTGTGTCAGATATAAGGAATTTTTTATGAAATTGTATTTGCTCAACATTGCTCTAGGGCCCCAAGTAGGGCAATGACAGGTTCTATAAAATCAATGGATTACAGAAACATAAGTATTATTCCATAATTTGGAATAAAAAAATGAATTATCTTCATTTGAATTTTGCTTAAACAAATCTAGAAGATATGAACCAATTATGTATCTTTGAATATATGCTTTTGGCACATAGTACTCTGAAATCAAATCAAGAAATTGCTTAACTCAGGGGGTTAGTTGCCACATAGCATAGGTGATTTAAGGTTGAGGCCTAATAAGGGTGGACAAGGAGAGATGCCTGAAGAAACCTTTGACAGGTGAAGCATTTTGTATGAAGTACATTTTTACATAAGGATTTTATTGCAGTTCAGTGTGAACCACACAAAGAATGGAGTTAAGTTTTTGTAGTCCAGGAAAGTAGGTTATGGTAACAATTTTTAATAGGTCAAGGGTGGGTTTGGGTAGTTGGACACTGGATTTGGCATGGAATCTTTTTCTGGAGATCAGTATGTTATTTTCTATTTATGAAGGCATTGAAGACTTGGTGGGTGTTGTTAGCCAGACTGTTGCAAATGGAGCAAATGCCAAGCTGTATGAGAGGAAGTGTTTGGCATGTTCAGAATGACAATTGGTGAAGTGAAGGAATAAGGTATTGGTGTACTTCATATGGACTGATAACAATATGAGGCCAGAATTGAGGTGTAAATCAACATAAATGAAGGTGGTCATGGTTGGGGGAGTAGTTCCAAGCGAACTAACTCTGAATTTGATGTTATAAGTTTTGCAGAAAATCAGAAAGGGTATTTGGCAAATAAGTATCAAAACATCATCTACCAAAACAAAGTTAAGGGAATTTAAATGTTGCTGTATGTCCCATGAATGGGTTGGGATAGGAAAGGGCCATTAATGTACCCATAGCTGTGCCTCTTTGTTTTCTTTGAAAGAGAATTAATTTGTGGTGAGGACAATCAGAAACTTGTAAGGGAGTTGTAGTCAACAACAATTGGGTGACAATGAACCCCAGGATTGTGTATTTTTGGAAGCAGGTAGGAGGTGGATGCCCTATGGTTTTTTGGAGCAAGGAGCTCAATAGAATTAAAAAAAAAAAGTGAAACAGTAGAGATAGGCTTTTAAGTTTAGGCATTACAGAACTGGTGAAGCACATCAGCGGTGTACCTTTCCAACAATATGAAGTTTCCTAGTGAGAGGGAAAGAGAGAGGTAGGTGTTGGCTTTGTTGATATTGATTGGTACTGTCCAAGCCTAGATGTTGGCATTGGGTTGAGTTTAAGTGCTTGAGAACGGAGTTAATGTAGTCGATACCTACGTTTGAAGGTTTTTTAAATGTAGAAGGACATGGAGCTGCTATTGGGATTCTTGAAAATGTAGCTTCCCAAGGACTGGTTCACAGAATATTGGGGTGTCACACATGAGTCTGAAAGGATCCAATGTGGAAGAGAAGGTAAGGCCTGTTCTCAGCACAAAAAATTTGTAATTGGGATTTGGAAGTAAGGTTAACAGGAAGTTTGAAGTCTGACTAGGTCAGGATTCATGGGGGTGGGGTGCCGGTGGTGGCTTGTTCGGATAGGTGGAAGATATTGGCCAGGCAGGGTTTAGACTATAAGGGTGGAGGAGGAGAGGTTCGAGGAAGCCAAGTCATGCACTGCAACCAAAAAGAAAAACAAAAAATAAACTGGAATGTGTTGTGAAGGGTGACAGTCTATAGTATCAATAATACTAATAAATGAACACAAAAGTTGATTAATAAGACATCTAATTCACACTTATTTCAACAATTATCATGATTGATAGTTGAATAAAGCATGACATAGACTTACAACAGAGATCTCAATCATTAAAAACAAGTTTATATATTTTTACATGGGTAATTATACTTACATGATAGAATTAGAGCTCTGGTAATATCCAAACCACCCTTTACTCTCTCTACCATATGATGAAAATGAGCTGCAACCATTTAAAATTGTTAAAATATATTAAACTTAAGCATTAAAAGTGTACATTTTGATTAGAGTTTAAGGAACAAAAATGCAACCATTAAAAATGTAATATCTGATAGAAAACTGATAATATGCAAGAAAACTAAACAGTTAGGATATAATTAGCAGATGTGAGTGGATAATACAGTTGCAAAATTTCATCTTTACACAAATCATATTTTATATCAGTTTCAGATATAGATTTTAAAGTTAAATACACTGGCAACTGGTTTATATGTACTAATGTGCTACAGAAAATGAATTAATTTAGAGAGAAATACTGGTTTTGTAATTTTAAAAACAGTTATAATTAAAGCATTTTAATTGCATCAATTTCAGCTTCAATTTCAAATGCTTTTAAACTGTTCACCTTCCAGCCCCCTCCTACTAACATCTGGCTATGCCTTGTTTCATCCTACTGTAGCACACGATTCCTTATCTGGAATGAGAATTGCAGATACTCAGTATTCGATTTTACTGTCCTGTACCACCTATATATTCCCACAAACACACACACAGGGCCAAGCTTGCTGACACAGAAATTTTGGCAAATAATTGTAATATGGACTTTTGATTTAGTTGAACTAATCAAGGGTTATTTTAAAGGAAACACGTCAAAGCAACATGGAATGTCATTTAAAAAAATGTGACTGGCAAACGAACCAGTAACTATAAACCAATTGCACTCACAGAAAAAAGTGAACCTTTTTCTGGCAGACACGCAGTGTGACAATTCAACTCGTATTTCATAAATGTGTAAAGATCAGGATTTCTTCAATACATTGTAAAATTCTGCTTCTAAAATTACAAATACTATATTTATTAAACCAATAAATAAAGCTGAAATAAATACTATAATAATAATTTGGAAGTTTTCCGGTAAAAGAATGTACAGCTTCAATCGCTCTTCCTAAAAATCATATTTAATAAATATCTTGCCACTCGAATATTTCCCAGCACTTTGAAAATGGCCAAAATAATTCTTGTTTAAGAAAGGATCATGATCCAACATGTAAAATTATAGGACTCTTTCTCTCCTACCTATTTTTTCTAAAAAATTAAATATATAAATATAAACAATTAATGGGGAAAGGACAGAGAGATAGAAAGGTGACTTACCTGAGGTTCATAGATGGTAGACACCTTGTGAACCTCAGGTAAGTCACCTTCTTTCTATCTCTCTGTCCTTTCCCCATTAATTGTTTTAATTAACATGACAATGTCATTTCATGACTCATATTTTTATATATATACATCAATTTATTCAAATTCTTAAATGAATATAATACTTTAGCATTATTATTTTCTTGAAGGAAAGTTCACAAATTTTAGATTGAATTGCAAGCCTTCTTCAAAAGTTTGCAAACATAAATTTGTTTCAAACAAATAGCAAATTTCAAGAATACATGTATAGAAATCGCTCAGCTCTAAGGTCAGACAAGCACTGCCTTGCTCTTTACCAGAAAAGTATTCACCTTACTGGAATAATTTTATACAACAGCCTTCCTCCAAACGTCAAGAACAATCATAATTACAGAAGTTTTGTGAATCAATGTAAAAATATATTATTAAATGGCTGTACAGGAGTTTATTGACTGTTCCTTAATAATTGATATTAATGTTCCTGCAAAAGTATTGAATATGTTGCTTTGTAAAATTTCCTATTCCATAACTTTAAAACTTTCTGTATAGTTTTTCTGCACTTTGTTTGTTTTGTGTATTGCCTGGTGCTACTATGGAAAGTCAGATTCCTCATTGTGCAACTACAAGTGAAATCTACATTGTTTAAATGTGTTTGTGCTTCTCAGTGTGTATGTGTGCGCTTTCTAGTACGTGTCATGTTAGCAATGATTTTATACAACTCTTGTTTATTCTAGTTATGTATTTAAATATTTTTTGTAGGTAATTATGTTATTTTATGTTGGTCTTATAATTATTTGTTACTTGACATAATGTATGACGTACCCTTATTTCCTCAACCAGGACAAATCGAAACAACAATAAGACTAAATCTTTAAGGCAGCATTTTAAAGACTTTCATAACACTGAGAAAAGTACTGCAAGATCCTGTGTACAATACTGCCATCAACCATGGTTTTTTAATTTTTTTTTAAATCAAGAAATATATGTTTATAATATAAACCAGTTACCATAATTTTCAGTTCCTTTAGAAAACAAAAATTTGAGTGTTATAATTTTGCCAGTTTGATTTGTTGCAAAAAATGCTCAATGTATATATTCAAATTATATCTCAACTGCATTCCTCTAAGAGTATTTGGAAGAAAATCCACTAATAAAAAGGTGGAAACAACAGTTAGGTGAAGATGATAGAATGGAGAACAGGAAAAGGAATGAAGAGCTGCTAGAATTATTTATTAATAATAAAAATTCCATTACAGCTCACTGATGAATTATTTCAAGTTAATCTTATAAGCTTTGTGTTATTAAAATGGAATCAACACTTTGATAATTAAAGACCTTCTAAAAATTTACCCCATTCATTTTCTCTTACTTAAATGTACATTAAAATATTATGTTATAATTAATGTCTGTTTGGTAATGTTTTGGGATAGACTAAGAAACTAAAATTACTGAAAATACTTTTGAAACTTAAAGAGTTACAGTTTTGGCCCATATGTAGGACATTATCAATCACAATAATTAGATTCATCTAATTCTCATGTTTAATAATGGCCCATGGGTTTCTAACAAAAGCTTTTTTAAAAATTCCAACATTCTAGTAGGAAGCTTCCTTTAAAAAATACTATAAAATATTTCATACACATGCACTGGTTTGCAAGTATGTTTAGGCAAACAAAATCAATACTTTTGATTGGTTCCGCACAGCAACTGAATACTTTGAAAGATATGCAATTCTCTAATAAATTCATTACACTTGTAATATGATTGCTGGCCATTAAAAATGAGACAAACTTAAATTATTTAAGAAGAGGTGTTGCGATGTTTCGGATATGAATTTTTCTCACCTAGGTATATTCTGATTGTGTGTTATATTTTAGTAGTCGTATACTGAACTAATATTTGAAGTGAAAATATAAAATAGCTCTATCATATAAAGACCAACAAATATACATTAAGCAGAAAAAGTTAAGAGATAAATGGAAATACTACAAACAATTTCAGCAGTGCTTGTTGCTTTCGTCATTTGATGAAAATCATACGAGCTGTATGTACTAAATGAAGCAGCAAAAAATTATAAACAGCTTTTGAGTAAATTTCACTTGTTTTTTTGTGGTCATTCTTACAGGTTTGATTTTTCATCACCTAACTAAAACAATAGGCATAGAAGAAATGTGTGGTATTTGTTAAAAAATACAAATTTGTCTGTTTATTGGGTACTTCATTCTGCATGTTTACATTGTTATAATTTATAAAATCATTATAATAATAGGTAAAGGAATATAGTTGTAAAAACTAGACCCGGTTTGGTGTGTGTGAAAAAGATTACAGAATAGAAACATTTAAAACATATTATTTTACATACACAATATATTAATAATAATTACCGTAAATAATTCCACCACTAAACTATTCAACTTTTTAATTGATACAGTATATTCTATGACCAGCAGAAAATATCTGTTTCTAATACAAATATCGGACATTTATTTTTCTCAGATTTCTGTTAATTACAAAGAAGGCAACATTATAACTATAAACCATACAAGGCTTCCTATTATTGTAGCAATTCAATCTTAGATAAAATATATTGCAGAATATTTCAAATATATATTTATTTAAATTGTTAATTTTCTTTCAAGTTTCAAAATCCCTGAGTTACATCTTAGGCAAATAAAATCAAGAATTTTGATTGTTTCCTGAGCAGTTTCTGAAAATTATGATAATGTTACAGGCCATTATAAATTAGATGAAGTGAAATTATTATAATTTACAATTATATGGCATCAAAAATAATAATCAACATCTATCAGTTTAAATAAGGTTGTAGTCGAGGCCAAAGGCAGACAAACAATTTAATTCAATAAAACAACATATCTTTATTGTAAACTTGATTAGGATCGAATGATTATTATAATTATATCATCTGTTTTTGGTCTCAAATATATCTCAATATTGGACTGTCTCAGTCGTTTGGCTAGCCAATCACTGGAAATGTCTTCATAACTTTTTGACAAAGGGGGTGGAGCCTCTGAAGATTTATATATATATATATATAATTAATAAGGAAAGGAAAGAGGTCTAGAAAGTAGGTGATTTACCTGAGGTTTGGAGTTCTTAAATTTTCGGAGGCACGGCCCCCTTCATCGGAAAGTTAGGAAGACAATTCCAGTGAGCAGCTAGCCAACGACTGAGCAGCCAAAATTTGCTGCGCTGCTAGCTTAGGACCCCACCAGGTCACCAACTTTCTCTCTCAATGAGGGTCTGGGAAGAGGCAAGGACTTGATGGGGGCTAGGATGATGATGCATACTAACACCCCCATACTGATACACACTCATTCAAACACTTCCATCCTCAAAGGTGTCAATATTTAAATATTAACACATACACTCATACATATATACAACCACCCCTCAAACACACATCAAGGTATACACAACATACATACACACATTAGGTTTTATCACACATACAAATTCCAATGAGCTTGTGCTGTTATAGGTGCTTGGGGGGGGAGTTAAGGCAAAGGTAAATATCTATAGGATATTGAGTCCAGGGCTTTGTCAGGACTATAGGACAAGCTGAAATGAAAGTTCCCATAGATGGAGTTCATCTTCTGAAGAGTCGGGAGCTAGGGCTTTGAGGGGGGTCAGTGTGAAGCACTGGTTGAAGTTGTTGGTGCTGAGATTATGAGTGTGGGCAGCTATGGGGAATTGTGTTTTGTGAAGTTTTACTGTGGTGTTGGCAATCCTTTGGGGGAGGGGTCTCTTTGTCTGGCCAATGTAAAAGGCTGGGCAGAGTGTGCAGTTTATTTTGTAACTTTATATGTAGTGCTGTTTGTGAGATTCTGGAAGGTTGTGTTGTAGCCCAGTGTAGGCAAAGCGGAGGAAAGAGTTGAGTTTACATAGTCCAGGGAGGTAGGTAGTGGTTAGACAATGTTCTGTAGGTTAGGGATGGACTGGCTTTTTGGGAAGTGGAGAGGGCATGGGCTATTTGCTTCTGGAGGAGGTCTACGGGGTAATTTCTGTTGTGGAAAGCATTGAATATGCGGTTGGTATAGGATGCTAGGCTGTCCCAAGTAGAACATATGCGAGCTCCCCTGAGGGCTAGACTGTAGGGGAGGGATCGTTTGGTATGTTCAGGATGGCAACTGGAGAAGTGGAGGTACTGAAGGGTGTTAGTTGTTTTTATGTGGACAGAGGTAGTAATGAGTCATGAATTTAGCTGTATGTCTACATCGTAGAAGGTGATGTTAGTGGGGGGAATAGTTCCAAGTGAACTTGACAGGGAATTTAGTGTTGAGGTCATTTAGGAAGTCTGTGAGGGCATCTGGTCCGTGGGTCCATATCATGAAGATGTCATCTATGAACCGGAACCAGGTTAAGGGTTTGAGTGGAGAGAAGCGCAGCAAATTTTGGCTACTCAGACGTCGGCTAGCTAATCACTGAAAATGTCTTCCTAACTTTATGATGAAGGGGGCGGTGCCTCCAAAATTCAAAAACTCCAAACCTCACAAGGTGTCTATCATCTATGAACCTCAGGTAAGCCACCTACTTTCTATCTCTCTTTCCTTTACTTATTTTATCTATCCAATTTATTAGTGAAAACATAATAAATGGTATAGGAAAGAGACAGAAAGTCATTGACTTTCCTTAAATTGATAGTAGGTGGCAGGGAAGTATGAAAATGTGAATTTTTGAGAACCTGAAATCTCTTCTCGAGTTGAAGAATCTGTGAATGGCATGACAGCCAGCTGCTGAGCCATCTAATTATTGGCATTCTGTAATTTGAATTAGACATTGAGTGTCTGGCAGTCGTGTGGTGACACACTTTGTATGAAGGAGGGTGTGCAGGTTCTCTATAATTCACATTTTCATACTTCCATGCTAGTCGATTCCTATTATCAAGAGGAGTTGTTTTCCGTCACTCTTTCCTATCCAACTCAATTTATTAATATTTTGACTTTGTCATCTTATTTTTTCTTGCTTCTGTATATAACACAAAACTTTATTTTTGCCATGAGCATCATTGCTGAACAAGTTTCTTCCCCCCCCCCCCCACATTGTTACTATATAGTGTTTTTAAATGACAAAAATCTAATAGATTTCAGAAGCCAATTAATTAGGCTACTTTTAAAGCAATTGTAGCAAAAATTAAAATGGAACTGAAAAGCCATTACAACATTTCATACAATATATTGGAATTTACTGTTAAAAAGTGCCCAAATTTTCACCTCATACAAATTTTAATAATTTAGCCTTTAAAGAAGATGAAACATTCTATATTCATAAGATTGTAGCACAGTTAAAAATAATTTGACGTATCATAAGTGAACTGTCAGAAAATCCATATCTTTCTAATACACACAAAATTGCAGATAAAATAATCATGTACCTCCCCCTTATCAATATTTTAAAATATATATAAGCAATAAAATGAAAAATGTTACCTAAATTTCATCCAAAATTGACATTCAAGTCAATTTCCTTCAATACTCATATTTCTTCACTATTTTTTCAGGCTGATTCCAATCACATGCACAATACTCTTAACCACTTATGTTTATGTCCCCTGCATTATTAAAAGTACAGCATGTTTAGTGTATTGACGTTGAATGAGATTCCAACCTGCAATTTATAATCTCCTCATAAAATCTGATTTTATATGCCTATTAAACAACTAAGTCAAATGTTTAACAAAGTTGACCACTTGTGACAAAGATTAACAAAGTAAGGTAAAAAATTGGAAAACTTGAAAGCCAAAATTAAGAAAAGGAGAGGAAATTCAACCAATTTGAAAAATAATGTTAATTGCTAATAAAATAGATTACAGAAAAGTATGGGGGAAGATTTCAGTAAGTGTTATTAAGAATGATACTTCCTGAAATAGTACATCAAACACAATTTTTAAGTTTTGCATTAACAGAAAAAAGAAATCTTTATTTTCCAATCAGCTGAAACAATACAGAACTATAAATGATAAGACTAAGGACAACATTGTTGTTAACAAACATGGATATCTGGAGCAAACCTTATATTAAATACTGCTTGTAATGTTATAATATAGAAAAGTGCAAAAGCTCCACTTATTTAAAAATATAAATACTTCCAAAATCAACATGATCCTAAGTAACTTATAATCAAGTCTATTATGTTCCACTAAACTGAATCTCTGACTTAAGTCCTTAAAATGTTATCCGAAATACTGGAATATTTTGATACAAGATTGCTACAGGAGGAAATTCAGTATGGTTGGAAGTGAAGCATGTATGATAATTTGATGTATCAATATGAACTATTCAAGTATTCCTATTACTTGGAAAGCACATCTGTGTCAATGAGGTTTTGGATATTGTAAAATTTATTTACAAATATACTTTTAATTAAAATTGGTTATATCTTCTGTAAACTGTTGTTGTGTTCTGAATTGGTATCTAAATTGTAGTGTGTACACACACACAAAATAAATGACACACCTTTAAATAATGAAGATTTAACAGGGGAATTTAATGGTAAAATCATTTGTTAAATTTTTTAAACAAATTATTACCCCATTCAAACCTTCTGTTAGACCTACAATTTTTTCAATAATTTTGTCAGGAAAATACATTGTTATGTTAATTAAAACAATTAATAAGAAAAGGAAAAAGAGATAGAAAGGAGGTTCATAGATGGTAGGCACTGTGTAGGGTTTCAGAAACTTGAATTTTTGGAGGCACTGCCCTGGTCAACAGCAGGTTAGGAAATCATTTCGGGTGATAGCCAGCTGGAACCTTCTGATGAAGAGGCAGTGCCTCAAAAAATTCAAGTTTCTGATACCCTACATGGTGCCTGCAATCTGTAAACTTCAGGTAAGTCATATACTTTCTCTCTTTCCTGTCCTTATTAATTGTTTTAATTAACCTGACAATGTCACTGTCTGATGCATATATGTATAGTCGATTATTAGAAATGTCTTCCTAACTTTCTGCTAAAGGGGGAGATGACTCCAAAAATTTAAAGAACTCCAAACCTTGCAAGGTGCCTGCCAACTGTGAACCTCACGTAAGTCACCTACTTTCTATCCCTCTTTCCTGTCCTTATTGTTTTAATTAGCCTGACACACACACAAATATATATATATATATATATATATATATATATATATAATTAATGGGGAAAGGACAGAGAGATAGAAAGAAGATGACTTACCTGAGGTTCATAGATGGTAGACACCTTGTGAGTTTTGGAGAACTTGAATTTTCGGAGGCACCGCCCCCTTCATCAGAAGGTTAGGAAGACATTTACAGTGATCGGCTAGCCTCAGGTAAGTCATCTTCTTTCTATCTCTCTGTCCTTTCCCCATTAATTGTTTTAAACATGACAATGTCATTTCCTATCTCATATTTATATATATATATATATATATATACACATCTAAGTATGTAAAATGCAAAATAAACTGTGTTTCACATAATCATTCAACTGTTTCTCATATACTGCTCCTCATTCACCTGGAAAGTAGTTTTGAACATGTCAATGTCTGCCTGCCAATTAAATGTCTGTCTCATTATTGCTGAAGCAATCACATGCCCAACCATAATGCTTTTTTAGCACCTTGTTTAGTGACTTGGACTGCTTCCATGGGGCTAGTTCTACGGCACATAAATTTCAGAATATTCTAGCATTCTTTTGCATATGTTATGTCATGAACCTGCCATCAACAATGCCCCAACAACACTCAGTCTTTCTGTTTGTGATACCACCACCCCTGCAAAGAATGCACATTACACTGCTTTAATAATTAAAAAGTCCAATGTTATTCCAATATGCAATAAAATGATCCTCCTTTTATATACCTTGTGGAATGTTAATTTTTTCCTGATAGTAATATTTACAAAAGAGGCCATTGAGTGATCACAAACCACTGGAGATAAGCAACTGGCTGCAACTCCATCTCAACTACAGCAAATGCTGTTGCAGCTCCAACAGTACAACCTAAACTATACATTACACTCCTGGTAGAATGAAGCACTTAACTGGGTGCACCCAGGAAATGCCAAGGAACTAGATCAGAGCATGCAAAGCTGCATTATCATCTCCACTCCAAATACTCAATATGAACAAATATGGGACAAAACCAAATGAGACCTGGAACTATCAGACCTGAAGTCTATGGTCATGCAGGACTGACCAACAGTCACAGGAGCCACCCTCAATTCGCATACATTGTAATGTCTGGACATCACAGTCCACGACAATGTGCTGCTAAAAGGGGATCACACAATAATTCTGGTTGTGCTTAGACATGAGATGCTGAATACCATTCCCCTGGGAGACCTCAGCACAGAGCTAGCTAAACAAAGTGCTTAATTGGTAGACTACTTGTCAGGAATTGATGTTGATATTGAATTGCTGACAGTGCTGTGTTATATGCCAGTAGCAGGCAACCAGATATCCAAGGGAGTCCCTACTGCCTAAGAACCCACACTGTAAGTTGAGAGCTGACTTCGAGTTCAAAGGAAGGGAGCATGTCATCCTTGTTGATTACAGCTCCAGACATATTTCTGTAGAGACTATCTGAGCCAAGGAACTCATACATGTATTAAAGTCTTACTTTTGCCTGTTAGACATTCCATAACAATTCTTCTCTGACAACAGCACTGCTTTCACCTCTCACCTATTCCAGAGCTATGCAGAATAAATAATGATGAAGCTCTCCACATCTAGCCCACGTTATCCTCAATCGAATGGCCTGGTGGAACAAGCAGTCCGACAGTCAAGAAGCTACTTCACTCCTGTAGGCAGACAAAACAGGACTTCAAACAAGCACTTATGGTGTTGAGCTATGTTCCTAGAGCACATGGGCACTCTTCCAATCAAATTGTATTTGGCCGCCAGCTGCAAACCAGAATACACGTGCAGGACAGGGACCTGCATCAAGAAATTGCCTGTCCCAGGGAATACAACTATGAGAATAAGACACAGTTCACTACATCAAAGGGAACAGCCTGTCTCTGTGCACACAGACAGCAAGAACTGTATTCCTGGAAGGTTAATAGGCATTGCTGGTTCTCTGCGCGAAACAGATGCCACTTTACACCATAAACATGCATATCCCTACACATCAACGTTTTGGCCAACGATGATACTGAGAAGGATGAAGAACAGCAGGAACACCCTGCTAAATGTGTCGACCATGCCACAGGCACAGCCAAACCCTTCATGCGAGCTCTCCAATGTAGACGGCGATCTCTCAAACTATGTGGTTCCTACTGGTGACCTACCCATTAACTCGTAGAGTCATATCTCAATGTTTCGATAGGGAGGATGTGGTGATATTCTATGCTACTTCCAGCAGGCAGCCCTAACTGTAATATAAAATAACTTTGGCTGTTTACATTTCGACTCAGATGTAGTCATCATGTAGCTTTGAATAAATTATATTTGTTGTGAATATAATTGCATATTTTTTTTACCATTCAAGAAAGTAACAATGTGTTTATTAAATGTCACATTCATTAAATGTATATGTTGGTGACATTTAAATGTTACTGAAATTTGAAAATAAACATAATAAATGCTTATCTGACTGTATACACCTTTGCGTACCCTGACCTCAAAACACAATAATTCCATTAAATTATACAGACAAAAGGCTGCCGTTTATTTTGAAAATCAAACAATAGAAAACTTCAGTTTCTCTTTAGGGTTCTAAGTAAACTTTCATTATTAACACACGAAATAATGATTTAACATAATAATAGATATCATAGAGCACTTCATTCCAATGAAGGAATTAAGAGACCAATTTAGCTAAGTCATGTGTTTATCTGTGTGAAATGACCAACAAAAATAAAATATATACAGACCAAGTACTTTACGACATAATCTTCTCAGTCATTTTTATACAGTTCCCAAGTAACAAGGGGATGTATTAAAATAAAAATAGTTTTCTGACTTTAAATTTTCAATAAATAAAGAAACCGCCAATAAGTCAGCATATATATTTATTACTAATATATATATAAACATGGTTCAAAATGTGCAAATTTAGCAATTTATGCCATTTACTTTTTGACTCCCTCAGCTGAAAAAGATTAAATGTATTTACATGTGAAGAATTTGGTGTCTTGGACCATCTCCAATGACAGTTACACCAGAATGATGCTTTGAGAAGTTAAATTTTAACAATGGAGAAGAATATTCAAAAGTTCAACTACTTTACACACGTTGCACACAACTGTGTACTTTTGAGTGTCTAATTTGAAGTTATTTTATGTTCTTTATATTGGACAAACTAAAAGACCTTTAAAAACTTTCACTAAAACCCCATTCAAAACTCCATGACCGCCAACTTACCTTCCTTCTATATGAAAGAACATATACAAAATACGACAAAAGTCAAATTATTAATCTGGGTGATTGATTAGTCTTTTTGAACTAACAGTTACACAAATTCCAACGAACAATGGACAATAAAAAAGCAGACAAATGACAATACAGAAATTAAAATTTGGGAAGGTTGTAACTTAAAAGAATAAAACACTTCATTGTAACTTATGAATTTATCTGCTAAATGAAAGAACTTATTTAATTTGCATTGAAATCCCATGTAAGTTACCATTTTGAAATAAAATGTTTGCAAAACCCATTTCTTTAAATCACACATAATATTGGAATAACTATACACAGTAATATAAGGGGGAGGGTCGGGGGATCTCATAAATGCAACTATTCCAATGTTTGTATTTGTGTTTGGATATTTGCTTTGATATAAATTTGTTGATAAAATGTTGAGGGTAGACATTGTTGATTAAATGTTTTTACTATTGTGATATTTTCTTTATGAAACTTGGGGTTGGATAATAAATAGCTTTATCCATAAATCCCAAATAACCAAGACTGTAAATGACTGTACATTGTGTTGCCATATTATGGTTACATAAGTGAAAAATTAAAAATAATGTCAACGAATTTCAGCTTCTAAATTGTTTTCAAAATTAATAATAATCTTTGGGGAATTATTAAGAAAGGGAAAGACTGAACTGGTAAAGAAAAGCAACATAATGCTATTTACCAAATTAATTGTTGAGAAAAATTGCAAAAAATGTTATATAGGACAGACTGAACGGGCTATGGAACAGACTAAAAGAGCTTAGTAACAACTATAAAACTTGTAACCATAATGTGATCACAACACACAGATTTGAGAAGAATCACGACTTCTCTTGGAATTATGTTAAAATTTTAGACATAGAACCAAATTTATACAAACGTAATTTATCTGAAATGCTATATATTAAAAAACAACTGAGAAAACCATCAACTCTCAGAATGACACCATCAAATTAATACATTATTTTCTTAAGTTGCAATATTAATATTATAGTAAATATATAGTGTTTTGTTATCTTTCCTGTATTACTATATGATCTAATAAATTTCTAATAACTTTTTGATATCACTTAGGTAATATGTATTAAGTCTTTCCATCTAAGGTTGCTTTAAATATTTACGGCTCCGATTCTTGTTTTTCACGAACTTAAGGTTACAGCTGGATTATATTGTAAATCATTGTAGGGACTGCTCAATACCTCTGAGGCCCTTGCCTCTCAGTTTTGCCACAACTGAGCAAGTGTAAAATTGTTGTATAGCCTCGGGGATACATTTTCAAAATATTGTAAAATTTGTTGTTATGTTCATAAATATTGTTGTATTTAAAATGTGACGTTGATGTATTGATTATTAGGCGAGTATTCTCATTTGTGAAACTCTTTTTGTTTAGTTATGTATGACTACTACAAAATGTACAAAATATTTGGGTTTATTAATGTTTCTCCACAGGATAATAACCTGAAGAAGGTACAAATAAGTACCGAAATGTTGTGTTTTTCCTCTTTGGAAATTGTTAAAAATAAAGTCTGAAAATGGTCAGAAATTTTTACTTAATATTACAAAATCACAACATTAAAATACAACAGATCTTCAAAATGATTTGACTTTAAAATAAATTCCAAAGGAGCAAATTAAGGAACGCTCTACCAAAAGAAAAATATCCAGCATTGCTGTGTGTGGTTCTAAGTGTGAGAGTTTCGTTCAGCTCAACCTACCTGTTCAAATCTGCTTTTTTGAACATGAAATTCTTAAAAAACAAATACAGAAGCAGAATAACTGCCAATCCTTGACAATTGCATCCAAATGGCAGTGACCAACTACTTACTCAATTCAAATAAGGGAAGCGACTCTTTCAATTATATCTTATTTATTTTTTATAATTTGGTTGTGAATTTAATTTTTGTATTTCTAGAATTTAAAGAATTAAGTAGGGTGCAGAGAAAAAAGTTTAAAAATAAATCCAATTAAAAGTGGTTAGGAGTAGCTCACCAAGCAGTTTCTAAATGGGAAAGTAGCTGCAGGGAATGGCAAATATGGCAGCCCTGGTCTAATGCAATACTTAAACCAATATGGGACCTTCACTTAAAAGAAGGAAGTTTGATACTGAAGTGATAAACATTAGCCAATATGTTGGCCTAGGTTCCAGATAAAAAAGCCAATATGAAACTAATAAAAAATAAACTGGTAGGAAATATGAAATGGAAATTAGAGGGGTTATTAAATCCTGCAAAGACTACAACTTTCAGCTTTAATCAAGCTAGCTACAGAAAGAAACATTATTAGGTTTTCACCTGAGTCAAACTGCAATAATAGCATGCCGTTTTGACATTGTCATGCACTGACGTCAACTTCCAGCAAAGATGCACAACTTCGCCCTATTATTTTAATTACACTGGGAAACTCTTCAATCTTTGATGCTAGCTATAGCTTCGTTGCATTTGATTTTCACAATAGGGTACGCTATGGTATCTGCTAGATCACATAAATTCATCTATACCACATTTATTATATGTTTGGCAATACATAAAGCAAACAATAACATTATAACTTTTTTATGTTGATACTCACAAAATCAAACACTTTTCTATTATATATGGTATGTATATTTCAAATATATTCATATGGGCAACTTGAGAGGAGTGATTAAAAATACATATATTTACTATTTGAAATAATAGTGCAGTCAGTTGCCAAGAGCCCATAAAGTCAACTCAATAATTCAGGGAAACTCAAGTAGTTTTATCTCATTAGGGAGTGCCGAGATTCAATCACTCCAGTTTTAACTTTTAGTTGTTTCTTTTTCTGAAGAATAATAGTTTCTAATGTTGAAAATGTTAAACCTACCTTTCTTTCTTGCACTTTCAACTCACCTCTCTACTTTGCTCTTTTGAACGAAATACCCTAAACATATCACAAGTTCCATCTCACCATTATCAATAAATTTCAAATGCAGATTGAGTGATGAAGGATCAGAAGACAGAGCAGGATTAAAAGACAAAAGTCGGTTTGAAAAACCAGAAATGACCAATAAGATAATGTTTAAGTTATTAAGAATAATCCATTGTATAAAGTGTTCTCAGGACATTAACCTGATGGTATCGTTAAAACACCATGTTGTTTCAGCAACTGTCACCATTGCCATCTTCAGGTCATGGCATTTTAATGACACCATCCAGTTGATGTCCCAAAAAGTCTTTACACAACAAGTACATGGAGAAAACCTCATTGCATTGACATGATGCTAATGTCCAAATAATTGATGAGAACATTGAAATGGCTTACTTGAGATTGAGGGCTAATGTTACCATATCATACACAAAAAAAATTCAAAGACCTTGGCAACTCTCCTCACATTGGCTGACCATACAGCTACTGCGTGATAAGTTACTAACTTAGTGCTGAAAAAATGAACTTTTCCTACATGTGGACTGGAAAGAGAGATGGAAAATCAATGGCTTACCTGAAATTATACAAGCCAGATAGGACAATGTTTTCCTTCTTCCTCCATATTGTGAAAATGAGTTCTGTTTCCTGTCCGACATTGAGACACCCGTGATTAATTTTTGGTAAGTGATTAACATGTTCTCCCTCTCACTCCATGACTGGCTGTTACTCAGTGTGTCCTTTCACCTGAAGAAGAGGACCGTCTCCTCAGAAAATTGGAATAATTCAAGAATCTGAAACCCTGCATGGTGCCAGCTATCTTTAAACTTCAAGTAAGCCACCACCTTTCTTCTCTCTTTCTTGTCCTTATCAATTGTTTTAATAATTTTGACAATATCATCTCATTATGTGTGTGTGTACATATGTATGTACATATATATATATATGCATACACAGTAGATAGATAGATTTTACGTATTATTCTGTAATGATAAGAGTTATAGTTACCTATTCCAAAAAAAAGCGGGCAAACAAAAATTGCAGTCATTGATGGGAAGCACTGCAACAACAAAGGTAGCATACAAGCTCTAAATGTAAATTCTTCCGAGAGGGGAGCGACCACATGGTTTCGCAGCCATATCAAATTTTTCAAATTTGTCAACCAAAACATAGGCTCTAAAAACAAAACAAAAGACACATTGTATTTAACAATAATTCATGCACTTTACAAGCACACAAACTACAGTATAAAAAAATAAATACAGTCATTATAAGCATTTAAAGACACAACCCTGAAATCCCTAAAGACTGTAAGCTTTAAGTTGAGTTATTGAGCTTACAAAAATTCAACTGGTGTTTAACTTTACCTATTTCAGAATTAATTCAATCATATGTTTAATTTATAAGCCACTGTTTATACCATTAATATAGAAATGCGGGAGAAAGGAGGGAAATTTGTTTTAAGTTATATGCTTGGCATAGAATTATGCTCAGAGAAAGGAATGGAAGAAGAAAAGAAAACTGAAAACATTCAGCACTGCTAGGACTCAACCCGGGATCATCACAGGACCTCCACTATAGCTATAAGTGCTCTAAACCAATTAGGTTACAGTCACCGACCAGCCGAAGATTGTCAGTCTGGTAGTTAGGTTAACTTAGTTGGGATGGATAGAGAAGAGGGATTCAAAAGTTTATTTGGAGTATCCATCCATATATAAATAACAATTAATATGAATATGAAAGAGACAGAAAACTGGTGGATTACCTGAAGTGTAAAATCTTGTGTGTGCATACAGTGTGTAAGTTGTGTATACCTCGATACGCGTTTGAATGGTGGTTGTATGTATGTATGAGTGTGTGTGTCAAGATGGGGGTGTTAGTATGCATCTCCCCAACCCCCATCAAGTCCTTGCCTCTTCCCAGACCCTCATTGAGAGAGAAAGTTGGTGACCTGGTGGGGTCAGTTGTTTATGACCTAAGCTAGCAGCACAGCAAATTTTGGCTGCTCAGTCGTCGGCTAGCTGATCACTGGAAATGTCTTCCTAACTTTCTGATGAAGGGGGCGGTGCCTCCGAAAATTGGAAGAACTCTAAACCTCACAAGGTGTCTACCATCTATGAACCTCAGGTAAGTCACCTACTTTTTATCTCTCTGTCCTTTCCCTATTAATTGTTTGTTTGTATGTATGTGTATATATATATATATATATATATAAATTAATGAAACGTTTGTAACGTGACGAAGTCACAGGTTTTTGGATATTAGGATAGTAAGTAAGGATAGTAAATGAGGAAGATATATATATATATATATATATATATTATATATGGGATAAGTGACGAAGTCACGCGTTTGATAATTGGATAGAAAGAAAGATAGAAATATTTGGGAGAAAGGCAGGATATTCACTCTTTGAATCTTATGTATGGCATGGAATCATGCACAAGGAAATACATATGTGAAGCGTAGAAGGGAATGGAAGACGGAAGAAAGACTGAAAAAATTCGATGTGGCCAGGACTCGAACCTGGGTGCACGAAACAACAGTGCATCACCACTAAAGCCGGGGCATGCGTCTATCCACTCCGCCACCACATCGAGTACGACCAACCGAACATTTTCAGTCTATATATATTAGGTTTTCAAGTTAGGATGGCCCTGATTTTATTTTTTTGCAGCCAGCCAAAGTCTTTAAATTATTTATAAATCTTTACAACATATGCTATTCAGCGCAAAAGTACCTTGTGAAATCTGTCATACAAGATTTTGACCATACTTCAACCATATTTTCCTATAATGGAAAAGCAGCTAAGATCTAAACTTTTAGTCTGCTAGTCAACAACCTGCTCATAATTATATTACACCAGTATTATCGTTTATGAATTTATAGTTTATTCTCATTCCACGTGTAAAATTACAAATCATAATATTTAAAAGCTTTACAGAGCAATTTTTTCATTATGGTTTTGGTCTTCGTTTTGTTGACACCATTGAAAAGATCACCCTTTTTTGTACAAGAAACTTAAAGCAGAATAGTAATTTTACATATAAGGTCTTTAACTAGCTTTAAATATATGCCTCACGGTCCAGGTCCACTTTTATCTGAGGCCTATAAAGGATGACAATCCACAAGTAAGACCTCCGCCTGAAGATGATGGCTAGGACAGCCATGGAAACATATTTTGATAACAAAGTGACCCAGCTGGAAACCCCAAAATAGCGAAGATTTATTTTACAATCTTATTGAAACAATGGTACAATCATATCATTTTAAATGTTTTCTTTTCTATACTATCCTCCATTTATAAAAAACTAGTATTCCAATGACTGGTCAAAACTCAACCGTAATTCATTTAAACCCATCAATCCACTATTAAAAATTCTTATAATAGCATTCAATGTGCATTTAAATGCATCCCTCAAATTAGTTTAATATTTTGTATGCTATTTAAATTTGTATTTGGCCTATTATTATATGCACATGAATCAATATTCTTTCTTCTTTGTCTGTCACTCTGACCCATCAATGTTGAATGTTGTGGCATAAAGAAGGTATGTGTAATCACTTTTTTGAAACCACCAATAATAAAAAGACAAAATTAATTCAATTCACATTGTAAACGTTTAAATTCAATTCACATTGCTTCTACACAACAGATGAATATCGAGCAAGCACTAATATATAAAGCACACTATGTTTATATAATGTATGCACATTTTACTTCTTTTAGTTTAATGTACTTGTAATACTGAAGTGATATCTCTACTCAGTGCAATGGTCTGACCAGAAACATTTGAGAGTTTGACATTCAGTATAAACATAACCAATGAATGTTTTTTTATTTAATGTATATATAACACAAACAAATTTTATCTTTCTGAACTCCTCCAAAGGAGCTTTAACAATGCCAAATCTCACACTTCTCCAGGCAATGTGCACATAAATTTGTCACTATGTTCCAGAACAATGTCATTGTTGCTGAAATTATCAGTAAAGTACACTAATGAAAAGCTTGACTAGCAAATCATTGATGTTCCTAATGACAACCACTATTAATTACCATTGAAGATACTTTGTGGCAATATAATATTATCACCAAGCAATTATATACTTAACAAATAATAATAATTAAGAATATAGTTACAGAATTAAAATTGTATTTAGTACAAAATACTGTGTTCTGTAACTATAGTTTCTGTTCTAATACATACCTACATAAAGCTTCCACAAACCACTGAAACCCTGCATGCTTAATGGTCCGAGGAATAGAACCATTGTCAATAAAAGAGGTAGAAGTGTAGCTGGAATCAGTCCAGGCCACCTTAGTCCCATAACTTCAAATAAAGAAGCCTAAAATTTTAAAATATATTTAAGGGAGATGTTTCATTACCATAGAGATGGAATGTTTAACACAGAAACTTAATATGATTGTTATAATAAGTGTAATTTAAACATTCAGTGGTAATTTGTATTATTAATACTATGAGTATCAAATTATTTTCTAATTATCCATTACAATTTTATTGTATTCTTTTTTAAAATACACTTTATAAGCAGAGTTTTTACAAACTAATTTAAATATTTATACAATTAAAAAATGATTGACATATGTAGGTCATCATACTAGATAAACTACTTATTTTATATTAGTGCCTTTAAAATAAGTTATATATCATAATGAAATATATTGTATTTACTTATAATTTAATCACTTGTGAAGAATTTTGAGTCCCGTGACGGTTACGGCCGAAATGGCTGGAGATGCTCCATGCGGGACACCAAATTCTCCACATGTAAATTCAATAATCTTTTCGGCCAAGGGAATCAAGGAGTAAATAAGATGTATTGCTAAATTTTAAGCCTGAGGAGGTCTCAAAATGGAGACGAAATGTCACTTTTGTGAATAAATAGCGATATATTTAATGCCGACTTTTTGGCCATATTTTTTATTTATTGTAAATCTTAAAGTCAGAAAACTTTGTTGTACACCTATGCATAATAAGTAATTAATCCCAGGAAAGCACTCAATTCATTAGATGGAGTTTTTGCATTTTTTATTCCAGATAATTTATTTTTAGTTGTTGACTGTCAATAATGTGTTCCAAATATTCTGCACTGACCTTCAGAAATTCACAATTTACTCAGTATTTACAAAACCATGAAATTACTTCCCTCAATCCTAACACATATTTGCTATATCAATTTACTGTGGTATTATCCTGGAATACTGCCACATTCTTCATGCCATGTCAAATCTGATCAATAATATTCTGAAAAATCACTATGCTACAATAAAATCAAATAAAAGACTTACTGAACACAAATGCTCTAAAGATGTATTCAATGTAAAATACACTTGCAATTGCTCATCCAGTACAGTTGAGCCTGGTTTCAAATCGGCAGAAAGTGTGACTGCAAGTTTTCTAACCCCAGCCCTACATCTTAACCATCCTCTCTAAACATCATTCCACATACATCGCATCTCTTCCCTGACCTTTATTTTGAAAAGTATGGCTTAAATGAAGGAAAATCCTATGCTAAATTACTAATACTTTAATTAATAAATATGAAAAATCAATGTATACATTCAATATAGAAGAAATTAATATGTATGAAATTGTTTTTATATATATTGCAAAGTGTGGCTTGAATCGGGGAAAATCCTTATAATAGTGTGTGGCTTGCTTGGAGAAGGGATATGACATTTTTTGTTGTAGTTTTCAGTCCTTAGACTAGTCTGATACAACTCTCCATGCTAAACTATTCTGTGCAAGCTTTTCATTTCTCCTTAACTACCACATCCCACAGCCTTCCTAATCTGCATAATGTATTTCATCCTTTCCTCCTTCTTCTGTTCAAACCCCTCACATTTCCCTGTAATTCTAATTTTAGTACCTTGAAGTAATTCAGAATTTTATATGGTCAGGAGGTTCAATCCATTATTCTTAACTCATAAAATTCTATACCTAATAGTGTCTTCCTTGAAATGAGTTTTTAAACACCCCCCTCCCTTCCCACCACCAATGATTGATGACATCTTTCTGGGTAAAGCAAATAAATAAATAGGGGAGACTGATGTATCAAAGGACAGCAAATTTTTGTCAGTGAAGATAGTGAAATTTTCAGCCATTTGATTGGTAAAACTGTAATTGTTAATAGGTAACAATGAACACAGAAAAAGCAGTATTTATCATGTGATTCTTAGTTCAGAGCAAGGAGAGTTTTTTCTTAATGCAAAAGTTACCTTTTCATCATTAAATCCAAGTCCATCAGCGTTAGTTAAACATTTACGACTAAAATGCAATCATCATAGTGTACAGTATATATTATGAGCTTTGCATTTTGATAAGAATTTCAACAAATCTATTCATAACTTTGGAGGAAAATTAAATTTATTTCAAAATGGTGATGTGATGTACCTGTGAACACCACTTTCCTTGTACAAGAGGACATCCACTGGTACATCCCTTTAAACTCATTTAGAAGACACCGAAAAATGCCAAGAAGCAAAGAGGAGACCAGTTCCATCAAAGACTGTACTGGAAGAGGCAGTGTTAGATGTTTTGTAAAGAGGAATTAGTATTTGGAAAAGTGCTTTAGACCATGGCGATTCTAAATCTGCATTGGGGCAGAGAATTAAAAAACACAAGGAATTGAGTTCAGATACTTTCAAAACACAGTTGCTTATTATGTGGCACAAATTGAAAAAATTAAAAGATCAGGAATGTTTATTGTTTAATCTTGAAAAGGTAATTGGTGGTGAAAAGATGAATATGAAACAAAAATTAATGACATTAAATTAAATTTACCATCTCCCTGTAATGAGGCCAGATCTTTAAGGCAAGCATTATTTATTTATTTTCGTATGTCATTCACTGGCTATAACACAAGTTAATTTTGGTTTTAAAATGTTAAAGAAATTGATTTTATTTACTGATGTTTTTACACTTCACTCTGTTTTTTTTAAAGTGCATATCTAAATTTCAGTGTGTTACTTAATTTTGTTTGAATTTCCATTGTAAATTTTGTTTCTTTCGTGATTTACACACACACAAAAAAAAAGATAATGCCCTTCGGAACAACAGATCTCGTCCTTTGGTACATCAAGACTTTGTACCCGAGAACACATTGCAAGGATTGAATAAATTAATTATTTTAACATGATTTTTGTTTTTGAAGAAATATTTTAAAATACGAATTGCTTGCCAAAGGATTATAGATATCTGTAATATATTAAAATTTTGTGATATAAAATTCTGGATTGAATAAAAAATTTTTGCCACTGGTACAGCAGTTTCCCCTATACATATTTGGTAAAAAGGAGATATAGTGTTCTTGGATTTACTCTAAAATAAATTGGAGACATTACAATATTTTCCTTCCCATAAATAAATATGATCAAATAATACCTTCTAACAAGATATTTTCTTACGAGTTTCCCTCCTTTAAAATATTTCATTGTCTGAAACAAAAATTCTAAATAGCAAATAAGGCATTGTTCAACTTATTTCCGAAAAGTAACAACAAAAATTTTGCTGGCAGTTTATATTAGAAGTAAAGTGATGCATGCAATGCAGAACACGAAATTTTGATTCAGTCAAACTGGCTAAATTCAGGTGGCTTGCATATAAAAATAAATAATATCAATCCATTTTTGTACTTACGTTTTTCAACGTATCTTCGGTTAAAAAGCAGTATAAAAATAAAGGAGATATAAACATCATCAAAAAAACACTGAAGAATCTCTTCTTTATAGTAGATGGATGATCCCTGAAATGTTAATACAAAATTATAACTTACTGAATATTCCGTTTAAATACAATGTAAGCAATGACATTTTTCTTTAAGGCCGCAACAAAATTGTGAAAATAGATATACATTTGGCAACATGGTACAATGTGAGGCTTTGATGAGGTTAATAGTTAATGAGCGTATAGTACACATAGAACAAAATTAAGTGTTAAACCAAATTTTAGATTAACCTGTTTGGCGGAGAGTTCCATACATAAAGACTTGCTACATAAATAACAGAAAGAAGAAAGCACGCGAAAACAGATGATAAACAAGAGTATTCTTTCATTCTGGGAACCTCCATACTGACATTTGGTATTGTCACGTGACATACTGGAGGTTTCCTATTCGCCAGTCGTTATTCTGTCCTTTGAATAGGAAAATGGCTGCCAGTACTGATGGAAGTGTCTCCTTTGTTTAGGACTTTCTAGTGTAAAAATCGAAGGAAATATTAAAATGCCGAGTGCTTCATTCACATCCTCACGTTCATATGTCAGAAGATCGCGACGAAAAGGTGCCAACAGGATTCCCCTGCCCTCACGAACGAGTTCTGGTAAGTTAGAAGAATGTAATTCCCTGAAAGAGATCTATTGCTTGGACTCGTCCTAAGCTCATGCTCGAATATATTGACAGCTTAAGAATTCTAATAAGCCTATTCGGCAATATTATATATGGGAAATACGTAATTAATTTCTACTAAATATTCCACATTTCCTTATTTTATTTTAAGGTTATTTCTTTGTCATAGTTTGGCATATATTGTTACACTGCTAGTGTCAAATTTGAGATGATATGGGAAGTTAATAAGTTATTTTCAATTTATCATTTTAATTTTTTCATGCAGTATATTCTTAGTTAAAACTAGTGGAATTATTTAGGACTAATTTCAAATCATAAACTAACATTAAAAGTGGTAGTTTAATATTTTGATTGCTAATATTTGTTAATTATACAGATTTATTCAAATAGCTATTGCAGGCTAAAGGCTAAAGCTTTGTTTAAACCTTTTTTAGCAGAACCATGTGAATTACCTTGTCAAATACCCAACCAAAGTATACCAGGAGCTGGTGCTCCGTCCAATACAACTACTACAGCATCAAGCTCATCAGGGGGTTCTGCATCAGCTACATCTACAGGAAGTCTTAGTTCTCCTGGTGTTAGCAATACTAACTCTAACCATCACTCACCTTATGATTTACGAAGAAAGTCACCACCTCATCATGATGCCTCGGCTAGTACAAGTACTGGAACTCCATCTGCCATTTCTTCTTCCAATACTTACTCAAGTTCTATGCTACCAGCTCGTAAAAGGCCACGTAGAACTTGTTCTGTTTCAAATGAAAGTAAGTAATGATTATCTTTTCATATTTAGTGCAAATAAATGTAAAAGGCTGAAAAAATGTCAAATCATTTAAGTGTAAATGGTAATTCACATAAAATTTGATTGTAACCTTTATATGTTATTGAAATATGGAATGTGCTTTTACAATGTTAATAGTTTATTATATAATCATGTACACTTTTTTCAAAAAAGCTTAATTTGGCGGAAGAGAATGACTATTTAAAATGTTTCTTGCAAGCACTATGCTATGTAATAATGTATAATATCGAAGATCAGGTAGCCGAATGTGTATTGTTCCTTGATTATGTCCTGAGGTATTGTAGTATTTTGGTGATACTTTGGGGGAGGGGAGATATCACAGATATCTGCTGTGCAACTTGATTGGTAAATGGTCCTTTGACAAACATTCAGGCAGTTGAAGCTGATCATTGAAACCTTAATATTTGTTTTTCACCAAATTACAATTGAAATGTTAATTTGTAAAAGCTAATTTATTTATAAGATAATTGGCTTTGTTGACACACTTTGAGTTTTCTAAATTCATTAATTTAACCCCAGAGATTGAGGTCTTAAATTGATGAGTCTATTTAAATGATTGGTTCTAGATTAATTGAATATCCTTACAACCTCGTTATACCTTCTGTGCTTCTCTGTTATCTGTTAGTATCTTATTAATTTAAGATGGCTTAATCCAAGTGTGGCAAAAGAATCTTTAATACGACATAGACTTCTAAGTAGCCACAATGAATATTATTGTGCTTAGGAGCTGCAATTAATATATGAATCACTTGGCATCTTCCATGACCAAGAAACTTCTCATCATAAAAAGAGAATTGAAGATTTTGAGATCAATTAATTTAATATAGCATAATTTAAGTTACAGACTAGTTGAGATACACCACAAAGCCACACAAATGTTCCTTCGTGTCGGACACAATCTTCAAAATAAACGTTTAATTTCATTGATAGTGAAATTATTTGTATCACCATTGTAGGATTTCATTTAATTGAAGGGAAAGGTCTCAAAATAAGAAATGTAAAGAGATTATGACAACAGTGATGTATCCAACCTTCCAGTTCCATAATTTACTTGTTCTCACCAAGTATAATTTTCCAAATGTCTTATCACTAGGCCGACATATTAACATATAAGAATCAAATATTTACATTAAATATACATGGGCCAATGTGTATGTACACTATATGGCATAGAAAATTTGCAATTCAATAATATCAATAGTGCTTCTTTTTTTCTAATCATTTCAGAATACCATATGACTGTCCTCAAACAATCCGTGGATGTACCTCCCAAAACATTTGCTTAACCTCCTAGTGAAACTGTATTTTACTGGACTAAATCAAGTTGACCCATGTCATTTTTGTACAGACAGTTGATATTCTGAATGTTTGTCTTGAGTAGTTTCATTCTTTCAACATTCTTTTTCCTTTTGTTTTATTACTTTCAATTTTAGTAGCATATTCAAATTCATTCAATATTGAAGCTCTTTCCTATTTAAAATAAGTTTATATATTTACACATTTGGATATGATAGTGAGGCGAGAGCCATTTACTTACCTTAACTTGATAGTAGAGGGTGACAGGCTAGATGAAGTAGGACGTCAAATTTTCACATGTCTAAGTTCTATTCTGCAATACAGAGTGGGGAATGGTTGGCCATTATACTGTTTGGAAACTGTTAAGAAGGTTGGCTCAGGTCTTTGATAGTTTGACAATTACTTTTTCCCACCTAGGTGATGCCTCCTATTGATTTATTGGCTCTGTCACTTTTTCCTATCCTAGTTAGTTAATTATTTAGATGTTATCACATTATGAATGTAAGCAATTATAGACAGACTTGTTGTCTATTGAATTGTATGATTGGCTAGCACTCGGTGCTCATTATACTTTTGAGGAAGGGAGCTAATTCTATCATTAAATTGTAATTTTACTTAAGTCTGACATGGTGTGACTGGTCCAAAATTCTGGTTAAATCATTGTTTTCATACCAAATTGTATTATCTTTCTCGATCCATACATTTCATCTACACTGTTTAGTCTATGTATTACTAAAAAATAACTAGGTGCAATCACATCTGGCATATCTGTACTAGAGACTAAAAGAAAGCCTCTGTGGGTTTTCTTGGAAGAATTCCTTTACAAATATACACTGACAGTGTTGTTTTCATAGTGTAGATTAAAAGTTTTGCTGTGTCGATATTGGATGAAACCTTTTCAGAGTTCCAGTCAGTAAGTCAAATTTATAAAGCTGTAGCCCTTGGTATTGTGTTTACCTATTTTATGTTAAAGTTTTGTGTTAAAAAGGTGTGTGATATACTTAAGCAATATATGGTGTGTGCCTGTTTACTGTTTACTTATGTCATGGCAGCAACAATGCCAATTGCAACATGCCACTTTTCCACAGTATTTTTGTTCCAAATAAAATAAGATGACACATTTCAAGTGTTGGCCAACAATTAACCGCTGGCCGAAACTTAGAATGCTCCTCCTTTCTCCTGAAGAATTAGGCTAACACCTCAAAGAAATCAAAGCTTAGTGTACCCATTGAGGAAAAGATGGATTTCTTCAAATTTATGGAGGCAACTACCTCGTTTATCAGAACAGCAGACGCACCCAAAGTATCGTGGTTGTGGACAGTCTACTTGCATTTATATAATATATTCATGCGGATAGAAAAGAGAAATAGAGAGAGGTTAGCTTAATATCAATACTTGTTGCCAATCAAGGAGGTTACATATCAACTGTTTGAATCCCCCCCCCAGTCCCCTTCTTTGAGACAATGTGAGACCAAACAATGTTACAGTCATCCACTCGGACATTACTGCTGATAACACTTTCTGTCAGTAAGTCAACGTCTCTTTCTAATTCAAATGAATTGAATATATGTGTTGGGGAAGAAACCCATTTACAATGTTAAAGAATTTTTGCTGTTTGCTGATTGATCTGTGTTAAACTATGGCAGACTAACAATGTAAAGGGACTTCTTGCCTATCCAGTATAGAAGCAACATTGGATGATTTGACATTATAAAATTACTTAATGCAAACAGGAAAAGAAATAGAAAGCATTTGCCTTACATCAGATCATTAACAGTAAGGTTCCTGTCAATTTTCACAGGGCTGAGCAATCTTTCTGAATACAGGTCTGCTTATTTTGCTGGTTGACTGCTGTGGCCAGCATGAGGTGTAGTCAAGTTCTATCTGTAGCTGTTAATGTTAAATAAAACATTCTTCTTTTAAGTGTGCTGTGAGGCATATGAAATTAATCAATTTACGTTATTGAATCATTTAATTATTTGTATAAATTGCACTTGTCATTTGAGTCCATATATACTCACAATTGACTTCTCTGCAGCATGTTGTGCCACTTCAGCAGCTCATTATCTTCAATATGAATTACCAGATGAAGTCCTGTTAACAATATTTGGTTACCTTTATGAACAAGATTTATGTAGAGTCAGCCAAGTTTGTAAACGCTTCCAAACTATTGCGAATGATACAGAACTTTGGTAAGTAACTTGAGTACTTGGTACTGATTGAGACTAATTGAGTGTAACAGTAATATGTTAAGTGCATTACTCTTGCATGTAATAAAAATATTTTGATTGTGATCAGATAATTATTAAAATAATGGTTGTGTTGGTGGGAGTATGTACTTTTTTAATATATCAAGATAAATTTAAATGTAGCTAATAATTACAATTTGAAAATAATATATATTTTTTCCTTTGATTCTTAGAACAAATATAAATTGAGCTATTTAAAAAGGTAAAAACAAAAATTTTAATGTCAGCATTTAAAGTAAACTAATTACAAAAAGAAATAATGGCCAACTTACAGGGAAAAATACATTTCTTCATCTTGTTTGCATGGTGTCTCACGGTTGCTGTGGCTATTGCCTTTTCAATCACCTGACAAAAGCAACCAGGATTGCAGAAATGTGTGCTATTTATTTTATCACTTATTTTGTCTGTTGCCCACTTCATTTTGTGATTAGTATGTTTAAATAGTTCTTATGTCGGAATAATATTTCCTCTTTTGAAATTCATACTGAAGTTCAGTTAGTGTTATTGAGTCGAGTATTCACCTACATACCAACATAAGCTACAAAATGTGTGTAATGTTAATAATATTGGCAAATTTTTGCCTTTCCCAAACAGTAGTTCCTTAAAATACTTGCAAATTTGTGAATAAGAAATGTGATTTTAATTATGTTAAAATTTTTGCAGGAAAAGTTTATATCAACATGTTTACGAGTATGACTTACCCCTATTCAATCCTGCTCCTTGTCGTTTTGAGTTTGTATCGCCAGAGGACTCGGAACATGCAAACCCTTGGAAGGAGAGTTTTCACCAGTTATACAGAGGTGTACATGTTCGACCAGGCTATCAAGACCTCACCTTTCCAGGTCGCAACATAAATTACTTCAACACTGTGCAGGGTGCGCTAGACTTTGCTGATGAGCGTGGTGCAAATGCAGTTTCGGGTGAAGGTGGTGAAAGTGGTGGTGCTTTAGTATTTCTCCATACCGGGACCTATAGAGGAGAATTCTTAGTTATTGACTCAGATGTAGCTCTAATAGGTGCAGCTCCAGGAAATGTTGCCGAATCTGTAATTCTGGAACGAGAATCTGAATCTACCGTTATGTTTGTAGAAGGTGCTAAGCAAGCGTATGCAGGTCACCTTACACTTAAATTTTCTCCTGATGTTACATCTACAGTTCCACATCACAAACATTATTGTCTTGAAGTTGGAGAAAATTGCAGTCCTACAGTGGATCATTGCATTATAAGAAGCACATCAGTCGGTAAGTATTTAAAAATATTTATCTCCCCCAAAATGTCAGCCTACATTATTTTATTAGTGATGTATTAGACTATGTTATCACTCCTTAGTGTAATACAAACAGTGACATACAATACCTAAATATGATATAGTATAACTATCT
This sequence comes from Eucriotettix oculatus, assembly GCA_034510155.1. NCBI lineage: Eukaryota > Metazoa > Arthropoda > Insecta > Orthoptera > Tetrigidae > Eucriotettix > Eucriotettix oculatus. The sequence continues at coordinate 126,463,324 of CM067376.1, read as the reverse complement.
TTTTATCATATTCTTTAGTTTAATATTTCACTTTAATGGTCCAGTGATTCTCTTATTCAAACAAATTATTGCAGTGCACCATGTTTGATATTAACTTCTTTGGTGGCAAACATTGTGTATCTATAAATTTATTTGTCATAGCTCATATAACCTTTAAACTGCAACTTTGTCAGCATATTAAGTTAAACGACACATCTCTTCTTTATAGTTTTATTTTCGTGAATTTACATGTTTAATTATTATGTACCTTATTATGTTAACAAAACTTATAAAGTACTGCAGGAAGAAAATGTGCTTAATGTATTTAGTTACTTATCTCACAATGAATAGAGAACAACTTTATTTTCAATACTATTCTTTTATTAGCTTCAAAAATGGTTACAGACATTACTTTAGTCCTCCCCATATAAAATTAACATTGCAAAGGTTCTGTATTAAATGAAACATTTATTTTAAATAAAAAACTATGACATTGTCAAATAAATACACTTATTGGTATAGGAAAGAGGGATAGGGAGTAGCTTCAATCAATAGATTAAGTCGCCAGGTTAGGGAAGGAATAATGTCAAAAATTTTAGGGCCTGGGCCTCCATCAGAACAGTGTCTCTGAACATCAAGAACATTTGAGCAACCAGCCATCTCTGTTTTATGTCAACCTACATTATTTTGTGGTCAGAATTGGTTATGTATTAGACTACATTATCACTCTTTTGTGAATCATAAACAGTAACATACCATACTTAAATATCCTGATGAAGGGGTCACTGGCCCATATCTCTATCCATCCCAACTTGAAAACCTAATATATAGACTGAAAATGTTCGGTTGGTCGTACTCGATGTGGTGGCAGAGTGGATAGACGCACGCCCCGGCTCTAGGGGTGATGGCGCTGTTGTTTCGTGCACCCAGGTTCGAGTCCTGGTCACATCGAATTTTTTCAGTCTTTCTTCCTTCTTCCATTCCCTTCTACGCTTGACATATGTATTTCCTTGTGCATGATTCCATGCCGTACATATGATTCAAAGAGCGAATTTCCTGCCTTTCTCCCAAATATTTCTATCTTTCTTTCTATCCAATTATCATATATATATATATATGTCAGGAAATGACGTTATCATGTTAATTAAAACAATTAATGGAGAAAGGACAGAGAGATAGAAAGGTGACTTACCTGAGGTTCATAGATGGTAGACACCTTGTGAGGTTTAGAGAACTTGAATTTTCGGAGGCACCGCCCCCTTCATCAGAAAGTTAGGAAGACATTTCCAGTGATCGGCTAGTCCGACAACTGAAAATTAAAGTACTCTAAACCTCACAAGGTGTCTACCATCTATGAACCTCAGGTAAGTCATCTTCTTTCTATCTCTCTGTCCTTTCCCCATTAATTGTTTTATATATATATATATATAATTGATGTGGAAGGGAAAGAGGAAATGTGTGGCTTACCTGAAATTCTACTTTGATATTGCCATTCAATTTTTTTTAGGCATTATAGCCCCTAGTCCCCATCTTTGGCTGGGTTCTTCTTGAAGGAGGAGGAGGCTAATACTTCCAAATATTTGAACAACTTCATCCTGTCTTGATTGGCTACGCCATACTTTAATTCCACACTTTCTCTCTTACTTTCCCATACCAAATAGTTTCATTTTCCCTATATTCTATAACAATCCATTCTTATAATGTAACCTATATTTTCATGGTATACGAAATTTATATACTTTGATCACTATCTTTCCATACTTCCCACCAACTTTAATTTATTTCACAGTGCTGTTATATAGCATGTATATACCAATTAGCTTTTGTAGAAATTCCTTCACATGGAAGCTCTGTAATGTAAATAAATGACCTAGTTAATATGTTTTTAATATATTTTACTCAAGTAGAACAATTTCACCAATATAAGATATATTTATTATAAATGGATTTTGTTATTTATGCTCCTAAATAGATGTATTTAAATTTCAGTTGGTGCAGCGGTGTGTGTGAGTGGTGTAGGCGCTAATCCTATAATAAAACACTGTGATATAAGTGATTGTGAAAATGTTGGGCTGTATGTAACTGACTACGCACAAGGAACGTATGAAGATAATGAAATTAGTCGGAATGCTCTTGCTGGAATATGGGTTAAAAATTTTGCCAATCCTATAATGCGTAGAAATCATATACACCATGGACGTGATGTTGGTATATTTACCTTTGAAAATGGTTTGGTAAGTGGATTAAGTCTTTTAGAAACATAGATTCTGTTTTTACATTTATTTAGACTCTTTATTTTTACTACTAGCAAACTTGAAAAATAACTTATCAATACCATCTAAATATTAAAGATCCACACAATTAATCCACATTGTTTCAATGACCTAAAGTATTGCCTGGCAGATGATGACAGAGCTTTCATTTGTCAAATAGTCACTGTGTTACCTGTGTGGAAACCCAAAAACTTTATCTTCATCTCAAAATTCTTTACAAGTTGCAAATGGCAAATGATACTTAGACTAGAAATGCTATGCTAATATTATATCATATGAAATGTTGAGAATGTTTATTAACAAAATTACCTTGTATATATCTAATGTTAAGTATTTTTCTAGGGATATTTTGAAGCAAATGATATCCATAACAATCGAATAGCAGGGTTTGAAGTTAAAGCTGGTGCAAATCCAACTGTTGTGCATTGCGAGATTCATCATGGACAGACTGGTGGTATTTATGTTCATGAAAATGGATTAGGCCAATTTATTGATAACAAAATACATTCAAACAATTTTGCTGGTGTTTGGATAACATCAAATAGTAATCCTACAATACGCCGGAATGAAATTTATAATGGACACCAGGGTGGTGTTTATATTTTTGGTGAAGGTCGTGGGCTCATTGAACACAACAATATATATGGTGTGTACTAAAATATTAATAAAACATTAGAATATATAGACATCTTGGTGTTCTATGTTGTATTATGCCTTTCACTGCTCTGCATATAACATGCAATTTGTTTATATTCATGGGGCTCATTTTATATATAGTTGTACATTCAGCCCCTTAATTCTTGTAATTTGTCACATTTTTTGTATACTTTCCCAGGAAATGCACTTGCTGGAATTCAAATTCGCACAAATAGTGACCCTATTGTGCGTCACAACAAAATTCACCATGGGCAACATGGTGGAATATATGTGCATGAGAAAGGTCAAGGTTTAATTGAAGAAAATGAAGTATATGCTAATACCCTAGCAGGAGTATGGATTACTACAGGCAGCACTCCAGTGTTACGTAGAAATAGAATACATTCAGGGAAACAAGTAGGTGTATATTTTTATGACAATGGCCATGGAAAACTGGAAGATAATGATATATTCAACCATCTGTATTCTGGTGTACAAATAAGGCAAGTTGAATTTATTTCTTGTATGTTTCAAACATAAATGCTTTTTGATTTTTACACAATTGTTCTATTACTTGCTCAACTTCCTATGACTAGAAAATCAAAAAGAGTTAAAAATGTTCCTACTGCTTGCAAAAAAAAAATGGAATCTTATCACTGTATGTTCCGTAAATATTAACTTTGAGGAACTTTCCCAAAATGTTAATGCATTTTGTTGTTTAATATTCAAGAACAAAATTACAATGACTCAAGGCAGCGTGTTATTAATAAATTTTACTTTATATGTTAGATTAGTTGGTAAACATTTCATCAAGAAAAGTCATCTTATAAGCTATTGTTCAATAAAATACATAATGATACTTTAATATGTAACATTTTGCTATTTTTAGATTTTGAAAATAAAAATTAACAACTGTTTTGTTTACAGGACGGGAAGCAATCCTATTATTAGAGGAAACAAAATTTGGGGTGGTCAAAATGGAGGGGTTTTAGTGTACAATGGAGGCCTTGGACATTTGGAACAAAATGAAATTTTTGATAATGCCATGGCTGGTGTATGGATTAAGACTGATTCAAATCCCACTCTTAAGCGCAACAAAATATTTGATGGGAGAGATGGGGGTATTTGCATTTTCAACGGTGGAAAAGGTTTGTATATTTGCTAAATCAATGAATAATGTTTCAGACTATCTTTTTGGTGGTATTATTATATAAATTATAAAAGTTGTTTTGAGAGGAAGGAATTTGTTTTACCCATGGTGGAACTAGTACCAAGTTATATATTACACGCTGTCTTATAGTAAAGTCAGCTTATTACATCTTGGCATTACTCCTAAATAGAACAGATTGAAAAGCTTTCAAGTTACCCCTTTCGCCCCTTTGTCAATATTTGTGTACTGAAATAGTATCCTAATCATTGAATTGCATTGATAAATATTAATGGTGTATATGCCATTAGTTTTTGATCATTCAAAATGATTGAATCACTTAATGGCTTAAAAATGTATAAAAATTTAAATGAACTATTTTATGTCTTTATTCATAAAAATAATGTGCTAATTACTTCAAGGAATTTTTTTACATATGCATATTCTGAAAGCTTCTCCCAAAAAATAATTACTCTCAAAATTAACTTATAATTTTGGTTTTAGGAATTTGTGTGACTGATCAAAACCAAGGGTTTCAGCATTTCATTTAAAATAACATGCTAAATAATAACAGTTGCCATGTACAAAATGACAAAACTTCCCTTAGTATGTTAATCACATTGTTTAAGTAAAACTGGAGATTTCATATTATGCTAGTCACAGCCATCCTGCGCCCCCCCCCCCCCAACCCACACATACACATAGTGACAGTTAACAAGGTCCTGCCATCTGTTGTGGTATATAAAACTAAACCTCTAGGGGTTATTTTCACATAGACACACTATTTTGTTATGGTAGTGTTTTGTTCGTAGAACTTAAACTATTCACAGACTAGTTTTAACAATTAAATTGCTATGTTTATAATTGCTCTGCATTTAAATATTAATAAATTACTATAAATTTGTAGGTGTTCTGGAAGAAAATGATATATTTCGCAATGCTCAAGCTGGAGTTCTAATATCAACTCAAAGTCATCCAATATTAAGGCGGAATCGAATATTTGATGGCTTAGCAGCAGGTGTTGAAATAACAAATAACGCCACTGCAACACTTGAATATAATCAGATATTCAACAATCGTTTTGGTGGACTGTGTTTAGCAAGTGGAGTGCAACCCATAGTTCGGGGTAAGTATTTGGTTTTTTATTTCTGTTTTTAATGGTAACAAATGTATTTTTGCAGAAAATAGAAATCAAATTTCATTTTATGTCAGGAAATTATATTGTCATGTTAATTAAAACAATTTATAAGGAAAGAGAGAGAGAGAAAGTAGGTGTCCTACCTGAGGTTCATAGATGGTAGACACCTTGTGTGGTTTGGAGTCCTGAATTTTCGGAGGCACCGCCTCCTTCATCAGAAAGTTTTCCAAAGAAGATGATAAATCAAAGATCCTACATTAGACAGTTTTTCTCTGTTTTAATTTAACTAAGATTCAAAATTGGAATGTCAGTCGTACTCTAAGGAGACTGAGCAAAAACAAACACAAATTGGTTCTGAAATAATATTTTTAAATTATCAAGGTAGTCAAATTATGTTAGTTGCAACATTTTGAGAGCAGTTTACTTTATCCATATTCATAGCTATGATGCCACCAATGTTCTACTAACACTAGAAAAATAATAGAGCCAGTGTGAATGGTTTGAGGAATGCCACTACTATCATGCAAGAAATAAAAACAAACAAGGTTTATTTAGATGCTGTTAAACCTAAATTCAAAAACGAAATTATTATTGTTTTATGTTGGTCAAACGTTCTAACTACAAGAGTGAATTAATTCTTCAAATTTAAGAGCTTTAACATGTTATGTATTGTGCCATTTTAAAATAGTGAACACAATATATATTTATTTAAAAACTTAATATATAAGTGTATTAGTTAAAATTTACAAATTATAAAACATAGTCAAAATGTAATCATTAAATTATTGATCAATCGAATAATTTATTTGATCAATAATTTAATGATTACATTTTGACTATGTTTTATAATTTGTAAATTTTAACACATTTCTGCTGGCTTTATAGCTTTTATTAGGTTATATAAAACGTGAGATCCACAAGGACGACACAAACCAAGTGACAAACTCAAGCAGGCTTCTGTATTAGTTCTCCTGCAATAAAGATTGATTATTAATGTATCAAAAGGTTATGAATAGTAATTCTTAATTGTTTATAATTTGAAAGATCTCTCGAAAATAATTAGTAAATTAAAATTGGAATTAATATGAAAAAATGTGTAATTTAGCAAATATGTGCTGCTGTTACAGAAAATATTATATAGTACTTATTCTTCAGAATTAACCTAACCTGCTCTTTTACAGTATTTTAATATGTTTAGAATGGTTTTGTATTGTTTATCATACTAAATAAATTTAGAATTACATTTGTATGGAATTATTCTATATTTGCTGGGCCAACTTTAGTTTAGATTCAATTTGTATAATTAGTGTGAAACTGCTGCTCAACTTTCACGTGTTACACTATTTTCTGTGACTTACATATTGTGTAACTAACAGAGCATTATAGTTATTAAGATTCTACCAGTCTTGCTACCACATGCATTACTTATAATTTTGTTAAAATCTTGGATGAAAAGTTTGTTACCTCTATAAATATTAATGGTTTTATTTAAGTTCTCATTAAGCTAATGTCTTGATTCTACATATGTTATTTTTTCAGGTAACAAAATTTTCAATAATCAAGATGCAGTTGAAAAAGCTGTTGCCAATGGTCAATGTTTGTACAAGATTTCAAGTTACACTTCTTTTCCTATGCACGATTTTTACCGCTGTCAAACATGCAACACAACAGATCGTAATGCTATTTGTGTTAATTGTATCAAGACTTGTCATGCTGGTCATGATGTGGAGTTTATCAGACATGATAGGTAAGATCTATTTTGTATTTGTAAAAAGGTATATTACAATTAAACATTTGTGTAAAATTAATTTCATATTGCAACTGCTGAGTACATTACTTTAATTAGATTTTTTACTTAAATCTTATTAATAATCCAATGTATTGCACTCAATAATTAAATTCTGAGATACAGCCTTTCTGGTCCATAAAATGCCGCAATATTTGAACAAAAATTAGTGGTCATTTAAGCCTTTCCTATATGAAGTATACATAACAAACAAATGTTGAGGTATTTGCAAGGTTCCTAGTGTGTGCACATCTTCAGACGTGGCAAAATTTGGTGTCATGTTCTCAAACAATTTAATATCCAAGCATATTGAGGTGGTGTGGGTAAAAAGGAGTTAGAAATTGTAGGTTTTAAATTGCTTAAAAATCGAATACTCATAAGTTACGATGCTGTGTTTCAAATCTTGTAATTGTTGATTCAAAATGAAAGTCACAGCAACAAAACACTCAATATACTTGCAATTGTCATGATAAAAAGAGGTGCTCGAATGTAACAATCTGAGCTGGCTGAATATCATAGTTATAATTATTTAATGTTTTAGTACTGAGTGATTTTGTTTACCACTGAAGTTCTCCTGGTATTTACTTGTTTTAAAATATTGGATCATTTAGTTTTGTGATCAAGTTTTTGCATGTCCATCCTTTACAAGATTATGGCGCCTATACAAAATAAATTGACATTAGAACAAAAATCAAGATAATTGACAATGTCAAAAGAAATCCCAATTTCAGAATGTGACTTTGCAAAAAATATGGTTTAGCTCCATCTTCATTTTTTGGAGTATTAAGAAATTGAAAAGCTATTATTAATACTGAAAATTAAATGTGAATCAGTAATTTGCCAAACAAAAAGACACGAAGAAACTGAATCAATGTTAGTGAAATGGTTTGAAATACAAGGAAATGACAATTTGCCATTTGTTGAAAATTTAGTAAATAAGAGAAGTACTTGAATACTTAACAAGTATAATCTTGCATATTGCAAAGTATGTGGTGCTATACAGAAGTTGATAGCATAGTTGTTGATTTTTACAAAGAAACTATGTTGTCTCATCTTATTGAGGATTGTAAGACAAATATGTTTTTAATGTGGACAAGACAGTATTTTTTATAACTTCTCCCATCAAAAAGTATAGTTTTAGTTGCAACAAGCATTTCAGAGGAAAATGTAACATAGACAAACATCTATTAATAACTATGTGATTTATTGACAAAATTGTAGGCTTGTACCCCCCTAAATATATACTTTCTTTAACTTTACAAAGGTTTAAAATTTATTTTATGCAAATTTCCATGTGAGGGGAATAAATGCAGGTCCCTAGTGATTCATCAAAAAGGGTTTTTTACTGTATTACATAAGTGGTCATGGAGTGAAGTTCATGTACACCTAAATTTTTACCTGAAGTCTCCAGTGAGAGACAAAACATAATATTTAATACTGACAAAGAGGCTGATTAAATCTTTTATTTGTCAGAAAAAATTATTTAGTTTATTAAAGCTGTCAACAGAATATATTGGATGTAGCGAAATGATATAGACAGCTCTTGTGCTGCCTCCATATTATACCAATTTTTTGTTGAATTATATTATAATTATGACATAGGGCAGACCTGTAGATGAAAAAAAAAAACAATTGGGAAAATACAATGATAGGCCTGAGATAGTGTTCAACAGAGGCAAGCCAACAATATTCTAATCTGGTTTTACTGTACTCACCGGTACCGAAAATTACCAGGTTAAACATAATTGTTGATACTGAAATCTTTACATCTTTTATGGGTAAAATTTATGAAAGGTAGTGCTAGTTTAAAGTTTTCCAAGTTATTTGTGATGTAAAAAAAACATACATGCCCTTCGTGTTAAAAAATTAAACACAAGAAATATGCTATTTATTTTCATTGTTTTGTCTCCTTATGCACAAAATATTTTGTGTTACACTGTTAAAATGTAATTTTATTTATATTTACCAAACATCTTCAGCTTATGGGAAATCCACTGGGTTATAAAAATATAGTATGGATTGTTTTAATTTTTCTATCCATTCAGCATTTTCAAAGAAACTCCTTATAGACGGTTCGGGTTTTGTCAAACTGTTTTCAAATGTGGTGTTTTTAATATTTCCATAATCTGTGGCGGAGGGGGGGGACTACTCTATTTTATGTTTGTTTCAATAGATGAAATACTCGAATCATTACACAAGGATGCTTCAGGAAAAAAATTTAAATAATGATTAAACAGATGATAGATTAAATTAAATTTGATATCAGAATTGAACGTGTTGGACTGTATACACATATTGGGAATTTATTTTTACCTTTTAGAATATCAAATCAATTATTTTCATTATAGATTTGTGTTATGGGCACATAACATCTCTAATTTCGTCTATCAGATATTAAGAATATTTTTAATTTGATTTGTGAAACAGATTTTTGTTTTTTTAGTCTCTTTTAAAATGAATTTAGATATTTTTTAATTATAAAACTGATTTTACTACTGTGGATTCTCCATCTGATCCTATAGGTGTAACTGTTTCAGGTTTTTTTGTGATTGTGGTGCTGGAACACTAACAAATCAATGCCAACTTCAGGGAGAGCCTACTCAAGACACTGATACTCTGTATGATTCAGCTGCTCCAATGGAGTCCCACACACTTATGGTCAACTGAAATATTTTAATACTAAACATGTTTATGGTGTACATGTAACAACGCCAGAATGAAATGTTTTCAAGTCGACATAAATAATCTATTGTTGCAGCGGTGCGGTTTCGTTTTCTGCTGAGGTGGAACTTCCTTTTTGTGTTATGTGCCAGATAAGTTTGCCTATATGTATGGCCTATGTATATAGTATTGTGTCCCAGTGATTTATTGGAACTAACTAATGGTGTACTGTGTATGAATCTCATTATTTTATTTTCGTGACTTATTTTGTTCTCCGTGCATAAAGATAGGTTGTAATTGAATGGATGTGTGACACACAATTTTGTTAATGTGAGAGTTTCTGTTTAAAATGTGATTAATTTGTGAGTGCATATTTGAACTTGAATGGCTGTTGTTGTAAATATATAAATATAGGTGTGTTTATTAAATTTAGGGAACTATTAGCAAGTGTAGTTCTGCATGAAGCTATCAGCAGATAAACTGAGTAGCAACAACTGAATGTTTTAAAGTTGTGAGTGAACTGTTTACAGAAGTATTCAAAATCTGTTTTCATGAAAAATGTATTCTGAATTTAAAATATTGATGTTCATCTTCTGAAATAATGCTGTAGTTTGAAGTGTCAAAGCTGAAAGATTGTGTGTATATGAATATACACACATGCAAAAACATATGTTATGTGGACAAATAATATTATACTGGAAAATGGCTTAGAATAAATTTGGGAATGTGTACAGCATTGTTTTAATTATGAAGTGTTAGTATCATAAGCTTGGCAGAATTTATTGTTAAAATGCCATGTCTCTAAATCATGCTTTAGACCAGTTAGAGAAAAGAGCTCAAGATTTCTGAAATTTGCCAACAAGACTTCTAGCTTTATTTAATGTTCTAATTGACATGTAAATAGAAGTAAATGTGTTAAAATGCTTTTGGAAACTCTACGTGTACAATGTCATTTTTTGGTGTAACTTAAATTAATGTTTGTACATCTATTGAGTTTTATTTCAAGAAAAGAAATGATTTTTAAGTGAGATAACAATTCAAATATGTTAAAACTTTTTACAAATATTGACACAGAACATATATGGTTTGTATAAAATCATAATATGTTGATAAAGCAATGCTCGGCATATTTCAACCAGATAATGATTGTGCTACATAAAAAAAATATATTGAATTGGAGTATATAATAGCAGTTTATCTGGCGGAGTGAAAATTGTTATTTCTATTTCATGTGTGTACGAATATTATTTAATATTTTCATAATTTATCTACCTGTCCCAAGTGCCATATTGTAAACATGTCTTTTGTATTCAATTAGATACTAATTTGAATGCAATATATACAGTATATTAAAATTATAAATGTGATTCTGAGCATTGAGGATCTTATCAGTTATTTGTACCATTTAAAGCATTTTATTTTCATGGCAAACCAGCTTTGGTAATTTTTTTACATCTGATAGCTTTTTCACTCTTCCTTACTCTCTCCTTTCAGTATTGTTTTGTATAAATTATTTAGTTGTCCAATTGCAACTTAAAACTTGTTAATTCATTCAGGTGTGGTAGTGGTAGCATTATCTTCAAAGTGAGAATCCATTCAGTAAGTTCTAATGTACCACAACCCTGTAGTGCTGCACTTGTGCTGTATAAATATTATAAATACATATAAATATATATATACATAAATGAAACAAACACTGAATGCATTTTTATTACCTCCTAAAATAATGTTTTTAATTATGCAGATAGTAAAACATGTGTTTTAAAAAGAAGGAAAACATGCTCGGAATGTTGATGTGATACTTAAAAAAGAATATGTTTTAAAGTCATTGCCATAGTACAAGAGTCAATATTCTGTTCAATAAAGTCTTGTAAATGCACCATTTTGATTTTGTAAAAAAGTGAACCCATTATTGATAATAAAAATTTCTCTTGATCTTTATTAAGTCTGAATTATTTTCCCATGTCCCACACTCAATTTTATAAATACTTTTTGCTGTTAAGCTAAAGTTTCCCGCATTAGATGCACAATTGAGTTGTCTGAACACAAACAATATTGCTGTAGTAGAAAACAAATGTTTGGATTCACCCTACAAAAAATCCCCCAATTAAAGAATCTGCAAAATATAATGCAAAGAAAATCTAATATAATAAATTGGCAAGTTAAGAGAGTAACAAAAGTTCTTAAATTGACTGGCAGGAAAGTACGAAAATGTGAATTTTCACTTGGTGTTGATTCATGTTCCAGCTGTTATCAATAATCAACACACGGTAAAACAAACAGCTGTTGCAGTTATTCCTTTAGTAAACCTTAAGGACGTGCATGCTGGCCAGAGTTTCAAATGTTTTTGATGAATTAATAAAAAGATTGCTGTTTGTGAACTTGTGGTTTATTTGAATTAATCAAAGGTTATTTAAAATAACATTTAATGGGTGGCAGTTAGAACACTCATAATTCTGAGAAAATTACCACACGATCCTCATACAATATTCTCATATGTGGCTTCTTCCTATAAAAACATGTAAGAAGTAAAAATATTTTCATGGAGCATTCCCAAAACTTAGGATGTTGTAGCATTATTAATATCTTATGTACGGGAAACTATTCTCATTAAAATTGCTCCTTAGGGAAATGTGGCACATGACTTTAAATACTTGCCGCCACTGGTTGCAAAATAAACACGCAAGAAAAAATTGTGCAGCCACCACAACAACCATAGCTGAAAACATTTTTAATTGATTTTAAAATCAAAATGATCTGATATGGTTCAAATGAAACAACTGAAGAGTTGAAGACTGCAAAAGCATTTTTCCTTCATATATATTAATAATCTTAATTTTAGTTTAAAGCGCTATGCTAGCAATATTGCACATGGGCTAATAGGCTACATGAGGGTTATCCTGAAACAGGCAACTCCCCTTTAGTAGCAAAGAAAGGGCATTGGAAAGGAGGGATGTGGAAAGTAGAGCAGGGTAGACTAGGGCCCCCAGTTTAAGGATCCTACCTGGTGTTTCACCTAAAGAGATTCAGGGAAAACCTGCATCAGGTAGGTAGGGCATTGGATACGATTCTCACACCCTTCTGAATGACGGGGTCGTAGCATTCCCTTCTGTGTCTCCACAAGTATTAGGAGGCAGTTGGCCGACTGATGTAATGGGATCAGCGGACAACGCTTGCCATATGCCCAAGGTCTGCAACCTCAGTACATATACCTCTTAAAAGAGGTAAAGGTGTCTCAGCATGTGAGAACGAGGCATTCCCAACAGGTGAGCCCCGCAGTCAATCTGGAGAAAATGCCTGCTAGAGAAAGTCTCACCATCACCTCCGACAGAAAGATGATAGTAGCTGGCGATTTAAATCTTGCAACAGTAAACTGGAACGGGCAAATAGGTTATTCAGAAAGGCAAATAATTGTCAACAACTTAGTTTGGACTAATGGGCTAACATTATTTGAAAAACTAACTAGGGGTAATAATGTACTAGACGTATATTTGGTTCTTCCATGAGAATGTGTGTGATCTTGGGAAATCTGTACAGGAATAAGTGACCACAATGGAATATTAATAGAAATCCAGTTTGAAGAGTGTAGGCTTCCAGGAAATCCCTGGAAAGCAAGCTGGCAATTCTCTAAAGCAGATGTACCTAATCTCCAATCCTCCCTTAAGGGAAAACATGGCTCTTTCCTCATGCAGGGTGGGGATATTAACAAAACCTGGGAATATTTTAAGGGCATATTACTGGAAGCCACGAATAGGTAGGTATGTCCCCAGTAAATTTATTCAGACTAACGGGGATCCAGAATATTACACCAAAAGAATAATTTGCTTAAAGAAATGGGTTAGGCACGCATACAGAATTAGAAATTATAGTCAGGAATGTTACAATTATTTCAAGTCTATTTCTAAAGTTCATGAAAATGAAAAGAAATTGGCCCATCAAAATTTCATGGAAACTATCTTATCTGATAGAAATAGCAGCTGGAGAATTTTTTTTCAATTATGTTAATAGGTGCAAAGAGAATCAAACTTGCATGCCATCTATGCAACATAATGACATTCTTGTCATGGGGGATACAGATAAGGCTGAACTACTAAATTCACACTTCAGTTCAATTCTTAACACAAATAAGGATCAGTGTAACACAGATATTGAATAGAATGAGGGGGATTTATTATTATTCTAAAGCTTAAGAAAACGGATAAATAAATTACAAAATAGAAAATCACGTGGCATAGACGTCATTCCCGCAGAAATAATAAAAATATCAAAGTTATTCCATCTTTAAATAAACAATTCCAGTATTCCGTGTGACTGGAGGAAAGCTATAGTTGTACCAATTCATAAAGGGGGTAGTAAAAGTGACATGTATAATTATAGAACTATAAGTCTTACGTCGGTGGTTTGTAAGCTGAGGAGCACCTTGTCGTAGAGTACATCCGTAAGGAGCTTCAAAATAATGGCTGGTTTTTCGAGGGACAAGATGAATTCCGAGAAGGTTACTCATGTGAGAGCCAAGTCGTTTCCTTGTACCAGGATATTGCCGATAGGTTTACAAAGGAGGAAGAGTTGATGCCGTCATCATAGATTTTGCGAAGGCTTTCGATCATGTTCCTCGCGACATATTATTACAAAAAATGTCCGAAATTGGTGTCCTGGTCACGGAAATGAGAAGGTTCATCAATTAGGTTGGGATATGTTAGAAAAACGACGACGAAATTTACGTCTCGGTGCTCTTTTCAAAGCGTACGCAGGCCAACAATCCTGGGAGGATATTGCGTCAAAGTTTTTAGAAATAAATTATTTCAGTAGAGGGGATCATCATTGTAAAATTGGGCAGAGCAGCTTTGAAACTGACGTTGGGAAATATTCATTTTTAAATCGGACTGTAAGGGATTGGAACAATTTACCTGCAGAAGTTTTTGAAACATTCCCTCCCAATAGCAACGTTTTCAGGGAAGAATTAGGAAGTGTAAGTGATCGTGAAGTGCAAGTGTAGTGTAGTGCGACGAAAAAAAAAACATCTGAACAATAGATACTTTTTATCTTTTTTTCTTTAAGATGTAATTTATATTATTATTAATGATGATGATTTGTCCCTAGTTTTTATCAGTCACGTAATAAAATCTATTTCAATTTTTATTTCTAAAAGTTTATTACGTGACTGATAAAAACAAGGGACAAATTATCATCATTATTAAATTAATTATCAGTCTTTAAACAAATAATTTGTAAAATATTACTTGAAGAAATTATATTAATTGTAACTATCCTTATTTTAAGTTTATTTTTTGTAACTGCCACCGAGTGTTACTCAATTGCAATATCAATAAATTCATTCATTTTCGTCAGGAACGGACAGGCAGGTCAACTGATGACGTCATACCCAGTCACCGAGTAACGTAATATCACGACAAAACGTACGGTGAATATTAACTGTGAAAAGTACTTACGTGTCCCGAGAAATTATGGAGATACCATGAAGAAGACACTTCGTCGTGCTGTTTCTGGAGCGTTTAGATCGGGCAGTCATCTCTGAATTTTTTGTGAGTTGTAAGATTTATGACCTACCGTATTTTTACACAATTTACCGTCATCGTCAAAAGATTCACGTGTAACAAAAAAAGAACTAGTCAGTCATTAGATATGAGTTACATAATAGGAAGCTTGTTGCTTCCGCGTATCTGCACACTTAAATTAGCTTCGCCGTTCAGAAACTGGTTGAAACTGCCGAACGTACCTTCCACGTTCAACAACACTTAATCCTTGTTGAATGCGCACGTTTTGACATATACATTTAGGGTTGCCAACTTTTCAATAGACTGTAAAGTGACAGATAATTATTGCCCAGCAAGTTATTGATGAGCAACACATATCATTTCAGCGTAAGAAATGATTATATTAATTTATTATTTCCAAGAATTAGCTTTAAATAAACATAAAGTTATATGCAGTATTTTAGACAGATGGTACAGGATGGTGCACGCTACATAAAATACATCTTAAACGTTGTTTATTGAGAATTAACAAGGAATGGGTTGGTTTCAAGTTAAGCATGAAATCATAGAAACACTCTAATGTTTGTTTTGCAATAAAATTATTTTGAAAATGCGATTGAAGAAATATACTTACGGGCATATGAAGTTGGAAAATATCATCTGGTGTCTGGAATTATTCCCTGTTCCACGGCGTAGGCAACAACGTCAATTGAACTTGCACTACAAGTAGTATTTAAGGTATTATGCGATACAGTAGAAATAAATTATATGGATATTAATCGAGAAAGAATTGTTGCCTTATCTCAAATATAGGGCCGGAGTTGGAGTGCGGCGCGCGTGACTCCGAAGATTTTCGATAATCATACCCAAAAAGGTATTGGATTACAAAGGTAATGTCATATAATACAGTAGTGTCTAAAAGTAAAATTCGGGAAATTAAATGGCAAACAGTGATCAATCGCTATAAGACGTCATCATTCTTGTGCTCTGTACATAAAGAGAGGGTGCCCCAACCTCTCCTCTGATAAAACACATTTAGAAGGTAAGGAAACGCACCCAGTGCCACTCATTGGTTCTTGTTCTCTATTTGTGAACTGTTGGTAGTTTCTTATCTCAGTGTATACAGAACGGCACAATGCTACAGAGATGCCAACTGGACCCTGTTTTGAAGGGTAGAATAATCGGACATCTGGACACAGGTCCAACACAGACCGAAGCCTCTTAATCCTCAATGTGGTACACAGTTTCGGCAACTGTTCAACGACACTGGAAATGTTTTTATATGTTTGTACAAGATTGCCCATGGGTTACAATGCCACAACAGCACTGATATTTGATCATAACAGCTTTATGAAATCAGAAGTTGCCTTCTGAGCTTGATGTTGCCTCAGACATTCAAGTTTCCAGGTAAACTGTATACTGAAGGCTCAGGGCAGGCAGTCTGTGTGCCAAATGAACAGCAATGTGTGTTCAGCTCACCTGACTGCACATAATGAACCCTTTGCAGTGGAATTGGTAACATCAACATTGAACCTTGAATGAGGGGAAGAATGTATATAGAGTCCAGATTCAGGTAGACCAATAAATCCCATCTCACAATAATCTGAAGATAATGTGGAAACTGGATTCATCCCCAAAACATTGTGCAATAAAGCCCATTTGGAGTGGTGGCATATTCATGTGTGCGGGCATAATATTCAATGGACATACAGATATACACAGCTTCTCAACCAATGTCCAAAAGTACAGGTACAAGGTATTGCGGTGACATATGTGTTACTTTTCAGGGGTGCAATTGGTTCAACATTTCATCTTTATGGATGACAATGCATGTCTGCCAACCTGCTGGGTGAGTATCTTCAGGGGAAAGATATCCAGCACATACTGGCCAGCAATGCCCTCAGATCTTAACCCTACAGAGCATGTCTGGTATTAATTATGAAGGCATGTTGCAGCCCATTGCCTTCACCGATGATACTTCCAGCCCTCCGCAATGCCTTCATCAAGAATATAAAACTATATGTGCTGGTATTTGTTATTCTGTTGCATACCAGGACCTGTATAATTCATTTGTACAACCATTCTGATAGGTTTGGAACAAAATATTGAGTTATGGTTAACTTTTAACACAAGCGTAATATGAATTTTGGAAGCATTGCTTACACTTTTCAGAGTAACAGCCTACTGTCCAAATATAAGGATTTTTAATTATCTTACCAATTAAAAAATTAATTACTGGAACTATTTTAAATTCTTTAAATAATGGCCTGGTTGATCAGGATAATTTTGATTATTCTCTTTATCATAATGAAAATTTTGGTGTGAGAAAATCCCCAAAATGGAATTCCAAAAGCTACGATACCACTTTAAATTTTGGTAAATTCATATTCCTGGCAAAGAAGCTCTCTAAACACGTTGGGAAATGCGAACACCATGTTCGAAACTCGCAGGACTTTGTACATGTTCTAGATGGAATGAATATTGAACCGGACGATATAATGGTCAGCTTCGATGTGGTATCTCTATTCACCAAGGTACCCATCGCAGAAACGATTAAACTACTCAAGGAAATTTTCCATCCTGAGATTACGGCACTATTCCAGCATGTTCTGACCACAACATTTTTTTTTTTTACGAACGAGTTTTTTACGAGCAAACGGATGGTGTGGCCATGGGCTCTCCGCTATCCCCAGTGATAGCCAATTTTTACATGGAGTTTTTCGAGGAAGAGGTCCTTCGCAAGTCTCCACTAAAACCAAAATGTTTCTACAGGTATGTGGATGACACTTTTGTTATTTGGCCACATGGAAGACCGGAACTTGACAACTTTTTATCCCACCTTAATGGCTTCCACAATAACATCCAGTTCACCATGGAAACTGAAATAGATGGGAAAATTCCTTTCCTAGACATCCTAATTGAACGGAAAGTAGACGGGAGATTGGGTCGCGGTGTGTATAGGAAGCCAACGCACACCGACTTATATCTGAACGCAAGTAGCTACCATCACCCTGCACACAAGTGGGCGGTGGTTTCTACTCTGCTACACCGAGCCCGCACAATAGCAGACGAGGAGAATTTACCTGGGGAATTATCTCACCTTAGGAACTCTCTTCTCGCCAATGGGTTTACGGAAGCACAATTTAAACGTGCACTTCTACCCAAACGAAAAAGACCAACCGAGGAGATATGTGATAAGCTGGCCTATCTTCCGTTTGCCGGTTCCACTACTAGCAAAATTGGTCGTATCCTGGCCAAGCACAAAATAAAAACCATTTATAGGCCCCTGGCAAAAATAAAGAATAAACTCAGATCAGCAAAGGACCAAAGAGGACTGCGGACGCCGGGGGTGTACGAAATCCCTTGCGAATGTGGCCTAAAATATATTGGACAGACAGTCAGGACAGTTCCTGATCGTATTGTGGAACACCGCAGGTTTCTGAGGCTGAACCAAGGGGATAAATCTGCAGTGGCCGAGCATTGCCTTGATACAGGACACACTATTCTATTCGATAAAACTAAAATATTAGATCATGCTGGGACATACTGGGATAGTGTGATCCTGGAAGCAATCAATATTAGATCCTCGGACCAGCTAATGAACCGGGACGGAGGCTACCAGCTTAGCACGGCGTGGGCACCGATGATCGGGCGGCTTCGTGAGAGGGGGCTTGCGGGTCGCCGGCCGGATGCTTACCCGCCTGTTGACGACGACCTTGAGCACAGAGCAGACGACTAGCGACTGATGGGTCCAGCGGGGCCTACCCCCACCCCACCCACATGGCGCTAGTCAAACAACCAATCGGGACGCTTCGTTTCGTGCCGACGGGCACCCTGATGGGGTATATATACGGGTCTCGGACGGAACATAAACACTTCAGCCTGGAAGATGACGGAGTTGCTATCTGTCGAAACGTCGCTGTTTACTGAGACTACCCGGTTGGAAACCCGAGAAACGTTTCTACATATTCTTCACCGGGAAAGCCTTCGTTCTTTAACTGATGTTTATTGCCTCCAAAATAACGCTATCCCAATAGCAATTAGCTCGGTCCAAAATATGCGTCTTATCGAAAGCTATTTTATGGCCCGTGAACAAGGCATTTCGGCAATAGCTGACATATTGGGTTGTTTTAATAGTAGGTGTCTATTATGCTCTTTTATTCTTTCATCTACGGTTCTGATTGTTTGTCCTATGTATTTACTGCCACAGTCGCAAGGTATTTCATAAATACCAGGTGTCCTTAGGCCTACATCGTCTTTTACATTCCTGAGCATGTCTTTGATTTTACGTTGTGTTAGAAACACCGTTTTTATATCATGCTTGGCCAGTATGCGACTAACTATGGTTGTGCATTTTCCGGCATATGGAATATACGCTCTTTTTCCGGTCGACTCCTCTTTTTTCTTCTTCCTGGTTCCGTGTATTGCCCGTGAAATTTCACCAACGGTGTAACCGTTTCTTGATAAGTAACTTCGAAGGTGATCCATTTCGGCTGCCAAGTGGTCCTTATCGGATATCATTCTCGCTCTATGTGTAAGAGTGGAAAGCCCAGCCCTTTTGTGAGCCGGGTGGTGGAAACTGTTAGCGTGTAGGTAAAGGTCCGTATGAGTCGGCTTACGGTACACGCTGTGTCCCAGGCGTCCATCCGGTCTTCTGTGTATCAGGATGTCGAGAAAAGGTAGCATCCCTTCCGTCTCAATCTCCATCGTGAATTTAATGTTCGGGTGGATACCGTTGAGGTGCAGTAGAAAACTCAGATGACGAAAGTGTCGTCCACATATCTGTAGAAGCACTTAGGTGATTCACGCAATGCTCTTTCCTCAAATTCTTCCATATAGAAATTAGCTATGGCGGGCGAAAGGGGGAGCCCATGGCCCGGTTGGAAACTCGAGAGGAATTTATACATGCCATTCACCGAGAAAGACCTCGTACTTTAATAACATTAATTGATTTACTAAAAATTATATTTTATATTATTTTTAAAATTGTAGATTTTAATTTTTATAATTTAAACACACCAACTTCCAACACAGACAAGTTTATGCACAACAATTGATAACAATTTTTACAACGGTATACGCCATAATACCAAAATTACCCGTATTTATGGCAGACTAAGCAACTCTTAAAATCATTTTCTTTCGAATTATATATATATATATATATATATATATATATATATTTGAGAGTGTATCGAATACGCTGTATGAGAGCTATGGAACAATGGGAGATGTAGTCAACCTTTTTATTTCTCTTAAAAAGAGACGTTATCTTCAAATTGGGATGCAAGAGTTTAGTGTAGTTCTTGCCCGTTACTGCTGAATAAAACACCATTTAAACAGAACAAAACATATTACAATGACAATAAATATTATAAAACTATATCGTATTTTCAGCATTCACAAAATTTACATGAGGTTTGCTGTCTCACATGTCTGTGATAATGTTTGACAAATGTCGATTGTTTTGTCGATATCGAAAAAAATTTGTACTAATTTGAGTATCGAAATATTGATACCAACTCGATACTATCGTTCGAACCTATCATACGGCGCAAAATATCAAAATTCTAATGGATTCAGTAGGTATTAGAATAAAATTAAATTTGGCCGAATTTTTCAATGACAAAAGGAAATACAGCTATATATTCATTGAAGAAAACAAAATAAAAGACTTTTATGATTTGGAGAGTCGTATACGAGATGAATTTGGTATAAGAGGGAACATTATATTCTTAATTGATAATGTGTTCGTCCCTCATTCCGAGAGCATAAAATTACTTCACGAAGAGGAAACGCTAACGTAAGTAATGGATAAGATAAGGATCTCAGTTAGTTGTTGTTATTTAATATTGTGAATATCAATTAATAATATTTATCCAAGTGTAGTTCTGTTGTGTGGTAAAGCTGCTCATCAATAACTTTAGTGACAGTTTATTTAAGCTTAACACTTTTTATTTAATAATTATAATAGTGAAATTAACTTAAGGTTTCCATTTACATACAGTATGGTTAAAACTACCATTGTCAAAGAGCCAGTAATGTGTACAGGTATGACAATTAAGAAAACAATTTGATTTGTTCTTTTCTAGTAAAGGGGGTCTTAGGATTATCTAAAAATGGCAAAAAATATATTTTTCCACTTTCTTTTAGAACAAAATTTTTTGTAGACCATTAAGATTTTGGAATTAATTTTAGTAGCATCACATATGTCGAGACAATGAAGGGATGTATTCAGTGATTATGATTTTCTTGAATGTGCTTCAGAAATGAAGGAAAATAAAATGCTCAATTATAACTATTTGAACTTATAAATACAAAAAACGGAAAATATTAATTGAAATTTTTGGTCAGGGAGGAGGTTATAATGTATCGGTGATACTTAACTCTTCATTAGCCCTGTTTCTATTTATGTATCATAAAGTAATAAGACATCCTCTTTTTTTTAACTTTTATCATGTATGGTCTTTGTACACCTTACTATATCATTATTGTTTTCATTAGGTTACTACTCCAGTTTATGAAGGGAAAATGAATATAACATTTTATTCTGCAGTAGCTTTTAAATTACTCTTATTTATTTTTTCTGTATGCTGAGACAGTTTGTAGTTTGATCAAAACTGTCATTTTACCTTTTGTGTAGTATGTTTCATATGTGTGTGTCCAAATTAACACTATTTTTGGTTTTTTGCTAAAATTTTGAAGTCACCAAAAAGCTGCAATCTCTCTGTGATTCTAGCCAAGTTGTTAGCTTAGTATGTTAAATATTATTGCCTAATAGTGGTTTTGAATAAATTGTTTATTTCAGGTTGTCTGCTGATACCATTGGATTAAATTATGCGCGAACAAAATGTTCCCAAAATTCTCCAACAAAATATGGAAGAGAAAGAAAAAGGAAAAAAAATATTGACCAACCAGAAGATGAAAGAGGAGAAAATGGCCAGTATTTTCAACCAGAGGATGACTGTGCTCTTGTGACACAGAGGAAAAAGAAAAAAATTCTGGCATCAAAGAAGAGCAATGTTTTACAAAATGTGTCATATTCTTATTCAGACGCCTGTCCTATAAAGCAGGAAACTGTAACAGATGAAATTCATCACTCAGAAAATGAAATGTTTCTTAAAGCAAATGAAGTTTATAACTTAGGAAAGCACGAATGTGAAGAAACTTCTACGGTTAGTAAGAAGAAGAAGGACAAGGTTAAAAAGAGACCAATTATATCAGAGGAGCAAATTAATAGTGAATGTGAAACTATTTCTATCAAAGATTATTCACAAATGAATCATAGAACTGCTAATGAGAAAAGGTATATTCAAGTTCCTGAATACCTAAAGCAGGAGCAAGAGAAGAGTAGAAATTTGTCTGGTGATATTAAGGAAAATAATAAGGTTAAGAAAAAAAGTAAAACAGAGACACACAAAGTTAATTATGCGTGTCCTATTGGAAAATTTGAAGATCATTCCAAGGAAGAAATGTCTTTTGATGATACCAAAGAAGATGAAAATGAATTAATAGTTCAAATGAATAATGAAACAAATTTGAATGAAAATCATAAAATTGTAAACAATAAAGAAACTAGTATATCTGATAAGAGTTGTAATCCTGTGTTAAACACAGAATCAATGTCTACAGATGTAGGAAATATTGAAAATTGTTCTCATGACAGGAAACGAAGAAGAGTTAGAACAAGAAGACGAAAAAAGAATGATCAACTATCTGCTTTAGGGTCACAAAATACTACTGGTCCATGTACAGAACTAAACTTAAGTGGTTCTATTCCAGGAGGAAACCACATAAGATTTGCTGATGAAATGCCAGAGCATTACACAACCGATACTAAAAATGAAATAATTGGTGTGAAAGGAAATTTAAATCAAATTAATGACTCTGATAAACAAAGAAGTGTTTGCATGAATTCTGGAGATAATGGTTTGAATGGACCAGTTCATTCATTTGATCTGAATGTTGATACAAGTCAAATACCAACAAAGTCTGAACTATGCTTATCTAGAACGACAACTCCAACACAAGTTGATACATTTCATAAACTTTTATCCTTAAGAAAGCATTCCTCTACTTTTGTGTTTAATCGGGCATTATCCAATTCAAATACTTTTCAAAAGATCACAACAGAGAACAAATGTGAAGAAAAACCTGAAGTTATTAATAGTGAAAATGTTGATTATATTAATGTCGAAAATTATCCTCTCATTAATTCTTTCCCAAAGGAAGGTGATATTCTTGCATTTAAGGTGAGGTTAGAATACATTCTTTTACTTTAGAATTTTATATTCTCTAAATTACTGGGCCTTCTCATATCAAATCAGGAAGGGGAGTATCGAGTCAACATCAGGTTCCAGTAAGAAATTGAAAATTTTATTTAGAAAGCAGAATTGATTTTCATTTCAGTAAAGTAAGTTATGAAAGTAAACATTTTTATTGTAAATATTGTGCACGTCTCTTGAAGTCAAATGTATGCAAATATATGTCTACTTTAATTTTTTCGTTTCAAGCAGCAGACTCAGCAATTTTAAAGGAAAAAATAGAACAAACAAATATCTTCAGAATTTTGTGAAAATGGAAAAAATTAACTTAACTAGCACATGAAGTTTTGTCTATAAAATGGCTTCCTAAAAAACACAAAAAATCCATTTATCTTTACAACTTTATACTATGCTACTGTTTTTTTGAGAAACCAATATTGGGACATTATTAAACATTTTCTGATCATTTGGCCATTATTAATAATCCCCCCTTGTCCCACACAAAGTAATAATAAGTTTAGTCATATAATTACCAATACATTATATAAATATTTCCATCTTTGAGACTTTTTGGTTATTACTTTCTGTACAGAGAAATATTCACTTATGTTTTCATAGTTCATTATACAGTATATATACAGGCCACACCCTGTAGTTTAGAAGCAGGCTTAAGGAATATGGAATGAGACAACATAATTCCATGGGATGTGCCATTAATTTATTCATAGGAGGTTTCTTTTAATATAAATAAATTGTGTATATTGACTGAATAGGAGTGAGTAAGCAAAATTTTGTTAGTTTTTTCTTTTGCTCTTGACAACTAGGTGGAACACTAAACTTGTAACATTTTAATTTGTGGTATTATGGATGATATATGTTGATCAGCTCTAATTTTCAGCTTTACAGAATGGCATCAGATTATACACCACGCATAACTGACTATATTATTGCTACTGTTCGTCAATACTGTGTTAATACCTGCCAAATTACAGTAAATGTTCAACGTAAGTTTAAAATCAATTTTTTCTGTAATATATTACCATAAAGTTTAAGATCTGTTTCATGCTTGCTTGTCCAAAGTTTATATATTTTTAGGTCTAATTATGTGATAAATTTACTCTTCTTCGTTAGATACTAAATCTGATTCATGATAGTATGCTGCACATTGAATAAGCTGATTGCCCCAACAAATTAATTAAACCTGTAAATTGCAAGATAAATGAATGTGAGAGTATATTCCATGATTTGGGCCATTTAGGTAGTGTTCATAAGCTGAAATAATTTATACTACAGATTCAGTTTATTCTCTAACTTTTAAGAAACAGTGGAAATCATTTTTGTATTAAAAATCTTGCAACTTTTATATTGCAGTTATATTAGAATTGTGATATTTTTCCTGGGTGCTAATTACCTGTGTCATATATACATCACAAAATTATATACTTCTGTTTTGACTAGCACAGCCTCGTGCCCAAGTTAAGTAATATAGTACAGCAAAATTTTGAAAAGTACCTTTATAAATTTTGTGGCATTTTACAAAAATAAGTAGCCAAAATACAAATGGTAATTTGGTGATAAAATAAAGACCATACAATGTTTCTGTTAGTTTTCAACAGCAATCTTCACCATCACCAGTCTAAAGGGAATCTTAAAAAATAAAATAATATATTTGATGTTACTGATGTGTTTAATAGTAATGAAAATTTAATATTGGGATATATAATATGGGATCATGGTGAATAAACTTTGAACTTATACTTATCATGTAACTGCAATTTGAATTCACAGAAGATTATACAGTGTAAACTTACATTTAGAATTGTTCAGTTCTTGATTAAAGAGGTTGTATATAAACCTTTCCATTTGGATTTACTTGTCTTTTATGCTTGCTGCAGAGAGATTTTATATTGGGCTCAAATTTAGTCAGCTTGAGTCTCAAGTCTCCCCTATTTGCAAAGGTGAGATGGCTATAGTAATGTGCACCCCATATCAATCATCCAATACAATTCACACAGCTCCTTCATTAGGCATATTAAACTATTGTTTATTGTAGTCCATATTATTCCAAACTTTCAAGTGTGGCTCTATAGAAAGTACAGCATTTAGCAAACACTTTTTTAAAATTGAGATACCAACCTATTTCATTATGTATCAGTGTAATTGTAGCTGGTGGTGGGTTTTAAAATTATAGACTAGTTATTTTTTGTATTCCTCCTCTGAACAATAAAATTGCCCCCCGTATGGGATGTGGAACCCAAATTGGAACACATTGGTCTCGATCCTCTTTAATTACCCTTTACTGATGAGATGTGTTTTATATTTATGAAACATATTTTTCTCATGTAACTGACCCACTGCTCTGACAACTGCCATTCATCATGTTCACTTGAAACACTGTGAGCAGTGCTTGGAGCGCCTTACATCAATATATGTAATATTTAGTCCTATTTAATCCAATGTCCGTTTAATTCATCCTAAGGTTTTAACATTCCCACACACATGTTCCTAATTTATTATGGGAAAAAAGTTTCCCTTCACAGACCAAACAAACAAAGTTTGTTTAATTTCTCCTTGATAGCCAACAGGTTGTCTGTAAAGTGTTTTTCATCTTACTGCACAATAACAACTACTTAAGAATAGTGTGTTAAGTATAGAAGAAAAACAATTTTCATAAATATAACTTCTCAACAGAGTTTTTAGTAAATATTAATTTATGAGATCTGCATTGGGATTTATTATAACATCGTTCCTATTCCCAGAATTGTTTTTACTTTTACTTTCATCTATTTACAAACCCAACAACTTCTTCAGTTTTCCTTTTACAACTGAAGGCAGTTCTTGCATGTGGTTCTAATGTAAATTCAAATATTTATATTTTTAACTTACAGTCTTAGAGCAACTTTGTTTTGTATAAAATTATTGCTACTTCTGTTTTTGTGAAAATATCTAGGTGGGCTTGATCAATTACGAGAACCACAGGGAAGATTCTCTTTACTTGAAGATAACGGCGAATTGTGTGATCAGAATGATACTTATGAGTTTAATTGGAAGGAACTCATGGAAACAAGACTGTTGTTTCCTTAAGTTTCCTCATATTTGGTATGAACTTATGAAATCAATAATATAGTTATTGTCTGGACAAAATATTTTGTTAATTTATCTATGTATAAAGTGAAATATTAAATAATTAAAAAAATAATTGTGCTGCTAATTTTTAATAATTTGATCTGATTATAGTTCATTGTAAGGTAAATTTGGGACATTTTCTAAATATACGTCCCATAAATGGTCGAATAGTTTTTATATTTATCAAGTATCTGGTCATTATTAGAGTATATTATTACACATTGAAGACTGAATAAGTATCATAATTTTTTAAGACAACCACTTGACAATAGAATTTTCTATTTCATTAAAGGGTTTTGTTTTCTTAAAAAACTGTTTTGCCCTGATTTTTCATACAAGGAAACTATTAGATATGAGTACTATCAATTTTTACACATCTGAATATTTCTTTTCTAGCCTAGTCTTACAAAATGGAGCAATTAGTGGAATTAGTTATAAAATATTAGAATGATTAATTCTAATATTTAAATAACTCAAAATATTCAAAGTAAAGTTTAAGTATCCATAAACTGAACTGAAATTTATTTGTGAAATACCTTACGAATGATGCTTTAAATGATTGAGTCAAATATATTCTTTTGATGCCAAAAAGTAAAATAATTTAAGTCTTGTTAAAATAGAGTTTTGATAAACTATAGGTGAATTAATACTACAAACAATAATAATTGAAACAATGTTTCATTTTTTAATAAAAGGTTGTGTAATTACATCTTTGGCTTCTTTCTGATGTATTTTTCCAATACCAACTGCTGGAGCTGCTAATGTGGGACGGCCGACGTAGCTGAGCTGGAATTGATTTACAAGTTGTTACTTTCACTCCATTGAATAATTACCCATTTACTTCAAATGTAAACATATAATTAATAAATACATAATGCAGTAGCTTTTAACCTTACAAAATTAAGTGATAAGCTAGTTTTTTATTTACTTTATCATGTAACGTTGATATCCTTTTAGCTATGTCATTATGTATTTGTTAATTTTTATCTATTATAGACTATTTAATATTTTAAATAAATATATTATGTGCAATAAAATTATGTTTTTCGTTGTTCTATGTGCTCTATGTTATAGTTTACCTTCACACCAACTTGGTTTAGGAATCTTGGAAAAACAAAATTCCAGGCTCCCATATTTTGAGGTTCTTCTTGACTCCAAATAAATACTGAATATAAATAAAGAAAGCAAATAATGATAGAATTACTTTACATAAAAATTCAAAGTAACTATAATGTATTTTATGAAAAAATCTTACATTTTGCTTTTTTATATTTAGAGATTTCTTGTTGTAGATAGTAAGTCGGGAATGGAGACAGTCCTTCTAGTCTAACAATAGCAACATCTTTTATGGAATTGTCTTTACGATATTTGTCCAATTCATAAAAATGTTTACCTGTTACAAATATCACTTTTTGTACAGAGTTACTGTCCACACACTTATCACCTGTGAACAAATGATGTATATTATATTCATATATTACATATTTTATACATAAATTCTATCTTTCTGAGAAGTCCTTGACCATTAAGAAAGCAAGAAGTGAATAGAAAAAATTGAGCAAACAATGTTAAATTCAGTAACAAGTAAATCGGTCTATAACTCATAAATTTTATTAACAGTAGTTCCTTAATTTGAAACCTTATCTGGTGTGATTTAAACTCTAAAAGTACTAAAGTATTTACTATTTAATATGTATATTACAATTATCTCATAAAATGAAAATTACATAATCAAAAAAGTTTGTGTATGAACAACTGTTAATAAAGTTTCTGTTAAACCTTTTTTTTACCTTTTTTAAACCAGGCAGTTTTACTATTTCTTCATTTCCAATCAGATATTGTAACTAATTATAATGTCTTATACATTGCCGTTTGTTTCACTGGTTGCTAGTAATTTCGTGAAACAACATTGGAAGATGTGTAGCATTCACATACATACAAGTAAAAATGAGAGGTGGATTTGGATTATTAAGAAGAATAACTCTTCAAAGTTCTGTTTCCAAACACTATCATTTAGTGAATTCTTTGAGAGATGGTTAACAAAGGTAAAATTTTAAATAAAGGTGCTAAAATCACTTCTCACTTTATTTGTCAGACACTATGAAACATCCATTTTCTACTAACTTCTAGGGTACTTGGAGAGGAAGTAGTTCTGAAAATTACTTTTTTTGTTTGTATTATCATTTTACCCGGAGGAATTTTTGATATCTTGCAAAAAATTGTGAGATCTCAATTGAAAATAAATAGAAGAGGTTTGTTTAAAAGGGCTTACGAGGTCATAATTGCAGACAAAGTAGTCAAAAATTGAAAAATGTTCTTCCTAGTCTTTGTTTGATAATAAGATTGTTTCTTATTATTCCATTTTTTATTGAGGTCCTAAAATTAGGAGAGGAAGAATGTGATGTAGTAAACTATATATGAGCCTGTGGTCAGGTCTACACAAAGATGGAGAAAGCTCACACCTATTGTAGAGTTGATGGGGTAGCTCAGATGGTAAGAGCTTCACTACCAAGCAGATATTCTGGATTCAATTCCCAGCCTGGTCAAGCTTTCTTACCCTGACATTTTATAATCATATTTTAATAAAAAATACATAAAATTATTATTTATACTATATAGTAATATTGAAGACCAGTGGAATAAAGTGTTGAGAAAGGAGGCTAATACATAACCTCTACAGAAGTCAGGCAGCAGTAATTAGAAAAGGAAGCCATAATCAAGAAAGGAGTAAGACAAGGATGCAGTCTGTCGCCCATGTTGATTAACTTAAATATAGAACAGGCGATGAAAGTAAAAACGAAATATGTAAAAGGAATCATACTGCAAGGAGAAGAAATAATAACCTTACACTTTGCCGGTGATATTGTAGTATTAGGAGAATCAAAGACTTGGAAACCATAGTGAATAGCATGAGTGTGGTCCTGGAGAGGGAGTTCAATATGAGGATTAATAGAGGGAAAATCAAGATAATGGAGTGTAGTATGGGAAACAGTGGAATAACAAAGGGTGTTAGACTGGGAAGGGATATTTTGACGGAAGTTAAGGAATTCTGCTACTTGGGAAGCATAATAACTAGGGATGGTAGAAAGTATAGTAGACATAAAGAGTAGGATAGCACAGGCAAGGAAGGCTTTTGCGAAAAAGAAGGATTTACTTACGGGTAATATAAGTGTGAATATTAGGAAATCGTTGCTAAAAATGTTTGTATGGAGTGTGGCGTTAAATGGGTGTGAAACGTGAATGGTAGGAGTTGGAGAAAGGAAAAGAATAGAAGAGAAGCCTTTGAAATGTGGTGTTATAGGCGAATGCTGAAAATCTGATGGGTGGATAGAATCAATAACGAGGAAGTTCTAAACAGAATAGGGGAAAAGTGAACAATATGGAGGACGTTGACTTAGAGAAGGGATAGATTAATAGGCTACGTTTTAAGACACGATGGTCTTGTAAAATTAGCATTAGAGGGAAGTGTGTGGCTTAAGAACAGAAAATGGCAATGGATGGAATATGCTAAGCAGATTAGGGAGAGTGTTGGTTGTTCTATTTATAAGAAAATGAAAATGCTTGCACAAGATAGGTTAGCATGGATGGTTGCATCAGACCAGTTTTAGGACTGAATACCACAACAACAACAGTAATATTAATTAATCAAATAAAAAATAGGATTAAAAGAATTGAATGGTGGATACCTCATTTTTTTATTCTAGAGAGAATAAAGAATTTAACTAAATACATTTGTGGAATGTGAGTGAAAAGGATCATGCTAAAATGCTTTGAAGAGAATTCTATTTTCTTTGAGAAATTTGAGGTACTCTTCACATTTTAACTTTCTGTGTGCTGTCTGCCCATTATGATTTGTAGCAAGTCTCTGATACTAATGGCTGCTACATGAAAAAATGTGCTGTCAGATAGATGATGTCAATATTAGGCCAATTAATGATGTTCACTTCCCAGTGGAACTGTTCTAACTAAAACTTTTTCTTTAGAATCTCTGTTGTATTTTAAAGAAACCCAAGCTCCTTCCATTCCTCTGAGAGTGAATGCTCTCTTGGATTACCCTGCATTCACTCTTGTGTGGCAATGCTCCAAAGTTAATTGAAATGTATCACTAATTAGTTGTACTACCTGTGTATAAGGACTTGCAAGGCTGGAGATGATTTATAAGTTCATACCAAAACTGAATATACCATCCACTTAAGCTTGGAAATATTTCCAATATTGTAAAAAAAAGTAGGATATAAGTTTTCAAATGAACAATAAACAATTTCAATAGATATCTATCCCCTTTATTGCAAATTTGCACTTCAGACATTAAAATGGGAAAGAAAATGATTCTTCACAAATACTGTAGAACAAATGATGTATGCCAAGAGTTTCAAAAGTATCTCAGAAAGTTTTATTTTAACATACAATATAGAGTTATTAGCCTGGCACAGCCTCTTAGTAATGATCAGTTTATAAAAAAATCAAAGCAAGGCATCCTGGAATGTGGCAAAAACTGAAGGACTATCCAAGACAATAACATATGAAAATATTAAATTAAGAATGAAAAATTAAATCAATATTTCATAAATGTAGTAGATAATCTTGTTGAAAGAAAAGAAAGTAAAGATAATAATAGACTGAAATGTGTTAAAAAAATAGTGTTAGTTGTATGCATTTACTTGAAATCATTGTTGATGAAGTGAACTCCAAAATCAAATCATTTAAAAACAAACTGTCCATTGATGTAGATCATATACCTGAAATCATAATGAAGCTTACTGAAGACTACATTAAAGACCACTTTGGGAATATATTTAACCTTTCATTTAAAATTGGTAAGTTTCCAGATGCACTCATTGCTCAGTCACCCCACATTTCAGAAAGGCGGAAAAACAACATGAAATATTACAGGCTTGTCTCCAATATCAGTAGATTTTTTAAGTAATAAAGAAGATTTTCTATAACAGGTTTATAAGCTACATTAGTAAATTCTCCCTTCTTGTCAGAAATAAACATGGATTGAAAAAAGCTAGATCACACACAAACTGCAGTATTTAAGTACATAGATACTGCTGAAAAAGCCTTTGACAAAAAAAGAACTAGTATCAGGAATTTTTGTTGATTTGTTCAAAGCTTTTGATGTTCTATATCATAAGATTCTAGTAAATCTCGAAAGAAAGAATCAGATAAGTTATGAACCATTGACTTCAATCTTATTTAGAAAATGGGAGACAGAGGAGTATGAATACCAAAATTTTGTACACAAAAATTGTCTCTTGACTTAGGGTTCAACATGGTGTACCACAGGGATCAATTTTGGTTCATAACCATACAATAAACTAACTTTAATATGTTCAAAAATAACTTAAAAATATTCATAATGAATAACTGTTATTATATAATATATAAATTTTTAGAAAGTGAATTATAACATTGTAATAAGCCTACAGTATTTGTAAAGAAAAACTATATTTTCTATTACCATATAATACAATTTTTTATAAATAAGGAAATTAATCTGACTTAAATGAAATACAAAGAAAGGCCAAAAGTTAGAAATGGAATAATTTAATGTGAAAATGTTTTGTCTCCCAAATTTAATGACTCCCCGGTTATTTGCACAAAAAAATTATATAACTAAATACACACACACCCACATACATGTATATAAATTTTTGTCTCAATGTACATAACTGTCCTATTTGTACAACTGATCCAACTGGACCAATAAATAAATAGAAATGTCTTGGGAAGAAATCAAAGAATGAGTTTTGAAGGACAATGGAGAATACATTCGTTTATGAATAGCATAGTTCTTATAGTTAACAACTGAGTAGCTGAACAAAAATAGCCCATCAGAAACATTGTGAAACAGGATTAAAGACCCCAGAGACGGCTTTAAATTTCATCAAACTCTTCAGTAAAAGAGTGGGATTAGCCAGACCACAGGAGAGAGAACCGTCACAAAATATTTAATATAAATATATGTTTATTATGTATGTATTGCATTATTACACATTTGAAATTACTTTATTTAGTAAATATTTTTTAATAAAATGCTTACCAATGACAGGAAAGAATGTGGTTTGTGGTACCATATCTGCAAAGGATGAAGTTGCCTCTGGCAGTCGGAGAAGAATCTTAGGAGCAACAACTATCAGTGGTTTTCTAAAGTTTTTGATAACCTACCAAAAAATAAAATTAGATGTAATACTTTTCGTGAATGTGATGAAAGAAATTGGCACAGACTTTACCTGTCCCCTTAATATATGAAAATATTGTGCTGGAGTTGTAGGATATACTAAGTGCATATTAACATCATCACCGTCGGGAAAATCTTCTTTTGAGTCTGTGAGCTGTAAGAATCGTTCCATTCGGCAGGAACTATGTTCAGGGCCTGCGCCATCATACCCATGTGGCAACAACATGACAATACCACTACAAGTCATCCACTTAGCTGTAAAAAATGAAAAATTAAGTCACATGTTACTATAAACTATATCAAACTTATATTTACAAATTGCTGATAAAGGAATTTGTGTGAGCATTTATTCAATTTCTATAAGAATGTGTGTAATCTGGCTTGATCCTATCCTGTGTTTGGATGTGATCAGTACTGCATTCTTATAAGTGGGGGTGGGGGAACTACTTAAACACATATTGAGTGACGTCCATTTCTAAAATATTTTTTTTTGTGTTTCCATGTATCATGAAATAAAGGCATAAACAAATGAAACTGAGTTACTTAAAGTGAAACTCCACAATTGGAGGGAACATTTTTGAAAGTATTGCATCCTTCCATTGAAATGAGGTCCTTGGTTTTACAATCTAGTTTGTATTACATGTGTCACCAATCTAACAATTTTTCCAAAGGAAATATAGACAAACATAAAACCCACTAAAATAATATAGTTCAAATAAATTGAAAATTTTGATACACATGCATACAGACAATCAACACTGAGCATATACTGTATAATTGACGTGGGTGACACCCACTCGACCACCTCAGAATTTGTTCAAAATTTATGCATACATGTACACTTCTGTGACAGTCTACTGGGAAAGCTATTGGTTCGATTGGTACACTGGTTCCAAAGCTAGAGCCATCTTAGTAGATCCATGCTCTGTCGCGATGCGAATGTTTTGGCCAAGTTTGATATGCTCTGGTGCTTCAAATAGGGTATCTGTTGCCATGAACGTTTTTGTACCAGCACAACTTTTGGTACTGAATGCTGTTCAAGCATTCAAATTGCTTATAAATTATAACTCCTTATGCTATTAGGTCCAAAAGTGCCTTGTAAAATTTGCCACGGAAGATTCATTTACTTTAAGACTGAAGCAGCTGAAACCTTGACTTTTAGTCTGCTAACCAACAACCTGATTGTCATCATACTACATCAGTATTATGAATTAATAGTTTTTATTTTACTGGCTCTCATTATAGGGGCAAAATTAAAAATCGTTCTTTTTTAGCATTTTTCGGAGTCATTTTTCAATATGGCTATCACTTCTGGTCCACTTTTTATTGACACCATTGGAAAGACCATACATTTTCCTACAAGAAACATAAAATAACAGAATGGTAAAATTCCATACAAGGTTTTTAAAGTGCCTTAAATGTACGCTTTTCAGCATGATAGAGTTGGCTGCTATATTGTTGGAGTGGGTTAATGTGATTTGCAGTTACAAATATTTTGTGGCATGATGTGCAGTAACTTCTGTTACTCTGATTTGCAGGTACAAGTGATTCACAGTATGGATTCCAGAATATTCTGGAAATTTGATATGCAATTTTCGGAGTTCATCAGGTATACAGAACTACAAGTAAATTTGAAATACTAATTTTATAAATTTGAATATACAATATTTTGTTAAAATATACATTGTTTAGATTTGAATTAAATTCTAAATACATTACAATAATGCAGACATACATTGGTTCAGCAGGAACACACTCAGTTTGTGTTTGCACAGATCATCAAAATATAAAGTTGATGTTGGTGGCGAATACAATCAGTGATGATTACAAGAATTTTTAAGTCAAAACGGTTTGCAATTTGAAATCCAAAGATTTCAACCTTTGCCAACATGGCCGATGCCCTGGATTAGAAGTCTTGGAAAGATTTATAGAACTGCATTTCACAAAATGACATTGATTACAAGAAAAAAAAAATGGATCCATGACTATCAAGATACTCTAGAAACTTTGATTTTGTTGTAGAATTTAATAAGGATGGCTAAAATGTAACTAATTTGGGTATATGGGTGCGTAAGGAAAATTTATAGTAAATGTGAGCATATTGAAGCAGATTTTAGAATTTTTATACTCACTTTCTCCGCTGCTGATGAAGGTATCAATTTGTATCTGTGCTCCATTCATAAAATCACCAAACTGAGCCTCCCAAATAACAAGTCTGTTAGGGTTTTCAATACTCATTCCATATTCAAATCCAAGCACAGCCTCCTCAGACAGTATACTATTGGCAACCTTTTAATAAATCAAAAATTTAGTTCATGTTTGGTAATAACATTGAGTGAAAGCAATGAGGTTAAAATGAGGTGATACTTAACTATATGGTTAGTTTAATTGTTAATTGTAACCACAGGAAATTTTGTGTACAAGAACACCCTATACTATTTTATGGTCTAAGAACTGAATACTACAACAACAGAACAAACTTGGGAAATGGAAAGTGGAAAACATTATTTTGGGTCTTACAATAGTGAACATATATGAACAGGAAATATTTACAAGGATTTGCCAGTAAATAGTTTTTGACAAATATAAAAACATTATTTTATGCTGATTTTTTTTATTTCTCAAAATATTCTCCTTCTAGTGTTTCTTAAACTCTTTCAAGCTGTCCAAAATGGAGGGTATTGGAAGATTCTTAAAATAAGCAGTGATTTTGGCAATGATTTCATTATTTCTTTAAAAATTCGTTAAATTTATAATCAGATTATTTCAATCTTTAAGCTAATTTGATAACATGTATAATATCTATAAATTTCTTGTACTGATGTTGTGGAGAGGTGAAGGTCCAACAATGCCACCTCAATTTCTATAGAAGACTATCGGCCAGTGTCTCAGTCTTCAGTTGTGCAGAAGCTGTAGTAACGATTCTAGTAGTGGATTATGATGGGTTTCAAGCTTTGTATGATGTTTGAAAATTTTATATTTGATTACACCTTCAACATATGCAATATAAACTAAAGTTTGATACATACTAGGGAGTATTTGTTATGGTGTGAAGGATCTTCGATTGTACTCATTGCATAATAGCCATGTGAGACTTGACTGCACAACCCCAGAGTTCTACTCCATAATTCCATATAGGTTTTATCATGGACTTCATTTATTTATTTAGGTGTTCTCCATTTCAAATGAAATTGTTTAGTCTCTGTCCTTTGCTAATTTTTTCCTATTGTTCCAAAATGACCAACCATTTTATGATAGTACAAATTATTTTTGGCAATTTTAAAAATTTGGCAGAAAGTTTTGAAATATAGTACATTTCAGAAATAACTTATTTTGATATCAGCACCGCCATCTCTTATTTTGCCTCATAGAACCAATTTTTAGTGCTAAGGTAAACCATATTTATTTTTTGTCTTACTTATCCTTAAATATATGACTGTCATACTAGAAAACAAACTAACAAATATTAATAATTTTACCTCTAAATAACCCATCTGTGATTGGGAAACATTATTTAAAGGAATGTACATTTCATTTGTAACCTGATCAATTAACATTACATGTCGATGAGAAAAGGTGCCTCTCCCAACATCTTGCCCACTGATACGAACATTGAAACCTAGAAAAAGTAATTATTTCAGCAATACTGAATGAATTTTATTAATTTTAATTAAAGTTAAATGACAATGCTGTTGTTGACTTAGTGAGAATATTGTTGCTTAGCTATTTCATTGTCTAAGAGGAAGAAGTGATTTGGCCCATGCCTAACAGATGTATGTCAGCTTAAAATTAATGTGTAGGAATATTGGCAGGTACTACAATCAACTATGTTTAATGGGTTGGGAAGTATGTCTTTAGGGGAACAACTATTACAAACAAATGAAATTTATCTGTACTTCTCAGATAATTAATAACTCAAACAACAATATACAAACTTTTTCTAAAATAACTTAAAAATATTATTTTAATAATTGTATTTGCACGCTGAAGTGGCTTTTTTCAACTTAATAATTAATCTCTATACTTATCAATGATAATTAAGAAGTATTTTAAGTAACCAGAAAATAAGAATAGTTGCAAAATATCGGGCAAGTATAAAAGGAAAATGTTTGAATGTAAATAGGAACTTCTAAATTGCTTGCATGGATTATTAAAACTCATTTTACTCTTCTTTTGTAAAGCTGCTAATAAGAAGCCTTTTAGTTGATTTTGTCATACTAAAAGCATTTTTAAACTGTCTTTCGTATTATAAAAACTATTTCTATAATTTACTTTATAGACACCTTGTGAGGTTTGGAGTTTGGAGAACTCATTTCCAGTGATCGGCTAGCCAATGACTGAGACTAGCTGATCACTGGAAATGTCTTCCTAACTTTCTGATGAAGGGGGAGGTGCCTCTGAAAATTCAAGAACTCCAAACTTCAAAAGGTGTCTACCATCTATGAACCTCAGCTAAGTCACCTACTTTCTATCTCTCTTTCCTTTCCTTATATATATTTATTATTTAAGAATTTATTCATGAACATGTTCTTGCAAGAAAAGTTCATTAATTTGTAAGACATACCTTGATACAATAAGGAACCTATTGCTAAAGATTCTGCAGTTGCCCAATCTAGATTTGTACCATCGGTAAGTCTTTCAATTCTGTTTTTAATGTGCACTTTTTTCAAATGTGGGTGTAGATTCTGTATCAGTAAACAAAAGTAAAAAAATTACTATAATGTGAAACAAAAATATATAGTATGGTAAACACATAGATAAAATAAAGGTAATCAGTAAATAGCTGAATAAAAAGTAATAATTAGCTAACAGAACCAAATAAAGAGACTCACAAAACTTTCTGGATATGACACTGATTTGAGGCCTATATGCTGAAGTAGATGTAAGTCAACTCCAGTGTCCCAAGTCGTAATAGCAGACTCAGCCTGTTTTACTCCTGACCATCTGACTCCAAATAAATTTACCTTCAGACAAAACCAATTACTTAAATGATAAATGTTATATATAAATGATATGATTGTTGTAATCAATTTTCTTGAACTATAACTTTAATTTAAATTAATTACATTTTTAAAGTTAATGGTTTCAAAAATTCCTACACATTCAATATATTAACTGAGATTCTTATGAATTGATTTATTAAATATTCAATAAGCTGGGATATTAACTATAAAATATTTCATAGGCAAGTTACAGAGAATTTCTTGTTACATGCTGCAAAATGTATTTAAGACCAAATTGGGGCTAAATACATTGTTGCATGCATCCATTTATTTTGCCAAGCAAATAAACAAAATCCATATATCCAGTTAACGTAAAGAAATAAAAACTATTATAATGAGCCTGGGAATGTTCAATACATTTGTAAACTTTAAACACACCTGTAATTCATTTTCATCCGTGGATTTTAATATTGAATTCAACCAATTTGTATGATTCTGAGTAACTTTAATTGATTCTCTTGAAGGAAAAACACCACTTTCGTCGAGGAGAGTTGCATACTCAACAGGAACAGACCTAAGGGAAATATATAGCAGAATTAATTGTATAATCACATTAAGAAGAAATAAATTATTATATAATTTATTATTATATATATTATATATAATTATTACATAAAAGAATGTGTATCTTTATCATTTGTACTGGAAAATGAATATATATATCTGTACCTTCTGGAGTTTATAATGTTGTAAACAGCAGGATTAGTAAAGGTTGGATCATCTACCTCATTATGACCCCATCGTCTAAAGCAATTTAAGTCGATGAATACATCTTTGTGAAATTTTCTTTGATACTCAAATGCTATTCGTGTTGCTTTTACTACCATCTGTAACAGTAAATGTAGCTGAAATTGATAGCTGATTTGTTAATTCAACATTCTATTTCTATTGGTATTCAATTGGTATTATCATAACAGTTATTATCTGTCTGCCACATATTTTGTAAAAAAATATAAAAAATTACAGAGTAAATATTGATTTATTGAAAAAGAATCTTCAGTCATTACTAATTAACTTTGTGACCGAACATAGTGCCTACTTTTATTACAATGGTATTACTTTATGTTTTAAAAGTACGCAATACCTTCATCTCACAGTGTAGTTGAACAAATAATAATTGGAAACATTTAGAACCAGGAAGATAGTTTTAAAAATGCAAAACTTAAATATGAAATAACTTTCACCATTTTGTACACATAGAGCATAAAGAATAAAACTAACCAAAGTATGCTAACTGTAGACTTTCCAAAAAGTAGATATACAATTTGTAATACCATTATTCCCAAATTTTAAAATTATAAATAAAATCTAACCAATTTGTCAGCCAACAATTTTAATATTTATTTAAGAAATGTTGGCTGGACAGACAGCTGTTGGCTATTATAAACGTAATACAAAATTGTCATATTCTGACCTCGGGGCAGTCACCATTAACATGCAATACAGGAGCATTAATCATTTTTGCTAGATCTGATGAATATCTTGAAGATCGACCTCTTTCTCCTGGTGTAGTGAATCCTATTTGATTATTGACAATTAAATGAATAGATCCACCAACTTCAAAATGAGGTACTTTGCTCATAGCAAGAGTTTCTTGGTTGATACCTTGCCCTGCAAATGCTGCATCTCCATGAACCTGTAGTTATAAAATGATTAGATATTGTTCCATAAATCATTATTAAATATGAAACAAATGTAACAATCCTAAAGAGAAATGCAGCATAAAATAACTTGGGAATATTAATTTAAAATAATGTATAATGAAGTTTACTTTGCATAGATGATAAATATGTAATATATGATAATCTTAGTTTGCTTTTGCTAATATTGTTATCTAAATCTTCTTTTTGGGCTCTGTATTTTTAATGTAGGAGGTATGGTAATAAAAAAATAGATAACTCACCTGAACATTTAGAACACTATATGATGGATACGTTTCAGTAGAATAACATCCATCACTTAACGTTTGTTGACGGGCTCTGGTTTTTCCCATTGATACTGGATTTACAGCCTGTAGACAGAAATTGGTGTTAAAACTAAAAATACTTAAAATTTAACTTGTTACCAGGTAGATTTATGCATTTTATTTCAGTATATAAAACTGAAAGTCAAATGAATATATCAAATACAATTAATTAATTTCTACAAAGAATTTTTAAAAAGTTTAAATGGCTAATTTTTAAATTATATGATAATGGTGAAATTCCTAGGATTTATCAGGATACACTCAGTAAAAAGTCCTTAGTCTAAACTTAGGTTTGAGACGTGTGACATTCTGGAAGTTTTCGTAGCTGACATATCACAGTGCGAACTTCCTATGCCATTATAATTTTGTGGTGCAGATTTGCTATTCACGGCCACATCTTAATCCAAAATCCAGTTGCCCACAGACAGCACAGCCATCACCAGTGGTTCACTATACTTCGCTAATTTCCTAGCATTGCTTCTCCCACATGCCCAACAAGCCGCATGAAGTGTACCACCATTTAATCATGGATGGCTTGTCAGTATTTCAAATTGCCTGTCACCAGATAAATTACTCAAGGCAGTCGTCGGCTAGCCGATCACTGGAAATGTCTTCCTAACTTTCTGATGAAGGGGGCGGTGCCTCCGAAAATTCAAGTTCTCTAAACCTCACAAGGTGTCTACCATCTATGAACCTCAGGTAAGTCATCTTCTTTCTATCTCTCTGTCCTTTCCCCATTAATTGTTTTAATAAACATGACAATGTCATTTCCTGACTCATATATATATATATATATATATTAGTAAAATAAATATAAAAAATTAGTGTAATGTATAAAACATTAAATCAATTTTTTTCAAATATAGCTATTATGTTAGTTTCCATATTTCAGTCATAACTGTTTTGTACAATATAAACTTCTCTTGTCCTTCGATTATGTT
The DNA here is from genome assembly GCA_034510155.1 of Eucriotettix oculatus. NCBI lineage: Eukaryota > Metazoa > Arthropoda > Insecta > Orthoptera > Tetrigidae > Eucriotettix > Eucriotettix oculatus. Next base: position 126,422,725 of record CM067376.1, on the reverse strand, counting down.
AGTGATGAAAAATATTTTTATAACCATTAATTACTGCTAATAATTTTCACTGTCTTACCTCTAAATGAGATGGGTTATATAATACTGTTACATGCAAGGAACCTCCATCCAATTTCAGGTCAACACTTGATGCTGTAAAATCAGAGGAATCCTGATAAAATTACTCCATTACCTATTTTGAAAAAGTCATTAACACTATGGTGTCTATGATTTACCACCATAAATTACTTTATGTAGTATTTATTATGTAGTAATTATACTGTCTCAAACATTCCACATGCAGATTACAAACTTTATTACATAAATGTTTACTAAAAAGAAACTACTAAATTATCATACAACAAATGGAAACTTGACAATCCTTAGTTGAAAATATAAATTTATAAAAAAGATTTAGCACATAAAATCATATAAGACAACAATTAATGAAATAATATTTCGTTATTATAAAAAATGCATAAAAGCATTAAAACGTCTAATATTCAAAATATTAAATGAAATAAATTAATGAACAGTTTTACAGGTACTTTTTTCAATTTAGATTAAAAACCTACGTTTTTCGTCACCACATAAGGGACATGTTCAGGTGTTTAATTTTGATGAAAATATGCCTAAAGTGTAAAAATCCAAAATTTACCGCCTCCATGCGTAGCTTCAACCGAAATGTGATACAACAATACACTGCGAATCAAAAAATAATCTCATGAAGAAGTCCCAAATATGGAGGCGAAACGTCGTTTAATCTTAATTTTAAAATGTGTAAGTAAAACTGGCCCTTAAATTATTTAAGAGAAGGAGAGACGGAAAAACGTATCGACTTACCTTGAATAGTAGGCGTCGACTGGTAGGGAAGTACGAAAATATGAATTTTAGATAGCCTCAGCAAACTTCTTCAGTGTCTTAAAGGCAGCTCGTATACATATTTGACTGTAGTGAAGAGTGTGGGTAGATATATGTTTTTTCATAATTTTACTTAAATTTCCCTTTGTTGCAACGCTTCTTCTTACGGCTCGTTTGCCAGAGTTTTAATGTCTGACAAGGTGACACCAGCCTCAATTTCAGAAACGACAATAATTTTGTCGATACCAATTTTTTGACAATGTCACATCATCCTTAGTTAATTACAGATACTATAACATGTTAAATGTCACCTTACTATTTTATTGCCTAAAAATATTTGTGAGCTTAAGAATTACAAGTGCTGCTCGTGAGGTGGCCACAGTTTAAATTAATGTGCAAAATTACTATTATTTCATTAATTTCAGCCAAACAGTGATCAGACTCTTCGTAAAAGAATGTTTAAATCCGAACGAAAATCATTCGAAAATGTGTCCGTTTATTTTATACGTGACCGTGATTGCCACGTGAAGTATGTCCGAAAGAAATGCAATCACACCTAAAATCGTCGAAAAAAGAGCACGAAGACGAATGAAATTGCTCATACTGTAGCGATATCAGTATCGGTTAAACTTTGCAAGATGAACGCAACGTATACTCTCTGCGAATTAAAAAATGAATTCGGGTGCCATTTTCCCAACAGTGCTGGGACGTTTTAAGTAAAACGATTGTTTTTTTTTGCGTCGATGTGACACGTATTCAGTATTGTTGTATATTCTATGTATGCAAAATAAAACGAAATACAGTAAAAATAAATATGGTTGATCGATGTGAACGAATATAATTATTCCCTTAGCTAAACTATGAGTAACGGAAGGAAACAGACATAAAGTGAGAAGTGAATTTACTAATGAGAAAATATCGCAATATCTAACTTTCAGGGCATGTTCATTTGAATAAATAACGGAAAATAGAGTTTCAAGTGAACCGTTGAATCAATCACGAAGGCGAATAATTCACCTGATACCGTCGCAGCGAAAGAAAAAAACGTTGGACGGAAGAGACCATTTTACCCCATCGGACCCTTTTCATTTTCATTCGCTCCTCAAATCTCTTCTCTCGAAGAAAAAAAATTGACCTATCACTCATTGACCCAAACACGTCCTCCCACGTTTCTCCCTGGAAGTTACTACTTCTTCCAACTGATACATCCCTAACCAACCCTGATTTTAAGGGCAAGGGCGATGCTTCTGTGATGAGAGGATTGAGTATCATTTTGAGAAATATAATCATCCCAGAGTCTTTTTCACAGATGGGTCAAAGTATAATTATGCGGTAGGATACTCGGCTATCTCTGCTGAATTCAATGATTCAATGACAATTAACGGGCATGCTTCAGCCACAACGGCTGAAACATATGCGATACTGATGGCTTCACAAAATTGCAAAGATCACCCATTCTGTTTCACGTTGATTTTGACCGACTCTCTCATGGTGATCAACTCACTGTCCAATCAACGGTGTAGAAGTGGTTGCGCCAATGAAATCAGGAACCTTCTTCGGAAGATAAAAATAAATAACCAACTAAACACCATCTGTTGGATCCCGGCTCTTGTGGGCATCTTGGGAAACGAGCTTTCTGATAAAGCTGCTAAGCATGAGGCCTCCTTGCAAATAAACCGCTTGGACTTTCCTACTAGTTCAAGGCAAGACTTAATGTTCGGATGCTTCAACCTCCCGAGAGAAAGTTGGATTAATGATAGAAGAGGAAAAAAAATGTAGAAATTCTCTATAATGAAATGGAGTCCTTCAAGGAAATAACCTATCCACTTGATATCTCAAGAAGAGAGCAGGTCGTTGTTGCAAGACTCGGATCTTTCCACTCCCGCCTTAAACATTCATTTCTCTTTTCTAGATCTCCTCAGCCTTTATCCCCAGATTGTAACGCAGCCCTACTGTGCCGCACATCCTTTTTGACCGCCCCCGCTATGGCACCAGCAGAAGTTACACGATTGCTAATTATTCCAGGCGGGAACTGTGTTCCTCTCCAGTGGCTGTTTCAAATTTCATTGTAGAAATTGGAGTTTCGGAAGTAATATGAGCAGTTCATATGTGCCGTTGTGATCGGGTTTTTCTCTGTTTTAAAAGTGTCTGTTTTTTTCTCACTCCTTACATTGTATTATTCGAATTTCTATGTAATTTATTTTTTACTTTTGTCCACTGTTGACGCGACTATAATTTCAATAATGATAATAAAAAGTTCTAAATTTTTATGGAGGCTGAAGATTTGGTCAAGTAAAAGGCGTGTCTCGTCAACGCGCAGTATTTAAATACATTTCAAGCATTTGATATTGGCGATGCTGTAACTGTGAAATTTCTCATGGACAAAAGAACTGACTACTATAAGTTTTATCTGAACGAGATTTACTGCTCTCATGTAGCCTTTTCATGCCTACAATTCAGAAAAATGGGCAAAGGATTGATATATTCACTAAGCAACTCAAAGAAAAAGTGAAGGGCTAGTTATGGTCACCAATATTAATAACAGTTTCGTCCGTGATCGACTAATATGTGGAATTCGAGATCGTTGGCCGACGCAATAAAGATGTGGTAAAGTGTTGAATCATCAAAGAAAAAAAAACGGAAATAAAACCAGACAAAGATGATTCTTCTGTAAATTGTCTTTCACCTGAAGCCGGCGGAAACTTTATGTTCCGTGCCTTTTGGCCGCCGTGGTCCAAGTCAGAACCGACAAAAGAAGTGACCAATTGTGGCAATCTGTGGTAGACATCTACCTCGTCATTGCCCTGCGTTTTGCAAACAATGCTATAAAAACCAAAAACCTGGTCATTTCACTGTCGTCTGTCGACAGAAACGTCGTCAAGTGGCCATGGTGGATGCCACTGAGCAAGAGCACTCTCCAGACAAACCAGACTCTTATCCTCAATTTATGTTGTCTCTACGTCTCAAAATAAAGATAAATGGTATCTCAACTATAATTTTCAAGAACTTTATGAAATGACCGTCAGAATTGACTCTGGAGCTGACGATAACGTAATGCCGTCAACCACACCATTCTGAGTTAAAAGGCTATTACGAAAAATTTGGAGGATAATGAACTAACAAGAAGGACCAGTCAAAACTTGTTACCGTGGAATAGCAGATGTTGCACATTTGATCGCCAACAGGGTGTACTACTGAGCAACCTGAAGGTATTATGAAAGAATACCATGATTTTTTTTGAAGGTGTGCGATGATTTCACGGTACAAGTGTACGGAACTTTATTTTGACTGAAGCTACCGTAACGGGTGGCATACCTGGATGTGCTGCAAAAATGGCGCTTTCCCCGATTAGGTGAACCTGAAAACGTTATTTGGCAAGTTAATCCCCAGTAACAGAAGTTGAACGTCGAAGTTCATGGTCGTAATGATCAAAAGAACAGAGCTCTTTTTCCGCAGGCTCCACGTTCTCCTCACTTCACGCCATGGGATTTTTTCTTTTGCGAGTTAATAAAATATCGTCATTTTGTTCCGCCACTACCTAATTATTTGCCAGAGTTGAGGCACATAATTGAAGAGTCTATAGATACAATTAGTCCGGATTTGTTCACCAAAGTTTGGGTTTGATGTGTGCTGTTTAACTAAAGGTGCACAGATTGAATATTTGTAAAATGAACTAGGTTAGTTACCTTCAAATTGATGTATGATTTGTTGCTAATAGTCCAAATTAAACTGCTATAGTATACCATTAAAACTGGGACATTCTCTTAAGGACACCCTGTATTATTAATTTTGAACATAAATAAATATTTCGCGTGCTTTACATGTAGATGAACATTTTATATTTCCTGTGTTACTTACTTAAATGACTCAAAACATCTCCTGTTGCTTTGACTGTCTCAGGAAATTCCGAAAGACCTCTTATTTTTCTGAAGATTACTGCTGGGGGAAATTCTAGTAAACCTGTAAGGATATTTAATCTTCCACGATGCGGTAACCCAAGTAATACTTGTTGTATACCATCTAAAATAAAGTTTAATATGAGAGTTAGGATTTGTGTACAACAAATAGTTTTTTCATATTTAAATTATAAGAGCTTAAATTATTTTGAACTCATAATTGGTTAATAAAATTATAATATTTGTTCATAAACAATTAACAAACAAGCACACACATAGAGAAGACGAAGAGTAGGCGAGGAAAAGAAAGAAAGTTGAGACTGTGAAATTGTTAGGACAGCAGGCCATGTTGGAGACTGTGTTCCCAGATGAGCGATGAGGAACTAGGACTTTAAAGACAATCAGAGTGAAGCACGGGTCACAATTATCAGAAATTATGAGAATTGTTCGGAGCATAGGTTGTGAATGGAAGCCATACTTCTGTAAATGTGGCAGTGTTGCAGTGTATCGCAGAAATCATGTTTTGGTAGTGTATATAGATGGACGATCTCTCACACTGCGGAGTGAGTGATCATTGAAAGAGCGTTAGTTCTTTTGATTCACTCCGCTTCTGTGATCCGATAGCTACCTCCTGATGAATCAGATCGCGCTGACAGAAATCACAGAGATACCCGCTCTTTGAATCACTCACTCATGAATCAGAATCTCTTCCTTTCTAGATAAGCTGTCGTGGGACGATTAATTAAATTAATTGGCATATGCACAAAATATTGTAACCGAACGTTAATATGATTTTCTCTTATCTGACTGCCCAGAATATAATCGTATAACCCCATCTGTAATCTATTGGTCCACGTATTCTCGCTAAATGTTATCCAATAGTTTTCACTTTAACCTCTCAAGGCCGCTTCACTCTATACCATACTTTTATTAACATTACTTCTTCTTCTTTGGCTCTACAGCCCATTGAGGGCCTGGGTCTACCGAGTCGATTTCGGACTGCTGTCATCTGGCACGACACATTCCGAATTCGGAGTCGGAGTGATACGTGGCCAGCGTATCTATTCTCCGACAGTCTTAATCCCGGTCTTCGCGACCATGACGACCCAAACATCCAAGCCGATGCCAGGATTCGAACCCGGGACCTCTGTGAGGCAGCAACGCTAGCCATTACACCACAGGAGGTCGGTTTATTAACATTACAAATTCACTTTATTTTCTTATATTGCAGTAGAATTCGGATCATGTCTTTAATTACGAGAATTCATCACAATACAAAGGGAGTATGTACAAGATCGGTACAAAAGCTTATTGAGAAAAAATAAATGTACTGCTTAATAGAGCCAAAATAAATTTTTAAATTGCAAAGCTTTAAGACTGATGACGCAGTTCACGACATTTTTGTAAATTTGAAAACGGTTACACATTACACTACTTTGAGTGAAAATCTACATGAGGGTAATACAGGCTGTCGCAACTCCCCTTTAATAAGATAGGAAGGGATTTGAAATGGCGGGTGCGGGAGGGATTGCAATTAACAATTACAATAGAAGCGTATGTATGAATATTTCCAGTAATTTTGTTCCTATTTAAAGAAATCTGACTCCATTAGAGACCACCCAATATCTCAGTTATAAAAATAAAGTACCTTGAGTCATTTAAATTTACTTTTATAATTATTTATTTATTAGTAAATACGAAACATATATAATTTTTGTTAATGGATTATATATATTGTGGCACGTATTTTATTTAAAATTGCATCGCGAAGTCAAGAGAGCTTATCTTACAGTGAACGCTATTTTTTTGTCGCCTTGTAGCGGATAATAGAGATGCGATGGCCGTTCAGTGGGAGCAAAGAGACAGTCCGTGCCAAACGGGGATTGATGCTTCCATGAAAACAAGGTAAGATTGCTAACCAGTTCTACAAAAAAAGGCTTGTGAAACTGGGAGAACATTTTCAATAAATAGGCAAGGACAAGTCCGTTGGTGGGTGGAGAGAGATAGCGGAGCAATGATAGTTACAGGTCGTCGCAAAAGGTGACGGATAAAAATACTTTGATAGTTTTATGCGTAGCATCGGAGAGACACCGACGGGCTGCAGGCACAGACATAGCATTGATTGTATGTCACCTTCATCGAGATTCCCGCCATCAACATCCCTGGCACGAGTGACCGACGCCCATTGACTAGGACTCCTTGACTGTCTTAAAATTTGGACGCTGGTGAGATCTACCTATTGTTAAAAAAACGTTTTTAATATGCATTATCGGACATAATGTTTAAGTAAGTGCGTGTCTCTGCTACTTGACCCAAATCACCTGAGAAAAGGAGCTTATTTCACGTCTTAGAGTTAAATATAATTGTACAAAATTAATATGCTTTGAATACAAACTTGCTTGATTGTTTTATAATTAAAAAGAATAAATTTTAATGTTTTATTTCAGTAAACTGGGGTTAGTTATTGAAAATTTTCTCTCCATTTTAATTAAAAATCGATGATTAATTCTTAAGTAATAGTAACATATATACATATAATGAGTGGCGAATCATCAAAAAGATGAGCGGGTTGTTCCCGTACGATCACGAAAAAGAATGGTTTTGCCCATTTGTGGTAGCGTAGAAAACAGGACTGAGTAAACGATTTGTCCGATAAATTATGTTGGAGGAGAGACAAGTTAAGTCTCCTTTATTTTAATAAAAACAAACGTGCGCACAAAGTGATCAAGTGTCTTGTTTATTCTTTTTTCACGAAGATTCACAGAACTCGATTATTGCCATTTCTCTTCTTACGCAGCTTAAACGTGGTATCTCGCTCATGCCGCCTAACACAAGTCGCAGATGCATGTTTCTATGGGTGAGTGTATGTCTTATATAGGAAGATTTTATGCGCTGCCAACGACGCTGCAAAGTGTCGTAGTTGCTGGATTCATCAGCCCACGATCGATTCATCATAGATTTCGAGGCATATCTCATTCCTCTTAATTTTTAATTGAGTTTATTTAAAGTCGCACTAACAGCAACAGGTTATTAGCGACTGTACATTAGTTTTTACATTAAATTACATTATGTAAATTTATCATTTTTAAAAATTTAACAATATCTTTTTGATGTCTCGCCTTCCAAATAGTTGGTCTCTTTCTAGTTGGAATCTGTGATTTTGATGATGCGTTGGGAACAGATCTTTTGCGAGTAGGTGAAGGTGGGTGATTTTGGAGTGATGGCTACTTGCTCTCTTCTGTTTAAGGAGGGATTTATTTTTATGGAGTTGTGGGTTATATTTATTGGATTTCATTTCTTTTCATTTGGTTTCCCAGTGCTGTTGAAGCTTGGCTTGTGTACGTTATCCCGGATGGTATTTATTTGCTTTTCTGTTGCGTTGCCAGAGTTATTGGTGGCGTTGTTGGCTTGCAATGACGTTTCCAATGATGTTTTTGTGCGATGGAATCCATGCTATTATTACTGTTGTTCCAGTTTCGGCAATTTCGTGAAAATTCTCATGTATTTGCATTTGAAGTTCGTTAAGTGAATCTGTAAAGACTAAATGCTTGCTTGATGTGATAGAGCTGATATTTTTGAAGACCAAGAGGATAGCGTGATGCAGTTCTGCGGTTAAGATCCAAGTTGTACGGTTAAGTGACATGGAAGTGGAGGTGTTACGTGAATATATGGCGCAGCCTGTACCATAGTGATTTCTGGAGCCGTCCGTATAAATTGTATTATACCCTTTGTATTCTTTTGTATAGCTGGCTGGCTTTTACTCTTTGGCTTCCTTTCTTACAGTGCTGTTGGCCAGTTCCTTGTGTATGCTTTCTGCGCAGGTCCTCTACGAAAGAAGGTTCTTTTGCTAATTCACAGACTCGACGGCGTCCATTTAGATACTCCGAGGACTGATTTGACGAAGCGGGTCTTCACTTATTCCCTTATTCACAGTTTTTCCCATAACAGTTCGATGCCATAAACCAGTGTTGCCAATATTTTAGTGTCAAGCAGAGCAATTGCAGTGTTTAGAGTTTGTTTGTTCAGTGTTCTGACTTCATACATAGCTTTGATGGGGGTTCTCATTCTGTCATTTACATGTATTCGGTGTGATTTCATTGTCGTCTGTAATGTTAAGTCGAAACATTTGTGTGAGTTGACTTTTTTCAGTGCGTTATGTTCATACCAGATGTGGTCTTCATCATCAGCTTGGCTTTCTTGGTGTTGATGTGTAGCTTGTTTGTTCATCCAAGTTTCAAGAGCCGCTATTGCTTTTTGTAGCTCGTACTCTCTATTTTGTTAGTACTTTTTTTGTGAAGGACCGTAGAAATATGACATAGAATGTAGGAACCAAATTTAAGCCAGAACCAAATTCCATTATCGTCTCTCCAGAGAGAATCACCTCCAGATTTCTGTATAAAGTGCCTTTTTCTTTTAAAGAGAGGAGGGGGAAGGAACGTCACTGTAAGTAGTTAAGTTGAAGTCGAGTTGTAACCGCTGTAAAAAAAATGTTTACAATAACCCGACGCCCCTGGACCAACTTCGTGGATTTCGTAATTTTCAGCAATGTTTTGGGTGCTTTACAGTTCGCGTTTAAAACAAGTTTCGAATTGAGATGTGTGAAACATTCATTATTGAAGAGCTGTTTCACTAAGCTGTTTTCTTTTTTTCTTTGTGTCTTTACAACTATGAAATAAACCAACTAAAGAAAGAAAATACAAGTACAGTTTTGGCCCAATTGTAAGGACCATGCTATACTGTATATTAAAATTAGAAAGATCATACAAATCTGAGTGTAGTAAATCCGATACTTTAAAATCAGCTGTTTCATTAATTTTGAGACATGTTCAAGTAAGTTAGACATTTTATCCTGCGGACTTCTAATAATGCGTGTTCATTTCTAACGATATTCACAAATTACAAATAAGATACCTGCTATTTAACTATTAATATTATATCATACCTTCCACAGATTTTTGGAAGAGTTCTAAGAAAAAGCCCATCATGCTTTCAGCGCCCTCACCTCCATACCTCTTGAGCGTTACAAATTTTACACCTAAAAAATTGTCAAATGCTTCGGATTTCAACAATTCACTAGCCAATTTAATTTTCATCCCAGGCTCCAATTCTTCTAATGACAGTTGTTCAAATCTTTGAGTCCACCACTCTCTCTCCTCTTGTTCCTATAATTGAAGAAATATTGGAATTGAATTTCTGAAAATTATAATAAGATACAAATATATTTATAAATCGACAAACCTCCAAATGACAAAATTCTGCACTCAAAGTGTTGCAGTAGCAATTTTCTAGAAATTTTATGGCATCCTCTAGTTTTCCAGATGTTTGTTGTGTTGCCAAAATTCCGTGAAATGGATAAATTGTGTCATTGTTCAGACCATAAATCTGAGGGTTCAGTTCCGGTACCAAACTAAATTAAAAACAAAACATTATATCAGAAACCCAAAAATGGTGTGGGCTCTAAAATTGATGGGTGTTATGTTATAGTAAACACTGTAGTTACTTGATTGATCAAACTTTCTCGGCTCGTTGATAAATAACAAATTAATTGTTTAATTTACTATACAGGCTTTTCCAATTTTATGATTTCAGGGTCACATGATTTAATGAATACTGAGAACGATTTTAAATGAAATATTATAATTAAATTAATATTGATGTACAAGTATAGACTTAGATCACTCTTTCATACATTGTGATTGACAGTTAGCACATATCAATATTTTCTAAGGAAGGAAAGGCACTGGATAAAATATTATTACTGATACGTGAATTTTTTATGTAATAAAGAAGACGTAAATTTGAAAGGTTTTTAATTATTATGGTTTATTCCAATAACTACAGTTACACGTCTGCTATGGTAAATGCAACAGAATCCGTTTCTTAATTTCTGTTCTAGTCACACAACACATTTCATCACAAATATTCATGTTTTCTATAATGCCAATAAATAGTAGGCCTATTGAACGCCGAGTATATTCTACAGAAAGACAAATCAAAATTACTCCGACAAATTCTCTAAATACATTCCAGCGGGAATTTATTGAATTTTCTATCGAGAAATGTACTGTTTATTATGTCGGGAACCATATTCTACGTTTCTTTATTCGACAAAAAGTTTAGATAACGGTACATTACAAAAATATTGAAAGCGTCTTGACAAATGTAATTTATTACTTGTAAATAAATAGTCGCTAATGACCGCAGAAGTTAAGACTCTAAATAAAAAAGAACAAAAAAAGATCCAGTTAATGCTCTTAAAGACTTTGTTTCCCTTGAAACGGAGCCAAATTTTGAGCATCGCTTTAATAATTCTGCTAACGCCGCCAATAACTGTTGTTACCGATGAAAGAACCTTTTCCATTTTAAAAATAATACACGATTATTTAAGAACCATGTCTACTCGAAATCGTTTTAATGGATTGGACATGTTGAATGCTGAATATGAATTCATTAATAAATTACAACTTAAAGAAGTTATTCGGGATGTTGCAGGAAATTAACTTAGTGATTGCATTAATTTAGATTTAGACTTTGCGTATTATTTCCCTACTTTTATTTATCCTTTTAAATGCATATTTACATATTTCCAAAAACAGTAGTTAATTAAGTCCAGTTTTAATTTGTAAATTCAGTCGTTGGCTTATTAATTTATTTATTTTATATAAAACAATTTTTCAATTAATCTGTTTATATTAGTATTATAGTCTTAATTAAATCATATCATTTTTCTACTTGTGGTCCTTTTATAATAATATTTTCCAAAAGAAATTTAAAGTGTTTTTTGAGTTTGGGGACGGAAATATTCGGGTTTGCCTTCGGCGATAAAAACGCCTAAATATAAGTTAACTTGGCGTGACGTGCTCTACTTTCGTCGTCATTCGAGCAGCCCTCGGGGACTAACAATACCTATGTCACCACACTTCACCTGCTTCATTTCACAGCACTCTATTTTCAGTTCGTCTTTTACAATTACTTTTGAACATTACTCCATCTCCCCCGTTTCCAAATGTCCAATAACTTCCAGCCCACGTCACCAATCTTCATTTCGATTTGCTATGTCATATACATGCATGTTGATTTTTTTGGTAACAAATTAACAGAGAAATGTATGCTAATTTTCAAAATAAAAATAAATTTTAAATAATTTGAATTAACATACGTAATTAAATATAATTAACACAAACCTGGGAAATTAAATTATTAAAAACATTTTGAAAGATATTTGTCATGTTTATAAATTGATCAGAATACCTATCACTGTTTCCATTTGATCTTATGTTTAAATACCCAGTACTCAACCAGTATAACGTTAGTATTTACAAACCCTTATAAACATTTGTTTTTATAGATCTGTATTATGACCACTCAAAAACAACAAATTATCTACATTGGTGATGGGAAGACTACGGCCCGCGGGCCAGATGGGGCCCCCTGAAATGTTCTATCCGGCCCGCGGGACATTATTTCTAATCTGACGAATAAAAAAGAATACAGGCTGTAAGAAAAATAAATATTTTCCCCTTTCTTCCTCTCTTTCGTTTTGTATCAGTGACGACATACAAATTTATTGACTTAGCCTGGATATTGGAATGTTATGTTGAGAGTGAGAGGCACTGACTGCTGGTAACTTTGTAGCGAAGAGTAAAATTGGCAACGGAGCCTCCTCGCAGAAGCTAGACCGTGGCTAGCTATCGAAAAAACGTTTCTTGACTCAGACGTGTCCTAGCGTTGTCGGTTTTCTAGAATTATTCTGCATATTGTAAAAAAATTATCCCCAAGATATTATCTAAGAAACGTAAATTTGATTCTTATTGTCGTGTTTTCAAAGATGAATGGAGTTGGGAGTTCTTTTTCATAGTTTTTATGGATGATTGCATGGAATAATGGTAAGATTAATAAATTTGGGAGATAGGAATGCGCAGCAGCTAGACACGTGCGGCAGACTTATATCATTTGTCGGTTTAACAATAAACCATAGACAATGGAATACGCTGCGTCTCAGGTACGAAGGAATGCTACCATTCTCCTTCGCTTAACGGTGCAAAGGTTCTTGGAAACAGTCCCCTTCAAACTACGCTGATGTGACGTAGATGGATAAAGCTTTGCTGATTGGTTCTCCTATAAAAGCGCGTGATAAGTAGAAACCAATCAGAGGCTTTTAACGATCACGGATCAGACATTCTGCGGTTGATGAAGAAAGAAGACGTCTGATGTTGTAGTAGTACACGAGCGGGTCACGTGGTAGCGGTAAGACTGTTCTGTGACGATCAATTTGAACAGAATTCGTTGATAGCCTATTTACCCCACGGTAAACCTTGAGTGTAGAAAACATTTGCGTATTTAACTAGCTAGGAAATAATTTTTTTCAATTTTTCGTAAATCAATTGTGTTTTTAAAATAAATAGATTTTTGCTAGCGTAAAACCTTAAATATTTCTTAAATCCCAATATATATAAAGTCACGCTACGCCGCTATGTCTCATATGCAACGAAAGTGTAACATTCTACAAAGAATACAACGTCTCACGACACTTCAACTCTAAATTACATTGGCCCGCCTAAAGTTTTTTTTCCCTTTCCAGTGGCTCCCTCTTTAAAAGGTTTGCACATCACTGACTACATAACCAATTGATGCCATTGCTGTATAAAAAAGTTCTATGTAATTTCAGCTGCAATGTTAGTGCATTGACCACATTCAAAATTTTATTATTTTATATATCTTGAATTTATAGTAATTTGTTATTACTCCTGGGTGAAAAGGTGTAGGGTTAGGAAAGGTTTCAATGAATGAAAGGAGTTAAACGTCACAATGTATTGATTATTCTTATTAAATTTGGAGGACTTTGACCAAGAGAACAGATACATTAATAGGCCATATTTTGAGACATGAGGGTCTTGTAAAATTAGCATTAGAGGGAAGTGTGTGGAGTAAGAACAGAAGAGGGAGGAAAAGGATGGAATATGCTAACCAGATTAGGAAGGATGTGGTAGCGTCCACAGGATAGGTTAGGATAAGGATTGCATCAGGCCAATCTTAGTACTGATTACCACATCAACAACTTCAAATTTAATTTTATTTCTGACTAACTAGGCTGTTTACTCATTTATTTCCGATGAAATCAGATCAGTATTACTATTCCTTAAGGCAGCTGACAAGTGAATTAATAGAACGTTCACATAAGTTACATGTTCATGATGAATAATCTACCACTTGAATACTATGTCCAGACAGTCTAATCATTAAAGGGAACAAATTTGAAGCATTTCCTCAATAGAATTTGAAGTAGTAATTCTGCTCACACCAACACCACCTGTGCCTTTCATCAGTCGTTATAACATCATGCTCTACTTAATTGAAAATAATCTAAAAATCAGGTATAACCAGGGCGGAGTGAGCAGTGCGACCGCACCTGGCGCCACGTGACGGGGGGCTAAACCATCGCCATCGCAATTACTGGAAAGCTGCTTGAAATATTATCTACTCTCATCACTGCACCCCATAAATAGAACCAATTTCTTAACCAGTCCGATCTCGAAGAAAGAAACGCTTATTTGTCGACGAAGGCGAAGATATTCGGAAGAATTATTTAAAATGAACGTTTCTACCCCGGGATTGATACAACTGAGAATGCTTTGATCACTCGGTTTAAACAACTATCAAAATTCAATGATAAATGGTCTTTTTTTATACACAGTCCAGTCATATTAATTAGACTGGGTATGTTCGACGTAAACGTGCAGTAACCCCTCTCATATGACGGTGGCAGCACTAACAGTGCACACAAAGCGTGTCGGGTGAAAGCGGAATACAGGGCAGTAGTTGTTGCAATGCAGATTTATCTCACGTCCAAAAGGGCATGATCATTGGCTTTCGGCCAAGGGCGGAAGCATTTCCGAAACCGCTAAGTTTGTGAAGTGTTTGCGTTGGACCGTGGTTAAATATATTGAGCATGGCAAAATGGCGATATCCAAATCCGACGCCGAAGCAAGTGTGATTACAGGGGCGAACAACGGCTTCGGATAGTCGTGCAACTGCTGAACAACTGATCGCCAAGATGAATCAAGGGACTGCCAACAAGGAACGTTGCTAGAATTTGCACACCAATACCGCAACTGGACGTCCACTGAGTGGCGACAGGTGACCTTTTCAGATGAATCACATTTTTCTGCTCCATCTTTGGCGTATTACGGCGTGAAACGTTTGAACGCACACACCCTTGCAACAATCGCGGTATGGGTCCAGGCCGGAGGAGGGAGCTTGATAGTGTGAAAGGCATCAATTCGTTGAGGACCATGTCTACCCCTATATGCAGATTGTTTTTCCTCAGCTAGACGGCATCTACCAGCAGGACAGTGCAACGTGTCACACAGCTCGGAGTGTGCGTGCATGATTCGAAGAGCACCAAATTCCCCCGATTTAAACGCAATCAAGAGTCAGTGGGACCATCTTGATCGGGCTTCATGTGCCATGGATCCGAAACCCAGGAACCTAGAGCAGCTAGCCACGGCACTGGAATCGGCATGGCTCTACATTCCTGTCGGTACCATGCAATATATAAATGTGACATAAAAATAATTCCTGAAAAGTCCATATTGTAAAAATCTTGTCTTGGAATTTAGTCAATAGAAAATGCTATTTCCCAAAAATGAATTTATTCTGATTTAATAAAAAACATACAATGCAAAATCTAGAAAGGTGGCCTTGTAGGGTTTTTAATAAAATTAATTTAATCTATTTTTAAAACCGATTACTGTCTAGCATAACTGTTTAAATAAAAGTTGTCAAACATGTTAATTAAATATTATTTCATATTTTGTTAATTTTTCAGTTCAGATATACCTATAGATATTTATCCACTCTGATACTTTTTATAGATGCTGAAAATTACATTCCTTTCCTCTGAATGTAAACTATGTAGAGCATAATGACGGGTAAGCAACTGCATAGAAAGAATACTACAATTTCATATTTGGAGAAGCGCCACTTTGAGACCTCGCACCATATAAAAATTTTGCTAGGGCTGCCTCTGTGTATAACATAATATACAAATTAAATATTGGCTCATAAGTAGGCAATTGTGCATGAAAATGCTGGATCCATTATGCTTCAACACAAGGATAATTTGACAATTTACCTGTGCATCTTATGATTATAGATTAAATTTAAAACACAATAATTATCAATTAAGCTCAGTGTTACTTGTACCCACTCTGAAATACTATTGAGTAATGAGTAGAATAAATATATAATGCAGAAAATTCCTCCAAAAAGAACACTTATAAAATAGGAATGTGTAGTACAGTTGTTTAACAAAACAGCATCAGTCATTGCCATCTACTAATGCTTAGTCAATAACAATTTACATTGTTACTGTAACTTGTTGTTAATGCTATTCATCAAAAGACTTTTAAGCTTTAGATAAAACTTTAACAACTTCTTTAACATGTTAGGAAATAAATTCATAGTAGGAAGAGACTTTAATTATAAAATCACACTTTGGGGCTGTAGATTAATTACTACTAAAGCGAGAGAACTCTCTAAGCTTATCCTTGACAATCATTACATTTACCATCCCACTTACTCTCCAACCTACTGGCTGACAGATGCTGGAAAAATAACAGATCACCTGGACTTTTTCATATCTAAAAATATTAACAAACTCCAATAATACCACTTAATCAATGACCTTTTGTGTGGCCACATTGCAGTGATTTGTTGTATGAACTTATCAATAATCATCCCTACGGGAGTATCTGCACTGCACAACTCACTCACAGATTGGCAATATTATCTTCAGTAGTAAGCTAAAAACACCAGAAGATAGAGGCCACCTAAACACAGCTAACCAACCTTCTGACCAGAGCAGCAATACAAAAATGACAAACAAGCCACTGCCCCACAGACAAAACAACCTTGAAACCTATTTTTGATGACCCTCCAACCAGAAGAGATACTCCAATGCAAAAACCATACACTAGCAGCAACAAGGACAAAGCACACTTGTTTGCTTCCTACCTATAAGAAGTCTTTACTCCAATAAATGATCAAATTGGCCCAGAAACCTCAAAATATATAGCTAACAACATAGACCAAGAAACCAAAGCTATCAACCAATTCATACACAATCAAATACAGTACAGCAAAAAAAGCAATTTTTCTATTTACTTTACATATTCAATGCCATAAAGAGGTTTCAATAGTGGGCCAGACAATTACAAATAGCAAAAATCATTATGATTCATAAACCTGGCAGACTCCAACTCAGTATTAACCTACAGACATATTAGCATTCTACCTATCATATACAAAATACTTGAAAAATTACTGCTCCTCCAAATATCACCTCAACTCTCCCAGATATTCCTCACCATCAGTTTGGCTTTCGCCATTCTCACTCAACCATCCTGCAATATCACAGATGTATTCATGCAATACACTCAGATGTAAAAAACAGTAAATATACCCTGGCAATTTTTTTGGATGTCAGCCAATCCTTTGATAGTGTCTGGTATGAGGGCCTTCTATTTGAAATAAAAAATTGTTTTCCTTCTTACTACAAACTTCTTTAATCATACCTAAGTCAATGAAAATTCAGAATTGAAGTAACTGTGTCCAACTTTAATGATATAAAACAGGAGTTCCTCTATGGAGTGTTTAGGACCAACTTTGTACCTCCTGTATACTGCAGACATACCAATCTCCACAAATACTGTTACGGGCACATTTGCTGATGATGTAGCAATATTAGCCAGCGGCCAACAAATTGATCCTACATACAGGGCCATATAAATATACTATCCGTTTAGATTGATAAATGGAAGATCAAAATAAATTAATATAAATCCACTTTTATAAGCTTCACTCTAAGGAAATCCTATAATATCAAAAAAATTATAAGAACAAAGCCACTCCTGTAAATAAATCTGTACACTATTTAAAAATTCACCTCAACAAAAGGCTCACTTTGAGAACACATATTATCAAGAAAAGGAAAGAAATTGATCTAAAAGTTAAACTTTTACTGGCTCCTAGGAAGAAGATCTAAACTCACATTGAAAAAAAGCTCCTGTCATCAGATGGACACATGGAATTGAATTATGGGATTGTGCTACCAAATCCAACAGTAGTATACTACAATGTAGCCAATCATAAAATCCTAAGAACAATTTTAGATGCTCCATGATACATTTCAAATGAAACAATTCACGAAGACCTTAAAATACCACCTATCAAAAATGTTATACCTAAATAGAGCTTCAAGCATTCTGAAAAATCAAAAGTCACACCAGTCCTCTGATCCAGCAAATACTTGCAGTTCTACCAATAAGAAGACTGAAAAGGACCTGCTGCTCTCTACCAGGACTGAAGATTCTCCTTGCTGGGTGATATTCTAAACCAAACTGTCACTGTTCTGAAGCCAGTAAAATAGCTTATAGACATTTTTTGTTATTTTTCTAATTGCTATGTACAAACTAACAAATAAAGAAACTCTACAACAGAGAATAATCAGCCTCAATGCTACAAGTGTAACTATAATAGTTCAGACTCTCTTGTCATTTAAGCATTAAGTCATAATATTTAGTTTGATCATAGAGTTGGTGTTTAGTTTAGATGTTATTGTTCTCAAATCACTTAATGCTTTTTTTTTCAATTTCTGTCCTAATATGTCAGTTTTTCATTTTGAAGTTATTTTATCCCTTACAAAAACTTATTTTTACAGAACAGTTTTATGTTACGTGAAAATTCTCTTGATTTATCCATAACATTACATAATATGAGATATTTTACAAGTATTTTAATGGTCTGTTTAAATTAGTAGTTCTTATCATTTCAGATTAATGTTTCTTCCTGAAATACACAATATTGCAAAAAAAAAATCCATTAATAATTTCTTACTATTATATTCCAATATTTTAAATGCTATTATATTATTAGAAAATGTAAATAATAACCTCTTAAATAATTGAATATTAATTAATAACAATCACAAAGTTAAAGCTTACCCATTCTGTGATATTGCAATTGGATTGATATTTGCAATTTGATGTCCATGTTCTCGATAAGCCAAAACAAAACGATAAAAATTGCTATTATTGACTCTCTGGTCTATTAGATGTTTGGGAACTAGAAATAGAAAGTCAATTGAAGATTTGATGTTGCTTATTTAAAATCTTTTAAAGACATACCAAACATTATTAATTTAACAATTTACTTGTTGCAAGTCATAATTTTAAAATGCCAATTATTTCATATTGTAAGAAGATGATAAAGCTAATTCTGAAAATGACAAATTTTCATATTATTATTCTCATAACAGTGACATGTTAGTGGAATAATGTAGTAATAATATGTACAATCAAATTTGATTTTCCCAACATGAATATTTCTATACTTACATACAAGTAAAACATTTGGTGTGGAAAGGAAAGAGAAGAAGTTATTCAAAGTTTTTACCAATGCTTCACTCTAACCCTTCTTAGCCCATTCAGCTCAGATGACGTGACATTCACGTAATTCGGAACTGGACTTTTAAAACTGTTGATGTGAACAGATGACATTTGTGTTAGCTTACTTGATTTCTTGTGACATTGGGAGAGTAACTTTCCTTCATTAGTTTACTTTTTATAAACATTTAAGTGTGAAATACATTCCTATTCAGTTGAGAGCACAATGTATTTAAATCATAGCTGATACTTCAGTGGCTGAACTCCTTCAGTGGGAAGTATCATTCCACTTAAGAGACTACAGACCAGGCAAAGGTCTGTCAATGTGAATTGCATGAGTATTCGGAACTGGGCTTTTAAAACCGTTGACGTGAACAGATGACACTTGCTTAAAAGTGTAAATATATGTTTGGTTGTTTTTGGTCTTCAGCTTCTATCAAAACCTTTCATTTCCATGAGATTCACTTGAAAGAGAAACTTAATGGTTTAGAGGAGTTTATTTTGTTTACAGACCACCACACCAACCAGAAAGAAGCCAGCTGATGGCTCTGAAAATTTGAGAAAATTTACTTCATCCTCAATGGCTATGCTGATCTTTAATTTCAGGTAATCTCTTTCCTTTCAACATCAATTTAAGCATTGTCAAAATAATTCATATTCAATGAACAAACTCCAATTTCAGGTAAGCCACCAACTTTTGCTCTTTTCTTTCAACATCAATTATAAGGCAATATTATTGTTACAAGTATGTAACAATATACACTATTTTATCTTCTTGCTACATTTGATAATTTTGATTTGTTATTTAATATGAAATAATTATATTCTACTTGAATACAAGCATTCATTGAAAGATTTTATGAATGAAAAACAATCTGAAACTGATAATGAATTTTTTTTTATTTTGAATATAGCTTGTTAGTTTTAAATTTAACAAGAGTTCAATACATGTAATAAATTATTGATTAAAAGGTATGAATTTAATGTAAATACATTTGAAATTTTATTGTAACAAAACCTACTGCTTAACCTTTACCACAAAATATTTGATTACATATGTTCATATTTAAACTCTGTGTAACTAACAGAGACATTGAGAGTTCACTTAGAATTTAGTAAAATCAATTTTACACCACACTTTCAGGATATTAAGATGCATATTATGAACTAACCTTCATATTTATTTATTTTATTTGGTTTGTATCCATATACTCCACTCATAGAATGGTATTGCAGGTATTTACATTTTACAATTTTTAGTCTTGGATAAGCAATATTAAATGTTCTCTGCCTTAAGCTATCATAAAAATATTGCTGTGTTAGCCTCTTCAAATTTGTAAGTAACATTTTTAAATATTAAAAATACTTTAAATCAAATATTTCCACATTGATCACTGCAAATAACCATTCCTAAAACATTTTTATTTTCCAGTGCCAGAAGTTATACCAATGAACATGTTAGCAGCACTGACCCATTTTTTTTTATCTCTCAGAGCCATATGGCTGCTTCATTCATTCAGTAGGTGACCTTGACAGTAAGACCATTGCCCTCTGATCTATATTTATCTCATAATACCACTCACCCTATTGTCTTCATAGATGTTTATTTTATTATGTAAAGTGTTATATAACTAACCATCATGAACTTTTTTTTACTGGTTTAGTTATTTATTTTACAATATGCATGCATGCTCTACAGTAGCCAAAGCTAAAGAACACTTTTTAATATTTATGTTAAAATTATTACAATTATTTTATAGCTTATTAAGTAAAAATAAGGAAATAATAATATTATCAAACAATGTGAAGAAAACATTACAAATATTTCTCTTCAAATTTTAATATAAATTAACTTTAAATGGTCACAAAATATAAGGATTAACAAGTTTTTAAAGTATTATTAACATTTGCTTCAATGCTCTTGTTATTACTGCTTATTTGTTCACATTTAATAAATAAGATAATTTTAAAATAACAGAAAAAAATAAACATAAAGGTGAAGTAAACAGCTTATAACTGAATGATAGGCAAGGTATATCTTTTCATTGTGTTATCAAGAAAAATGTGAAGTTAACACCTTATAACTGAATGATACACAAGCTATATCTTTTCATTGTGTTATCAAGAATTTGCAATTTCATTTCCAGGGCCAGATTTAGACATCACGAGGCTCTAAGCTATATAAGTTATGTTAGATATATTATTTTTGGATATATAAAGAGTTAAAACTAATAAGAGTAATGTATTAATAGTGAGATAATAAATGTTTAATTCAAGCTAATTTTTATTCATCCTAAGTTAATAATGCAAACTCTGGTAAAAAGTTATTTTGAAAGACAAAATTTATAAAGGCTTAGTATCTAATTCTTGAAACATATCATAAGGTTTAAGGAACTATGTTTGATGAATTAATAAATGTCAATTAATTAAAAAAATGGCTGCAGTGAAATGCTGTCTATTATTAAAATAAAATCTCTTAAAAAATCAGTTCCTGAAGTGGTTTTTCTTCTCTTTCATCTTTTAAATTTTAATTTGAAGCCATTATAATAACTTTCAATAACCTCACTGTATATGTCCATGGATGAAGTCTCATACAAAAATTTTATATACTTGGACCAATATTTCTTTTGTGAAAAAAATGTGTAACTACATACTTCAAATTTACTTGATGAAGTTACAATGTGAGGAAAAAATGTTGCATGAATAAAATAAAAACTAGGCTTGTCTGACAATTGATCATCAATTTAAATTCTATATGATTCCCTTGTAATAGTGCCTTCAAATTCAATTATCCATGTTACTTTCCGTGTGATTACTTGAGGAACTTCCTCTAAGAGTCTTGCATACATAATCATTAACTATAATGCCCAGCCCTCCCAATTTATTATTCATATACAGTACAATATTACTAATTTAAAATTGTTTTGCTAGTTTCAGTTGAAATATAAAGGGATTTATTTCGCTATAAAGCCTCAATATTATTCTCATTATATATTCTAAAGTCCAGCAGTAAATTTCTAAAAAAAATAATTATTTTTATGTATAGTAATTTTTATATTTTAAATATCATATAGTGCCAAGCAAATTAATCACACACACACGTACATACATACATACATACATACATACATATATAAGTAATATAAATATGAGTCAGGAAATGACATTGTCATGTTAATTAAAACAATTAATAGGGAAAGGACAGGGAGATAGAAAGAAGGTGACTTACCTGAGGTTCATAGATGGTAGACACCTTGTGAATTTCATCATCAGAAAGTTGGGAAGACATTTCCAGTGATCGGCTAGCCGAAGGTAAGTCACCTTCTTTCTATCTCTCTGTCCTTTCCCTATTAATTGTTATATGTTTTTTTTTTGCGAGGGCAGGTGAAAATCTTCTAAAGACACTATCTCAGGGTCCGCACTGGATAGTAGTGTGGAATTCTACCCACTAAAAACACCTCCCTTTCAAACGATGACTGTGTGTATCTTCCAGTGGGACCGTCATTAGACATTACTTCACAGGAAGCAGTCGTAGCGTCAAGCTCACTCTGTCTCCATTAAACCTGATTATTTCTCTCTTTTTCGTAATTTCTTAATCTTTGAATTACTGTAGAGGCATATGCGCTTACTTTATTCCAAGTAATGGTGAAAGCAGCATATTGGGTACCAAATTATCTGGTGTTATTGAAGTTCCAATATCGCTTTCTAATGCTCGTCTCCCATATGAAAATCTTGAGCAACGTGTTTTTCAGTTGCTCGAGATTTTCATATGGGAGATGAGCATTAGAAAGTGATATTGGAACTTCAATAATATATCTGCATGTGTGTGTGTCAGAATTACATTGTCAGGTTGATTAAAACAATTAATAAGAACAGGAAAGAGAGACAGAACATTGTTGACTTACCTGAAGTAGGCTTGAGGTTTTTTAATTTTTGGAGGCACTGCCACCTTCATCAGAAGGTCAGTCCCAGTTTCAAACCTCTGCCCCCATCTGTGAGGCATATTATTGGCTTTGTGAGCGGAAACCTGTACAAACATGTACTAACAACCACATATTTTCAATACGACGGTGAGTACTATGAGCAGGTAGACTGGGTGGCCATGGGATCCCCCCTTTCGCCCGCCAAAGCTAATTTCTAAATGGAAGATTTTGAGGAAAGAGCATTACGTGAATCACCTTTCAAACCTTTCAAGTGCTTCTACAGATATGTGGACGACACTTTTGTCATCTGGCCACACGGAAAAGAAAAATTAGAGGGGTTTCTACTGCACCTCAACGGTATCCACCCGAACATTAAATTCAGGATAGAGATTGAGAAGGAAGGGATGCTACTTTTTCTCGACATCCTGATACATAGAAGACCGGATGGACACCTGGGACACAGCGTGTACCGTAAGCCGACTCACACGGACCTTTACCTAAAAGTTAACAGTTTCCACCACCCGGCTCACAAATGGGCTGTGCTTTCCACTCTTACACATAGAGCGAGAATGATATCGGATAAGGATCACTTGGCAGCCGAAATTGATCACCTTCGAAGTAACTTATTAAGAAACGGTTACACCGTTGGTGAAATTTCACGGGCAATACACGGAACCATAGTTAGTCACATACTGGCCAAGCATGACATAAAAACGGCGTTTCTAACACAACGAAAAGTCAAAGATATGTTCAGGAATGTAAAGGACGATGTAGGCCTAAAGACCCCTGGTATTTATGAAATACCATGCGACTGTGGCAGTAAATACATAGGACAAACAATAAGAAAGGTAGAGGAAAGAATAAAAGAGCATAATAGACAACTACGATTAAAACAACCTAATAAGTCAGCTATTGCCAAACATGCCTTGTTCACGGGCCATAAAATAGCTTTCAATAAGATTCGTATTCTGGACAGAGTTAATTGCTATTGCGATAGCATTATTTTGGAGGCAATAAACATGAGGTCCAGTGAGAATTTAATGAATAGAGATTCTGGATTCCAATTGAGCCTGGCATGGAACCCATTGTTTCACCGGAGGAACGCGGGGCTGAGTCACGGGACCCCAGATGCAACGGAGATGGGCCGCGTGACCGCAGCCACGGGAGACTAGAGCATGACCAAGCAAGTGGACCAATGGGAGACGCCCTCGCTCCCGCGTCAACATCTAGCCTATAACAGGCGGTCTGTGCTTGCACAGACTTGCCTCAGACTATATAAATGCTTACACTTACCGAATTTGACACTTCAGTCTGAAGATGATGGCAGAGCAAGCCATCGAAACGTCACTGTTAAAATCTTTGACCCGGTTGGAAACCCGAGAGGAATTTATAAAGTGAAGATAATATGCTTAACTATTAACTACTCTTTTGGGATAAATAAATTTGAATTTTCGGTTTTCCACATGGTTACTTTATTGTAATATTGGATTATATTACATACACAAGCTTATATAATTTCACATGTGATTCGGTTCACATTAT
Source organism: Eucriotettix oculatus (assembly GCA_034510155.1). Classification (NCBI taxonomy): domain Eukaryota; kingdom Metazoa; phylum Arthropoda; class Insecta; order Orthoptera; family Tetrigidae; genus Eucriotettix; species Eucriotettix oculatus. Next base: position 126,398,080 of record CM067376.1, on the reverse strand, counting down.
TCCGTATCACATAAATTTACGAACGCGTTTTTAAGTATCTGCGAGGCCGTTGTCGTCTGCTCGTGACGTATACTTGGAAACCGTGGAGATGTGTTAAGTATTGTTTTAGTGGGGATATAAGGGTCCCAGTTCAGAGCTCAGCGCCATTCCATCGGTGGAGATGAGGCCGAGGTCTTATGCTTCAGGCTCTCATGACTTCGCTCATTCGTGAACCTGGAGCGGTAACCAGCCTCTGGTCTTGTCAAGACGTCGGAGCTAACCCGGCGGTCTATACAATGGAGAAGAGGCGCTGGTTGACCAAAAGGGCAGGGCTGGTCCCCACGACGTCTTTGAGACGCCTCACCGTGACAAAGCTTGCATTTCTAGTAAAGATGTTACTTTGTCAAAATAATTAAAACAATTTCATAGAAAGGAAAGAGAGAATGAGTGGATTACTCGAGGTAGGTGACGCCATAATGGTGAGGCGCTTTGTTATAAATTAGAATTAAAGTAAATGGGGAGGGGGGTAAATTATGATTCACTGCGCGAAGGATGAATAACTTATAATTTTAATATTTAAATTAAGGGAACGTTTCGAATAAAAACTATTTGGATATGATTAACAAAATAAATTTAATTAAGCATGATTCTAAATTGATCCTCGCTAGCTTTATCGGAAACATGAATTCTTATCTCAGGGAAATGACGAAAATGAAGGGGTGCGGGCCGAGAAAACTTTATAAAGAAACGACCAAAGGCGAGAACCAAGGAAGGTTTTACATCCCCGTGTGCCGTTGGTCTTCCTCCCTGTCGTCATAGCTCGATGGTTTGTTGATTTATTGGTGGACCGATAACTGCTTGCCGCCTAGTAGACTTGAAGGCTGCATCTGTTATGAAGCTCGTCCACAGCGTCCTCAACACGTCTCCAACAAAAGACTGTGTTATTCCTTACGTCGACGGACAGAGGAATGCATTACTATGGACGGCCGTCACGTTGAGCTTCTTCTATAACCAGTGCCATGAATGGCCGTAAGGTTGAACCTCTCCTATGAACAAGCCAACAGCATGCAACACCGACCCATGTATAATGATATTTTTTATGTTTTCATTGTAGTAACACCTCTTTTAGACACTGTTCAGGCACTATGAACGAGTGTACCGATCTCAGAAAGTATGCTTTTGTGGGCCATGTTTGTTGTTCGACACCATTTTTAACATCCTATATTTATCGTCTTACTCAGGAGACCCTTTAGTAAATTATTGTTCTAGTTGTCTCACAGGGAGAAGTGGAAGGCTGTAGTACTGGGTGGAAGAAGGGCATACCCGTATAACTCAACAGATGACTCCCAAACACAGTTGACACACGGCTGACGCATTTGGCGGTAGAAAATTGATTTTAACATTAGAAAATAAAATTTTGGGGCGAGAGGCAGCGTTGTCCATGAATACAATAAGTTTTCTACATTGTCGTAAAATTTTATTATTGGAAGTCTTCAGCTAGTCAGCCATGATATCTCTCATCATTCATGCTTTTTTATTTACCCTCCATTCTATGCAGAAATTAAAACACCTGGGCTTAAGGGCTTTGTCTATTAATAGCGGAGGCTCAAAATCGCCTTCCATGTTTGTGCATAACATTCTATGCATCATACTTTTCTGACTTAATATTTACAATAATTAAAAAACGCCAAAAAAGTCAGCATTAAATATACAACTATTAATTAACAAAAGCGACGTTTCATCTCCATTTTGATACTACTTCAGGCTTAAAATTTCGGCCGCAACTGTCACTGGAGATGGTCCGCGACACCAAATTATTCACATGTAAATTCAATAATATTTTCGACTGAGGGAGTCAAGGAGAAATATGATGTATTGCTAAATTTTAAGCCTGAAGACACTCAAATTGGAGATGAAACGTCGCTTTTGTTAATAAATATTTATTTAATTCTTACATTTTTGGCCGTTTTTTATTTACAATTGTCAATCTTCCTTCCGATGTTTTCCCTCCTTTTAATGCCATCGTTTTTACAGAGCTCTAAAACATAGCGCAGTCTAGTCGCAATTAAAAATATTTGTTTTCGATTAGTCTTCACAAAGATCCGCCAATTTCGTTGTCCACTCTGGCACAACGTTATTGTCCGCAGCCGCTTAACGCCTTACAAGTAATGCCGTGTATCAATTTTAATTTGTCCAGTCAACCGACCGACTCTCGCCTTCAAGTCCGCTTTGCCTAATTCTTTGACGATTTCCAAAGGCTTTTCTCTTATTAAAGGGCCGGAAACAGGCGTGCAACCCATTCGTATGTAGATTTGTTAATATGTAGACCGGATTTATAAAAGGATTTCTTTGATTCGTCGTTTTTGTTTTCTATCCACTTTTTAAAAAAGTATTTCTTTATTTCAAATGTTTCAGCGACTTGGGTTTTCCTGATTTTGAATCTTAAAGCAAGAGTTGAAACACTAATTTCTCTTTTTCATACATTCTAATTAACTCCGCCTTTTCTTTAATAGAAAGAATATTTTTTCGCATTCATCTCGATAAATCGTTTCAACCTGAAAGACGTACCTGACTTCGGTTCAAAATACGGTAGTCTAAGAGAAGTTCGTAAAAGTGCTTCGGGATTGGGAAATCCCGAGATCATCTACATCAAAGTAAAGAAGTAGGGGAACTGCCATCTGGAATCCTCTAATGTTTTCGACTTGCTGTCCCGTTATTGGAGGCATTATCGAAAATTCTGCGTGTCTGTTTATTAGAAGTACTTTTCTTGGCAAAGTATATGGAATAATGCCGGGGGAAATAAAATTGTCGGTGTATGAGAGATGTCCGGTTATAACAAGGGTCCGTTTCGGGAAGTTCGACTGTACTCTATATCAAAGGTCTACGATAAGCAATTATGAGAATGAGAGAAAACTGACATTAAGGATATCCGGCAAAATATCACACTTAACAAAAGATAATCAACAGACCAGGATAAATTTATTAGGCAACACAAGGTTGTTTGTAGCGTGCAGCGCTATTTTCATGGTCTGTATTGGAGTGATGTTTCCTGCGGACGTTTTGCAACTCGAAAATATGCACACATATCAAAAATAAACGAGAGCCACAAAATACTTTAACGGAGGAAATACATTTCAGTGAAGTAATGACGGTTTCACGTTATAGGGAATGATATTCATGCACTAACAAGAAGCCAGTATTTTATCTGGCGAAATGTGTTACAGCAATATTGTTACTGAATATTCTATAGACTCTATGCTTGGCTTCTAGGAACTGTTATCAATCATAATTTCTACAGAAGCAATGATAAAACTTAATTAATTAATATGCGCTAAAAATTGCATTACATTGCGTATTAGGGAGACTGTCTTGAATATTTATGATATAATAGTTAAAACCAACATAACAGTAATAAGTAAAAATTATTAACATTCGGTACCTTTTGTCATTTTTAAATTCGAAATTCTTGATACTGAGTGTCGCCATCCAGCTTGCTTGTTGTTGTGGTAATCAATCCTAAGTCTAGTTTCATGCAACCCTCCATACTAACCTATCTTGCGCAAGTTTATTCATTTTCGCATCACTACCAGATCTTCCATAATCTGTTTAGCGTATTCCATCCTTAGCCTCCCACACACTTCCCACTAATGCTTTTAATGTTTTTCTTTAGCTGGTTATAACTATTATACAATTCGCTACATTACAATTTTAGTCATGTAGGACTGTTATTTCCAGAAGGTTTATTATACTAGCAATATTCGGGGAGTGAGAAAAATACTTGTAAACCATAATGAATGCTATTATGAACGTGGTCCTGGAGAAAGAGTTCAATATGAGGATTAATAGATGGAAAACCAAGGTAATGGAGTGTACTATGGTAAAGGAAGTTAAGAAGTTTTGTTACTTGGGTAGCGTAATAACTAGGGATGGTAGAAGTATAGTAGACATAAAGTGTAGGATAGCACTGGCAAGAAAGGCTTTCGCGAAAAAGAGGAATTTACTTACGGGTAATATAAGTGTGAATATTAGGAAATCGTTACTAAATATGTTCCTATTGAGTATGGCGTTCTATGGGAGCGAAATGTGGACGGTAGGAGTTGCGGAAAGGAACAGAATAGAAGCCTTTGAAATTTGGAGAATGCTGAAGGTTAGATGGGCGGATTAAATCACTAAGGAGGAAGTTATAAGCAGAATAGAGGAAGAGCAAACAATATGAAGGACGTTGACCAAGAAAAGGGATAGATTAATAGACCACGTTAGGAGGGATGAGGGTAAAATTATCATTTGAGGTAAGAACAGAAAAGGGAAATACAGGATGGAACACGCTAAGAAGATTAGTGAGGACGTGGAAGTTATGCGGAAGTGTAAAATGCTTGCGGAAGATAGATTAGCATGTAAGGTTACATCAGACCAATCTTAGGACTGAATGCCACAACAACATAATTCTGCAAATTAAACAATCGAAGGGGCCAAGGAAAAGCTGATTACTTCCATTTCATTGAATTTTTAACAGCTGATTTGTGTTTATTGTTATTTGGAGAAATTTAATTTTCTGTTAGCATAGGTTGATGTGAGGCAGTGAGGTGAATCAAGGAGGAACTTAACCATTTTCAGTTCAAGAATCGTAGCCGTGTATTTATGTCGCTGTTTCTGTTTCATCGCATCAATGAATACCCAGGTTCGAATCCCGGCGGGGGTACGGATGTCATTTGTGTGCCCATTTCACTTTGAGGATGATCACCAAACTTTCACAGGGTTGAATTCATCATCATAGCCGCCATAATAATATCCCAAGGTTAATAATGGGGTTTCAACGAAGATAACGAAGCCGAATACAATCTATTGACCCATAAATATAAAAATTAATAACTTTGTTTGTCACGTATGCGTTCCTATACCATTAATCTTAATGTGAGGGTGAAAAATTTGAAACTTCCATAAAAGGTGGACATTTTTGATAAATATTTTTCGTAATCAATGATTTTATTAGGTGGAAGGTCTTTATATAAAATGTCTATTCCCGGGTTAAGGAATTCGCTGAGTTTAATTCTGACGTTCGAAATCCGGGTTAAGTTGTAGTGCAGCTTGCTCTTTCTCAGGATTAATAGGGTAGCAATTTTTCTCATCCATTCGTGAATAATTAATGTAATCGGTAGGCTCGAGCGAGGTTAAAAACGGCATTTTAATGACATGTGTTATATGTGCAATATATCCTTTCTGCCATTTCCTTTAAGATTTTCTAATGTAAAATCAGACTCCTATGGCAGCTATTTTTTTATCCATTACATATAAACTCAAGGAGTAAATATCTACTCATGCAATTTTAGCACGTACCTGCCAAATTTTCACAAGAAATAAGAATCTGTCGGAACGTGATGTCTTCCGTCTCCGTAATAAGATGTGTTGTCCCGTATTAAAAGTCCAAGGATTGCTCAAAGACGTCGAGAATTATAAATATGGAGGGGAGAACATTTACTCATGGAAAAGGTGAAAAAAGAGTTGCATATGGGGGAGGTGTTTCAGACAATTTGTGTAGAGAAAGACGATGGAGGACAGTTTTTTCTGAGTGATGGAGCAGAAGAAGTGATACAGTTTTCTAGCAGGGGCAGATGACTACTTGCTCAGAGCGTTAGTAGAGGAAGGCGATAGATTCAGATGAGAGAGAAGAAGTTGGTCTATATGATTACAAAAGTCAGAGAGTCTTTCGATTTTGGGAAAAGGTTCCAAGCAGCCGAGACTGGAAAAGGTGGCCTAAGCATCTGTGCAGTCAAATTCCAGGAGCTCCTGCGGTACAATACAAGCAATGTGTCCATTAAAGCCGACAGTTCAAACGGATCTCCGGAACACGTGGTCCTGGAATGTGTTCTTTACGACCTGCACAGGACTAAAAGAACAGTTTTAAGGAATGTATCAATCGGAGAAAACATAAGAGATCCTCAGAATTTTGCAATCATGGAGAATCTCGCAAATGAGACATCGAAAATAGAGAAGGAAAAATTTAGAAAGAAATAGGAATAGAGGAACATATAGCAAGTTTAGATAAGCTCGTACAATGTCATAGAAACTAAGTTATCTTATGGGTTACGCAAAATAGACGCCCTAAAATATATAGGCTTCTAAAAAAGTATTAATATCTTTGGAACGATGTAAATTTGGATCCAGATGTATATAAAATAACGTAAAGAGGCAGACCCACGGCTGAACAAAACATGGTATTACTGTAAAATTCCCAGAAATATCAATGAAGGAAAAGTCATATAAGAACGACTATAGCATCCTGATACTACCGAGCAATGGCGGAATTTGTTATCCTCGGGATTTCCGGAGTGGGAACAGTTGACCTAAAAAAGTGGAGAAGCGTGTAGGAAGGTATAGGATTCAATAAAATCACATGCCTCCTGTCTTTTCGAAGAAAGAGCAGGAGATAAGAAGGATGTTTATCGCGCTTCTCCACGCACTAACTAAAAGCCACGAACTTACTCGAACAGTGTCTGATCGATAGGTGCTGTTGGACGAAATTATAATAATAATAAAATATAAATTAACGTAACACGAGGCTGGAAATGGAATACCATGGAAGGGTGCTATTAGTCCAGTTGCAAAGGCTCGCTAGACTAGATGTATAAGTAGATAGTAGATTAGTCTTCAAATTAGTTGAAACTTCAATCCGTTTGCTTTACTAATGTTTATTTCTGAAATATTCTAAAAAAATTAAATTGTAATAAGTGTAAAAAAAATCCTACTCAGACTCTATGTAGTAGGTAATTAAACTACAATATAAAAAATTTAAAAAGTTCAAAGTGCCACAGTAGTCAATATTTCCAATATTATGACCGTGGTATAATGTCACAATTCCTTAAAAAAGGCGAGGTAGAGGATGCCCGTGGGCGTTTTCTGTCGCAGGCTTTTCTTCCCAGATTGACTGCAATCTCACCTGACTATGTTGGGAATACCTCGTACACTCTCTGGTTTTTTCAAAGTTCTCACATGCCGAGAGACCTTCAACTATTTTAGGAGGTGTATGTACTGGGGTCGAAGACCTTGGGCATACTGTAAGGGATTGTCCGCTGATCCTATTGGATCAGTTGGCCAACTACCTTCTAAAACTGGCGGAGACACGGAGAAGAGAATGCTATGACCCCACAACAGACTCGTCTCCCGTCATTCGGTAGGGCGTTTTCTAGGGTTTTCACTACATCTCTTTCAGGTGAAACACCGAGTAGGATCCTTAAACTATAGCTTGGCTACCCCAATGCCCGACCTACCTGATGCAGGTTTTCTAGGGTTTTCCCTGCATCTCTTTAGGTGAAACACCGGGTAGGATCCTTAAACCATAGCCCGGGGACCCTAGTTAACCCTTGGCTACCTTGCTCTACCTTCCGCATACCCCCTTTTCAATTCCCTTCCTATGCTATTAATGGGGAGTTGCCTGTTTCAGGATCACCCTCATGTAGCCTGTTAACCAAAAACAAAAAAAAAACTTTTCAATTACCTTTCTATGCTATTAAAATGGAGTTGCCTGTTTCACGATCACCCTCGTGTAGCCTGTTACCCCTCCCCCCCCCAAAAAAAAAAAACTTGCTCTGCCCATCCTCCAGAGTGACTGCGGGGTTCACCTGATTATGTCGGTAATGCCTCGTACTCTCAGTGTTTTTTTATTGAAGTTCTAATATGCCGTGACACCTTCACCTATTTTAGGAGGTATATGTACTAGTGGTCGAAGACCTTGGGCATATGGTAAGACTTGTTCGCTGATCCAATTGGATCAGTCGGCCAACTGCCTCCTAAAACTGGTGGAGACACGGAGAAGGAAATGCTGCGACCCCACAGAAAACTCGTCTCCCGTCATTCGGAAGGGCGTGGGAATAGTACCCAATGCACGACCTACATGATGTAGGTTTTGTAAGGTTTTCCCTGAATCTCTTTACACCGGGTAGGATCCCTAAACCATAGTCCGGGGGCCCTAGTAAAACCTTGGCTACCTTGCTTGCATCTACCTTCCGCATCCCCCCTTTTCAATTCCCTTCCTATGCTATTAATGGGGAGTTGCCTGTTTCAGGATCATCCTCATGTAGTCTGTTACAAAAAAAAGTGTCAAATTAATTTTCGGTATATTTTCTATTTGTTAATAAAATATGAATTTTAATTAATGTCTTACCCTGTCGAGTTATTGTCTTATTAAAATAATAACAGCAAGTATAAAATTAAAGTAATTTAAAAATTTCCCAATTCTAAAACCCTTTCATCATTAAATACAATACGTCGTCGCCCTCTTTTTTTCGTGCAAGGAACAGAGGGTTATCCATATTTGCTCCTTCTTCTTGGCGTAATTGATAAAACATTAATTGCATTCATGGTGTAAATTAGCTACTAATTGAAATGTAGGCAAATTACACCGCAATGAAGTAATGTAAATCAGACCGCTGTTGTGTATTTTACAAATGTTACAAGGAATATTTAAATTGACTGTCAATTTATAACAATGTGCACATGATAGTCAGAGACAGTTAGTATTAAAAAGACTGGTTGTCTGCGTCAAGTGTTGGTGACGGGGAAGAAAATGGCGGCCCAGACTATGACGCAGAAGAGCAGAGCCAGGAGCGTCCGGGAGCGCATCTTGTCCCAGCCTATGATGATCTGTCGCGTACCAAGGCTGGGGCTGCAGCCAGCCTGCAACATACAACGAAGGTATTAATTAGTACAATTAATAACATCTGTTTCTTTGAGTAACAGGTTACGTTAGGGCCACTCCCCTTTAATAGCATAGGAAGGGAATTGAAAGGGGGGGATGTGGAAGGTAGAACAACATAACCGAAAAATAAAAATTATGAATCGGATGTTTTGTCAACAATAAAAATAGCAGGATGTGGTGTAACTTTCACTACACTATGTTGCTCTGGCGCAACTTTGGAAGTTTTCTGTTAAACAATTAAACTATATTTCTTATTTCGATCGCATGCTTTTATTTTTTCAAGACGAAGGACATATGATATTATTTTTCTTATGTTAATCAGTCACGATAACCAAAACTATAATTTAATTTTGATTTCAAATTTATTTAGCAGGAACTTTCGGAATTGCCATGGTCATTTACAAAATCAAATACAATTTTTTGAAACATTTCAAATTTATATATATATATATATATATACTGGAATTTGTTTAAAATTATGTCAATATATACAATATTTCACAATCATCAGTAAACTTTTTCCATATGTTATTGAAAGTTGTCATCTTTTTATTTTTTAATTGTAATGTAGTCAATCAATAAGTAAACAGTATTAATTCTGAACCAGAATTTTGAAAAACATTTAGAAGAAGAAAGTGACATTTTTTCGCATATGTAGACAGACAGACAGGCATTTACAAATCTTGCATTTTTTTCCCATTGCGCATTATAATACGGTCAGCAATGTTCTCCTTACTACTCCTGGCAATCTGTTTCTGATGGGGGCGTCCTAAGTTGATGGTTTTTCTCTGAGGTAGGTGGTTTACCTCCGCTTCAGATCCTTCTTCCCTTTTCAGATGTGGGATCTGAAGTCAATTTGATTGACAGTGAGCCTGTTGCCCGTTTGTACCTTTTCTAGGCATTCACAATACCACTGTCAATTCAATTCGAGAATAATGTTGATTCTACAGTTAGCAATGACATTGTCATGTAAATCCACGCCTCCCATGCTATAACAATTGGTTGATGGACCATATATTGCGCTTTTTTCCTTCCCGTTTTATCTCTTTACATTCATTATTGGCTCAAGGGGACCAAAGTTGGTAACATCTGTTTCAACAAAATTATTATTCCACTTAACAGCGAATACAAATCTATAACCAAAGTTTCCCTTGGGTTCTTTCGGGCAGGCTTTTGTTGTTTGAAGTTGACAGGACGACATTCGGTTCCCTCTTACTGTACCAGTTCCAAAATTTACGGCAACAAGGTATGAAGTTATCAAAAAATATAATGTGATTTTTATGTTGATGAACAAGTTAGTTACTACATTTCACCTAAATCCAGGTTTTCATTAGTTTTCTGTGAACTTCACCATAAGGATCATATTAATACACATATCCTTCAGCAGGAAATACCAGACTTTGATTCCAAACCTTACAGCTTTCCTCTCGAATGAACATCTTTTTGCAGAATGACGTCCAAAATGTGACACCATCTGTTCATCAATCATTATCTTATGGGACTTGTGACAAAACGATTTTGAGCTGGGGAAACTCCCAACGGATACATAAATCATACACTGCTGTGACAGGTCAAACATGTTGAAGAGAAAACATATGCATGTATATTTCATTCGTACAGTTTTAATGAATATGCACATAAAAGTATTGTAACTCTTGAAATATATAGTTAAAAAATATTTTTAAAAAGTTTTTTAGTAGTTTTTTCAGGAATGTTACACTAGTTGTGAAAAAAAACACAAAGATAGAAAGCTCGTTATAATGTCTTTTAACGCTTGTAGCATCATGAGTGCTTAATAAGTTCATTTTTGTGAAGATAAACATCATGTTGCATGTACGCAACAACGGGAAAATGGGTTAAGAATCCTACCCGGTGATTCACCTGACAGAGATGTAGGGAAGACCCTAGAAAACCTGCATCAAGTTGGTCGGTCTATTGTATACTATTCTCACGCCCTGCCGAATGACGGGAGTGATTTTTAAACTTCCACACGGTTTTATATCGGGCATTCGGTTTGTTAGCGACTTAAAATATGGTCCAGGTATAAAGAAAAAATTAGAGTTTCTGTGTTACAGTGTTTTTAAAATTCTATATTAGCTATTACTATCAGACGTTTCTTCTCGGGATCGTTTCAGAAAATCTTGTAACGTTGTAAAATGAGCAAATATTCAAAGTAAGGGTAATAAAACATTTTATTGGAACTGCTAAAAATAAATATACGAAAATATTAATAATTATCTGACTATAAAAATAATTAATGAATGTAATGGCCAAATAGTCATATGCATGCTAACAATGTAATTATAAAAATGTATCACTACAAATAGTAAATTAGTTATCGTCTATTTCACAATAATTAAATCGAATAAATTTACATCCAATTACAGATAATTACTTAATTAAACCGACGTTTCGTCACTATATTTGGGACTTCGTTAGATAATTTCAGAAAATGTTCAGTTTTGATAAACAAAAGGAAGCCAAATGTAATAAAAACTTTGTAATTGGTTGTAAATTTATTCGATTTGATTTGTCACTAAGTTTCTTCTCTGATTTGGGACTTCATCAGTTGATTCAGTAAGAAGGCGGGTATTATAATCATAAATCTGATTGTATTTCTAATGATTAGGATCAATTAAAATTAATTAATTTTATTTAAAAGAATTATGTATAAATTTTAGAAAGCATGATCGTTATTCCAAAATTTCATCGAGTGTGGGCGCACCCAGTTGATTGGAAAACATTAAGAACTCGGTTAAGTCGTAAATGGCAACCAAAACTGACGGAACAAACAAACGAATGAACCGTTCAACGTGTGACAGATGAGATTTTAAAAATATAAAATTACAGAAATTTTTAGCATAAGCCGTGCCAATATACGTTTAATGTCCGATTGAAATTCTGAGGCAAGAATTTCATTCTCACAATTAACAGCTGAATTGTAATAAACTTTATTACATTTTTGTACTTGTAATCTGTTTTAAATAAGTGGAACGTGAAACGCATAGTTTCTGCGAGGAGTGTGACCTTGAATGAAACAAGCACTGCTCCTGAAATAATGGGCGGGCCAAACAAATTTGCATAAAACTTATATTGCGAGGGAGTTGGCTTTAGTATTAGTATAACATTGCTTTGCTATGTGGCAACCAACTTGTCCTTTACTCGTTTACGCCATGAGACTTCTTATTTAAAACTGAATATTGATTTAAATTACGAATAAATAAAAATATTTTAAGAAATTAATATCCGTTTCATATAGCCGTAAATATTACCTGAAATTCTACAATCTGACGCAGAACTTATATGCGTTCTCACTTTGAGCGAGTAATCAAACAATCAGATTTAAGTTCGATGACCCAATCGTTTTAGAGATAAGCGCGTGCGAATAAACACTCAGTCCCACTTATGTGTCAGAAATGATGTATTTTTAAATAGATGACTTTAATGTCTGCTCCCTATTTCGTTTTTACTTCTTAAAATATATATTAAGTAAAAATGAAGTAGCTATTTATTACGTATAGTTTAAAATAAATATTTTATTAAATGAAAAATTTTATTTTTATAACTATAAATATCTAGATTCAGATTTTGAGCCAATCTTTTTTCATTGACAATGTACTTTTCTTATGGTACTTAATTCCAGCTTGCGGTTATATAAGTGTATCGTTTCAGTGCATTACTTACTTGAGACTACAATGAAAGCTTTCCTGTGTTAATGAGTCTGGTGACTGGTTGGAATCAACTCTCCATCTTACTCCTGACCAACTTCTTCAGACCACAGTATCTGCCCCACCGGATATCTTTAAATATCTGATCTATGTATTATTGAAATCGCTGCCTACACCTACTAAACGTATTCAGGCCCATCAACGTACGTTTCATGAATAGCTGTATAAGTATACCCTTGTGTTCACCCGACTGAATTGTCGGTGAATAAACATTGGTCGATAGTGGGACACATTTTGAGAGGATTTCCTAAACGGACCTTGCCAACTATCAATGCCAATTAAAGCTTTCTCACCCCACGAAACTACGGAAGAAATCAAAAAAATAAGTCCTCATAAAGCGCCAGAACATGAACTCATTACTGGGAAAATACTCAAGGAACTTCCAAGAAAAGGAGTGGTCCTAATAACAATAATATATAATAGTATGGAAACGTGCCCAAATCATCATGATACCCAAACCAAGAAAACCAGTAAACGAGACCAATCAGTCTCCTTCTTATCTTACGCAAAATCTTTGAAAGACTCCTAATAAAAAAAATCAAAACAGACCTGGAACTATCATCAATTATCCCGGCCCACCAAGTCGGCTTCCGTGAAAAACATTCGACAATACATCAGCCACATAGAATCATAAATATCATCAACAAAAGCCTTGAAGAAGAAATAAATTCAACGTCGTCTTCCTAGATGTCGTCTAGGCTTTTAATAAGGTTGGCACAAAGGACTACGATACAAGATCAGAAAAACCTTACCTACCACCCTACCACCTTGCTGAGATCATACTTGACAGAACGATTCTTACAAGTAAAATTCAACTCTAGCTACTCTAATTACCAACCCGTACAATCAGGGGTGCCTCAGGGTAGTGTGTTGGGTCATTTGCTCTACTTCGGATCTACCAACTACGGACAATACTTCTATTGTAACATTTGCTGATGGTACAGCCTTATTATCTGTAAATACTGACCCGGTAGTTGCAACACAAAACCTGCAAAACCACCTGGACCTATAACTTACCTGGACCAAGAAATGGAAAATCAAGATAAACGAGAGCAAATCAACACAAGTTACATTCACCTCCCTCCGGTCAACTTAAATAAATTCAAATTCCAATCAACAAGTATTTGGGTTTCCATCTAGACGAAAAAATGACTTGGAAAAAACATGTCCAAAAATAACAGCATATAAATCTAAAATTAAGGGAAATGTCTTGGTTAATGGGATGAAAATCTAAACTATCTTTAGATAATAAAATTATATTATGCAAATGCATAATTAAGCCCAGATGGACTTAGGGCATAGAATTGTAGGGATATGGGCACGAAGCCATCGAATCAAAAATATTTAAAAGAGTACAGTCAAAAATACTCCGCACAATCAACAACGCGCCATGGTTTGTTTCCAATTCCACATTACATAACGATCTCAACATAAGGAAATCAGAAGACAAATGATACGTTACTTTGAACGAATGGAAGGACATCAAAATAGACTAATAACCGAAATAATCTACCCTCCTGAAAAACAGAGAAGACTTAGAACATCGTGGTCTACAGATATTATTCAGAAGAAGCAAGATAGAAACTAGTCAAACAAAATACACCATTGAACTTCTAGGGAATCATCATTGGACGATTATCTAACTCACGTTTTAAGGTATACTTGTGTACAATTTACTTACAGCATTGTATTTTGACCATTGTAAATTAACAAATTAACAATCACATCGGACTCTTACCTGAACAAATGTATAACGTTGGAGTTATATTTCAAACGCTTACCATAGAAAATATTTTTCTTTTAAATGTTAGTTCAGCACCTGGTTTCAAACTGAACAAAGAGCGGATTTGGCCTTGTGTTCTAAGCTTCCTGTGCCAGTCATCCGAAAATCTGAAAAACCACGATCTTTCAAGAACATACATGTATCACCCTTTCCAGTATTTTACCGGGCCCAAAAACCAAAGTGGATGGAAGGCTATATTTGCAAAGACTAATTTGCTAATGAGTAACAACATGCCAGCGGTAAAAAAATTTTAATGAGCTTAAATTTCCCGAAAACGTAATTTCAGTTTTAGACAACGCTTCTAGCCAAGAAGAGGATATTTCCTGTAAATAGTTACCAGGAAAAAAGTGTGTTTACGTTCTACCCAACGTGACAGGCCTATCAACTCCATGGATCACCGAGTTGTTGAATGTTTCAAGAGGCGAGAAATACGTACACCTCTGTCAGAGACCTTGATATTGTGTCACCTTTAAGAAGTATATTCATATGGTGGCCAGCGCTTACAAAGCAATCACAATCTCCAAATTCATTAGTTTTTGGAGAAAAAAATCAGTCAATTTATTGGATGAAGAGCTGCCTCGCTCCCATTTGGGTCTTGATCGAAACAACAACATAGATTTATTTAATGTTTTGATAAAACTGTCAAATTCCAGTGAGTTTGAAGAGGAAGATGACGACGAATGGGTGACTGCTGACGATAAATTCGAAAATGGGTTTTTACTGATGAAAAGATTGTACAAACTGTTGTAAAGGAATATGGAAACTTGGATGTACCTGTAGGCGCCAAAGAGTAAGACGATGACGAATGACCAGAGGAAAAAATGAGGAAGAAAAGAAAGCTCTTCAGTTAACAGAATTTCTTCACCGTCACACTTACAATTTTCTGAACTACAAAGAAGTTTAATATGTTGCTCTTCAAAATTATCTATTTTATAACTTAGTTTTCTACTTACCTTTTCTGCTCCTTTTCTGGAGTTATATATTTCCCGTCATTTAGTTCCATTAAGCGACTTGTCCTTGGAATTTGATGTTTTTCTTAGTGTGCGTGTGTCAGTTTTTGTTTTATTCTCGTGTATTGCATATTTAATGATTTGCGCTATTTAATTGTCAGAATAATATTTTTACTTCTATATATATGATTTATATAATGTGAATATTTAATAATACATTATTATTATTATTATAAGGTATATTTAGCTATTTTGGACAGACAATTTTGTGTCCCGATTTTTAGTTCTGCTCTCTTTAACTTCTGATTGTTATTAATGGTAGCTTATAAGAATTATTTTGTAATTTTTATGTAATGACATAGTTTATTTCCTCTGTCGAGGACTAATGGAATGAATCAAATAAAATCAAGTGGTTTCATTAAAATCTGTTTTATTTTTCGGTTCGACTACGTTAACATATTATATCCGATAGAAAACGGTCACCGTTGGAAATAGGAAATCATTATCAATGCCTTGGGAGAACTATTATCTTCGACCATTACATATTACCAGAGGCTTAGTGGATTATCAATTCCTGTAATGCGTATATGTATATTAGGCAACCAATAAATTATCCATATTTTGAATTAATTTATAATCTCTCAAAATGTTGGGAATAATTTCTTGGGAAATAATTCGATAAATATTAGAGCGTATCTGCACTATTTATAGAAACGTGATGATTCATTATAAATTCCGGTATTGAAATTAGAGCTGAATGGTTCCTAAACTGATTCTTTACCGACTGAGTAATAGGTGACTCGATGAAACAAAGCGACAACTTACTTACTCACTTTTATGTTTACACTACGCTTTAGTCTCCAAGGGATATTTCAGCCAATTATGACATATCGAGAATCGAATGGAAGCACGGACAATTGAACCATTTGCGATATACTTGTGTTAACAATTTTGAATTTTATTTCTATATTTATCTACTACAGAATCTTATTTTGATAAGCTTATTTACAAAGGAATGTTTTGTAAACGCAAAACTGCAGTAGAAAGTATATAAATATATGAGGAATTTTTTTATATCACGTTTTACTTGAGTGTCAAAAAATCACAAAATTAGGCAAAACATTACATTCTTTTTACGCTCAATGACTATATTCAGAAAGGCATATTTTCTTCGCTATATTACATAATTATGTGTACCATTTATTTTAAAATATGGTAAATATAACTTCAATTTTATTTGAGATATGCTTGTAATTAATGTAAACATTGTGACCCGTTTTGCTCAACATAGTTCACAGTTATTTCATATAGATTAAAATTGATATTTATCTGACAATAAAAAGTAAAATTAAATATATATTTACCAAACAAAATTATTCTGTAAATATTTTCAATTTAATAAAATAATTTTTCTGATAATTTAATATATAATAAATGATTTAATGAGCCTTTTTGTCAGTAATTTATAATTTAAATATGAAATATTACGACGTTTCGTCTCTCATTTGAGACTCCTTCAGGTAAAAATTTAGCTGTACATGGAAACTCACTCCATGACTTCTTCGGCCGAAATCTTTCAATTTAGTACAAACGCCCCCTTTTTTTCAAAGAAACTTTTGGTTCATAGTCTCTTAATAGATAAAACAAAGAAATTTTCGATAAATTCGTTAATATTCTTTCAGTTTATGCATTTCTCTTACAATGTATTGATAAACATATAAAAATTCGAATTGAATAGTATTAGGTTCAAAATTATTAATTTTATAAAAGAAAAATGAGTTTCATCGTGTTACCTAGAATTTATAATAAAATTAATTTAATAATTATGATAAAAAAATTGTTTTTAAATATTTTAATAATTTACGTTTGTAAAAATCATTAATATAATTTTTTAATGGAAAAAACTTGTATTATATAAAAATTTGAGTAAAATGTTACATATCAAATGAAAATCGTTTGTTATGGTTGTAAAAATTATTTAAATATTATATTATTTTAAACTAATACGTCTCCACTGCATTTAATAAGTTTAATTCATTTTTAATTTAAAAAGTATTATTGCTCTGCACGGAAATTTCCACGAAATTTCTAAATATTTTAAAATCTCATTATTATGCGAATTATGTTTGAATTGGAGCTTGTTGATAAAGTTTGTCATACTTATTACAACGCAAGCTTGATTTTATTATTTTAATATAGTATGGAATTTGATTTTTCTTAATTTATGCTTAGATAAGTTTTTTTAAAAAAAATTATAATGCTGCTGTAACTTTAAACACATAAAGAGAATATTTAGATTTATTAATTTAATAAAGTTCCAAACTCGGACGAAACGTTGTGTATCTACTTTGCATACATATTTTCACTGTAAATATATTTATAGTACTTAACAATGCATTAAATATCCGTTTTCTAACGTATCGACTAATATGCTTATTTTCCTTTCCAATAAGTAAACTTTTGCCTGTTTAATGACAATCTAATATTTTGAGCTGCACTTAAAATATTTTCTGCTTTAATGTTCCCACATTTTAGCGTGTTCTTTTAAAATTGTTTTTGTCTTCGAGGAATTTTATTTTTCCTCTTAATGGGCTCCCAAGTTAGATATGTGTTGACAAATGACAACATTGTGTTTCAACTTTTCCTTACTCTGCAGTTTAAGACCACTCAAGTCATACGAGAAGATAACATGTACTGTAAATAGAGATGAGATTTATGGAAACACAGCCTTTTAATTATTTAACTGTACGTGCATCCTTATCCATACCTGAATCTCATAAATTTAAACGCCACCAATATTAATAATTATTCAAAGCGTTGCATTAAGTCTTGTATTTATTTACAGATGTTCTAAATATTAATTATTCGTTTGATGTAGACGGTATTAATTTAGATCTGATTCAATTAACCAATAGTATTGTCTGATATCAGCGTTTTTCTTAAGATATTTAAGAAAATTTCTCTGGCCAAAGGTTCCGCTGGATTGGTAATTTGGCATTTTGTAATTTAATTTTATTGCCCATTAACAGGAGGTCCAACAATATTGCAAATTTATTTTTATGTTTATCGAATAACAATTCAACGCTTATATTTTAATATAACAATAAGGCTATAAATGTCAAAAATGTCACCAATAATTTAAAACATTTCAACAATTACACCGGGAAAGCCAACGATGTTTAATAATTTAAAACATATTCAGTTACTTTTTATTTCACTCATTAAATTTTCCATTGTTATTCGTAACACAAAATTTTAAGGTCGGAGTTTGATAAGGGCGCTGACAGATCGGAGCAATTGTAAATGGCCATGTATTGATAACATTCCAGCGGAGTTGATACGATCATCGAGCTAAGGATCAATATCATGGCTGTTTAGGATAGTTTGCGAAAAAGAAACAGGAAGGATACCAGAAGATTTTAGTAAAAGCATATTATACGCATACCAAAGAAGAATGGGGCTGATAGATGTGAACAGCACAGATCAGTTGGTATAGTATCTCATGCACGATTTTTTTGGGGGGGTAACAGGCTACATGAGGGTGATCCTGAAACAGGCAACTCCCCTTTAATAGCATAGGAAGGGAATTGAAAAGGGGGGATGCGGAAGGTAGAGCAAGGTAGCCAAGGGTTAACTAGGGCCCCCGGGCTATGGTTTAAGGATCCTACCCGGTGTTTCACCTAAAGAGATGCAAGGAAAACCCTAGAAAACCTGCATCAAGTAGGTCGGGCATTGGGTACTATTCTCACGCCCTTCCGAATGACGGGAGACGAGTCTGCTGTGGGGTCGCAGCATTCCCTTCTCCGTGTCTCCACCAATTTCAGGAGGCAATTGGCCGACTGATCCAATAGGATCAGCGGACAACTCGTGCCAAATGCCCAAGGTCTTCGACCCCAGTACATATACCTCCTAAAATAGGTGAAGGTGTCTCGGCATATGAGAACTTTGATAAAAAATACCCAGAGAGAGTACGAGGCATCCCCGACATGATCAGGTAAGCCCCGCAGTCACTCTGGGCTGAAGCGTCTACGAGAAACTCCCGCATCGCTTGACCATTTATGAATGAAAAATATTAACGAGGAAGGAGGAAGGAACTACAAGTAGATGCGAGTTAGAAGATCAGTTCGCTTTCAGGAAGAATGTAGGTCCAAGAGAAGCAATATTGAATTTGCGTTTAACTTTAGGAGACAGAATAAGAAAAATAAGGCCTACGTTCATGGAATTAGTAGGTTTATTAAAAGCCGTTGATAATGTGAACTGGAACACACTATTCAGGTTTTTGAAGAGGACAGAAGTAAAATATCGAGAAAGGAGGCTTATCCATAATCTCTACAGAAGGCAGTCAGTAGTAATTATAATTGAAGATCATGAAAAGAAAGCAAAAATCAAGAAAGGAGTAAGACTAGGATGCAGTCTGTCATCCATGCTGTTTAAGCTATATATCATAGAACAGGCGATGAAGAAAGTTAAAACGGAATATGGAAAAAGAATCATATTGCCAGTAGAAGAAATAAAACCCTACGCTTTGCCGATGATATTGTAGTATTAGGGGAGGCAGAAGAAGACTTGGAAACCATAATAAATGACATGAACGTGGTCCTGGAGAAAGAGTTCAATATGAGATTAATAGAGGGGAAACCAAGGTAATGAAGTGTAGTATGGGAAAAAGTGGAATAACAAAGGGTGTTAGATTGGGAAGGGATATTTTGAAGGAAGTTAAAGAATTCTACTTCTTGGGCAGCATAATAACTAGGTATGGTAGAAGTATAGTAGACTTAAAGAGTAGGATGGCACCGTGGTCGGTAGGAGTTGCAAAAAGGAAAAGAATAGAAGCATTCAAAATGTGGTGCTATAGAAGAACGAATAAAATCAGATGGGTGGATAGAATCACAAACGTGGAATTTCTAGGCAGAATAGGGGAAGATACGTCCAATATGGAGGGCATTGACCAAGAGAAGAGACAGATTAGAAACCCACGTTTTAAGACATCTATTACTTAAATATATTTGGCAATTCTAGTACATGATTATTTTATGTATAATTAGTTATAATTTGTAGTGTAGAACAACGGATGGTGCTAATATTTATTTATTCTGTAAGAAACATTGAATTCACTCAGTGAAGTTTTTAATAATATTCTATTATATCTGTGAAAAATATCTTATTTAATACAGTGGATATCAATTCATAATTGTGGCTAATAAATGGATTAAGTTAACTATAATATGACATTTTTAATGTATTTGTAATGCTTTGTTAATAATAATAAAGGTGCGCCTGATAAGGCATTTGATAGTGAGATTAATTCAGGTTCCTTTTGAAAACGGGTGTAGAGTTTAAAGTGATACTTGCATTCTTAACGGGATTTAAATTATACCATCATCATTAAACGAACAAAATTATGCTTGGATAGAAATTTTCAATTATAAAACATTCAATTGAGCTAGAAATATTTATATAATCTGATAACAATATGAATTTTAACTTATATAATTTACAGAACAAATATTAAATAAATAAAACCAACATAATTTGACCTATATGGTTTAAAAAGGGCATAATGAAACTATACTGGAAGAATGAAAAAAGATAATTGTGTCAACAAGTTGCCTTGTTAACGTTATCTTCTAATCAGACTCGCGAGTACGAAAAAACAGATTCACTTTATCTCTTATTTCCACTCGAACAAATTTCTTTATACAATTATAATACCATTAAATTTTCAGACCGTTATTTGATTAGATGAGTTTGATTACTGTATGCTAGTTATGAATAGTTTTAGAAGAAATACTGGGAACAGAGATATTCTATAACCCATCACAGAATACATTTATCTCGGTGAAAATTATAGAAAACAAAATTTATTGCATACCTTTTAGTTTGAATGCATTTCATATAGTTAGAATTAGTTAATGTTCATTTTCTTTGGAAGTGAGAGGAAAAATAGTTTTTGGTCACTGTTCGTTTCGGATGTGTATTATGGTCGTTTACAAGAGCAGCTTCTTTTATCAAGAGAAAAAGGGAAACAATTATAAGAAGCACGCCAACGAATCCTTTCAATTCAAATTTAGATAAACCCCTTGCTGACATGCATATAGATATTCCCTTCTAGCTGAGAGGCCAGCTATCCCGTAAATTCATTTATATTACCCCACTACAGAATTATTTTTTTTGGGGGGGCGGGCTACATAGGTTGATCCTGAAACAGGCAACTGCTCTTTAATAGCATAGGAAGGGAATTGAGAAGGAGGGATGTGGAAGGTAGAGCAAGGTAGCTAAGGGTTGACTAGCGATAAAGGAGATGCAGGGAAAACCCTCATCAGGTAGGTCGGGCTATTGGGTACTTATCACAGACCCGACTTTATGAGAGCTGAATATCTTCATAACTACCGCGATGACTCAGTATCTTAATCAAGTCAAGAAATCTACTGCTCTCTTAAATAAGTACAGTAAGTTAAATATAGTCTGAAAAAAAAGTACAATATCGAGAGAGACACTATCAATCTTTCTAACCGATATAAACATTTATTCGCAAGCCGTTTACGTACGTTTTAAATTCCTAAACCTTCAGTTCTTGCTTGCTTCCGTGTAAATTGCTAGCACGAACTATTCACTTAAGTTTAAGTTATAATGTATTAACCGTCAAAATCATTTCATTGTTAACAGTTGACACATTGTATTACTGGGAGAAAATGTACGCCCTGATTCATTACACATCCTTGAAGCTTTGCTTCAATAAAGCACTTACAGAATATGTCATTATTAATATTATTTAAAAATAAAATGTGAGGTTATGAAACTTAACAGTAGGACAATTTTCATTTGCTAATAATTACTTAGCCAAAGACTTAATCTTGTTCATATATATTGTAAATAACACGCATGTAATCTAAATATAACATATTTATACATATATCCATGTGATAAGACAGTAAATTTTGCAAAAATGAAACAATAGACCCCAAGTTTTGTTACTATTCTTGGGGTTTATTAGCATTGTTACTTGTATACACAGTAAATTAAACATTTTATATATAACTTCTCTAGTCAGACCTATGATAGAATAAGGGGCTTCAAGTTCGGATCCTTACAGAGCGGAGCACATCAATGCCCAGGATAAAATTCAGAAACGGGCCGGGGTTTTGTGTGGGGGAACCACTCGGTGATAGGAGAGAAAAGGCTACACTTGGGCACTCTACAAAGCTTACACGGACGAACCGGCCTGGCCAGAAATAAGGGAGCGGCTAAGTATACCTAAATTTTTCTTTAAAAACGACCATAATTATAAAATAAAGGAAAGGGACCAAAGAACGGATGTGGGCAAATATTCCTTCGTAAACAGGCTGATAAGGGACTGGAATACAATGGTTTCAAAAAGTAGTTAGAAACACTGAAAAGTTAGGTGCTTATTTTGTAAAAAAGGGACTTGAAATATTTAAAAATTGTACTTTAAATTATTTCTGTAATTTACCTTTGTTATTTTAATTTATCAACAATTTATCTTTTAACTTTAATTTTATCAATTCTGCGACCGGGAAAATCCCCACCTGTAGTAATAATAAGTACATACATATACTCTAGAATAACTATTAATTAAAGTTATCTTAAATTCCTTGAATTTAAGCATTTTGAAAATAATATCACCTTGAGTAGGATTACTTTTTTAGATCGTGGACAGAAAATGGTTGCATGACACGTCCCGAATGAATTATGGTCGACTATGTCTTTTTTAGATCGTGGACACAAAATGGTTGCAAGGCACGTCTCGAATGAATTATGGTCGACTATGTCATACGATCACCATTTACATAATTAAAGCCTTACAACCTCAAATAAGGAAAACTGGACTGGTAAGCAACGTTCCACCTGTCGTTTAGGGTCAGTTCCCAACAAGAAAAAAATCCGTTTACATCATACAATTTACTTTTTTATTTTAAATAACTTTAAATTACTCATTAATTAATCTTGAAATCTAGCAAAAATAGACGAATTTCGTGCAATTTTGGTAAATGCGGAAGTGAATGAAGGAAAACAAAGAAACATCGGGGTGTACCTGAACGGTGTGCACAGAGGGAATGTCCCTCTGCTCTGACGAGGCTCTCTCCATCTTCACCTGCGCCTCTTATCACGGGAAGTTACACTTCTGCTACACGCAATCTCCTTTTGTTATAACTTTTCCAAAGACATTTGTGCGGCAGATATAATATACCTCCGCGAAAATAGTCGTCTGGTCTGAATGAATCATATCTTTTTAAAGATCATTTTATTTCTATGATAACGATATTTTTAGTAAATTCTAAAATTTTTGTGTATTTAAATTGTGTTTTACATAAATTGGCGCAGTTGTTGATTCAATGTAAGAAGAATACAAAAAAAAGGGGCTAGTACGAAAATCTCAAGGACGAGGCACATATCAGAACATATCGACGATAACTTTTATCATTGCTCTTTCTTGTCAAACATTTTCAGTTTACCGCGTGCTGTAATTTTTGCGCACAACGACAGCGTAATCAAATAAATTAAAAGTCATATCAGGTGTACCGAGCAAAGTCGAAAAAAAATTATCTATTGTTCACAGCAGAAGTACTCAGACTTGTGCTATCACCCATTGACTGCAAAAAAAAAGGAAGTATTCAAAAGCGATCGACAAAATAAAAGTCAGAAGTAATGGACGGTTAGTACTTAGTTGTTAACATGAGCTTGTCACTGTTACGTCTGATGCATGCCATTTTCGGTTACTTAACAACTAAAATCTTAATTCTACTATATATTAGGGGATAAATATAAAGTAAATAAAAAGAGGGCCAATAATTCATAATATATATTTATTACCATTTAATCAAATACGACGTTTCGCCTCCATTTTGAGACTTCCTCAGGCATATTACAAACATAATATTACAATTAATTAAATGTGGCTTCTATGTTACAATTTATTAAATATATATCCGCATCCCCCTATTCGATTTTCTTCCTATTTCTGTTTCAGGATCACCCTCATGTAGCCTGATTACCCAAAAAGAAAAGAAAAAAAGGTGTCGCGGACGAAGCCTGTGGGAGTTTTCTCTTCTTCAGATTAACTGCGGGGCTCACCTCATTCCGTCGGGAATGCCTCGTACTTTCCCTGTTTTTTTTCCACGTTCTCACATGCCGAGGCACCGTCACCTATTTTAGGAGTTTTATGTGCTAGGGTCGAAGACCTTGGGCATAGATGCCAATCTATATTTAGAAGGAACTGCTGATTTTTCCCGAATGTATAATTGGAGAATTTACTCAGAGAGGCATTAACCGCTAGAGAGGAAACATTAAGTTCTCGACTGGGCAAGACGACAACTTGACATCTTGGAAGACGATAAAATAAATTCACCAGATTTCACCTTCATTGAAATCAATCAATTCACAGTGGTACAGGAAGTAGAATTAGAATCAATCGCTGAGCTTGTAAGATACGGATTTTTAAAAATATTTTTATATTGAAGTACGAAATTTGTAAATGTTCTTTGCGTGCCAATATGTTTGGAAATAAAAACTCATCGTTTACCTTTAAATTTATTAAAGGAGACTATATTTTAATTTAATTTTTTATCATCTCATATTTCATTAATATACTATATTTACACATTTTAACACATTTTTCTATAGGTAAAACTTTTTTGTAGATTAAAAGAATCGACTCTGCACGACTCAACAAAAAGAATCGATCTGTCCATCGCTACTTGATTCCTTATTTGGAGGTGAAATGTACCTAGAGTCAGCAGTTTTCTACTCAGGATTCGGCGCACTCTAATTGTAAGAGGGTTATTCGGAAAGTAAGGTCCGATTTATAGTAAAACATAAACCATTATAGAATATATATATAAAAAATTAATACCTTACACTTTTCTTTATTTTTCTACATAGTTTTAGTGTTTTTTAAGCATTTGTCATGGCGTTCTACAAGCTTTTGTTTGCCGAAGTAATAGACGTCTGCAGCCTGTGAGGACAACCAGCCTTTATTTCTTTCAGCTTGTCTACAGTGGCTGAGTGCTTTTTGTGCAGAAACTGAAGTCAAGCTAAATTTAGAAAGAAAAGGATGGAAAAATGTTGACCAGACTCAGGACTCGAACGAAGAGCCTCCCGCTATCTGGGCGGCCATTCTACCAGTGAGCTAATGCTAGAAATTAGGTTGTGAAGAATATGATTAGTAAATTGTATGTGATCCTAGCTTAGGTTTACAGTAGTGGAGGGATGTTGAATCGCTTATTGGAACGTCGACTCGGACTAGCTCAGTGGTAGCGTACCCGCCCGGAAACCGGGAGGTCCTGGGTTTGAGTCCTGGCTCAGGTCGACGTTCTCATCATCTTAAAAGTGAATCCCACAATTAGTTTCCTTTAGTGACCCGAAGAGATGGAAGTCTTGATGGATGACGTCACGAGTACAACGGTCCGCTTCCTGGTCATTAATTAACAGTTCCATTTCTGAGAAAAGAGAAATGGATCAGATTGTGAGGAATCCCCTGACTTCTTACTGTCAAAATTAGTCTAAGGTTAGGTTTACATGCAGGGGCAGTGTTGTCAGTGGCGTATAAACATATGTCAGTGCCGCACTGACAACTTTCAATCCATCGCTGACGGGGCAGCACTGCCTCAGTTTTCCTGGAGCGTGTGAACAGTGTGTCAGTCATGACTGGCGTTTCCATCAAATTTTTATAATCTTTTCAGTAGTGTGACGACTGGTGTTTGATCTTGTATTGTCATGCAAAAGAAGAACTCACTGTTTTTACTGATGGAGATAGTGATACACAATTCATTAGTTGTTAAGTCGGTGCCACACGATCCGGTGAACGTTTCACTCAAATGTTTGCTTGTAATATTTGAGTTCAATATCGACGATTAGTTGTGGAAAGTGCCTTGCTACACGGTGGAGTGATTCAAACGTGGGTTCAATATTATCTTAGGTGCGAATGTTATATACTAGATAAATTTCGAGATAATTAAACAGACGGATAATAAGTGAGCATTTAATTTTATTTCTATTTAATTAATACAGGATAGTACGTTTCATCATTTTTAGCGAGAGAAGTTACACGAAACAAGATTCTTCTAGCGTAAATAGATCATCTATTTAATAATTTACTTGAAGAAATACACAACGATGGACCAAACGTTGTATTTAAACTTTAAGTCAGAAAATTATGTTTAAAATGGAGGATTATGAGGATATTATTGTTGTTACTGCCACAACAGTAATTTTCTTGTCTTGTTGCAAATTACTATTGACGATTTATTATCCATTGTACAGTAAAATCAGGTATTTGATCGAATAAAACAATCAAAGATTACAAGATATTTTAATATAAATGCGTTGTTTTTAACCGCGCGAAAATAAAAGCATGTGTAAGGGAGATTAAAATACAGAAAATTGACTTATATTACGCGTAAGTAAATTCCTCTCTATCGCGAAAGCCTTCCTTGCCTGTGCCATCCTTCTCTTTATATCTACTATACTTCTACCGTCCCTAGTTATTACGCTTCCCAAGTAGCAGAATTCCTTAACTTTCCGTCAAAATATCCCTTCCCAATCTAACACCCTTTGTCATTCCACTGTTTCCCAAACTACTCTCCATGACAATAGCGTTGTCAAAAGATAATACTCCCCTCCTCCTTTCTCTACTGCGCGTGGGATATGCCATATTATAGTTCACGAACTGTACTTTATACCGCATTGTGGCCATAAACTTCATTCATCTGTATCTGAATTTCCGTTGGATTAGGTACGTACGGTGATTCGAACCTTACTTTGCGAATAACCCTTGTATTAATATTTTTACGTTAGAAAAGTTAGTTAACATAGAAATTTAATTAGTGAAAATACGTTCTCTGCAAGAAAAATAACGAATATATTATTTTACTAAATGAAAAAAATATTGAAAAACGAGAGGAATTAAAAGGCAAAGCAAAAAAAAAAGATTTCTTTTGGGACGACCCTCGTGTGAATAGAAGGTAAAGACATGGACTTCATTGTTGCTGGACGCACAGGAAGTAATTTCCCATTGAGACAAAAATTACAAGATTTTTTAATCTGATGTTTGGGTAATGTAGGATCGTCCAGTGGTTTGTGGCCTATTCATTCATTAGTACTTTGAATTTAAATATCTACATAATATCTACTTGGGAAGCATAATAACTAGGGATGGTAGAAGTATAGTAGACATAAAGAGTAGGATAGCACAGGGAAGGAAGGATTTGGCGAAAAAGAGGGATTTATTTAGGGTAATATAAGTGTGAATATTAGGAAATCGTTGCTAAAAATGTTTGTATGGAGCTTGCCGTTATATGGGTGCGAAACATGAACGATAGGAGTTGGGGAAAGGAAAAAAATAGACGCCTTTGAAATGTGGTGCTATAGGCGAATGCTGAAAATCAGATGGGCGGATAGAATCACAAATGAGGAAGTTCTAAACACAGAAGGGGAAAAGTGAACAATATGGACGACGTTGACTAAGAGAAGGGATAGATTAATAGGCCACGTTTTAAGATACGATGGTCTTGTAAAATTAGCATTAGAGAGAAGTGTGTGGGGGTAAGAACAGAAGAGGGAGGCCAAGGATGGAATGCGCTAAGCAGATTAGTAAGGGTGTTGGTTGTGATAATTTTAAGGAATTGAAAATGCTTGCGGAAGATAGGTTAGCATGGAGGTTTGCATCAGACCAGTCTTAGGACTGAATACCACAACAAACGAAAACAATCTAAATAATACTTGTACGTTTGTTAGAGTTGCAGAATTTTTATCAGGAACCGTACTTTGGTCAAGAAACATTTTACTATTATCAGGAATTCGATTTAGCCTACAGCGTGAAAATTATGATAATATTTTATTTTAAGTTTCCTTTAGAAAGACTAATGTTATTTCCACCTTCAAATAAGACATATAGATAATGACTTCGCTGAAATTTCCAGTATACTCTCTTAACTTTTCCTGTCGTTTAACATTACATTTCACACATAACTGGCAGAAGCAAACGTTCGACCATGAAATTTAAAACTCCAGACTGTGAGATTGACCGCCGAGGGCTAATTAATTTTAATTATCAGCTTTATTAAACAATCACACTTATTCTTGAATTTTTCAAGTTACGTTTCGATGTTCATTGTGATGAAAGCAGTCCGTAACTTTATAATTATATGTTTGTTGGGCATAAACTTTCAATATACATGGCAAAAATGAAGTTGCCTTGGTTTTCGCCTGTTAATCCGCTTGAATTACCTTTTTAAAGGTTTCCAGGCATTCTTTAATAATAGATCGACAAAAATAACTACTAGGATTTAGAAGTGTTCGACGGCAACAGATACTCATGTCAAAATTACATCAAATCAGCGGACGAATCTCAGGCTCATAAATCACGATGTTCCATTTCGATCAGATCGAAAGATATGCTGTATTAGAGAAGAGCTAAAGACTAACAGACGCTCTGTTAGTTGATAAGATACTGTTTGCAATTCTTATCTGCAATGAATGCACGTTCTACAGTCTGCAAGAATGTGTAATTTCGTAACATGCGAGAGAAACGCGGTCTTCATGAATTAATAGAATCTTAAGTAATTCAATATATTTAGTACTTTAAGGGGGACACAAGAAGAGTGTAAAAAATACGTGCTCGATAACGTTTGTATGAAATTATTGCGGAAAGTGAAGGCGTGGAACTTTAATTTTTCCGGCAAATATCGCCAGACGGGATTATTTCAAAACCGAAAGTTTTTACAGAAATCCAGATAAATACAACGATATTTGCAACAATAGCTTACAGTTCTGTAAGGACGCGAATTAGGATCTAAAACACAACACACGAAAGTCAAAAATATGTACTGTATCAATGAACTATCTCAATAGACTGGAAAACTGGCGTAGTAGTACCACGCTTAACGCTACAGAACTGAAGTTAAAAATTACATATTAACATCCGTAGTATCTAAGATCATATAACATTTAATTGCAGACTGTAACACCTATAGTTCTGTGAACTGGAGTGGTTTACTAACGCCCAACATAGTTTTCGGGTTTAATAATCTTGTGAATTAGTTGATGATATAGATAGCGGAAGAAGTGTAGACGCAGTGTCTGTAATGTATTAAACACGCGAAGTGAAACTTTTAGTTTCTGTATCTGTTTTCCTGGCTGCCTGGGTGGCACTCGCATTCCTTAGGACAAAAGGATGACCCTTCCGATTGAATGTGGGGGAGGCCCATTCACGAAAAGGAATCGCCGTGAATAATCAGGGGCTACTTCTGGCGAAAACGAAAGTTCCGTGGAAAATTTGTAATCTCACGGAGGAACGCAAAACACATGCAGTATTTAGACCCAGGAGTTGAAAATTTTCCTTTTCCTTGCAATTGTTAACTAGCAAGTCAATAGAAGTCTTTTGAGGATAACAGCTTATTGGTGGTTTGGAATTATGTAGTTTACACTGAGCTTTCGTGGGAAGGGTTTTTGGAAAAGAAGGTGTTGGGAGACGGAAGATAGCGGATGAGCAGAACGTGTAGAGAGACACGGGAGACAGAAGTATTTGAGAGATGGAAGACAGTTGATTAAAAGTTAAATTGTTGGCCGCTGAGAGGAAAGAGGCCGGCTAATGCTAACCTAAAATTAAACTGTTAGCCGCCGGAAGGAGATAATGGAGTCTCCGCCAGATTTGTCCACGAGATTCAGCCCGGACGGTGATGAACAGAGGTCATTCGCCAATGCAGCCATCATCATCGACGCAGACCAAGATGCAGGCGGTTATCGTTGCATTGAATTAGAATAGAGTTCACATTTTCCAGGTCTATTGCCATTATAAATCTAAATTGCTTCTCAATTCACCTCACAGAGTACCCTGATTTTAGAGTCTCTAGTAAAGTTATTGTTTTGGTAACATTTTCTTGATAATTTGTAAATACTATCTATGATCAGGCTGAAATATTTTATTTATATTAAATTCAGAAGATTAAAGTTAAATTAGTCTATTCTTTTCAATAATAAATCCCCATTAATACATTATATTATAATTAAGTAAATGAAAACAATTCCTCGCCTCACCAGTAAATATTAATTGCATGCCATTGGTTTTTGATAAGGTATTTGATGTAGTCCCGCACGATATACTAGTCATACAATTAGACGCAGCAAGTATTGACAAGAAAGTAGTTCCATGAGGACACGAATTCTTAAAAAATAGAACGCAAAGGGTTAGATTTGGAAAAAGATAATGAGGTAGTAGTGACTAGAGATGGGCAAAACCGTTTCTTTTTAGCCACTTTTGAGATTTTTTTTCCCAATAAAATTTACTCTTCGAGCTTAATGTTAACTGTCAAAATACTTTTTTTTGAAAATATTAGCTTTTCCTAGACACATCTCATCTTCTGCTGCAATCATGCAAACCTTAATTAAAACGCTTTAAGTAAATTGTCTCCCATGTTTCGGGAATCGATGACCAACGTAGAAAAAAGCACGAGTTCCATGATCTTCTTGGTCTGCATTTGCTTTCTCAACAATTTTTGAGATTTCAACCCGTTTCAAAGATTCATATTTTTCTAATCGTAGAGTTGTAATAAAATAAATGTTTACTTAAAAATTTTATTTATTATTAATTAAGAGTATTAGTTTGTGACAATTTTGATGATCAGCGTTTAACTTATTGGCAAAAGGAATATATTTACGTAAGATTCGAAGAGAAAAGGCATAACAGTGAAATTAAGATTCGATGAGCAAAACAATAAAACACTTGAATAAAATATTTTACAAATGACGTTAGAGTCTCATTAAGTTTTTACTGAAACTCTTTAAAATCAGATCACTTGTGTGGTGAACCCACTGAAGCAAAGCTTCTTTGGCAAATAGGACTGGTAATGTGAACCTATTAAATTTTATATCAATGATAACGACAGACAACTGCAACTGTTTCCTGTGGGGGGCGACTGTACTGTCTGCTTCCGGTTAACGAACTCAGAGGTGTCGGCTTAAGACGATTCGCTTCTCTTTGACTGCATCGGGATGATGTGGACAAAATAGTGGCAAATTATACTCTAGCGCAGTAGGACCCCTACCTAATTTGTTTAAACATTTAGAATTTTAAAGGATCTAAAAACTCAGCAAGAACATTCAAACTGGTGACATGCAGGTAGAAGTGGAATTCCCCGGCTCCAGGCTGCCGGACGGGAGACGTGCTTGACTGCGGATTTGTAGTGTTCAGCTTGTTTTACTGACGGAATATTCACCCTTCAAAATTTCCGAAGGACACTGTTCCCTGTGTCATGGAAAATTTTCCGCGCTGGACGAAGGACTCAAGAGGATTGGCGGAACAAACATAATGTTCGATAGCGTTTTCCCTTGGAGAAGGGATATACGAGTTTAGCTTGGAATCGAGAATCCGAAAAATATTCGCAATGGTTCTAGACGTTGAGAGGGCGAGAAGGTAGAGATGGAGAGTTGTTCAAGACGTTGAGAAGGCGAGGTGGAAGGGAGGAGGGTCAATCGTGAAAGAGAGGAGAAATCCTGAGAGAGGAAAGGATGTTGAAAGGGAGGAGGAAGCTGGAGATTGCAACAAGAGTTGAAACTGATAGTTGTATTGTAGCTCTTTAGTGAGAAAGTTTTGAGAACAAGTAAGGCCAGAGGGAAGAAGGAGAAAAAAACTGGGTTTTCCTCAATCACCGGCAGTACCAGACTCATCCCACTTTCCGCCGGCAGAGGGAAAATTTCCAATTCAACCCAAAGGAAAAAGTAAGTTCCGGTCGCCTATTAACTGCGTCGAGAGACGAATGAACATAAAGCAGGTTCGTCAAGTAAACGAAATCTCTGCTGCACGTGGTTACCCAACAAGTAATTAACCCTGAAGTTTAACAATCACCCCTTGATTTAATTAATTTGTTTGTAATAGCGCGCAGGGTCCATTTTAAGTGATTGTTTTTATAAATATAAATATTATATTATATCCTAAAGCGCAAGTAATTTTATTATATAGATTAAATAAAAACCCCTAATAATCATCTAAAATGCCAAAAATTTTAAATCTAATTTCTTAAATTAGGAACGGTTGCCATTTTTATTATTATTTTGTGTGAAGAAGGGTCTGTTTTCATTGTCCAAAGAGGGGTGTAGGTAGCGCTGACCGTCACAAAGGAACCTCGCGCACACAAAAAATATTTCAGACTTTTCCACGCGCAATTTTTAATGTTACAGTCTTCCAGTTGGCAATACAGGTATGGATTGAAACTTACTACTACTGATCATTACGTGACGAAGCTCGTATAAATTTAAAGAAATGAGTCAAATTAAACGGGAAATCATATAACTGAATGTAATAAAATGACAACCTCAAAATCTGAATTCAAGGCATTCCTTATAAAACAATGCCACCAACAAATCAGAAAAATAATAGGAGTATTATTCTTATAAAATAATCACTCAAATAAAGTTATTATTATTTAAAGGAATTTGCTCAAGAACGGAAAAATTTAATTAACACGGTAAACAACGAATCGTTCAGGTATTTGCATCAACTACTAATTACTTATACGAAGAAGTAGATATGAAGAAATGAACAAATCCTGGATTGATGTCGTTATAAATATTTAACTAGAGACTTCAACGTGAAAGTAAAATATCAAGAAATTGTGGTGGAAAGTCAAGGGCTTCGAGACCACAAGGATCGATTCGTCGAGATAACAGGTTCCTGATAACTCATATATCGAAAAATAAGTTAATAAGTAATGGACAGGAAGAAGCCGCGATGGAGAAACACGGAACAAAAATTCACCACGTACTTATCACTAGGAAACAGTGGCAGGTGTTGGAGCAATAGATAAGTTTAAAATACACTCGGACTACAGACTATTTCGAGCGATGTTCGTGCTGAACACTAAGGCTGGAATTGATAAGGACACTACTAAAACGTACAGATCAAAACGGATTGAACTTTACGAGGAGAGTTTTTAAAAAAGGCATTGTGGACGGTCATGTAACAGGGCCGTACATTCTTCCATTCCAGCTAACGGGTAACATATACTTGATCTTACTTCTTGTTTTGGACGTGTTGTCCGTCAATGCGTGTGGTTTAAGCGCGACAACGCAAGGCTTCTCTTTTCACTTGTGGGTTGTGCTAGTTATGAGAAAATGAAAAGGCTTGCGCAAGAAAGGAGGGATGCATAAGATCAGTCTTAGGACTGAATACCGCAACAACAATGATTAAAGTTTTACTTAAATCGCATATTAAAGGTCATAATGTAACACAGCGACTCGTATTACACCGGTTTCGAATACAAACTCGATAGTTTCCTTTTTATTTTCACATTAGCAATTACTAAATTTTACAATTTACCTGACGCTGAAATAAAACCAATTTATCAATTTATGTATTCATCGTACCTGCGATCCAAAGAAGTTAATTTTTCTCAGCCTGCTTCAACAATAGATAGTGAGATGAATGATATAGGACGCGTAATAGGACTTATAACTCGCAGTTGGTTTACAGGCCGACTTTCTCGCGTGATATCCAAGAAATCATCCCGTAGATTTAATATTCTTATTTATATTCATATGTTTTAATATGTTCTGCAATATTTTGAAATTAAATATGCATGAATATTTAAATTAAATCTCTATTTTTTCAACTCTTAAAATTTCATTGAAATCCGTTGAGCCTATTCGAGACAAACAAACATTGAGACAGACAGACACTTCAATTTTATTTATTGGTATAGATTGTCAAGTCTTGAAAGTGGCCTTCAGTTGCTTTTACACGGGCTTCCACTCGTTAAAACTTGGATAGTCGCCCCCTTTCAGTGAACCGGTTTCACAAGTGTCCCAGACAGACTGAAGAAGTATGCCTGTATTTGGAATACATGCAGCATAAACCAATTGTTTTGGTGGCTACATATATGAGAATGAAAAAAATTGGGGTCGTTGGACTTAACCACTGTTGTAGATATCTGACAGTGTGCCTCGTAGATTCGTGTAGTAGCCCCAACATACACTAATCATATGATTCTTCATTTCCTCAGGAAGGAATCCTGCGTCAAATCTGGAAGAGTGCTCTGAGACCAGAACCTGCAAGATTTGATAGTGGAACGTATTGTTCTTTAGGTAATAAGGAGTGACGGTTGGATTTATGTTACCATGTTTCCATATTTGTCTCTGGACTTGACAAAAACTAAACAATCCTAATTCTCTGAATTGAGGTATCCCGAAACGATGGATCAGCACTTCAAATAGTACTGTGGTAAAAAATAACTAATTATCAGAGAAGCATCTAAATTTCCCTGTTTGACAATTAATCAAATATATATAACAGACTCGACGTCACACCAGATATTAGAATTCAATTTACAAATATTGCGTTTGATATCAACAAGATAACAATTAAAGGACCCAAAATCATCAGTCACTCATTACCTTAGTTATTTATATTATATTACAGGTCTATATTTAAAAATAATTACTAAATTAAATCTTGTTTTACTTTTTACGACTAGGAATCACCCATAATAAAAAGTAGCAAAGTTTTCCGTTAGAATGTCCGTTTTTAGTAAGTGTTGCATTGAAGAAAAAATTTGGGAAACCCTGGTCTAGATTAATTTCATTGTGCTGATTGCTATTGAATTCTCTCTAGATGAAATCAAAATAAATCTTATTTTGGATAGGGTTTGTAGAAAAATCATATTTTTCTTTATTCACATTATTTATTTTCCAACCAGAAAGTATATGAATTACATTTTTTCTATGGCATAAAATTTCTACTTCAACTTCTTAATTCAATATTTTAATTGTATTAAAAAAGTTAAGGTATTATGACTAATTAATTTCACGATTTGTAAGACATTTTATAATATGTATTTTACTTTTGGAGGACTGTAGCTGCTTTTCTTTGATACGAGCTGTGACGGTCTGCGTCGCGTCGGTGTGATCTGGCTGCAAGGGCCACGTTTTGAGTGGAAATAGTCCAGATTTATCCCAAAACTTTAAGATTTCGTGATATCGACTCAAAACTTAAAATACCAACTCGGCTGGCCCGCAATTGAAAAATGTGTTCATCAAACTTCTTTCCATTTCACCTTATGTGGCTCCAAATTCACCTCCTCAATTTTCTAATAGCCAATTAGTTGCAATTTTAAATAGCTTCCAAAACAGAAAAGCTTTAGAACTTTACAATCATCGGTGCAATGATTAAATCCTGTAACAAATGATTGAAAACGAAAGATGCTTTTGATTTCAACGATTATAAATAATGTTGATTTGGTTAGCCAAATGCAAAGGCACTTCAACGTGAAAGCGGCGTCATACCCATGCATAAGTTTCCAGGTGAACGGAAACAAAACGCCATGCTGTCAAGGTCTCGATTGGTCCTCAGATCCGCGGTTCAACCTGAGATTGCTGGCAAGTTTGTCTATTCAAAGCTGTTCATTACTCCCGTTGAAAATGATGTAACACGTATGAACAGGTTATGTAAGATTAAAATTTTCATACTTACAAAATTGATTCTTTGATGATTATGAGTCCTGGATCTGGGTGTTAGCTTATTTATCGAAGAATCGTCGTAGCACGCAGTGAGTTTGCCTACTACAATTTTCGTCGTTATTTGAGGCAGAGCACTTGAGCACCTTCTTCAACACGTGTATTAGTGTTAATATTGTTTGTTATTTTCAAAACAAAATCCTCGTCCTTCGTCCGTATTGAACAAAGCATATTTTGGTGACTGCTCCGCCTGGATTCTCTTGGTTGTATTTCTCTTTATGCATTAGCTGAAAATTCTCGCCACTCCACAGATATTCCTCTATATTTTCTCCAAATTTAATATTAAGGTATCTAAATAATTTTTATCTCTATTCTCAACTTCTTGCCTTTTTCTTGCAACCAGTTGTTATTTTGTAACCATATAGATTTCCGTAATTTATTTCTCTTCCCTTAAGAGGTGCCTGTGGGAGTTGCTCTCGCAGGCATTTCCCCCCAGAGTGACTGCAGGGCTCACTTGATTATGTCGGGAATGCCTCGTACTTTCACTGGGCTTTTTATCAAAATTCTCACAAGACGAGACACCTTCACCTATTTTGGAAGTTGGGGTTGAAGACACCTTCACCTATTTTAGGAGGTATATGTACTGGGGTCAAAGGCCTTGGGCATATGGCAAGAGTTGTCCGCTGATCCTATTGGATCAGTCGGTCAACTGCCTCCTAAAACTTGTGGAGACACGGAGAAGGAAATGCTGCGTCCCCACAGCAAACTCGTCTCCCGTCATTCGGAAGGGTTTCTAGGGTTTTCCCTACATCTCTTTAGGTGAAACACCCGGTAGGATCCCTAAACCACAATCCGTGTGCCCTAGTCAACCCTTGGCTACCTTGCTCTACCTTCCGAATCCCCCCTTTTCAATTCCCTTCCTACGCTATTAAAGGGGAATTACCTTTTTTAGGATCATCCTAATATAGCCTGTTAATTCATCCCCCCCCCCAAATCTCTTCCCTTGGGTTTAATCACAGGCGATTCTTTTTAGGAAAAAAAGGAAGCACTGCTTTCAGTTTCATTTCTATTAAAAAAAGTTAAATCATGCTCCAAAACACTTCAAGAAAAATGTGAGTATTATGTTATTTTCCACCATGAAACTAAGTGTTGTCTTTCATGACGGTAATTATACTGCTCAACCTGCGCCTTGGTGCAGCAGAAAGGAACCTCTGAGCTGGAAGCACTAACTACCCAGCTTCCACGGATGATCCCACTAGACAATGTCATTTCATGTGTACTCTCTTATGAAGAATTCCTTTTCAAAAGAAAATGTAGGTACTTTTTGTAACGGTTTCTTGACGTAAATATAGTGCGAAAGGACTTTAAAGTTCGTGAAATAATGAAGAGTTTGCAAGAAACACTTTCGCAGCGATCAGAGCCGGCGACTGGGAGCTGAGTGTATGATCCTCAGCAAAGGATTTTCTTCTTTTCATAATTCATCAAAGAACAAAATTATTGGTAAAGGTAAAGCAACACCATTTATATGGTTTTTAACAACTAAAAATAAAAACTTCACACGACAATTAAACGTAAAGTTGTATGGCAGTATAAAATGGCTGACAGGCTGTGAGACAATCGACCATGAACAATTTTATTCTTCGGTATTGAAAAATCTGTTTGGAACAAAACTGGATTGTTATTTAAATAATCTTCATAAAGTGATAAAAATAAATTCAGATTGTAAACATTGTAATTTGCAATCTCTTTTGAAATTAAAGACTTTTGATACATTCAAAAGAATTGACAATGAATTAAATGAAAATTTACTGATCAAGCATGAAAAAAGAATCGTGCAATTCTACGAAGACACATTGTTGTAGTTCTTTTCGTCGAAAACCAGGGACTGAGCCAAAATGATTCGCTCAATAAAAGGTAGTTATCGAGTTTCGATTCAGTTAATCGCCGAGTACGATCCTGTACTAGAAAGTAATCTGCCAAATGCCACCTTATTCCAAAGTATTTACAATATAATTACTCAGTTGCAAATGTTGCCTTGGCCCAGATTACAAAGGAGATAGGAGAGAGTACTTTTATTGTTTTTATCCTATATGTAACTAATGATGTCAGCATTCAAGGATTGTTCGCTACGTATCAATGGCAATATTGAAGAAAGGGTTTTAAGTTTTCATGACCTCTCTTTGGACAGATCAGCAGAATTGAACATGACGTTGTAAACAAATTAAATTGTTGTTCGAAACTCATCGCTTAGAATTATGATGGTACAGCAGTGATGTATCGCCAAATAGGATGAACGAAGGCTAATGTAAATACGCTGTCTTGAACATAGGTTGATTTTGCTGTTATCGCAGTCTGCATCATCAATCAAAGAATCTCCTCAGTTTTTAACTTAAATATAACAAAAATTTCGGCTTCGGACGTTGCAGCAGCAACGTGAGATTTCTAGTTATATTTAATTAAAGAACTGAGGAGGTCCCGAAAGTTTGGGGACGAAACGTTTTCAAATAAAATTATTTCATTTCTGAATTTTGGCCATTCTTTGTGTTTTATGTATAATAGTACCTTAGATTAATTCAACTTCTTTATTTATAATTCGAAAATTCTATTGTTTCACTAAACGGAAAAGTCAACACATACCCCTGGATTTAATACTTAGTATTTCTTTGCTTATGACCTTATCGACTTAATCTGAGTCTCGTCGATTAATTATGGAATTTTCGTCGATTCTCGAATGTTAAAAAGCATTAGACCTAGATTTACGTTCTGTATGCCATCTATTTTAGAGCGACGTATTTAATAAATATTTATTAATCTGTTATTGAGTAGGCTGTAAGGGAACGCAACACAAGTTTTTTGCATTTATTAAAAATATATAACGGTAATATTTATTTACATGGTTCAATACAATAAAAAGTGTTTTGAGGAAGAAGATTAGTCTTTGTTGTTGTAATTGATCGAAAACGGAGATCACGCTCTATCACAGCACAAACGTTTTGAAGGTCAGCTACTTGTATCCCATCTGGCTGAGCGTGATGTAGACGATGAGCCAGGTGGCGATGCAACCGATTACGGCGAGCAGGAGGATGCACTTGAATCTGTTCCAGGGACTCTCCCGAGCTGCTGGTTTGTGAGTGCGGCAAACGTCCGTGCAGATCATGCCGACGCCATTCCTCTCCACAGGAGCAAGCTCCACGGTCCTCACAGCCTCGTGGTCGTAGCCCGCGTTCTCCATCTAAAAACACACCAGACAATCACAGATATATTAATATACAACTCATGATGACCTCTACACTACTTACGAATTGATTTCTAATGCAAAGACTACAATTTGATTACGCAAAGTAACTATGGAGCGGTGGCAGATTGAGTGGACACGAGGAGAAAAAGGAGGGGGCACACGTATATTCATCCCAGACGTGCGTTTCCAACATAACGTGAAGACAGCTACTCACAGGACACGGCGTCTTCAACGCCTACCTAAGAAGATTCAACCTTGGCGCAAACAGCGATGAATGCGACTGCGGGATGAACGCAAGAGACGACAGAGGCCGTTCAACTTCATCGCGGAATGCCCCAAGTTCGAGATGCAGCGACAAGAACTTCGACAGAGCCTCGAGTCTGATGACATCGCCGGAAACCTAATTGAATTCGCCCGAAACGAAACCTGTGCGGCAGCATTATACAGATTTGTGAAACTTGCAAAAAACTAACCGTGAAAAATAATGATAATAATGACAATTAGTGCATAACTTATAAGTATCGAAATTTAAAATATAATCAAATTTGTTCAGTACAAAGGTTATTAACTCTATATATTCTACTAAAATCAATCGAATTAATTTTTAATTCTTTTGTTTTGTACCAAACCTCTCAATGTTTAAACGGTTAGCTGTGTTTATATAATCTACGGAAATAAAGGAGATACATAATTATTTACTCACTGAACATTTCTATACTCTCTTATTTACGAAATAGCTAAAAACCTATAAAATGCTCTCTTATTTTAAATTTAATTTTACGTCAAGAAATATATTTAATAATATGAATTATGTGCATAATTTGTATTACAATGGATCCTTAGCTATTCTGATCGTTGACGCATTTGTATTTTGTATCCATAGAACTATTTAGTTATATAAATTAAATCCAAATCTATTGACTGTCATAAGCACACATATTGAGCTAACAATATTTATCCCTCCCAATCGACATTACATTGCCTTACAGATTTTACGAACATTAACTAAATGTTCCTAAAAATTACAGATATTCGTGTATATATGTTTCATCGGACTAAGCTTTGGATTTGAATACCGTACTTCTTTATCTTCGGAGACAACTGGACGATTCACGCACATAGCGAAGTAAATACAAGGGGTGATCAAAATAATATGAACATCATGAAGTATAGTACATCTTGTTGCGTATTGGCAAAACAGATTCCGTGTAAATAATGCGACAGATTACTTGAAAAGTCTTGTAGGCTATACTTGCATTTACTCTTTGTTCTGCTACAGTTAAAAGAGCCGATCGGTGAAATGTGTGACCTCTCAGACCCTCCAGAGGGGGCAAATTGTTAGCGGGAGCGTCTGTGACGAAAGCAGGACCTGTTTTAGCGTTTCACGAGCGATAGTATTCTCGGGTTCCATGATAAAGCATTACAGGTGAGGATGAATAGTGGGAAAACTTGAAGTTAATTGACAGAGACCGATGAACATTAGGATTGTGGCCAGACAACATAAAACTACCGCTGGAAAGTAAGAGCAGAACTCAACACTCACTTGAATAAAACACTACGGCGGGAGTTCTACGAAGCTAACCACCATGGAAGGGCTGCAATTTCATAACGGAAGCCAACTATAAGCCAAGAAATAAGTAGTTCCTCGATCATAAAACCTGGGCACTTGATGAGTGTAATATGGTCCGATGAATTATCATTCATATATTTTTTTTCTACAAACGGTCTGGTTTATGTATGGAGAACCTCAAAACAACCCTACTATCTGGACAGCCTACTTCCTACAGTCAAGAATGGGGGAGGTTTCGTTACGATTTGAGCGGCTATATCAATTGGTCCTCTCATTACATCACTGCTCAGATTACTGCGGATGAATATTCGACATCCCCAATGATGAAGTTCTTACCATGACTATCATATTGCTGCCAACACTGCTATATTCCCATATGATAATCCACCCAAACTGACAGCCAAACACATTCAGTCTTGGTGTGAGGAGCATCAGAATATCATCAACATCTTCCCCGGCCAACGCAAACGCCGTTGTGGGAGCTTTAGAGCAGGAGTGAAGAGCAGATTTCCATCTCCAACATCATTGAAGCTATTGGTGGATGTTTTGGTACAAGAATATGTTCCATTAGAAACTATTCTGACACTCTAAATATATATTCGACGCAGAATTGCAGTTGTTATAAACGAAAATAGTCGACATAAATCTTCTTAATAAATAAATAATGTGTATATATCAGGTATTCATATAATTGTGTATACCTAAAATTTCCGATGAACCCTATTTCAATTTTAAAGAAATGGCACTTACAGTTGGTTTTAAGTATGAAAATATTATCGCTGAAACTGCATATAATGCTATGGTTGCTCACCTGACTATGTCGGAAATGTCTTTTTTTTCCAAAGTTCTCACATGCCGAGACTCCTTCACTTATTTAGGAGGTATATGTATTGGGGTCAAAGACCTTGGGCATAAGGCAAGAGTTTTCCGCTGATCCCATTAGATCAGTCAGCCAACTGCTTCCTAAAACTTGTGGAGACACGGAGAAGGGAATGCTGCGACCGCACAACAAACTCGTCTCGCGTCGTTCGGAAGGGCGTGAGGATAGTACCCAATGCCCGACCTGTCTGATGCAGTTTTTCTATGGTTTTCCCTGCAACTATTTAGGTGAAACGCCGGGTAGGAT
Source organism: Eucriotettix oculatus (assembly GCA_034510155.1). NCBI lineage: Eukaryota > Metazoa > Arthropoda > Insecta > Orthoptera > Tetrigidae > Eucriotettix > Eucriotettix oculatus. The sequence continues at coordinate 126,356,551 of CM067376.1, read as the reverse complement.
CCGTAAACTCTAGCCCAGGGGCCCTAGTCAACCCTTGGCTACCTTGCTCTACCTTCCACATCCCCCTTTTCAATTACCTTCCTATGCTATTAAAGGGGACTTGCCTGTTTCAGGATCACTCTCATGTAACCTGTTAAAAAATTTTATGTTAGCAAAACTGACAGATGAAGATAACCGAGAAGATCACACATGCTCCTAAAATAGTGCGTCAAAAATGTTCAAGTGTTCTCTATACTCAAATTTTAAGGGTTTTCGTGATGGTTTAATTCTGCCTGTTCGTGCCAATATCAGTTATATCAAACGCGGATTCTCTTAGCGTGACAGGCTACATGAGGAGATCCACGTAATGGTAATTCCCCACAATAGTATAGAAAAGGAAGGTTGAGGAAAGAAGAGAAATATGCCAAAGGTTAACCGGGAACTACCGGGAATTCGATAAGAGTGATGCAGGTGAAGTCTTAGAAAACCTGCGTCAGATAAGTCGGACTGCTGGTCCTTTCGCGCGTCCTTCGAATCAAGTGATATGGGGCTTATTGTGGGGACGTAGCATTCCCTTCTACGCGCCTCGACAAGTTTAGGAGACAGTTGACGGACTGTTCCAATTGGAACAGAGATCAACTCTTACCGCATGAAAATATCTCCCTATTCAATATGTAAAATCTTTATGAACATGCATACTTAGATGTTACTACAATTCATCTCATTGAGAGTCATGCTGAAATATTATTCCACTCTATGAAGCTCACAAAGGTCATGCGAATATTATAAATAAAGAAAACACATTAGAAAATATTTACTGGATTTCATTAACTTCAAACTATAGCGTCTAGTGCCACAGCAGATCCGAGGACACTGATGACAAAAAATTGACGACTTGCTTCCGCTAGATTGTTATTTTACAATCCACTTGAATTAAACTGAAATAGGATGAGCTCGGTTCCGGGAACTGGAGCAATGAAATCACAGAGATATCGAAGGAACAGCAAGATGATCTTCCATCTCATACAGCTTCTTACAGATCTGCTATTTATACATATTCAAAATGGAGAATGCACTGGATCCAAGTGTGATGATCCTTGACGTAGAATAAATCACTGTGTGAGGTGGTGAGGCGAACTGAAAAGTTCTGACGCAGTAGAACTATAAGAATAATTGGCGGCGGAGTAATTAATATTGAAAAAAATTGAAATATGTATCACATTTCTTAAGACCAAAGGAACGTGATATGGGGGCATATCTTGCAATATGCGTTAGCATAGACGGGAGCACGAAGTGAACGAATAGCACATCATCTTACTGATGTAATGCGAAAGCGGTTCCAATGTGGACCTTTGCCAAGAGGAAATGGTAGGTTGCTTTCATGGGTGAAAGTTACATACAGCACGTGAGGTAGGATCTTCAAAGTGTTCCCTTCAGCAGTTCCTTTTCCACTTTCAAGCATGTAGCGATCATTATTATGAATTTAAAACTATATCTTAATATTTATTTATTTAATTTTCTATGAATTGAATATATCCCCGTGCCACTAAGAGATCAAATACATAAACAAACATAGATATATATAATTCTTTGATTATTACTAGTAAAAAGATTAACTTAACCAGCCATGATTAATCACTTGTCTTATTTACTCCGTAACGCAACTAATTTTAAATCTTACAATTATTTCCGATTAAATAATATATATATATATATACTTAAATTAGGGACACTAAACGTTTAAGGCAACAGGAAAGAAACAAATATGGCCGGGTAATGAAATGTTGGCGCCAAGATGTCTCACTACGGAATAAACGATTACAAGTTCACAACAGCAATAGAGAGGCGCCAAAATTACTGTGAAAGAACAACAAAGTTAACTGACCCCCAGAATGGAATTAGAGAATTTTACAAAAAGAATCCAGCTCGACAATAATTTTTCCACCAATAATGAGATATCTAAATGGAAAAATTGTAGGCCAAAAACTACGTGAGCAGACAAAGACGCTCCTGATGGCGAGGCAAAATAGAAATAGAAGTAGGGATATAGGAAATCCTTTTTTAGAGTTGATTTATTTTTAACACTGTAAGGAATGTCAGAAAGTGTTGAATAAGTTTTGTTTATAAAGCTTTATGAGTTAAATTTGGTTAATTATGTATGTAAATTGAATTATCAGAAGAAAATAAAATTTCCTTTAAAATTAGATCTAAGAACTTCTTATAATTGAAACTCAAGCGAAGCCATGAAACTGAATTATAGAAAATCAAAATTAATTAGGTTCAATTTGAATTAAAAAACTTCCCTTTGATCAATTTACACACTGTTAATTCTTTACTGAGTCCTTCAAAATTAGGCTGTGAAATAATGTGATTAGTAAATTATTATACGTGAGACTGATGTGCAGGTATACAAGGACAGATTTCGTAGCGGATCGGCTGTCAGTTCGGATTATCTCAGACTGTAAAGCAGCCACCCGGAAAGCAGGAGGTCTCGTGATCAAGCGAGATTTTTCCACTCTGATTTTACAAAAATTTTCCAACTCTCATCATTTTATTCAAATGGCCAGATTTATGAGTAGATTTAACAATTATCCAAATACTTATATCATTCACATGGAAGTTTGTTGTACGTAATTTCGAAGCTTCATATTGTGCCAAAGTTCTGGGAAGTATTTTGCGATAAGGCTATTGTAATGATGGCGTTGGCATTGTCTTGACAACCTTATCGTATGTAAACAACAGCAGTAATGCGCTGAACGCTACCGGGGGGAAAATGTGATGCAGTGCAGAGAAAAATAAAACAGATAATTCGCTCGTACTTGTATTAGCCAATAATTTAACGAATCGCTCTCACATGTACTGTTGTAGTGAAATAAATATGGTCTGTAGTAAAGGAATAATTTCAATTTCAAATTACTAATTCGGCCAAAAGAGATAATTAAAAATTATAATTGAATCTTCGAAGAATTTTGATGTATAAAGATGAAAAACCATTGGTTTTATATCAGCCACAGAAGTTGATAAAAACCAAAATGCGTTTATTAAATAATTCTCATTTTTTGTGGAATGCATGATTCCATATCGTGTTGGCTCACTCAGGGTATTTGTCGAACTTCGGGGTTTACGAAGTTTACAAATTTAACGTCTTTGTGCTTACGGAACACATTCGGGAACTTACTGCAGCACAGTCCGACCATTCCCTAATTTTAATTCGCATTTCCTTTTGTTTGAAACGATCAAAATTCAGTAATAATATTTAGAGACAGGCAGGCAAGAGGTGGGAATACCAGGCGCCAAGGTGTCGCGTAGGAATCATGTATGCCCGCAGCTACAAGGGATTAGGGTTGTTTGGAAGCACAGACTTTCACCCCGTAAAATTTCCCAAGGATATCATTTTTTTCGTCGCTCGGCGAAATGTGAAAAAAAGATTGGTGGCGAAACGTCACGTGGGGTAGCGATTAAATAATATTAATAATTAAATAATAAATAAGTAAGGAAAGTTGTAACTCTTTTGTAGATATATCCATAAAAAAGAATATTATTTGTTTACTGAAAATATTATAATGCTGGGCCTGAAGTTCTGTCTAAAATACGAATAAAATTACTTTAAGTTTTTAAATTTAAGAAAAAATATTTGTTCACGTGGAATTATTTGATAAAAGGCTACTGAATTGGAAAACAAGGAAGACGAAAATTTATGTCGCTATCTTTGTTGGTTTGGTACACTATGACCTCTCGTTTCTTATCAAAAACGCATTCGTCTGAGGTTTATAATGGGATCAAAGATTCATTAATATTTAATGGTCGGGAGAGCAGAATTGTCCACAGCTTAAATTTAAAAACATTTGATGTAATGCGGAAGCTTCTCATTAGATGTATACCTTAGAGATTTTTTAAAATTAATGGTATAGTTTAAAATTGAATACTACAAATGTAAATTAATTTATGTACGTAATATTAATAGACAGTGCTTATTTCAGTTAACTGATAGAACTATCAATAGGTCTATATGCAACTGGAAAGCAACTATAAACTAGTATTTGAAAATCGCAGCAGGTAACCGACTGATTACATACTGATTAAAAGAAAATAATATATTCGAAATTGAAAAGCTTTCTCGGATTCACAGAATCCACGTCTAGTGTTGACTGTAATTTTTAACAATTTAATTCAATTTAACCATTTTCACAACGTATCGTTTCTTAACAAACTTTTATATATATTTACATACAATTAATGTCATCTGATGTTTTTTCTTGAGCTTTACTTTTCTGTTTCTTTTTCCCACCACGTTACCTTCAATCCCTAACGACCCTGGAAAGAAAAATACTTCGCTTGTGTCTTCCACTTCACTTCCGATGTCCATCCATCAACCTATTCCAACATCATCGCTTTCTAATTTTCCCCCATGTCCACCTACGTCTAGCCCATCTACGTGCATCTTAGGACTACCGATGAATAGAAAACAACATCCGAAATCCTATCATCCTATTAACCTTCCACCTTCCTGTTAGTTTTAGACTCAACGTAAGTTCAAATACCTTCCTTCACAACCTGGAATATAAATTCTAAATGTTAAAATATACCATTTCTGATCATCTATAACCGTCCCGTCACAGATCAGTTAGAAACAGAAGGTTAAAGAAGAAATTTAGTGGGGAAAAAATCTATTATTCTTCATAACACCCCAAAAAACATCTTTTCTGGCACAATAAAACAACCTATTGATAAAAATCCCAATCAAACCTTACCCCTGAAACAGAAAGTTTATATGGTTTATTCTACTCCTCTCCAAACCATTAAAACAAGTCTGCGCCTTTCACTTTCCCGTATAAATAAAAATAAAAAGAGCCTCCATCCCAAAACTCAAGCTGCAAAGGGTCTCTGGGCCCCTAACTATCAAGGAATCAGGTCCTTATCTAACACTGACATCAGGATCATCCTGTGCATTTGGCCCTAAATAGTATGTTCTGTTCATTAATATTCTGGGTTTATTAAATTATAGTCTGTTTAAAACTTTTGTTCTACTTCTCAAAAAGTAATTCAACATTCTACATGTTCAGTGTATCTATATTATATTAGAAGAATAAATTATAACATTGCCGTGATGAAGTAATTTGGCAGAAACGGCGATTCGCACTTATAATAATATTATTGTTAGATCAAATACTATTAAGCTTCAATCGTTTCTTAAATTGTTTGACTATTAAAATCAAGAGAATAAAACAAGTGTAGTTGTGGTGTGACGTATCTATCACCTCGAGTAGTTTTAAAACGTTCAAAGCCGACAGCTATGAAGACTAGATGCATGTAACATTAAACAAATTTTCACCAATATTTTCAACGGCAAAGAAGTCGGATAGTGAAACGAATCGTGAATTCTCTAGACGCCAAGTAATTCAACAACGAAGTATTAAATATATTTTAAAATATTAAATATTTCTGATAACACAAATAGAAATATATAATTAAAATAAAAATCTTCGTAAATCCGTCATAATTTTTCTTACGTCAGTGTGTTTTCGGAGATCGCATCGTCCTCAACGATTTACACAAAAAATTTGGAATGATTTAATTTGCATCCATTATCACAATACCAAGTCGAATTTAATAGTTTGGTTTCGAGGAAGGAGAAATCTGTTCCGTCCAGGAGGTTGAGGTTGGGGTTTTGAGATACTCAATAGACTATCAGCGAAAAGGAAAACTAATTACCAGAAAATATTACATTGCATCATTCGAGCAACTGAATGAAGTCGTTAATGTCGAGGAAACGAGTTTTTTTTTCAGTACGAAAATATTACTTCTAGATATAGTTGGAAGATTCCACGCACTGTGCTTCACGCACAATATTTAATGTAAAGAAATTACTTCCAGTAGCTGGAAGAAGACGCATAGAATGAGGTGAAATTGTGATTTTAAAAGTCGTTTTACACCGAAGAAAATAAGTAGGTTTAGTGGTTGTGTAAGTTTCTTGAACTAAACTCCGCATATGCTCAATAATCTGCTATGAAAACGTTTTTCTCTTTAAGGTCGCGAAAGTTCTGAATTACACTTAAAAGTGTTCGTGCTAGTTTGTGATATATACTAGTACGTCCTGATTTAACGCGCATTTGTTATATATATATATATGTTTGTGTGTGTTATAAAATAAACTGTCCTTTGGCGCGGAGTTCAATACATCAACACAAGAAGATGAAATATGTGCTTTTTTAAACGTTAATGAGAAAATCGAATTCTGTAATAATTTGATTTCTTCAAATAATGAGTAATAAAATGGGTGTTTCGGATATTAAAATATTTTACCCGAATTATATTGTTCAACTATCTGTAAAGAAGGATCCCTAATATTTATTTAATTTATTAGTACTCTGTAGCTTTTAATAAACAACGTAAAGTTAAGGCTTATTTTTCATATAACGGGCTGAATTTTACTCCGTTCACTTCTGTAGTTAATGTGTTTTTAGAAAACATGGTTAGGGATGTATCTGTTTGGATTGGGTGAAGTTTCCAGGGAGGGATATTTAAGATTCGGTTTGCTTCCATATGGAAATAAGTGATCTTTATTTTTGATCTGATGTGAGAAATAGAATTATTTACCTCGTTTTCCTGTAGATATTAATATTCTTTTTACATTCATTGAAGGGTTTTTCGGGATACCGATGAGTTTAGAACTATAGACGAGTTCTTGATTTTTGATTTAAATCTCAACAATATAACAGAGACGCACATAAAAGTCTATTAAAAAATCTTAGTATTACGATAAACTATTTTACATTATTTAACGTTATTGCATGTTACATAAGACTGTGATATAATAATCACAATGCCACGATACAGGGGAAGTCGGGGCGGAACGGGACACTTATTGTTTAACAGTAAAATTATGGAACAACAAAAATGACTTCATAAAAGAATAAAACATTAGTTTATTCTTTTACTTAATCAAATATCAATATAACTTAAATAAGAATTCAATTTTTTTTAAATTGGGAGGGGGGGGGGAGAACGAGATGGCATGTTTTGTATTTACAGTAACTGGAATAAAATTAAATTTAAGAAAAATATTAAAATCTTGTGTGTTTTATTTCTTATACTTATTTTGCATACGGTTCATCGCTTTATCAATTTTTCCTTTCGCAAAGAGATTTTTTTGCAACTACACAGTCTTCACTAACATTTCCCCCCTTTTTACGTTCCTTTTCTTTCTTTATCTGTTCTTTCTGGTACAGCATCCTGTAACTCATTCTTATAAGGTGAGCCTGTGAGTTTTTCCATTTTCCTTGAGGAACACAACAACATTTTGCCTTATGCAGTAGTATCCCACTCCGCCATGCACGCTAGTTTCAGTTTTAAGGTTTTTACCGAGCCTTAATATATCCTGATACACGCAGCAAAAGAAACCTAATTTAGGAATATATACCATTAAAGAGTTAAAAGCGAAGAATTTTGTAGATTCCCGTTCCGCCCCGACTTGCCCCATAATATATTATTCGTCACCTTGTTCTACCCTAGAAAACGGAAAAGGCGAGGACGTTTGAAATGTGACATCATGAAACGTATTCGCAAAGGATGTTGTTCACGAATGTGGGTGGAAGAAAACTACTGTAAACAAACTACTAGAAACTGCCCAAGTTCTTAGCCAGAGCCTGAAAGTAAAAAACGCGTTCTACTCTGTGAGTCACGTCATAAAAAAGACAGTTTTCAGTACAAAGTTATCTACGATGCAAAGTAACGCCGAGTGCGTTAAGTATTGTAACACGTGACGGAACATTCGAACACCTGTGTATTCAAATTCCCGAAGACATAGCTTTAATTAGATACGCTGACTCATTTCAACTCACGTACTATCGGAGATCTAAATAATGTTACTTCTCGGATGACGAAACACGAATTGAGGATATCTAAACAATGTGATGAGAAACGAAATAATTTCAGAAGATTATTATCAATAATGGACAAAGTCAAACCAGACGTCAATTGCAGATTCGAATAGAAACCTATTATTCCACTGAAAATGCGAATAAAATTTCTATAATAACAATATGTGGGGAAGGCTTGGTAGCTTGAATAAGGTACGTGGACTTCGATTAAAATGTTTTGGTTAACAGGCTATCTGCGTGTGATCCTGACCCCTTTAATAGCATAGGAAGGTAATTAAAAAGGTGGAATGTGAAAGGCAGAGCAAGGTAGCCAAGGGTTGACCCATTCCTTCTGCTCAATATGGATTCTTACCTAAACATTCGTCTATTCACCAACTATACTCTGCCACCATATTTATCAATAAAGCATTAGAAAAACGAAACTCCTGCATTGGGGTATTTATCCGAATATCCATCATTCATCATTCACTTAACGACCCACTCTTCAGAATCCTTTCAGATTATCTTTCCAACAGTTCGTACTCGTTCAAAATCAACAACTAGTTCTGTAAAACCTACCCCATTTCCTCTGGCGTCCCACAAGATAACATATTAGCCCTCTTCCTGTTTAACATATACTTCCATGATATCCATCACCCACTAAAACAATATTTTTTTTGCTGATGACATAGCTATCCTCCACCAAACCCCTTCCGTTACCTCGGGTTCTCGCACTGTGCAACTAGCGCTAAACTACCTGGAAATCTTGGGAAAAAATCTGGAGGGTCAGTATGCACCCCTCCTAATCAATCATCCCTTTACTCATTCATTTTATCTTTTTGGCTCCCAAATCAAAACCTCAGACTTATTCTAGACTGGAAACCCCATCTTACCCACCTTTCATCCAAAATTAAGACTAAAATAAAACTACTCTATCCACTCCTCAACAGAAACGCACCAATTTCCATCTCCACCAAAAGACTCATTGACCTCTCCTTAATATGCCCAATATGGTCATACGATTGCTCCATTTGGGGATCAACTGCCAAATTCAATTCAAATAAAATTCAAACCAAACAAAAAAATCCTTAGAATTATCTCCAACTTCCCATGGCACCTTCGAAACTCAGTAATTCCCAACGACATCCAAATTCCACTCATCAACACAACAATAAAATCATGCATATCCTCGTTAATCAAAAGCTCCATCAGTCACTCCAATGATAGCATAGCCCTCTTCCACAGCAACCAACCTTCTCCTCCACACAACCACAGACTAAAACGAAAATTAGCAATAAACTACATCCTTCCACTCTCTCATACCGGTAAAACATAATTAGCTGACACCTCATTCTCCGCCTCTCAAAAAAAATCTTCCTTTAATTTCTTTTATCTGATACTCCCTACTACTCTAAATTATGATAATATTCACTGCCAATGATAATCTAAACAAATATCAATAACCGCAATAACAAAATTATGCACACAGCTCAGTCCTTTCTCTCGCTATTAAATTGACACTCGACACTACAATTTTTTCAAGTATTGATGTTAATTATACTATACGCCAAGTAAAAACAACTGTACTATCTTCGGCTATAAAAGTTATCACAATAAATAGTAAAAAACGACCTATGAAAGGCCAATCAAGAAGACGAACTCAAGGAGGAAAGAAACGCCCTTAACTGCAATGAATCATAGCATTTCTTTCTTCGATAGCATCAGTCATAAGAACCTGGTGACTAAGGGAATGTTTACGCCCTCGTTTAGAAGAAAAAGTGGAATTCGATTTGAATCAACTGCTGACGGAACATAGCTTATCGACCTAAGAACAGGATACAAAAAATTTACAAGTTTATCTATTGCTTGACGTATTTATGCGTTCTTAGTCTGCGATAAATTACTAAAGAAACTTATAACATAAACGCGAGTTATATTCTCTTAAGTATTGGACTACAAAGCAGGAAAAGCAATTCAAGACAATCGTTAAAAACGAACGATTGCAAAAAATAAGCTACCATTCTTTTAATGGCGCAAAGGAAGTAGTACGTAAATTATTATATCGCTGAAACTCATATAGTCTTTCCAGGACAAAGGCGTCTAATTAGGATAATAGGGCATAAAAATTTTATTACGTCATGCGGGGAACTATTGAAGAAATTATGTGCACATACTGTCAGGTACAATCATTTAATCATTGATGTCATTTGTAATAAATAATTAGGGTAAATTTAGTACCACTTGAGATATACATACAATTATTACGAGAAAGAAAATAAATTTACGTTAAGGATTATAAGCCTGAGTCAGTGGCAGAAACGGGTGTGGAATATATAGAGACATAAATTTTTAGCAAAATACACTTTAGTATTATAAAATTATTTAGAATATTAAGGACGGAAAAATCATGACAGGGGCGGGAATCGAACCCGTAAATCTAACAACTGACCTATCCAAGTCGAATCTCAGCTCGGACTAAATCTCCCAGGTCATCCTCCAATTTATGAGCCTAAAAATTTGCATGTACACAGTGATGAAAGTACATATAAAGTGTAAAATGATCATAGATAAGTTCTGGGATAAAACAACTTACAAAATCTCTAGTTGTATTCAGAAGAAGTGACTTCCATCATTTATGCGTATGTTCGTGGTTTTAGTGATTATTTAGTGTTTTATGTTGCTCTATACTATGTCTTGTTGACTTTAGTTACAAATTTAAGTATTTTTGGTACTTAATTATATATTATTTTATTTTGAACATATAATTACTTCTTACCTGATGTAATGTATGACGTATCCTATTTCCTCAACTAAGGACTAAAGGAAATAACAATAGATCTAAATCTAAAAGTGAGCTTGTAAATGTTTTACAAAGTTTTTAAAATAATAATAATAAATGTTTTACTCGGAAACTCCTTCGAGTTTGTAAACAAAGTTCCGGAAAATACTCGGCTCTTGTAACTTCTCTTTTAAAATTAGAGTGAAACAAATTCACTAAAAAATACAAAACATGTAATTGATTCAGCCTGTTCTGGCTCACTTAATGGGCTTCGTGGAGTAAAAGTGTAGGAATTGACACCGTAACAGAGATACACTAGTTTCAATTCATAATGGTTAACAGAATAAGAGTCGGATGTATTTGAAACTAGTTATTCCCCTCGTATTTGAAATACGACGCGACGCTTGGTAACGAATACATCGTACGAGTGGCGTTTGCTCCATATTTGATAATTTCCACAAGTAGATAAAACTAGCTACGACAGTTTTGTAATTTTACATGAAGAACGTTTGAAGAAAGCGCAGGGGCACGTGGAGTTGGATACTAATTCTATATATAGTGAGTCCTCATACCACAGATGCATTGTAAATCTGAGAGTGGAAACAAATGATTGATATCATCACTACCTGCTGTAACCAATTTCGTTGTAGCAATGGAGTTCTTAGGAGGTTTTATTCCTGAACATGTAGGCCACTGTAGTTTTCTGTATATTTTTATTATTTATCTACCTGTGTACCCAGCCTTGCCCGGGTATTTATTTATATTATCCCGGAAAATGAATTCATTAGACAGAAATCTACGTATGATGAATGCTAGAACCTTAACAGAATAAATAATTCCCCTTGAACATTAACGAAGCACAGTACTATCTTTGAAAATAGGGGAACTTAATTTTTTTATTTAAATAATTTAATAAAATTATTAATTAAAACAATTCCAAATTTAAGCTCAGATTTAAAACTCAGATTTAAAACTTAGAAAGCGACTAGATCTATTTACAGGGTCATGAATATGTGAGCGTTGTTAAGCAGCAATTTTGATGCAATGGCACTGACACAACTGTGATTGTTGTGTTCGTAAGCATCTGCGTTCTTTGTCGGCACAGATACCTGTGGATGCTTCCCGATAATTTGCGTCTTGGCGTAGATATATTATATGTGTTTTAAAACGTCTCAAGGTCGTTTCGTTCCTCCTTTCTTCCCTCTAAGACGTCAGAAAGATTGCAAGCGCGAGACAATATACTTGATTGTGTCGCGCATCCCTTTCTATCAAGTATTGGGCTAACGAAAACTTGGCACCAGACATAAATAGGCAGTTTCTCTTTTTCTAATAGTTCTACAGCGACTCCATGTTATCTCCAATGGTTCACTTGTGACTGCCTCCTCTTTTCACCTGTCTCGTCTCCTCTCACCCTCCTTCTTCAAAAATCCAATCCCGACTGATTTCTCTCCGCTCACGTCTCCTCTTGGGTCATCTCTTCTCATCCCTACCACGAGGGTAGATACCAGATCACATGACTCCCCTGTTTCAATAAAAATTCAACTTGCGCATGTATTGATGCGTAATCTAAATGCCATAGATTACTCAAATGGTTAGGTTGAAAATTACTATTTGTATGCCTATGTGAGAAATAAAAAAAGTGTAAAAAAGTTGGATAAGAAGAATTACGAACACACGCATACGGGAATATTAAATATAAAGATAATGAATGATTAATCAATTTTTTATATTTCCTAAAGTTTGGATTGAGTAGATGTTGATTTTGAAATCTGCCATGAAATGTACAAAAAATCATATTGTTGATCATCCTTCCATGGTTTTGTATTTTACAGAATGTAATTCAATTGAGATTAGCACAATGTAAAGAAATTGACGCATATTGTGTGACGGAATCATTGATGGTGACGTCATAGATATATTATTTAAACTATTCCTTCCACGTTTGTGGAATTGTCATGCTGCCCTCCCCCGGTGTTTTTTCGAGATTTAAAGAATATATTTACAATTTTCTTCGTTGTATAAAGAATTACAAATGTACAACAAACACATACTTTTTATTATACAGAAATTTTAAATTAAAAAATAAATATTGAAATTACCAGTTTTTTAAATATTTTAGTTAAAATAAATACATTATTATATTTGAACGAAATTATTAATTTTATATACTTATTGTAATGATATTAATTTATTTATTGTATTTTAATGAATTAGTAATTTTATAGTTATTTTAAAGAAATTATTAAAGAAAATGGAAACTTTAATAATTTATTTTAACATAATATTAATAGAGTATATTTCCTAAATTTAAGTACAATTTTTTCAGTATTATACTGAAGAAAGTAGCCGATGATGCCCAAAACATGATTTAAAAAAACACCCTGTTTTTTGTAATTTATCATTAAAGTAATTCTAATCTTTATTATTTCCATATTTCCGCTGGTACGTGAGTAAACGAGTCAAAATTTTAACTGAAATTCGAATTAAGTTTTGATAAGCTTAACTAAGCGATAACGTCATGTGAAATGAGGTTATAAATAAGAGAAACAACAGAATCGTCCGTTTACTGTTTTGATTGAGATATATATTTTTATTTTTCACGGTTTGCTATTTCTTACTGAGACTGGTTTATTATCCTTTGGGGAAACCTGTTTTTCGGTTCTGATGTTTGTTCCTGCATTTCTTATCATTTTTACGATTCCAAATTCTGCATTTTAGAGAATGGAAAATTTTAACACAAAATTTGCATTTCAATTGATGCTCTCTAAACGTATCAACATATATATATATATGCATGGAGGAAGTTGTAATATCGTCAAAGTGCGTGATAACTACAGTTTCCTAAATCTCCTGAGAATATCATAAGCGCTGTTATTGGTCGTTCTGACCACCTGACCGCGTGCGCTTTCAGAAAAAGTCTTAGAAATCACTAACACAGCACAGTAAAAAGTATCGTACAGTCCAGACACGCGATTATGGACACTTTTTTTCCTTAAAGAAGGAATTTCGTGGTTACTGAGGAGAATAAGTGAAAGTACTCACGAGGTTGAGAGACGCCATGGCGAACGCCGACTGTCGTTCAGGCAAGCCGTTCTGATAAGTCACTCGACAACAGCGCTCAGAGCGAACGATTCGTGCACCTTTATGGGTATCAATATTGACTCATGCACTGTGTTTCTAGGAGATGGTGTACTTAATTACGAGTAGAAATGTTGAACAGTTGGCTTGGCTTACATGCCGTCGTGTAGTCCCAACTCAACGACCATTTTCAAGTCTGAGTTCAATTGTTGTATCTCTGAAAGACCCTTATCTACTTTCAATTTCTTGATATTGCATTACTTAGGAGTGGGATACGTTATAACAGAACAATTTAAACCGAGAAAAGATTTTGCCGCTAATTACGAAAATATAATGAACAGTTTCGGTCCGGCAGCAAATCTAACAAGCATGTTGGACGCACGATGCACATGCTGAGAGTTTCTCTATGATGCAAAATGACAGACGTCTGGCCATAAATTTATATGACTTAGCAAAGTTTCTAATTTAGACTCCACCAAGTTCAAAAGTTAATTAACAAAATGCGCCAAAACATGTCGTATTTTTTCTCTTTATAGACTTCTATCACCATGCAAAGAAGCTTTCTTTCGGCCTATAATTGAATTGCTCGTTACTTTTACTTACCTTTTTGTTGTGAGATCTGGAAGAATTTGATACAAAAAAGGTCTACAGCTCCCGACGTTCCAATATTAGCTTAATTTGTTTGTAAAGTTTGAAATTTTCATTTTAGTGGGCATTCTTGGCGCTACTGATTATTAGGAAGGAAGAATATTTAATGTAGAAATACTCAAATGTGTTTACACGGAGATCGCCTACTTCATTTTTATTATTATGAAATAAGTCTAATAAAGCTGAAGAACGTGACCACGAACAATAATGGAAAGATGTACTTTAGATATTTCATGGAGCAGCTTTCAATGTAATTGTTATTAGTCTGAAAGATGAATAGTTGCGCTAATCTTCAAGGAATATAAATTTATTACGACTGATGTTTAATTCTGAGGCTATTTAATAAGTTTGAGTAATTTCAAATTTAATATTAATAATTAAATATTTATTAATTTTCAAACAACAGTTTTTGACTTAATTTTAATAATAAATAAATATCAATTTAATTAGTATTAATAATAAATACAACGTTTTATCCAACTTTAAGAACTTCTTATAAACGTAATATTAATTTAGAATACATAAATATTTTTTTTAAATAAATAAAAGACTAAGGTTTTTAATGTTATTAGTTTATCCGTTGAAAAATGTAAGTCGTAATTTCTTTATTGAAAATTACACTTCATACTTTACAAAAAAAATTATGTATTCAAAATTAATATTATTTTTTAGTGTGTAGTTACCTGAAGAATTCAACAAAGTTGGATGAAACATTGCATTTATTATTAAATACTAATTAAACTGATTTGCTGACCTATTTGGCCTAATTTTTATTTATTAGTTAATTTTGTTGAATTTGTATTACACAGGAGTTTCCGCCAAAATTATGCTCCACGTGACAAGTATTCAGGAAAAATATATTTGTGGAAAATTAAAGAGATGATTACGACATAATTATGACCGGGAGATCATTTGTAAAAAAAATTTAACGGTATTTTATTAAATAAATATTTAGTAATGAAGTTTCAAATTATTGAGACTGATTGAAAAGCCACGGGGATATGATACATAACGATGAATTGCTTCCTGGAATCTGTATGTGAAAGATGCCAGTAAACTCTTGAAAATAATTTTGGTACAAAGAATAGGAAAAGAAATGATATCAATAAACTTATGATAATTAGAATATACGAGAGATAAATATGAATCAGTTAATTATTCTTATTTCAGAAAACTGAACAATTAATGAAGTTTGAAAAATACTATATATATATATATATATAAAATTGTTTCCCACAACAGAAAAAGCAATTAGAAATTAGCGACAGAGGCACTAAACAGAAAAGAGAAACTCGGTTCGTCCTGTACAGAACACTGATATAGGTATTCATGTCAGTTATTGTCCCAACACGTATGTAGGTTATTTAACGATCGTTTTTGTTTGGCTTATTACCAAATTTTCATATAATCGCTATTTGCGGAGTAAAAAGCTTCAATCTTAGCACCAATCGAGGATTTTACTAGTAAAACATTAAATTCAAATCAGTTTCGTCAGTAATTCATCGTTACTGAACGAAGAAAAATACAATCATTCAGTATTAGACAAAATGGAAAGGAAATACTTTGAAAGATATTACCAAATGTTATATTGTTGAATGAATTTTCTAATTTGTTGTAAAAAATAACAAAATGTTTATTTATACGTATACACATTGGTTTACTATAAGTTTCCAAAAGAAAGAATCATTTATAAATTTAAATATAATATTTATTTTATGAGTTTAAAATAGTAAATACTTTAATCAAATTAATGAGCTTCATCCCAAAAATAATCGAAACATTATGAACTCCAGGTAAATTTCAAGAGACATGAATATAGGTGAAAAGTACAGCGACGCAATGAAAACCTTTACCTGTTACAAATTATGCTTCACACGAATGTATCTACAGAACGCTATTCACTTTGAATTTTTTCGACCTACCAATACTTAATAATGGAAGGAGTTTGTGGTGAAATAGGCGGGACTGTTTTACTTTCCGTTACATTATCTTTTAGAAACATGTAATAAGAGACGAAGACTAATAAGTTGAATAAATGTCTGCAATTAACGTGACGTAGCAGAGCAAGGACATGTTTTCCAAGCTGACTTTATTCCCCATGGTTTCGTGTGTCAAAAGAATCATTCCCTTTTCCAGAGCAACGAGTACATCCAGAGTTGTAATAGGTTCAAATCCACGACTCAACCTCATAATCAAGAACAATTTAGTCATTGTGTCGCTCTGGCATTCCCCTCTCATCCTCTTTCTGTGTTGACTAGACAATTATTCTTCCCCTTGGCTACTTCGACAAGCAGGATTCAAGTGAATCGCAGAGCTACTTTTCAACGAAAGTATATTTAAATTCTTATATACGCCATATGTTCATAGCATTGTTTGAATTATAAAAAAATTTCACAAGATATTATTAAAATTAATTTGGCGATCGCCCTCATTTCCATTCCTCTTTCGTCGTTTTCATTAATGAAAAAAGAAAGAAAAATGTCCAAAGTTAATTATTTTAACTTATATACAGGACAGGTGATGAAACATGTTAAGACAATATATGGAAAAGTAATCATACTGAAAGGAAGAGTAAACAAAACCCCTACGCTTTGACGATGATATTGTAATAATAGTGGAGTCAAAAGAAGAAACCATAATAAATGGCATGAACGTGAACCTGGAGATAGAGTTCAACATCAGTATAAATAAAGGGAAAACCAAGGTGATGAAGTACAGTATGGGAAACAGCAGAATAACAAAGGGTGTTATATTGGGAAGGGATATTTTGAAGGAAGTTAAGGAATTCTGCTTCTTGGGTAGCGTAATAACTACGGATGGTAGAAGTATGGTAGACATAAAGAGTAGGATAGCACAGGCAATGAAGCTTTCGCAAAAAAGAGGAATTTACTTACGAGTAATATAATTATGACAATTAGGAAAGTATTGCTAAAATATTCGTATGGAGTGTGGCACTTTATAGGTGCGAAACGTGGACGGTAGGAGTTTCAGAAAAGATAAGAATATAAGCTTTTAAAATGTGGTGCTAACGAGGAAGTTCTAAGCAGAATAGGGGAAGAGTGAACAATATGGGGGACGTTGACCAAGAGGAGGGATAGATTAAAAGGCAACGTTTTGAGACGTTAGTCTTGTAAAATTAGCATTAGAGGGAAGTACGTGGGATAAGAACAGAAGAAGGAGGTAAGAATAGGACACGCTAAGCAGATTAGGGTGGATGTGAGATATGGTAGCTATGCGGAAATGAAAAGACTTGCGCAAGATAGGTTAGCATGGAGTGTTGCATCAGACCAGTCTTAGGACTAAATACTACAACAACAACAAGTTCGTGATTTTCATATATATTCTAATATCGTCTAACCCGTGGAAATGTTTCTGTAATAAAAAAATTATTCAATTCAGACACACAGAATGTATCAGCCACGAAAGACAGTGATTATTCACTTCGAAAGGCTCCAGAAAAGATAAAGCAGCGTCAAGTCAGTAGTCCACCAATTCGAAAAGGAGATTACAGCTGGGCAAGAAGTGACACTGAAAAAGCTGAAAACATTCGCAGAACGTCTTCGCTCCAGACTCACCTCTTAAGGCTATGGACGAAGAGGAAGTACATTGGGGATTAGAAAATCCAATTAAGGCATTCTCGCATAATCAATGAAGAACTCAACCTCATCACAGCCAAGGTACGAAAAAGAATTACTACCCCGAGCCACTGAGGTCGTAACCATGTTCAATGCAGTCTTAGGAACAGGGTACTAACCACAACAATGGAAGATGCTTCAAATAATCATCATTCTCAAACCGGAAAAACCTCTGGAGTCATACAGACACATTAGCCTGCTACAAAAAACTCACTTGAGAAAGATGGCAGAGCACGCCATGGCTTAAGCTTCATTAAACCAGGGTGGAAACCAAAGAACTGTTTATCTAGAATATACACCGGGAAAATCTTAGATCTTTGATCATAATAAGATGTTGGAGAAGCTTCTCCTAAAAATAATCCGATCAGTATTAATTAGTTGTCTTTACAAAAAAGAGAAATGTCCCTCCCATTAGATATAAAATGGGGAACGAAGTTGTAACGCAGTCAAATAACTGTAAATATCTTGGGATCACGATAAGTAAAGATTTAAATTGCGGTAATGAGGTGAGCGAGGTCCCTGGTAGATAAAGGGCGGAGGGCGCTGCTGCTTCACTTTCTAAACGTGGTCTTGAGGAAAAGCACGAGAAAAACCAAGATTTCTGCTTACAAAACGCTGGTCAGGCCAACTTTAGAATAAGGGGTAACGTTCTAGGATCCATATCGAAATAAACACACTAGAGCGTCGGAAAAAATACAAAAACGGGCTGAAAAATGTTTGGGTGTCGATTCGCGAACAATCTTCACGAGAATTTAAAAGCTCTCAGTAATCGAAGAAAACATGCGAGGTTGTGCGCAATATATAAAGCTTTTAAAGGTTAACCACAGGGCCTGGAAAGAAATAACAAACCATACGACGGCGCCGAATTATATTTCTAAAAATTACCACTCTTTTAAAATTTAAAAAAAGGGCAACGCACAGACGTAGGAAAATTTTCATTTGTAAATAAGTTAAATACGCGATTGGAATTCCTTGCCTGCAGAAATACTAACGACTTTTCCGGGTAGTGTAGTTTAGGAATAGGCTAAGGAAACTTAAGTGAGTAGTATTTTTTTAAATCAGTGAATTGATAATAGTGAAGTACAGTGAAGTGATTTTTGTGTATCCTTTCTTTTCTTTTTCAGATCAAAATCTACACTTCAAACTTCTTCCTTAGTGTAAACTTTTTGTAATTGTATTTGTGTTTTCTTTGTATATAGCTGCCACCGGGTAAATGCCCAATAGCAGCTAAGTAAGTAATTATAATAATAATTCCAATAGACCAGTTTGGCTTCCAACAGAAACATGCCATAACTGAGCAGATTCACAGTTACCGCAAGTATCGAGTATATAGCTCTGCAGCATTTGTCGACGTATCGCAGGCTTTCGACATAGTCTTTCATGTTGTACTAAATTACAAAATTAAATCTACTCTACCTTGCACTTTTGTACATCTTCTTAAATAATATTTGACTGATAGCTTGTTTCAAGAAATACTACCTCACGGAATATCAAGGCTGCATGCAATTAAGGCAGTGTTCCTGAACGAAGTGTGTTAGGACCAGTGCTGTACACCCTCGACAGATATGCAGATATGCCAACTCGTACTCAATCTCTATGAGCAATCTTTGCCGACGACGCTGCTAGACTGGATTTTCACTCAACGATCCCCTCCAAGCAATTCAAATGTTACAACAACTGGAAGAAGTTAAAGAATGAATACAAATGTGGGGAATTCGTAGAAATGAAAAGTAGTCGACTCAGATAACCTTTACCAGGCAAAGACAATCGTGCCCACAAGTTACACTGAATAGCATGTCATTAGCACACGCAGAGATAGTAAAATACCTTGACATGCGCTTAGTCATGTGCCTTACTTGGAGAACTCATATCTGGAATACAACGAAACTACTCAATTATAAATTACAAATTCTATTGGCTCATAGGGAAAAAGTCAAACTTGTCGCTGAACAACAAAATTGCTAGTGTATAAGATAGCCGTAAAACGGAGATTTATTACTTTATTCTTTTAAAACGATACACTTCGACCACGGATTTTATATAATACTTGTATCTTCACTAGAAAAGGATTACCAACATTGAAGTTTTCTCAGCTATGACACTCTTTCGAAGAAAATCTTCGCACGTAAGGCAAGCTGGCGTTTTTAATTTTTCTTTTATATTAAACTAGCTGGAGACCCGGCGTTGCCCGGGTATTTATTCATATTCTTCCGGTACACTATTTAATTCTTGGTCAACACATGTCCCAACCCGCATAGAAAACGTCACAATATGAACCTCAAATATACTCCCAGTATCTCGACAGTCAAAAATAATCCCGGTTCATTAACAGGACTAAAAATATTTTCAGTACTCTGATAGAATAAAATTTATTCCCCAGTTAAAGGACGCATTTTTACTTAAATCGCATATTAAAGGTCATAATGTAACATAGAGACCCCCTTTACACCGGTTGATAATTTCCTTGTTATTTTCATATGACTCATTTCCACCCCCACACCTCACATGCTGCAAGGGGTTGAAATTATACACAAATATTGTCGGGGAAAACACTATAGAAGTAATTGACTCCAAGAATTCTTTTTCTACTCAGATACGAGCCTTTCTTACATATAAAATTGCACCAATTTCACTTGTGAGTGGTTCGAAAACTATACGCCAAACGTTCATAGGTAATTGTTACGTTTGACCATCTGTTTTGTCGCCTCTCGCCTGAACCCGCGACGGAATGGGTTCTTCCGGAGCTATGGTGGATCTCGCTTCAGAAATTCCTATTCTTCTTCAGTCTCATTGTCTCGTAGATCATGAACTTGACTTACGTTACACGTACGCCAACCAATGTTTTGACACCTCACTGGTGGCATTTTCTTATCATTAACAATAAATAACACGACGATAAATAATCAAAATACACGAAACACACTAAGTTTGTCTGCTGCGAAAGAAACGGTAATTGATTACGAATGAATTTCACGCCGCCTTTCACGTGGCAATTCAATGGATTCATTAAAATTTACAATAATATCTTCTGAACTGTGCAAGATATCAGAATGAAACATACGCGAAACTTTAAGCTAAAATTCCTGTTCAAATCCTTGAAATTTTCATTGAAATCCGTTGAGATATTTCGGAGTATAAACAGATCAAGAGTATGGGGAACTAGCATTTAGTATTTGGAGATCCAATGCACGTAAGCCAAGAAACCTTCCGGTAGAACTAATATGAAATTCACTTGTATTTAGACCGGAAATTCAATCTAGTAAAGAAACTTATTATGTATTTTTTTTCTTTAAAATGGATTGATTTGCAAAATTTTGGAAATATTTGGATTACAACAAAATTGTGGGGAATAATGAGTCAAAATTCAACACTTCGTATTCATATGTAATTGCTTCATACCTTGCTCCAACATCCCCATACGACTAAAAAAGGTTCCAGAGAGGTATTTGTCGTATTGATTGGTTGACTATTCATTATAAAAGTTTTATTATAATACTAGCTAGGTGCTCAGCGTTATTCGGGTACGTATTTGCATTACCAGGGTACAGTATGTAATTCGACACTTATCTCTTGGTCAAAATATTACTTCACTTGCACCGGTCGAGTCATTTACCTTGACGGGCTTCATGACTCGGCTTATGACTCACGCTACTTAAAATTATTTCGTCGGGCTTTACACAAAGCCAATCAAATCTATTAATTATTATGATCGACATTTTTCTTATTTAATTATTATTATATACACAACCTATGATTCTCGAAAATTCTTACTTGAAATTATTTCGTCAATATTTGCAGTTATAAACTCACAGAATTCAAAGCACACACACAACATATAAGATACTCAATAATTTCCACTTAAATCATTCCGTCAGTCTTTGAAGTTAACAAGAAATCTATTAAATTATAATGATTATAAAATATTACCTACGGTATTTTATCACCCTTTCATATTTCCAGAAGTTTGTATTGCAAGATATAATTGGGCAAAAGACGAGTTTGAAACATTCTGTGGTTCCGCGAAATATGTCTTGTTAAAGGACGGTTTTAAATAAAACAGAAATAAAAAAGCTTAAGGAATTGAAAAATGATTTTTTATCATGTGTTTATTGTGCAAAAGCTTCAGGAATGGAAAAATGATTTTTTATGATGTGTTTATTGTATTTTGGTTGCAAGAAATAATTTGTCAAATATGAGCGTATTCGAAAGTAAAGAAACAGCCACCGTATAATATAAATAAATTTACCGTGCGTGTTGTGGAATCAACTGTCAGGCCTTGATCCGGACCTTGGGACATGAGAGCTGCAAAGAAAACAAACAATAAACCAGCAATACATGCCACCATATAATTATAAAAAACACTATAAAAACATTCTGATTTCTGTAAAACTAGACAGCAAAACCTCACTACAAGCCTACTCACTAATTAGAAATTGGATATTTTTCACAGTATGTTTTCTCAATTTTTTATGATTTCCAAAACATGACCTTTTTTTGATTACAGGCTACGGGAGGGTGATACTGAAATAGGTAACTCCCATTTAATAGGGCTGGGAATTGAAAAGGGGGATGTGGAAGGTAGAGAAAGGTAGCGAAATGTTGACTAGGGCCCCCGGGCTGTAGTTTAAGGATCCTACCCATGGAGATACAAGGGAAAATCCTAGGGAACTTGCATCAGGTAGGTCGGGCTATTGCTACTATTCTCAAGCCCTTCCGAATGGCAGGAGATTAGATTATTGTGGGGTCGCAGCATTTCCTTCTCCATGTGTCCTCCAGTTGTATTGTTCTCTTGGTATATATGGCATTTCCCCCGTAAAACATGATCAGTCTAATCGAAATCTGCTAACATGTTTTTTTAATAATTTTACAGTAAGTAAAAAGGAATAAAACAGTAGTGGGAGTAAGTCAAGCTTTACCTTATAGGCTGTGAACTTCGACCCATTAATGATGCATAAGTCTGCATCAATACACCAGAGAATGTTTTGCTTTGACGTCGCGCTGAATAAGAGTGTACGTCTACGTTTGTTTTTCAACGATCTTACATAGATATGGCGAGGCAAAACGCAGTAATCTAGAAAATATTTTAAAATATAGAGCATGCGACGATTTTGTTTCTACCTGTACGTTCAGTCCAGTCAATGAGCGTAGACATGGAGAACTTTTGAATTGTCTTCATCTGAGTCTATTGACTCACTTTCCCTTCAGTCATTGAGGATGAGCCAATGACGGTGAATTTCAGTAGCATTACTCACTGCCTTGTGACTACAATCAATTGACGGCAATAGGTTACATTTTCAAGGAAGTGGCTCCACAACTGACTCGAAAATAACCGAGAGTCCAGTTGTTCGCTAACTTTTTGGCTCCCGACGACTTAAATATATATTTCAACGCCCGAAGTCAAAACATTTATTTACTGAAAGCTTGTGAAGTCCACTAGCTATGCGGTTAGGTAATTCCAGGCTTAGCCAACCTTTTGTATATCTAGCGCTAATTTATTGACAGACGAGATCAGAAGCACCATATCACTCGAGAAAATTTTATAGCGTCATACGTTCATGGTTAGGTGTTGATAAATAGATATGAGGATAGAATCTGCTTCCTTTAGGAGACGAAAAGGAGAAACTTTGACGCAGTTAAATTAATTTACGCCAGTTTAATGAAGCACTAATTTGCAAAACTCAAGAAGGATGTTCCTGTACGATAGGGAGTAATTTTTATGATGCTCGTTTGATGGAGATAACTGTGGACTATAGTTGTTGGCATCGAGAACGAGATCGATTTGGAACTTGGAATTGGTCTGTTCTCTGTTTGCCAGAAGAACTACAATTAAATTCTTCTATTTATGACTTTTGAACATTCATTGTATTTATTTATAATACATGTATTTAATGGAGTAACAAGTAAATACGCATCAGTTTTTATTAAAAATCAGACAAGAGAATAGTTAGCCCCATAATAAAAACTAATCATACTACTTAATCATTAAGAACGTTAATGCATACAAGGCGTATTGCGAAAAAAACCTTAACTGTTTCCACAACGTCCTAGCTCAGTGATGGGCAAACTTTTAAAAGAGGGGGACAAAGGCAAGGAAAAAAAACTTTAGGTGGGCCAATATACTTTAGAGTTTTAGCATCGTGAAATGTTATATTCTTTGTAAATTCTACAGTTTCGTTGTAGACGAGAAATAGTTGTGTTGCGTGCCTTTCTGTCTATTGAGACATAGGAAATACTGAAGGTTTTACGATGACAAATATCTATTTATTATAAAAACACAACAATTATTTTTCTAAAAAGTGATAAGAAAATATAAATGATTTACTAGCTAGCTAAATATGAAAAGGTTCTCTACACTCAAGGTTTATCGTGGGGTAAATAGGATATCAAAGAATTCAGCACAAATTGATCGTCACAGAACAGTCTTACCGCTACAACGTGACCCGCTCATAGACTACGGCCTCTCTCCGTCATCATCAACCGCAGAATGACTGATCACCCAACCTCTCCCTGGATCAGTGATCGTCAAAAGGTTCTGTTAGGTTCCTACTTACCCGCACTTCAATGGGAGAACGAATCAGCAAAGCTTTATCCTTCTACGTCACGTCAGTGTAGGGCAAACGGGGGCTTTTTCCGAGAACCCTTGCAGTGTTAAGGGGAGCATTCATTCGTACGAAAGACGCAGCATGAAATCCTATCAGCCAGGCGCACGTATCTTGCTGCTGAACATTCCTATATCTCAAATTTCTTAATCTGACTTTCATTATTCCATGCAACCATGAGCCACCTAAAAACAAAGAAAAAGTACTTTCAAGTCCATCTTTGAAAACACGGCGCTCAGAATCAACTTTACGTTTCTTAGATAACATCTTGGGGATAATTTTTTTCTACAATAAGCAGAATAAAATAAGAAAATCAGCAACGCTAAGACAGGTCTGAATCAAGAAACGCTTTTCGAAATCTAGCCGCGGTAGAGGTGGTAGCTACTGCGAAGAGGCTTCGTTGCCAATTTTACTCGTTGCTACAAAGTTGCCAGCAGCCAGTGCCTCTCATTCTCAATATAACATTCCTATATCTATGATAATAAATTTGTATGTCGTCACTGATACTGATATTTTTTGTTCGTCAAATTAGGAATAATGTCTCGCTGGCCGCTTAGGCACTAAGCAAACGGCAGAATCTGGAATTAAAAAAGCAAAAATAACGGGAAATTTCAGTGAATGCGAAACAAAGACCCTGAGAAAGTTTCGGATGTAGAATGACGAGGAATAGTTGCTACGCACACGTGCGCTTGCATATATATGTATATATAATACACGAGGAAACTCAAATGAAAGCCTAAAATTTGATTTCAATCTGCACATATAATTTTGATTAACATATATTTTACTCTATGTCTCATGCAAGATGATAGTCCGCAGTCGCCTCGGTAGGCCCTGGCCCTAAATGGGCAGTAACGCCATCGGAGAAGATAAATTATACTCGAAAGTGTACAACGCTTGGGAAAGTTATCAGAATATATTTTTAACAAAGTCATCGCATAATTTTAGTGACTCACCTCTAATAGTGTTGAATATTCCCTCAACAGAAATTTAGAGAAAACTATGTTCTCTGGGAAGCGCTCAGCCGTATCTGAAGAGAACGGTATACTTTCGACTACAACAAGAAATCCAACGATTATTACAAAACCGTAACGAATTACGTAAACTATGCTTGCTTCCAGCGGTTTATGCCGCAGCTGAATCAGTTGATGTGACTGATCACTCTAGTATAGTGAACGACAAAATGCATTGTGAAATTATTGAGACGGAACATTACATGTGGGAAGTTGAACAAAGAAATCACAAGCCAAATCCGTAATAATTACTAATTCCGTCTGCAAGTATTCGAATAGTGTCCCTTAAAAGCAGAATAATTTAGCAACAAACACAAAAGTGGAGTAATGTCAACCAATTTTGTACACGTGTTTCTTCCAAACCGGAAACAAACACAGTGAGGGTAAGCCACGACTACTGCTCATAAGAGCAGGGATAAATTGGAGTGGATATTTTTAAAATGTAAAAACGGCCAATACTTTCGTCAAATAAACATTCTCTGGGGTTAGTAAGATTGATATTGTTAGTGTATAATATATGCCCTCACTGGTCCACGCCACCGAAATTAGACAGTTTACTTGAATACTATGTGTGCGCATTTCTCATTCCAGAGAAAGATCCTGTAATATTAGAGTGTTAGAAGTTTCAAAGGACTCATTGTCGAACGGCAAGATAACAAGAGCTCATTGCTGCATTGCTGGCTGGTAATAATAATTTATGAGAGTCATGGCGGCATGACAGCGGCATTAATTTAGGGGGAATCGGAGGGAAGACACGACCTTGAACGTGAAACGAGTAGATTGAGTGTTGAACGCCGTTACCATTCCATTCCAACAATCAAGAGAAAACAACTGACATTGCAGATTGTGAGACCGAAATTTTGGTTTCCACTCTGCAATGGTAAAGCACAACAAAATACTGAATTTGGTGGAACAAAGTCAAAGGGAATCGGCTTGAGGGAAATTGGTAATAAAACCAGACATTTAGGCGTCAATATGGGACTTCAGAAGTGGTGAGATGTTGTAAGGTCTTTACTGTTAACCTGGCTTTGTACTTTTCCAAATATCGGTGGTAGGTGGGGTGAAAAGCTCCTCCCAGATTCTCGAGGTAAATACTTCTGATTGGGGAGGAATTTGTCCCACCTATCGCGGGGAAATTATACACTGGAGTGGGGAAAAGTTATTAAAAAGAGATGATGATTGATTTTGAAGCCATTAATCATTATGGATTGAGATAGGGACAGAGTATGATTGAGGAGAGAGACTGGGAGAGACAGCGATGATTGTAATGCAACACACAGAGTGTGATTGATAGAGGGAGATGCAGTGGTGGCTAATAAGTTTTTTTATTTGTTACGTGGTACTGACGTGGATGATCCAGGGCGGAATGCTCTTCGACTCGGTGGCGTTTGAGAAGATTAAGTGAGGAAGGAATATTTGGGGAGATTCTGCCTGCAAGAGACTTGATGGCCAGTATTGAGTATTTCTTTCGATTACCTTCTACTGCCCATTCCGAAGGAGAAATTTCATTGTTTCAAATTTGTTTCTATGAGAAGGCGCTTAAGTACAACATTAGAATAAGATCTCATTGCTCTAAATGTTAGGTTGCAAGTAATTAAATTTATTAATTATTAAAGAATTGGGGCAATAAATAATTATATAACAACAATCCTAAAATGTTTATTTCCATTCACATATAATCTTCCTAGATTAAAATAATTAAACGCTAAACATTAATTTCAATGCAAACATCGTTATACAGCCTACATCCGAGCATGGGTCAAGAAACTGTAAGCTTGAAACCTACGTAACACAACACATCGCTGATGTAATTTCATTACATAAGTACATATTCGGTGTGACATTGTCTAGAATTTTAAAACACTACAGGAAATCAAGTAATTCAAACATTTCTCACTCAACGTTTGTGTGTTATAAAAATTTTATAAGGCTTTACAAATAATATTTCGACTATATCATCAACTTGACGGTCTTGCATTGCAAACATGAATAATAAAGAGACTAATAACGCCATTTCGCAATAAGAATGTCAATAAATGTTTGGCTCTCTCTAGATTCACTGTTTTAGTTCATTCAATTTAAGGCAGAATTTTTGGTTTCCAAAAAACTTATACAAAGTGGTCATTGGCATTACTCACTCCAGTGTTTGCCCAAGCTCTCACCCTTCGAAAAAAAAGACGTTTGTTAAAGATTTCCAATCGGATAGCCGATGTCCTCAGAAGCGGCACGTTGAAATTATTTCCTTGCACAGTTTTAAAGGCTTAGAATAACTGAATAAATATCAACAATTCGTAAAGACTTAGTATTTTCACAGTACATAAACGAGTGATTGTTGCTATGTACTGTCTTAATTTTTCTGTGAGCACAGTAAACTATTTTGAGTAAATATTACGTGAATCGGTAGCAGTCTCTGAAGGCGCGTGGTAAATAATTGTTCTTCAGTTCAGCGGAACGTGCAAAAAACGACGACTCTTAGATCACTGTTTCTTCGAACTCGACAAACAACATTATCAACATACGATAGCACATTCAGGAATATTCTCGCATATTTTGTCTAAGTGAATGCCAATAGTAAGGTTGTGCCGAATCGTCACAGGACTAGAGTTCGTATCAAAGTTTTCGTCACGCAATGTTTGCTAAATTTTAAAGATTTTATTGACCTGCAACAAATTTGGATAATTTATACTGTCATAAAAACGAGACGGTTCAGGGTATTTAACTGTCTGTGAAATGGAAAAACAAAGATGAAATAAGAGCGTAAAATAGAAATTGTCATTCATACAGAAGAATTGCAAAGAAAGGAATTGATGAAAGCGATTAATTGAAATATCGGAGAAAGAAACAAACTGAGCGAAATGAATGACCAAGGAACAAGGTGAAGATGAAAGAAAAGACAGACAAAGGAATAGAGGAAAAACGTGTCTGCAAGTAAGTAAATGTAAGCTATAAAAATGTGACATATAGGAGTCGAAATAGTTACGAGGAAAAGTCTTGTTTGAAACACCCATATCATTTGGTGTAAGATAAGAAACGAACATACTGAATAGCAAAAAATGTAAATATATAAACCCTTCAAGAATGTCAAACACAGTGGAATCAGGAAGCTGAAATAAAATATTTAACTACGCGTTTACTTTCCGTGATCCCAATCGTTTATTATTATTATAATTATGAATATAATAAAGCAGTTAAAAAATTTTATTATAGAGATTTTTCATTCACACCTTTTTTGATCCGATGTGTCTTCAGATAAACTGAACACCCTGTATATTGTAAACTTTTTAAACAGTTTCTTAAAAATTATTTATTAGTAAACCAATGTATTTAAAATAATTTCATACCTTTCGTTGAATTAAGCGACTATCCCCTTTGATAATGTGGTAAACCAATGAAAAATTCAACTAACTGATCGAAATAGAATTAAAGGATAAACCACAATCATTGCAACCTTACAGGTTTTCTACGTGGAAACTGTTCCCCCAATGTTCGAACTATCTCGGTCGTGCCTATTTACTATAATCACTAGTTCTGTTCTCACGACAAACCAAATATGCCAAGGACAATGCAAGCATAAAAAGTTCACAAACGTACGTTGATATGTGAAGTGTGTGTCTGATCTGTGTGTAAACTTAAGCAAATCGTGTTATTTTAGATACGAGAAACCCAATGGCTTATTATTCTTGGAAATTGTCTTTAAGTACTTCATATCGAGATGCGAAGTTAAATTCTGATATTCAACTGATGGTACTACAATTTCATTCTTCTGTTTAATTGGACAATATAACTTTAGTACCTATTATTTTAAATAGCATGATGATTATAAGAATGAATTTTTTTAAATACATAGTCCAAAATTTAAAAAAATATGCAGTTATTGTTTTTATTTCAGTTTTTTTCTTAACTTTTAAGGTATGCTATCTACATAATTGGACATACGTCTATGTGACTTGCAGAATAGTAGTGTGTGTGTGTTTCAAAGCATTCCCGAACATGACTTCCCCAATCCGATGAATAGTTTATAATTTCTTTATGCACTACGATATTTCTCATAACCAAGCAGTTAGTAACATCGCACAATAATGAAAATAATTTCAAATAAATGAAGGAAGACTAAAATAACCCAAAATCGGAATGAGGTTTAGATTAGATTCGATTTTTTAGTCTTCTTTTGAGGAAATGTGACAAGTTTTATTGATATTAGTTACAAAAACAAATAGGAAAAATTTACATAATTAGTAATATAATTCATACAGTAGGAGAAATTCTATATAAGATAGAATATGATAGGATTACGTTAGAAGACAAGAAACTTTTTTAAATGAAGGATAAAAATTATTTTTGAATATACAATTAATTTTTACATCAGCACAAAGCATACATTCTGACGTCTGAAATCAAATTAACTTCTGGGACTATACAATACATTACACATATTACAAAAAAAGAAGAATATAGACAAAGATTAGTGAAAAAATAAATACCACACAAATATGATAGTTTGGTATTTATTTGATCATTATTTTGACTTTATTATTGTCGCTACTTCATTTGTAATTTGTATACTTTGAACACTAACGTTTAATATTTAAAGTAGACAATTAATTATTTAAGTTATTGGTCAACCTACATAATGGGTTGAATTTTAAACCTAGATATGATTGAGCCGTTAAAATAATTAATTTATTTAACGCGATTTTAAATTTCTTGATTAAATTTTTTCAGGTTTTCTAAAAGAGAAGTTGTTGGACAAACACAACGTTTTACCAGTTTGCTCCGCCGTCATCACACAATGTCACCACAAAAATAGAAAAACACTACGTTTCATCCCTAAATTGGGACTTATTTTAATTGGGAAAGGTATGAACTATGTAACAATTATGTTGGATAAAAGAATATTTTCATTAAATTAAATTTCTAATCTAAACTGGAAAAAAATGTTTCAATATAAATCAAGAAAATTTAAATGTGCTACAAATGATGTTGTATTAAAACGTACATTTGTGTTCTAGAAAATGAGAATTAAAAATTTCAATCCAGTTAAGGAAAATTGTACGTTAGCTTTAATACGTTATATTCTCAGTGATCGTTTTATTGTAATGTAATCAACATATTTCAAAGTTATAATTATTTGCAAGATGTTGCAGTAAGAAACTCAGTAAACCAAAAACCTTTATTGAGTCAGAAAAAAAATATTTAAAAATACAGAATCTTTCGACTTTCTTAGCCATATTTGTCTGAAAAACATTATAATTAATAATCACTCAATTATCTGCCTGACGGAATTACATTACGTTTTTTTAAAAATCCTTGTTAAGATATCATTTTTGTTATACACGTACCTGCGTTACTACTTACACTCATTCGTCTTGTGCTTTTATGACTGCTTACAACTTGCATTGACAGACATTTTACCATGTGACTCAACAGAAATATGACACACGCATTCCACAGCAATCCTAAACATAAACACGCTCCTCTATCGGCTGTCTTACGTGTCATTACACGAAGGCAAATAATAGCAGATTTTGCAAGTAAGGTTAAGCTTTTAAAACTCCGTTTTTTATTTTTATTTTAAGACTGAATTTTCTTGTTTTTGAGAAAATAGTTAGTGGTGGAATTGTTATTCTTTGGTATACCTTATTAATTGGAGTGTTATCATTCAATATTAATCCTCTGGTGTGCGCGTTGCCAAATTGAGTACGACAAATGTATTTTATCAGCTGTAACACACATAGCGCGCTATCTGATTCCATAGATTTTCAGAATTTCACTGGAAACTCAACAAACCACGGTCATTTACTCATCATTTTCTCGCCACTGTCTTTTGCAAAGTGCCTTTCAAACTGAGTACATGACTGAGATAATGACGAAGCCAAAAAATGTGTACTTATGTTATCAACCATACATGCAAAAAAAGAATGTTGAAAACGGAAAACTTATGATCAATTCCACAAAAAGGGGAAGTGGATCAAATTGGGGCAGCTTATTCCACAAGAAAAAGACCAATTCCTTTATTTTATCGGAATAAATTCTTAGATAATATTTTATTTCAGTAATCCAGACGAATGTGTTCACGATATATGACTGCTGGAGAATTGATACGCTGACCACGCGTCACTCCAAATTGGGAATGTGCCACGCAAGGTGAGTCCGCGGTCGACCCGGTAGGCTCTGGCCCTGAATGGGCTCTAGAGCCAAGGAAGAAGAATCCAGACAAATGTGATAGGCGACGAATTTTTCTTAACAATTTGTTTTGATATCTAAAGATGAAACATCACAATGAAAGGGCAAAATTGATAAAGCTACCAAAAGATATCCAAACTTTATTCATAAATTATCGTGAACCCGAAGTTCAAGTAGCTTATCAACAAAAAAGACCGAAAGACCATGCATTAAACATAAAAGGATCCGGACAACAGCCAAATGTTTTGATAGCAACAAATTCATCTGATATTTAGTTTTTTTTAAAAAAAACTTTTAATAAATATTTTTTTTACAATTTTCTTTAATTTTTTTATTTGTAGCAATTGCAACTTGTGTAGCATATGAAATGTAACCGGTTTACTTTCCTGAGAAAATAAATATAAAAAATTGGAATTGGAGAAATTTATCTGCCTAACATAAAAAAAGTAACAAAGTGCGATTTGCGCCTGCACATGGGAACCGAAAACACGAGCCCACAGAAGAGTTACGCTTTAAGTTACTGATTTTTAAAATTATAACCTTTTTGTTTGTTGTAGTATTATTCACCCCTAAGACTGGTCTCATGCTACCCTCCATGCTAACATTTCTTGCGCAAGCCTTTTTATTTCCTCATAACTAGCACATCCCACATCCTCCCTAATCTGATTAGCGTATTCCATCATTGGCCTCGCTCTTCTGTTCTTACCCCACACACTTCCCTTTAATATTTATAAAAATAATAATGACAAAGTGTTTACTAAAAAAGTTGTTTCTTTGTTATACACTCTCATAAGTGACAATATTAAAATACATTTCTACAAGCCTCGTCAGGAAATAACAGGATAACGGAGAGGGCGG
Source organism: Eucriotettix oculatus (assembly GCA_034510155.1). Lineage (NCBI taxonomy): Eukaryota > Metazoa > Arthropoda > Insecta > Orthoptera > Tetrigidae > Eucriotettix > Eucriotettix oculatus. The sequence continues at coordinate 126,323,920 of CM067376.1, read as the reverse complement.
CATTTTTAATTGTGCATGCGGTTGCTAATCTAGCCAGCTTCGGACCTCATCTGACTGTACTAAGCATTTCCAAAAAAGAAATGGTCGAAATATTTTTCTGTATTTCTTCTTCTTCTTCGGCTCTGAAGCCCATTCAGGGCCTTTGCCTACCGGGTCGACTGCGGACTGTCGTCTGACATGACACATTTCCAATTTGGAGTGATGCGTGGTCATCGTATCGATTCGCCAGCAGTCTTAATCCCGGTCTCAGTCACCATGACGGCCCATGCCACGATTCGAACCCGGGACCTCTGTGATATGAGTCACTAGACCACAGGAGATCAGCCTTTTTCTATTTTAGTAAGTTACATTGCAAGTAAAGTGAGTGTCCGAGATTTTATCTCCATCCCTATGACCGAAATCCAGACAAAAAGCGTTGTGTAATACGGACGGACAGGATCCGAACCTCAAACTTTCCTACTATCGCCGTTATAATGTATTGGAATATGTTGATGATTGATCAACTGGCATATTAATTACCTACATGGTTTCTATTAAATAGAGATACTCTTAATTGATGCAACTGGATAAATGTATTGATAGAATGAAAGCTACTAAAAATAAATGGATTTGAACTTTGAAATAACGAAGTTGAATCCAACAGTTTCTGGAGTTCAAAAAAGGGCTTCAGGGTTACAGTTTGTAACTCTTAGGCCCGCTACACACCGAAGAAATTCGTTTCATGAAACCGATACATAAGATTACACAAGGACGTGGACACTGGATAGAAACGTGTTTCATGAAACAAGAGGAAACGGTTTCATGAAACAGAACTCATGTTTGCTCTGAATTTAGTGACTGGCCTGTTTATTCGTAGGTTCAGGGTATAATTTTTTTTAAAACATCGACGACTTTCCATACTTGACCTGGAAGTCAGTATTCAAACATAATTTTCAGTTCTAAAATTTTTTCACATTTTTTTTCGTACAGAATTGTTAACAATTCATATTTTATGACCATTTAAAGTCATTGCATAATATATTACTACTATTATGGCATGATGGAAATTCCTCGTCCGGACTAAACAGTACCGTCTTATGCACTATTTATTACATTTCAGTGACGGTATTAGAAAATAACGGTTACAGGGTAACATCGTATAAAGAAAAGGTAGTTCTACTAAATTCATTTCAGTATTAACAAATTACAGTTAGAGGACAACGATAGAAGTTCGGAATTTTTTTGTGATTACGGTAAAAACAATCAGACAGATAACAAAAATTAAAAAACAGCAAGTGACAGTATTAAAACTTGGAGAGGAGGCAATAATTATTTACTAATTAAGAAATTTCAACGTAATAATTAATAGTTCGGCTCTTCGGGCTGATTGTAAAAGTGCAATAACTGTACCAATTTACAAATGTGGTAAAAGAACAGACGTTAAAAATTATAGACCCGTCAATAGAGCGTAAGATTATGAAATACTTATCAGTAGCCTACGTCAGATCTGAACTTTATCAATGGTCAGCATGGTTTTCGGGAAGGGTTCTCATGCGAAATCCAAATGGTAAATCTATTTCTGGAGTTGCAGATGACGTAGATAATACAGATAGAATATATGGGGTTATCATAGACTTCGCCAAATCCCTTGATGTAGTGCCTCATTATATCCTATTGGATAAATTAAATAAAACAGGTATAGATAAATGAATGGTTCTATGGGTAGAAATGTTTTTAACTGACATCATAAAAAGTCAAAATTGGAGAACAATTTTTGGATTCAGGCATTGTAACGTCGGAAGTTCCTCAAGGCTCTGTAATCGGATCAGTACCGTTTCTAATATTTATCACTGATTTAACAAACTATTTAAAATCAGGGTATGGGCTTTCGCTGGCGACTGCATCATCTAAAGAAAGATGACGAACGAGCAGCAGGCGTTAATTTTACAAGAAGGCCTAGCTGAGCTCAGGAAAATAAAATGAAAATTAAACGAAAGAAGAGCAGCTCTATCTCGTTTACAAAATGCGTGTTGATAAATGAGACGGAATATAGAATAGGTGGAGAATTAATTCCAAGGGTAACGAGATTCAAATACCTCCAAAACCGTTGAATACCTTAAAAAAACAAAGGCAAATTCAAAATCAAAGGAGGTAGCATATTTAACCATTCAAATATACCATAGTTAGACCCATTTTGGAAAACGGGGAGGTTTGTTGGGATCGCTATAGAAAAAATCAAGTAGAATCATTAGAAAACGTTCAAGGGTATAGACATTTTAAAGGACAATGATTAGGAGTATTATGTACAAGTAGTTTTATTTTACATGATTATATAAGACCACAGAAATAAAACATAGAGGAAGAGGGCTTATACATAACCTCTACAGAAGGCAGTCAGCAGTAATTAGAATTGAAGATCAAGAAAATAAAGCAAGTATGCAATGAATAGCCCATGCCGTGTAACTTATATATAAAACAGGTGATGAATAAAGTTTAAACGAATATGGAAAATGAATTATACTGCACGGAGAAGAAATAAAAGCCCTACCCTTTGACGATGATATTGTACAATTAGGGGAGTCAGAAGGAGACTTAGAAACCATAATAAAAGCATGAATATGGTCGTGGAGAAAGAGTTCAATATGATGATTAATAGAGGGAAAACCAAGGTAATGCGTGTAGTTTGGGAAACAGTGCAATAACAAAGGGTGTTAGATTAGGAACGGATATTTTGACGGAAGTTAAGGAATTCTGCTACTCAGGAAGCATAAAAACTAGGGATGGTAGAAGTATAGTAGACATAAAGAATAGAATAGAACAGGAAAGGAAGGCTTTCGCAAAAAAGAGTAATTTACTTACGGGTAATGGTTGCTAAAAATGTTCGTATGGAGCTTAACGTTATATGGGTGCGAAACATGGACGATAGGAGTTGCAGAAAGAAAAAGAATAGAAATGTGGTGCTGTAGGAGATTGCTAAAATCAGGTGGGAGGATAGAATCAGTAACAGAATAGGGGAAGAGCGAACAATATGAAGGACGTTGACCACGAGAAGGGAAAGATTAATAGGCAACGTTTTAAGACATGAGGGCCTTGTAAAATTAGCATGAGAGGGATATGTGTGGGGTGAGCGCAGAAGAGGGAGGACAATGATGGAATACGCTAAGCTGATAAGGGAGGATTGGGATGTGCTAGTTTTCCGGAATGAAAAGGCTTGCGCAAGATAGTTTTCCATGGAGGATTGCATAAGACCAGTCTTACGACAGAATAACACAACATCAACAAATTTGATTTTGTTATCTTACGGCCAATAGTAGACTAACAATAAATACAATATAATACTTTCTAAAGAAGTTTCTAAGGATAAAACTGCTAGATCGTCAAGCAGGAAGATACAATGCATATCCCGTAAAAAAGTATTTAAAAAGCGCTATACTGAAAGATGTGAAAACTGCAAAGTGGAAGAAGATTAGATTTTTGTCAGTAATTACTATTATTACTCTTTTTTTCTAATTACTTCTTTTACGTTTTGCTTCAATAAAAATAATAAAATTAAACGTTTTAATAGTTTAATTATTTAAAATAAAATATTAAAATTATGGTGAAATCGTGAAAAATTTGAGTGCAGTAAATTATCACCGCGCGACAATCCGAGTAAGTTTAGTATGACGGACCTCCGGAGGATTAATCTGAGAAATGAGAATACAAGAAAGTGTTTTATTGCCCGGTTTCCCCTCTTATTTATTTTTTCTACTTGTATCCCTTACACATTTTTCCTCTGTTTCGCACATCGCAATTTATTGAAAACTTTTTACGGACAAATAAAAGAGTAATTATTTGTTTCTGTACCCTTACATAAGTTTTAGATACTGATTTGCATTCGCTAATTTCATACATTGACTTTCATAAACACAGAAAAACGGTTTCAATATGGTGTTTAACTTTTTGCGATGCCAACGTTGCTTTGTTGAACACACGAGGTTTATTTACTAGTGAACTGAAAGTATTAAATGAGAATCAGATGACGGAAACGACAGAACAGGATGCGTACTTACTTACTGAGTGAGCTTCCGTCGGCGGATGAGACTTCAATGGTGTATTCATCACAGGAAACACACAAACAATGATGATAGTCACTAAGTAAATATCCTCAGGCGTTCCAAAGTTTGTCGGACTAGAGTTTCATTTCTGTGGTATCACTTTCTACACGGTTCATTATGGAAAATAATGAAATGTTCCTCACTCCCTTCGGAGGATGTGATTAAATAATTAAATAAGTAATATTTACTTTCTTTCGTAAGACTAGTTCCTTTGGTGTGATTTTTTTTAAATGACGCACACTACTGTTCAAATTTCTCATGACTCTAAAGAGTTGGAATTATATTTAACGTAACACTCTGTGATTATTTACGCATTTAAATGGTACTTGAAAAAATCTTTATATGTTCCAATTTTCTTCCTATTGTCTACTTGCGTCTCCAAGCGGTTAACGGAAAATTTAAATAATGTAATCTAATCTTCGATCTGTTGCCAATGACGGGAAAGAGACTATATCTTTTATTTACACGTGGATCCAATGTTCAACATTTGCCCAAGTAAACTTATCCTTTCCGAGATTTTAAAACGTTCAGATTTTACTGTTTCAATTTTAGTGATCCAGATTAAGAAATAATGGCATGAATAGGTTGGTTGACCATCCCGTATTCGGAAACCCTCACGTATTTAATGTGCATTTACAGCAACCCCGAGCATTCAATTTTGTTTATAGAACTACCATATTACTAAGCACGAACTTCGTTAGAAATAATTACTAACATTTTAAAGTCACCATTGGATAACAATCTTAATTTTTTTGGTTAACAGGCTACATGAGGGTGATCCTGAAACAGGCAACTCCCCTTTAATAGCATAGGAAGGGAATTGAAAAGGGGAGATGCGGAAGGTAGAGCAAGGTATTATATATGACTTTAAATTACACTTAGGTGGAAGAAATGACTGTGGGAGTTTTATCTCGCAGGTATTTCTGCCCAGATTGATTGCGAGGCTCACCTTTGGGGATGCCTCGTACTCTCTCTGGATTTTTCAAGGATATTTATAAAATATAAACATGCGTTTCCCTCTATAATTAACAGTTTCGCCTTACCAGCAGATATGGGAACTAACTCAACCCGGATTAGAAGTACTACTCATGTAATTATTACCTCATGCTTTATATAATATATTACTTTTATTATATTACTTCAAGTATTGTTTACTAATTTTAATAATACTAACAAATAACTATGTCGTTAAAAGGAAACTTGTTGCCAAATGCAAAATATAGTTATTAAATAAAAAAGAAATACCGAAAAAAATATTATATTCAAATATATCTCCGAAATGTCCTCTTCTTCTTCTTTGGCTCTACAGTCCATTGAGGGCCTTGGCCCGGTAGGCTTCGGACTGTCATCTTGCGTGGCACATTACGAATTTAGAGTGACACGTGGCCAGAGTATCAATACTCCAGCAGTCTTAAGCCCGGTCTTTGCGACCAAGAAATGTTCCTCTGCGGACTGTTTAGGTTTAGTCTCCCACAACACCAAGATTTGTTTCTATATACTTTATGGTATTATGAATGGTTAGAAACGAGCTTAGTGTTTTTTAGTTGAAATTGACATTTATGAAAAACCAGAAATACTTTTATAATTTTAAGTAATTGCGTTCAACTAATTTTTTCAGGATTGCTTTCTTATGTACCTAGCTCATGGTTGGACGGTTTATACAAAACAAATACAGAAGACTCTCGATTATTGGCGCCTATAAAAAAACTACATACACTGATGATAAGTTAATATCGCCTACTTTTTAAGCCATAAAACTCTACTTAAGCTTCGTTTTGTGATGCCAATGTTCATTATAAAGCTTCTGAATTACGGTAATATTGTAGTGAAACTGTTTTATTGTAGATTTATAGATGAAGTTCACAGAAACTTTAACCAGATTAATATGCTAATGCCATAACACGAAAGTAATTGAATCTCATACCATTAAATTGTACACTGAACTAAAACAGGATAAATAAATGAACAAGAAAAAGTAGTAATGTTTAGGAAAAGTAGTCTGTCATCGACTTCTGTTACAGTGGCATGGCTTCTTTCTTCATTATGGTTGGAATCAATTTTCATAACACCATTTTAATGCATCAAATCGCTCTTCCAATGAAGAGCAGATGAACTGACTACAGGGGAAGTCAGGGCGGAACAGGACACTTCAAAAATATTTGTAAAATTTTAGAAAAGCAAAATCGATTAATATTAAAGGTATAAAGCATTAGTTTATTCTATTATTTACTTAATGTAATATCAGTATAAATTAAACAACGTATTTTGATTTTTGTAAATTGTTGAAAAGAAACAAATTTCCCGTTCAGCCCCCGCCTTCCCTCCCCGAGGCAGAACGGGGCTGGATTTTTGTAATTATAATTTATACAATAAAATTAAATTTAAATTTAAAAAATCTTAACACCTTTTGTGTTTTATTTCTTATATTATTTTGCGTGCGTTTGATCGCTTTATCGACTTTTCCTTTTGCAAAGAAATTTTACAACAACTGCATAGTCTTTGATAGTATTTTTCCAGTTTACCTGATCATTTTCTTTTTTTATCTATTCTTTTTAGGCACAGAATCCTGTAACTTATTCTTATAAGGTGAGTCTGTCAGATTTTCACATTTTTCTTTAGGAATACATTACAATTTGCTTTATACGGTAGTATCCCGTTTCGCCCTGCACGCTAGATTCATTTTGACGTTTTCCACCGAGCCTCAATACAAGCAGATTTAAACCTAATACATAACTTATTTGCAGCTAAATACATATATTTTACGAATATATACTTTTAAAGAGTTAAAAGCGATGAGTTTTGTAGCTTACCTTCTGTGGAAATGCTACAAAAATTATAAATTAACAGATGTAAGACGACAAAACAATAGTTCATTCAGAAGGTACAGTAACAACTTGGTCAAGTGGGCTGCCAAGAATTCTTGCTTGGCCAGTGATCATGTTCCACCCATATTTACTGAACTTCAGCTCTATCTAGTCAAGAAATAGGTTATACTGTTCTACTTCGCTATACCGTTCCGCCCCGAGTTCCCCTACTTGTTTAAGGAAAACTGAACTACTCTACTATGTACGATATTAATAACAACTGAAGAATTGAGTTCATTGACAGACAGGATCGTTATCTTCTTTCAACAGAGCTCTCCTTCCACCCACTATTACAGATTGCCTAAGTTTGGTCTCGCGGTTTGTATGGTCCCTTTGTTTCCGCGGTTAAGCCACGAAGCGGTTAAACCACGCGCGGATAATGGAGGATCTACTGTATTCATTATAGAACACATTAAAATTATATAATATTTATCACTAAAATGAGAAAGCTCGGTACTGATTACAAGTTCCATTTTATAATAATTCCAAACTTTAAAACTAAAATAAATCCTATGGGATGCACTTCTGGTAAAATGGTAACTTAGCATTGAATTTTAATGAATAAGTGAAAGAAAGCGGCTTTATGACAGCGAAAATCCATCTGAAGGTCATAACTCTAGAATACATTTAGATCACCGGTTTTTTAACTGTGCATCCCGGGAGAGGGGGGTCGCTAAATATTGGTCATTATAAATAAATTTTTAGAAGTAGAATAAACTGTAGTTTAAAATTATCTTGGCTGCAAAGCGGTCGCTGTCAAAAAAAAAATTAAGAAGCCAGGATTTAGATAAGTTCTGTTCAATATATGAATGGAAGCATTGAACAAATACGAGGTCTTTGTAATAAAACACATCCCATAATATAGCTATGGCCGAATATATGTATATATATAATGTGTGTACAAATAATCGTTTGAGAAGATAAACCTGATTGAGGAATTATAGAAAGTGTGCCCAAAGAATTGTTGAATTCGTTTAAAAGGCGACTCAATCGTGACAGGAATGTGCCATCAGTCTAATATTTCATTCATTCGGGGGGTAAAATGAGAAACATTTACCAAGTGTAAAAAAGATAATCAAGTTAGAAACTTCACTACAAAATAGCTTATTACGAAAACTACGAACTCAACGTGATAAATAAGAAGTTTGAGTACATATCCGTTAAGTACAGAATCCTTTTCGTTGAGCGTGCAGCTAACTTACGTAGATAATCCATGTTGTTCGTGCGTAGCGGAGAGCAGCTGAGTAAAATGTCCTTCAATTGTGATAGAGGAAGTGACGTATCGTATCAAACTCAAGCCGCGTCCAGACCGCGTGCTGATACGTGATTCCCTACACAGGCACACGCATAAACATTTATATATGTATATATTGCACGCCATGTAATAATTATGATTTCCTTATTACATATGGTAAAATAAATCTTTTACATTTGTGTTCAGAATAATAACATAATTGAAATTATGATTTCAATAAATGTTGTCAACGTGATCATTCACGGTTCTAATACTCTTACTGGTAGAAAAGTTATACGTTTTTATTTAGAAAACCACCAGAGTGTCCTCTGCTACTTGTTATTGTCCCGGTACGTATTTAATTCTACTCTAGTCTCTTGGTCAAAATGTGATTTAACCGGTATCGAGCGCGTTCACGCTTTTGACCAATTACCATTTCACTCCTACGTATCTTTATTTCATCATAACAGTACGAGTTGGTAAATATCCTGATACATTAAATAATGTACGTTACCTTTTAAGAGTCTAAAACATCCCTGTGCATTGAGAGGCTGAAAATATTGTCGGCACTTAAAAAATTCTCCCGATACGCTAAGGCAGTCGAGAATAGGCGCGGTGGAAAATACTGTTGCACCTTAAGGAAGGAAAAAAAAATCTCCTGGTACCTTAACCGTCCCACAAATACACCCACCATCAAAGCCGCTATTTATTCAATTCCCTCAATCTTGGCACGACAATCAAAAATCGTCGAATCAAAAGTCATTTCGGAAGAACGCGAAATTTAGCGCCGCATCAATATATTTAAAACGTTTACTGTATCAAACGATTGTGAAAATATCACGAAATCCTCCATCTTTTTAATAGAAAAAGTGTTAGTTATGTGTAATGCTGTTTGGAATTATAATAATATAATGGTAATCCTATCCAGTATTCACGTGAGGGAGATGCAGGGCAAACCTTAGAAAACCTTATAAGAAATGTATTTCCTTCGCAGCTATTTAATTTGTTTTTGGCATTTGGTTATTTTTCTGGTAAATTACAACCATTTACAGTTGTCTCTATCCAATTTATATACTTTGCTGCCTCTTAGTTTTAAAATATTGATATTTTTTGAAAATACGTACTGTCATGATTGATATGTCCCATTGCATACGTCCTGGACATTGAAGTTTAATCTCGTCTTCAGAGAATGCTCTTTTACAGCCAGTAATAATCGATGTTATTATTATTGGCTGCAAACTATAATGAAATTCGGCACTTATTAGCTTGGAGATTAATGAACGTATAACAATGCATTAGCTATTTTGCTTTTTTTTGTCGAATTTACCCGGTTGGAAACCAGAGAAAGTCTTTAATATCAGATCTTCAAGGGAAGCCATTCATCACAAAGAGTATAATTATTCTTAGGAATTTCAGTGTTGATTGTTTGTCCTATTCTTTGACTTTCTTAATATTCGTAAAATATGTAAATTAATCCATGACATATGCTTTAAATTTTTCAGTTTCATTAATTACATCCAATTTGCTCATTGAGACCAATTCGAACATTGGCTTGCCAAGTACTTACTTAATCCTGGCGTCAAAAAACAGATGTTGGAAAATACACATTTCTAAATAAGACAATTAATGACTGACAGAATTTGCCTGCAGGAGTGTTCGGAGAACGTCATCTAACGGAAAGAAAATTTAGACTTAATCTAAACTCTGCAGGGAATGTAGTTTAGTGTAGTGTAATGTAATATTGTGAAGCGAAATGGTCAGAAATATATTTCCACTGGTTTTTTTTCAGGCAAAATCAATATTATTCCTTTTTTTAAAGTTATCTTCTAATAATATCATTTCATGCATATTTATTTATTATGTGTATATATGATATATATTGAAGTAATACAATTAGATTATTAATTATAGGTTAAATATGGTCCTCGCGACCATATTATTAATTTTTATTTAAGTCCTATGCATCTGTCACCGGATATTTGCCCATTTATAGATTAAATAAATACACACATACACATCAATACAAAAGTTGTGTACCCAAAGCGCGTTTACCCGACGACATATACCGATTGATATTTTTCCGATTGATGTTTGCCCGACAGTTCATTTTCCCAGAAAGGTGCGATTTCATTAAATGAAGCATAATTCTGTTTCTTCATTCACATCAAATGACTGTATTTTGTAAACAAAATAAAATGAAATGAAAAACCCTTGCTTAAAGTCAGGTTGAAATTTAATTTTAATGTTGATTAGAATAAAACGTGTCCGTTAAATTAATCATCTGGAAAATTAATAACTTATTTTACTACTTATATGTATGTACGTAGCATGAAGTGATACTAATTTAATCAATATAAAATTAAATTAAATAAACTATTTATGCAGGTATTAAAAATAATTAAATCTTTGTGCAAAATATAAAAAATATACCTATATCATTTTATGCTATGGACATACATGCAAGTAGTAAAACAAGTTCTTAATTTTCCAGGTGACTAAGGTAGAAAGCTACCGAAAACTTCTGATTTAACGGACACGTTTATTGTAATTAACATTAAAATTAAATTTTAACGTGACTGTAAGAAAGGGTTTTCGTTTCAATTTATTCTGAAGCATAATTTTAATTCAACGTTTAGTATGTTAGTTATTAATTATAGATGATTATTTTTTGTAAATTATTAATTAATGCGTTGAACAATTTCAATCAAACATTTGTACACGTGCCACGATTCAGGAACAAACCCTAAGGATCAAGACTACTCTATCATCACTATAGGAGGGGGTGGAAAGGATATCCCAGCACAACGTCGAATGGAAAACGTGCATCGGCCAAGTGTCTGTCGAGATTTTCTACTAGATCCGATTTTTGGAGCAAGACGATGGAGCTATGATACGGTTTCTTCTTAAACAACGTAAGTCAATCTCGCTCCAAAGAATTGAGCAACGTATGAATGCACTAGCACCAAGCGCTCCAATCCAATCCATTCCAAACTCAGTCTTTCCGATAACCTCCGTAGATAATAAATTTAACCTAATCTGTATGCGAGGAGTGGCGAGAATTAATAACCGTCTACTTGTAAGTGGTTGTTCAATCTATTTTGCAGGCGTAATATGCAATTAAGATAACAGGAAGGTAATTAGATAATGGTAGAAATTAGTTTTTATTTCACATATCATAGTGGAATATTAAACGCACTTCGTAAACATATTAACATTAACCTATAAAAATTGTACTTTTCTTCGTCCTCAAGGACAAATATAATTTAATAAAAATTCTGAATATGTTATTCAATTTTTTAACCATCTAACTCAAAACCTCTAAACTCCTCGATATGGCTAACCGAACAGTGTGGAGGTTTTCTTGGATACATTGCACCTGGAAAGTTTCTCTCCATGTTCTAACGATGTTTATCTTGCATACTTGAACTACATTACCCATAGTATCATTGCCTAATGAAAGTTGATCGTTGGCGGTCAAAACATTTTCGAGAATTCTAAGTGAGAATACATTATTTTAATTTTTATATGAGCAATCATATTACAATATATTTATATACGATTCCTGGAGTATATTATATAAAGTTCTGAAGACTGGTATGCTTTTCTGTCAGTTCATTCAACAGAAAATATTTAAGTCATTACTATCACTTATTGCTTTATAAAAATATCCTCTTTTAGTTTAACGCCGCTAACTTCAGTAAATTCCAACTTCAACTATGAAAATCGGTTGTTACTCATAATTTCCGCGAATCTACATTTAAGGGGATTGAATGCGTCACATTCCACGTCAAGCGACTATTTCCGATTCTGCTGAAATTTAGACAGTTTTTACTATGAAGCCTTAGATGAACATATGCAAAACTTCAGTTCGAAATATGTATTTATGGTGGAGATACCGGATTTTTCGTTGAAGCCAGCGGTTAGAATGAAAAAATATTTGTTTTTAAATTCTACTTCATAAATTTGTTGATATAAACTTCGTATTCAATTGGCAATATTGATTTTAAAACATAGCCCTATTGTTAAGGCTCCGTAAATATTTATATTTGTACACTTTATATTTAAATATACTTTGTTATTGTGTAATGGAAGAATAAAGAAAATTTAATACGAAGAAAAGTTAAGGAGATATTCTGGTGGACTACGCTATGAGCCACCGACTCGCTTGATAGTTAATTTGTAACTGTCGTCTCCAGGAAGCTCGATGATGCTATTTCGTCCAATCAGAGCTCTTACAAAAAGGATATTTTCAGTAACGTGTTCAGCGGGGCACAGGACACTTATGTGATGGACCAACCGTAACCCGCTGACGCGCTTTTCTGCGAAATTCAGGGTATGCCAGTAAGGTTTAATTTCGGTGAACAAGCATCCGGGCCCGTGGGACATTCTTAGTCACATATTCTACTTGATGTTCCGTTAAAGATCCTGCCCAGTGTTTCACCTAAACGAGATACAGAGAAAACTCTAGAAAACCTGCATCAGGTAGGCCGCGCTATTGGGTACTATTCTCACGCCCTTCCGAATGACTGGTAATGAGTTTGCTGTGAGGTCGCAGCATTGCCTTGTAATGTATTAAATACGTGAAATGAAATTTTAAGTTTTGCATCTGCGTTTTCCTGGCCGTGTGGGTGGCACTCGCATACCTAAGGACAAATGGATGACTCTTTTGGCTGAATGTGGGAGAGGGCCCATTCACGAAAAGGGATCGCCGTGAATAATTAGGGGACTGCTTTAGCGAAAACGGAAGTTCCGTGGAAAATTTTTAATCTCACGGAGAAACGCTAAACACATGCACTATTCAGGCCTAGCAGTTGAAATTTATCCTATTGGCTGAAATTGTTAAAGAGCAAGCCAATAGAATTCATTTGAGGGTAACAGCTTATTGGTGGTTTGAAATTATGTAGCTTCCCACCGAGGTTTCGTTGGAAGGGATTTTCGAAAAGAAGAACAGAAAGCGTTGGGAGACGGGAGACAGAAGATGTTGGAAGACGGAGGACAGTTGATATAGAGAGGCCGGGGGGAAGATTTTGGGAGACTTAAAGGAATTGATGCCAAACTAAACTGTTAGACGCCAGAAGGAGATAGAGTCTCCGCCAGATTTGTCCACGAGATACAGCCCGGATGGTGATGAACAGAGGTCATCCGTCGATGCAGCCATCATTATCGACGCAGACCCGGATGCAGACTCAAAAACTTAGCGGGCATCGTTGCATTGAATTACAAAAAGTTCACATTTGCCAGGCCTATTGCCATCAGAAATTGAAATTGCTTTTCAATTCACCCCACAGATTAGCCTGATATTAAAGTCCTCATGAAAATTTAATTGTTTTAATAATGTTTTCTTTGATAATTTGTAAATACCATTTATTCTCTTGCTGAAATATTCTATTTATATTAAATTTTATTTTAAATAATAAATCCCTATTAATACGTTATTATATTATAAATTATTAAATTCAATTCCCTATAACACCACCGGTATTATCATTACACTTCTCTCCGTGTCTGCACCAGTTTTAGGAGACAGTTGGCCGACTGATACATTGGAATCAACGGGCAACTCTTACTGTATGTGCAAGTTCTTTGACCCAAGTACATACACCTCCTAAAATAGATGAAGGGGCCTCGGCATGTGAGAACCTTAAAAAGAAAACAGTGAGAGTACGAGGTAGCCCCAAACGTAAGCCCCGCAATCAACAGCGGAGAAATATCTGCAAGAGAAAGCTCCCACAGGCATCTCCACTCAACTTTCTTGTAGGAGAGAAATATGACCAGAAAAAAAATCAAGAGCTACGGAAGAATGTGCAGCGGCTATAGCAGAGAAGTTAGTGCCAGAGTTTACTCGTACGTGTAAAAGGGTATACTAGAGATCTAGCAACCTGATAGAGATCTAGCAAAGAAACTCTAGCGTGTATGGCACCCATAAGAGTTTTCGTTTAGGCTATAACTTCCTTTTTACAAGCGTCGTGAAATTTCGCTCTCAGACTTGAAGGTTAATTACCTGTCCTGGCGTTGTAGAAAAACAAATTCTTCTAAATGTAAAGTTAAACAGGATTAGGAACATATTTATGGAAAACGAACCCAACAGCCACAATTTTAAAATTATATTAGCTTTCGGCACGTTTTGACAGTTACTTGGCTAATGCCAATAAGCACAGTTAGCCTCCAAATTGTAAATTTAAAAATACCATAATAATTTTTTTTAATGACGACTGTTAAGTTTGGCTATTACAACATATGGTAAAGTTAATATTTCATTTCTGAATTTGAACTGCCTTTGAATTTGAGCTAACAGAGCCGCTAAATGTCATATTAACAGGTATGCGCAAGTCAAAACAGAAGTAAAACTGAAAATATGGAAACTTATGTGTTAGAAAAAGATAAAGAAGTAGCCAACTAAGCGTACAAATTAAAAAGACAATAAAATAAAAATAATTAAGAAACCCTCTATAGTCCTCAAAGTTTGTCAAATAAAATTAGACTAGCTTGCGACCATTATGGTCATCATCAGGCTGTGAAACGACAAAAACAGGCGCATTAATGTTCAATCTACAATATGTATATAAATTCAAGAATCTCAGAGAGAAGGAATTATCTAATTTATACAGTGGTGTTGCAACCTACTACACACGTTACATCTATCAGGCTTAATGCCCAGCGTCAAACTGAAACAGGCAACTATTTTTTTTGGGTTAACAGGCTACATGAGGGTGATCCTGAAACAGGCAACTTCCCTTTAATAGCATAGGAAGGGAATTGAAAAGGGGGGATGCGGAAGGGAGAGCAATGGTTAACTAGGGCCACCAGGCTATGGTTTAAGGATCCTAGAAAACCTGCATCAGGTAGGTCTGGCATTGGGTACTATTCTCGCGCTCATCCTAATGACGGGAGATGAGTTTGCTGTGTGGTTGCAGCATTCCCTTCCCCATGTCTCCACTACTTTCAGGAGGCAGTTGTCCGACTGATCCAATGGGATCAGCGGACAACTCTTGCCATATGCCCAAGGTCTTCGATCCCAATACATATACCTCCTAAAATAGGTGAAGGTGTCTCGGCATGTGAGAACTTTGATAAAAAAAAACAGAGACTGCGAGGCATTCACGACATAAATCAGGTGAGCCCCGCGATCATTCTGGGGTGAAGCGCCTGCGAGACTGCGAGAAAACTCCCGCAGCGCCAATCAACAGGCAACTATTTACCAAGGCTTATATAGTGGTGGACTGTGTTAATGCGCCTCTGATGGCCAAAATTTGCAACTTACAAATAACAAGATGAATATCTAAAATAGGAATAATAAAAATGTTCCTCTTATACACAATTGTATTTATATATATATATAGTCATGATATTCATAAAGGATAGATGTTGTTGGTCATAACATTCTCAAAAATATAACCGAAAGAATTAATGTTTTTGTCGTTTCACAACCTGATGATGACCATAATGGTCGCAAGCTAGCCTAATTTTATTTGACAATAAACTTTTAGGACTATAGAGTGGTTTCTTGATTATTTTGATATATAACAAAGTCCATTTTTAATCTACATAAAATGATAAAATAAATAGCACAAACTGTTTCACCAGTCCTTATTGCTAGCGTCAGCCACGAGAACTACGTACCGTGCATACGAACTCTAAAACAAAAGTTGTGAGGCATTTGTTTCATTACTTTATTTAGTCCGTTAATTGGCTACCTATTTCATCTAACGATTTAATTGCATAGACTTCTATTTTGGTAACCCATTTCATATTATAAATTCATTAATACCAACTTGAATAGAACTACTGCTAACAAATAAGAGATTTCGACAAGGACAGCACTAAATTCTAACCTTAGATTTATTATGAAACGCTCTATTAGACCATTGCAATTCGCAGAATCACTTTTACGAATAAAAATAATCTACGAGTAGTTGTGTTATCACAAAACAATGGTTTGGAGTCACTTTTGACTTTATTCTGTTTTAATCAGTACATTTTTTAATGCTTACACCAATAAAATGTATCAGTTTAAGTTCCAGATTAAAATGAATCTATCAAAATTTCAGAACATCATCTACACTAATATTTGTCGCATAAATGCTAGCTGCTCTTAATTTAATTCAGATTCACAATGTGAAACAAAATTATTTTAAGAAAAGTTGCAAAGACACAGGCAAGACAAACAATGTCTATAAGCTTAGAGAGCAATTGTTGTCGATATCTAATGTAATGAAGATTGCGAATGTTATTCAAATCATTTTAAAATATAAGGAATTTCTTCGTACCCCATATGAGATTAGACTGTAATAGCAATGATGGTTGACTAATTACATTCATATTGAAATAAATAGGAGGATATTATTTATTTTATAACAATAAAAAATCGTTAGCAAGCCTCGTCTGTCGCTGCTATTGTCCCTGGTTCCGGACAATTTCCAGTCTTCGCCTCGTCTCCTCGGACTATGTCCGATAATGTAATCATCTGCGCTGAAAACTCACAATCTGCCACTAATATCATCTGATCAACAGTCCTCGTCCCCTCAATCTGTCCCAAAGTTGTCGGGGATGGATTATCGCCAATGAAATTTGTTACTCCTCTCTGGGATGTATCGCTTACCCCTCTCCCCCAAGGATTTTGGGGGAAAATCCAGGCTTATTCCCAGCCTCTGTCCACCACATTCCAGAGGACGTGGGACTAATCTTGCTGGAGTCCAAATGCCTGACTTTTATTGCCCCTGTTTGTCCCTTTTCTTTTTACTCCATGCCGCCGACGTCCGAGCAGATGTGTTTGACCGTTACAACATGTATATGACATTGAGTACAAATAAAATAAATAATCTAATAAATTCATATTAATTTGATTTAGAGACAATTAAATTAGAGAATTACATCTCATGAAAATACAAGAAAATAATACAACTATTTGACCCAACGTAAGTACCTGATCAAGTTGTATTTAAAAAGAAGTGATGAAAAGGAGACCTAACTTAAATCTATGAAATAACTCTTTCATGATCTCGTTGAACTCAATCATTCTCATTATTAATACAATTAATTTAAATTATATATATATAAGATATATTAATTTTAATGTCACACAATACAACCAAAATTATATATTAATTTTTATTAGAATATTTATTAAATTTTCAGGAGTTTTCGGTTTTACCATAGTCATCACAAAATTTAAGCCACAATTAATTGCAAGATTACAAAACAATATTTTTGGAATTATTACAATATAAAAACAAGTTTGTTATAAAATGTTTTTAATCTTAAATTTAATATACATACCCTCAGTTGTCAAATTAATAATTTTGTATATATAAAATTTCTAAATTTTTCGTGGAATGTACATGATTCCAGATTGTACTGGCCTACACAGAGCATTTCTCAAACTTCGGAGTTTATGAAGTTCAACAAATTTTACTTCTCCTGTGCTTACCACAAACAACATAGACGAGTCGTCGAAAATTACGTTGAAATACTTTCAGTAAGCTAATATTTAGCCACGTCGAAATTAAAACGCCAAAAGTGGTTATCGTTAAGATTAGAATCGACTTATCAATTATTGCAGAACGAGATTTGATAAATGTAAGTTCAAAACAATAATAATTTTTGATTTATAAATTGTGTGACTGATTAAAACTACCGTTTTTTATTTTTATCATAAAAATTAAAATAAGTAATTAAATATTTTAAATAGTTCATTGAAAAAATAATTAGTTGATTTATACATGTAGTGATCAAAGGTTTTATATGCATAATATTTTGCAATAATATCGATATTAAATCCATGTAGAGGAATTCAAACTTGCACTCGGTAAAATAAGTCTCACTATCTTTGACAAAATTATCATAGTTTTCGTTAGTACGTTTGAATCAATTACAGAAGTAAATCAAAACTGTTTCCGAACTCGTCTGCTCCCCATTTAGCGAAATTAAGTGAAATAATGATATGGAAATAATGAAAGACGTTTCTGCCGGGTATAGATTTAGAACAGTATAGTATTTACCAACCGTATGATGATACTGAACAGAAAATTTCAACCTGGCGCAAATGACCTTCAATTCCCTCTATCTTTGTAACCTAATAGCGTTGTGTACAAGGGAAAATAGTTACCTGATATTAATTTTCGTGTTATATTCCCCAGAAAAATAATCTGTGCCGAATTCTAAAGAAAACATTCGATAAGGACCATATACAAGAACTATATAAATTTGCAATAATTTACCATTAGTATTTAAGTGCAGACATTAGGAATTACGTGCATTAATGTAAATCGTCTAATTTTCTTTAAATATTAAGTAACTTGGTAGATTTTTTTGCAAACAACGAAAGAACGAAGTGTGCTCCTTTCCGACACTCCAATATATAAACGATGGCCGAGTTTGACATCAAGTAATTTAGATTGTGTACAGAAAGTAAATGATAATCTTTGCAAATAATACAATGTAATGCAGTAAAATTACGCGAAAAATAGTCTGTCGGCTGCGACGCATTTTGTGTTTTTGTGGGCAGCGCCTACGACTTCCTTCGTATAATAGCATAAAAAGACCTAATACGTGCAATAAGAGTCATTCATCCCTAATTTAAGAACGATTTGCTTATGTCGATCCGGAAGTAACGGATAGATAATTAGAAGCGACTCTAGGTGCGAAACTAATACAAACCATATGTGAAGGCATCTCTCCACATCTGCTGCTGAAAATTTACTTATTAGCCTCAATTGTGCAAATACCAGCCAATGAGTGCTAGTTGAAATTGCAGCCAATCGGCTACTGGAAATGAGAAGAAGAATTCTGGAAACCTGCCGGGGTTACGTGGAGAGAGATTTTGATATGGAGTGAACACAAAATTGCGAGCCGCTGGCAAGAGATCATTTAATTGAGAGCCGCTGTTGAGAGCGTGGTGGAGCTCTTGAGACCTCAGGAGATGCAGATTTCTTAGTATGAGCCTACACTATTTTGGCCCATGTCATAATCAATACAGCCAGATCATCTTCGATGTAGTCAACTCGAAGCAGACCGACGCAAATCGCCGCCAGAGAATGCAGCTACAGTCCTCAGCAGTTTCGTTAACTTTGATTTTTAAGAGTTCACATTGAGATCCTCATATATTTTGTTATGAAAAAATCAAAACCTAAAACAAGCGAACTTGACTACTCTAAATTAGAGTATCAGATCGAGTCTCTTGCAAGTTCATAGACGCCATAGGCTGAGACCTTTTCAAAAAATTCCTTCATCGTTTTTGAAAAGGTCTCAGCCTATAGCGTCTATGAACTTGCAGGAGACTCGATCTGATACTCTAAATTAGAGCAGTCAAGTTCGCTTGTTTTAGGTTTCGATATTCTCATAACAAAATGTATGAGGATCTCAAGTTGTGTGGCCACTTAATAATTCTTCGTCCTGCTTTATAACCGTCCCGCCAGTTACACTCAACTTTCATTTTTCTTGTCTAGTCACTGTGGGTACCACATTTATTTCCATGCTCGGCGAAACCCAAGAGTTCATTTATATTACCTCGCTACAATATTTAATGTGACAATAATCTTTAACACGTGATTATACAGTCAGCTAGAGCGTCACATTTTTTAAAATTTTACCTTTCATGCCCCCTACTTTATGAGAGCTTAATTTCATCATAACCACCGCGATGACTCGGTATTTTAATCTAGTTAATAAATCTTCTGGTACCTTAAATAAGAACAGTAACTTCAAAATAGTCTTAAAATTTGCCATACCTAGAGAAACCAATATCAATCTCACTAACCGCGGAAAATATTTATTTATATGTCATTATTTCCAGATTATGTACCTTTTAAATTTCAATACCCCGCCCCCCACTCCCTCAGTAGTGATAGTATTTCTTGCCTCTGGGCCGCAAGGAACACATACAAAATATGGTCGAAATTGGTCCACTCGTTTAAAATTCAATGTGGCTCATACATACCCAAAAATACACTGAAACAGTCAATTGGTCAATATTTATACGAATATTCTTCAACCGTTTCTTCGGTCTGATTACCGTGAAATAATGAGTATCGGTACATATACGTATCTACGAAAAACAAAGTTGAGTGTGTGCTGCTCGGGTCTTTATTTAACCAGTCTGCACGGTGACTTAAAATTTTATTTATGTAATGATACTTATTCATTGTTTTTCCCGAACGTCGAACCGGACTAGCGACTTTTAGCTACAAAAACTCCATCTCTGACGCAACGTTCTTTTAGAAAGACAGGCTACGTGAGGATTATCCGCTTCGGCGGCTCTTCCCTATAATAGCATAGGAAGGGATTGAAAAGGGGGATTTTGATGGTAGAGCAAGATAGCTAAGGGTTGACTAGGGCCCCCGGGCTGTAATTTAATGATCTTACCCGGTGATTTACCTAAAAGTAATGCAGGGAAAACTCTGGAGAAACCTGTATCAGTAGGTCGAGCATTTGGTACTACCCCCACACCCCTCTGATGTGGGGACGCAACAAACTCGACTCCATGCCTCGATCGAATTTGGAAGCAGCTGGCCGACCGGTCTAATGGGATCAGATAATAACTATTACCGTAAGCCCAAAGTCTATGGCCCCGATGCATGCACATCAAACTGGTCAGTTTGTAGGAGACTTAAATTAAAATCCTTGGCCTCGGACCAAGGGGGTAGGGAGGAAAAACCAGTAGAAGAAAGTAAGCTCATTAGTCTTCCCAGAGCTCCTCCAGTTTTCCTTGTTTTTTGAAGGAACAACTTATTGAGTCGCATTACTCTCTATATAACGCGCCGCAATAATTTGCATTGCGATTCATAAAACATTTTGCATTATTAACAACTAATTAAAAAGTATCATTACTTATGTAATACGCGTCGCGTGGCTTTGACGAGTATCACAGGAATAAGGAAACTATTTCTCTTGATAGGAAAGGAACATTTCATCGGTAGTTTTGGAAAGGACCAACCAGTGGATAGCTCGATTATGGGGGTCGCTCAATCAAGAACGCCAAGTCGAAATATGAAACAATTAATTCTCAAATGCAGGCTTCTAGTGCCTGGTTCTCAATGCTTAAACTAGCCTTGAAATTAACTTTCCTTATTACAAATACACGAAATGTTTCTAAAACTAAGGATTATTTCGCCCTTAACAGCATTTGAATAATCTTTTTTGACAGGTAACGAGTCGTAATAATCTATCCTATGTCTTTAGGGTAGTAACTGTTTTGGCCTGAACGGGGGAAAGAAAGAATCTAAATCTTCGAAATATCGACAGAAACCTTCTCTGGGGTGATCACCGCTTAACACCAGTCGGCAATCAGCTTAATGGTATACGAAGGGATAAGGTCGCAGTCTATTTGAACAGGGCAACTATATAAAACCATGAGTACTTTGCATACACTGCAATTTAAATAGATTGCTTCATCAATCATTCCTTCTATATTCCTTATTATTTATTATATTAATACGAATCGGTTCTTACATATAGTAAAAGCAATTGCTGGAAATCTTTCCTTAAAAAATAAATGCTAGCTGCGGACAAAGATTAGCGCCGATATTATTTTATATTATCTCGTAGGGTGTATATTTGACCAATTATTTCATGTTCAAGGAATGTGAATATCACCATAACCGGCTTGATGACTCATAATATACTTAGCAACCTCAATAACTTTTCATTCTACGGTATTAATTGCCATTGTACAAGTGCTATGGGTGTAGATTTACCGAAACAGTCTTTTTCTGCGTTATAAGTTGCACGCCCATAAATTTAGGTAGAAATTGCTGTACACAATTACGACTATACGATGAGTTTTGTTTCACTCATTTCCGGGTGCATATCGACTTAGAGAATTCCAGAACTCCTGATTTGACACCAATTTCGGTTCTTTCGTACTATATTTATAAAGCAGCCTTTAACTCCCTTCGTCCCTTGGGGCTTGCCTACAACTTCAACCGGATTTTGAATGTCAGAATTAAAATCATCGAATTCCATAATCGATTCTTGCGTTATTTTTATGTAACATGTCTCCTCCCTCTAAAATTTGGTTTTAATTATTTACAAAAAAAAATATCGTTAGTAGCTCTATTAATCTTATTAGCATCGGAAACTATTCATTTTTGCATATTTTAATATTTCCACCCGGTCCTCTCTGGCGCCAACTGTTGTAGTTGTGTTTTTCCTGACAGTGTTTCCTTATGGATCGGGAGAAGCATGTATACAAAACTTGGTCGAAATTTCTCCACGCGTTTAAGATAGCTTGCACAATTTCTTACCTTATCCAACCCCACTCCTTGGGGTTTAAATACAACCTTCACAGAACAACTCCACGAAGTTTCCTCACAATCAGAAAATTAGTATAGGAACGCGTGTAGGACAAACATATCAACAAACCTCCGTAATTTATTTAAATAGATTTATCACTTCTTTCTTTTTCCAATTTCATGTAAAAATTGTATTTTATTTATATAATGGAATCAAGTCTGCATATCTCCTAAAAATGACCGAAAAATGTTAGACATTGTTCATAACAACGTATATCTATAAAAAGAAAATCTGTTTGTTGGTATGCGTTTGTATGCTATCTGTATATTGTTCTGTTTTCCTTGATGGGAATGAAGCAGTCTTGGCACGCCTAGAAACGCTTCGCCAACGACGCGACGTCTTCTTAACTTTCCCTCGCCTTCCATTCCGACAGTTGCGCAATGCTTTGTAACCAACAAGTCCGATGTAATTCACGGGTAGTAAACTTAATACTCAGGGAACGTGTTTTTCGTTATATTCGATTTAATACACTACTGATGTTCTAATTATGAAGATCAATTTCGCTATTGCCGACCACCTGTGGTCTAGTGGGTAACATCGCTGCCTCACAAAACAGAGGTCCTGGGTTAGAATCCTGGCATGGACGATGTTCGTGCCCTCATGGTCACGCAAACTGGGAATAAGACTGTTGGAGGATCGATATCACTCCATATTCGAAATGTGTCATGTAAGATGACAGTCCGCAGTCGACCCGGTAGGACCTTAATGGACTGTACAGCTAAGAAAGAAGAAGAGAAGAGAATTTTTCTATTTATGTATTTTCTCTAAATAGTGTACGTTAAGAAAATGGTGTTTCAAAACTGTTACAAATAATTTATTGAGATTGATTACAACCTAATCGAAAACATAACTGGTTCAAATGGTCTTTTAAATAAATAAAAAGAATTCAGAAATACACATGTCTCAGAAGAATAAATTTGGTTTGACCTTTTCAGGTAATAATTTTTTTAAATATTTCGTGTATACTGAACGACAAATACTTATATAATTAAAATAGAAGTTATTACTTCTGTTTGTAATTCGTCCTCAGGTATGGGTTATAACTCTAAAACCATTTTCCATGAGGGAGTTTTTCATGTTAATTCCTTTCATTTCTCAGAGGTTTTTATAGTCTATTTTATTAGAGTATATAAGTCTACCGAACCTTCAATATTTTGAGTTTTTGTTTCTCTATTAATATTATGGAAGATACTTTAATTAAAAAAGTATTTTACCAAATATCTCCGAATTAATGTATTCCAACTCATTGTCAGTCTGATTTTATATACTTTGACAACACGAGTTTAAAATGTTTACTTTATCTTTAGCACAGCCATTCAAAATGTTCAGCTTATATTGCCAATCAAAATAGTCTGAAAACAAAACTTTCCACAAGTTATACAATGCCAATGCCACATTTTATAATTGCACGTCACTCATTCGATTTTCCCACGCAAACGTTTGAAGTTCACGGACAACAAAACGTACTTTTCCCAATGGAAACAAAACTTTGTTCTACAATTTAGTTTTCCTATTCGTCTCTTTGCTTTAATATTTAAGATAAATGGATTTATTTGCTTCACTTTGTGTAACAACGGGAGGATTCTGGCTCAGAGATTGTTTCTCATATCACATATACTAACGCTTCGTACCTGTCTATGGACTCAGATGTTTTATATATGGCATCTTATGCATTGAAATTGACGTTTCCCACAGTATAATTTATGAAAACAATGTCTGTCACACTGCAACGACCTTAACATTCCTCATTTAACCTTGAATAGGCTTACCTACTTCAGCATAATCACTCACGTTGATATTTAACAGTCTTCCAGGTTCTTTGATGGTATACAGAGAAATACTTTGATACATACCTACACGAAGCCAGGAAGTGTACTGAACACCACGGAGAAAGTTTCGCTTCCCCCACCACGCCCCTTCAAGGCAAACAGCACTTGTACCACACCATAAGCCTCAAAACAGATGTTGTCATGTGTTCATCTGCTATGTCATACTCAATCAACGGATGACCGATACAAATCCAGGTTTAACTCAAGTGGTTTGAAGCCAGCCCTAATTAACTGGAATTGTGTCATTAAGTTTTCAATAGATGACGGCAAAATTGAAATCTGTTTTGAACCAGTTAAGTTTTAAAAATAAAACTCAAGACACGAGAAATAACGTAGGTCGATAAAAATATCTTAAGAAATTTGAAATTAGATGATATGAAACCACTTATTTATACATTCTCTTGACGTAAGTTCGATAATAACATTCCAAACACGCACCACAATATTTATATTCGATATATAAGCAGTGGCGGCTCGTGAGTATTTAAAGTTATGTGCTATATCACCCAAAGCCAAATTTTAGGACGACAAAGATATTAATAAAACTACACAACTATAGGGTTGTTAATACTCCACGACCCGTAATATGCTACATTTGTAATTTCGTCTCCGTCACGTGTAATGGAAACGAAATTTTAAAATAGGCGCAAATTTCTAACGACCGTATTTTTTTCTTATTACATATTTTAAATAAAAAAAGTTAATTTTAGTAAAAAGTTACATATTATGGGAATATTGTATGCAGGATCGTACGGTAATTTTCTCAGAATTATGAAAGTCTTCAAAATATTACCTGTTAAACGTTTTTTTTAATAAACTTTGATTAAACCAAATAGGCCACAACAAGTGCATAAACAGTAATATTTTTATTAATTCGTCAAAAACATTTAAAACTGTATCCTGATGAGGCTGCCTACGGCTGTGTCTGACGGCGTGTGGTTTCTGTAGCTCATATTACTGTTGGATCTTAGGCGAGCAGGGGGTGGAAACGGTAATACTGCGTATGCGCATTTCTCATTCCAAACAAGGTTCCTGTGGTATGAAGAATGTAGCCAACATAGATATGCAAGGGAGCGCTCTGGAAGGCGGAAATCGAAGCAGAAATTCACACTATTAAAATACTAATATTTTTAAGTGTTACTTAAAATTACAAAACAAATAATTCTTCCTGAATTAATTCACGTGCTGTAGCACATGTGCACTAGTCGCCACTGTATGTAAGTGATTCACTCAGATGTTGTAATACACAGGTACAGCATTTGACACTACAATCTAGTTTCGAAGTTCAGTGGAGAAAAAAAAGACTGTGTGGCACGAGAAAAAATTATGTTTCTCGTTGACAAATACAGGAAGCGCCACATTCCGAACTTGAAGGTCTGCTTTCATTGTCACTGTAGTTTGTACCAATTCCACACGCTCCCACTTTATGTATATAACAAATACCCCAAAAACCGGCGTTGAGGAAAAACGAGATGAAGACAAATTATCAGATAAAACATAATGCAGCATGGATAGTGATCAAGATAAAACTATAGTTCGTTTAATACGTACAGCAACAGAAGCGCCATTCGGGAAAACTATCATGTGCAAATCAAACATTTTTTTTGGTATACATAACAATTTCTTATACTATTTTGGAGTTAAATTTATGCTGTAGCTTGATAATAGAGATATTCATCAGGATGAAAATGGCAGTTTAATCTGCTGGAAGCTACTGCTATAATAAATCACTTCTTAGAAAAACAACACGACCGTCAAAGATTTATTTCTTCTCCGTTATCAACATTAAAAGTTTAATTTGTAGGTCTGAATGTTCTGAACACGATGTAGTTTGTTTGAAAACGATACGTCAACGTAGTCCTAAATAATTTAGAAATTCGTAGGTACCTACAAACGCAAAAAACGGCGCGCGAGCTATAACAAAAGAGGCGGCCATTTTTGACCCGGACACAATATGAATGAAATAAAATTAGTTTT
This sequence comes from Eucriotettix oculatus, assembly GCA_034510155.1. Taxonomy (NCBI): domain Eukaryota; kingdom Metazoa; phylum Arthropoda; class Insecta; order Orthoptera; family Tetrigidae; genus Eucriotettix; species Eucriotettix oculatus. The sequence continues at coordinate 126,297,651 of CM067376.1, read as the reverse complement.
GAACTGCCAAAACACGAGGGAATACGCCAACAAAAGATTATTTTTTTCTGAGATGGTGCGGCAATCAGTGTTGGACATCACTCTATTGGATTTTCTTGACACTTACCAAGGCAACGCAGAGGGTGTTGTTCGACTATATCCGAAATGAGCTGTCACATATTACTTTGAAGATTCGAGTGGTTTTTACGACCTGGGAAAGAATCCAGATCTGTCCGGAAAACTCCAGCCAGAGGACCAATACCTCCGCCCACTTCAAATTAATTTTAATTTCAAAGTACGTTCTTCATAGCTTGCTGACGGTATTGCGAGAAAATTCGTATTTGGAGCTCATCCATTATTGTCTCTGGCTTGCATAAAACATTCGTGGTCTTTGCGTTGTTAGTACTATTCGATGCCTGACTTCGGTTCAACGAGCACGTCCAAATAGCGAGTAAGATGGTAGCAAGAATGACTAGCGGAGGCGACTGGCAGAGAGCCTGGCAAGCGTCGCCAGATCAACACTGCTTCACGCGACCCCCATATGGTCTGGTGCGATGGCGGCTAAGAAAAGCGTCCGTATTGTAACGGTCACACACATCTGCCCGGACTTTTGGCGGTATGAAGTCAAAAGAAAGAAAACAACATTTGAGCCAGGGGGCAATAAAACTCAGACTTCACGTCGCGCATTGGATGTTTCCCAATTTTGGCGAGAGTTGGCTGCATCGGGTGGTGTGTTTTTCCAAGTGTAACCACAAATGCAATCCATCCCTGCCACCTGGGTGATATGAACCAAAAAAGTGGGGAATAGATTTTTAAAATGCGTGCAGAGAGATTTTAGGAGAGATTCGAACAGATTTTTCGAGAGCGGTGAGACGGGAGAGATTGCAAGACAGACTTGGTGAGAGATTGCTGGACCGGTGGTTGGAAATGTGGCAAGGGAGATTTTGGAATTCTTCCTGGTTCAGGCGGCTGTTATCTGGAGAGAGGACGACCCAATTAGGATGAAGGGGCTGGAACATTGACTAAGCCGACACTGTAATTACCCCTGTGACTCTTTGTGATTTTCTGTACTGCCAGGTAGATATGAGAAGGCCCATAATATACAATCCTGAGGTTAGAGATAAAATTGTTTAGTTTTAAGGATTTTTTTGTAAATATATATGCAGTTTTAGTTATGATAGAATTGCCGGCATTAAGATCGAAAAATCAAAATTGTAATTATTAATGTAAAATATGATCTTGGATCAAATAAATTCTCTCATTGTCCATTATTGATTTATTAATATCCCACCTTAAAATAATTTAGTTGCCCTCCTATATTCATTACAGTATAATGACCTCAAGTCTACCGCAGGAGTCCTTTGCAAGTTGTGAGAATTTTTCGTACAGTTTCGTACGTCGCGGTGTGCCGTCGCAAACATGCTGCCCATTGAACTCCTACCAGAAGAACGGTATAGAATTCACCGCAGAGAGAAAGAAGTCGGATGAGCCCTTCATCCCACTATTAGGTAGGAAGAGAATGACATAGCAATGAAGGAATGGCAAAAGTGATGGACGAGTTCGACGAAGGTAAGTTGGACTTACCGACTCAAATCACATGCAGCCGAATGGTACAATTGGAAATGGGGCAGATCGATCATTTTCTACTCCGAAACTACCTATTCCGCTTCAGGCTCGAGGAGGGGGTGGCATGTCCAACTTGCGACCCTGCAATCGAAAATGCGGAACGTGTTTTCACGTTTTCGTTTTTTCGCAAAGAGTAGGAGAATTAAACAGAAGTCTCCGGTGTAGCTTGATGTCGGGGTATGCTATCCTCTGATAAAAATTGGAGGAGTTATACGCAGCGGGAGTATTATGACTAGTAATTACAGTGTCCTCCAAAAACCACTAAATCTGTTATATAATACAGTAATTCACATTGGCAATATATACATTACATAACTTTTTAACTTTTACTACAATTCATTTGTGTTATGATTTGTTAGATTTTCAAGATGCTAGTACACATGAAATTGTGAATTGTAGGAGCCCCAGCAGAATAATGGCTGTTTCCACTAGATATATTGAATCTAGATACATTGAATCTCTCAATAAAAAATGTGAGCCAAGTTTAAGGATTATTTCATAACAGCTGATGAATTTCAATGGCAATATGGATTCATATGTTGATTAATTAATTCTTTTTCATAATTTTGGTTGATGTTTTATGGTAAATAATTTTTAAAAAACTGATATAAATAAAAAACATTTAATTACAAAGAAAAATAGTAAGTATACGACTGGCTAAGAAATCATTACAATGCAGTTTCTTACTAACAATGACTGCAACTTAAGCTAACAAGCATTTCATCTGTTTGTTGATGATTGAAGCTAATGACAACTACTTAATCTGTGTTTGATTATTGCAGACAAAGAATTGATCTACGTGAATATTTTGTCAATCTGCATAAGTTACTCGGCACACAAGAGATGGTGGGATTGGAATCAATAGCAAATTACTAAAGAGACTAACACACATTATTGACACTGCTCAATTACTACAGGAATTAACATCACGTGACTTTGGGGTTTCATTACATATAAAAGTTTATAATTTGATTAATAAAATAATTTTATTGACAAATAAGCAAAATATATTGAATAGTTGAATCTTTGCGGTTGAACACAGAAAACTAAGCAGTAAAATACGTGAAGGAAACAATCAATTAAAATCCAGCTTATCCTATATGACTAGGATAAGTAATGATATGTCTCTACCAATGCTTTCAAATAAGCAATCAGGTGTCTTTCAGTATTAAATAGTATTAAATATGATGTTCACTGAGAACTTTCTCATAAAAAAATCTCCTCACAACACAGTCCATTCATGTTCAGCACTTTATGTCTCTGCCTTTTCCTGACAAAACTGAACTAATAATGTCAGTTGTTTAAACACTTTCGTAAAATTCCACAATATATATTCGACAGAGACAGAATGCATCATCTTCATTAATTCTGACCTTGTCTTAATTTATTACTATTGGGATTTTCACACAATTTTGAGTTGAATATGCAATACTTTGAAGAGAAAAGAGAGAAATTTTCTCGATGAAAGACAAAAGTGTATACATGTGAAACTTATACTCACATAAAAGTGTTCCAATGACAGATATTGAGTAAAAAACATGCCAGTATGATTTATTCATTACCCAAGTAAAAATTCAAATATGTGAAATTGCCATAACCATTCAAATTTGTGAAAGTTTCAAATTACTCCTACGGCAGTTTTTTTCGGACTTGATAAAAGTGCTAAACATATCTCTGTATTTCAAAATTCATTTTACAGTGTGATTGAGGAGCTTTACTTGGCTTTCAGTTGGAAGTGATTAATCTAGGGTGTAACAGTATGGCAAAAGATAAATTCCATCCCTGACAAAAATGCTTCAAGAGATGAATATGCTCAATTAAGATGTTATGAATATTCCATTTTATAAAGATATTGTTGTTGTAGTATTCAGTCCTGGTCTGATGATACCCTCCATGCCAATGTATTTGTTCATGCCTTTTCATTTCCACATAACTAACACATTCCACATCCTCCCTATTACCTTGGTTTTCCCTCTATTAATCCTCATGTTGTACTCTTTCTCCAGAACCATGTTCATGCCATTTATTATGTTTCCAAGTCTTCTTCTGAATCCCCCAATAATACAATATTGGTCAATCTGTTTTTTTTCCTTCTCCTTGCAGTATGATTCCCTCTCCATATTCGGTTTTAACTTTCTTCATCATCTGTTCTATATATAAGTTAAACAGCATGAGCAACAGGCTGCATCCTTCTTAATCGTTTCTTGATTTCTGCTTTCTTTACTTGATCTTCAATTCTAATTACTTCTCACTGCCTTCTGTAGACATTATGCATGAGCCTTCAAAATCCCTAATGGTAGGCCGGTTTTTCTTATCAACTTCTAAAATTAGACACAAAGTCAATATTGCTTCTTTGATCCTTACATTCTTCCTAAAACTAAACTGATCTTCTCCTAACTCACATTCTATTTGACATTCCATCCTCCTATATACTATTTTCACTAATAATTTGCATGCATGAGATACTAAACTAATTGTCCTGTGATGTCTTCTTCAGTATGGGTATCATCCACCTCCTTTTCTTCTATTACTGTCTGTTCTAGATTTCCACCAAGATATTACTTCCATCATTCTGCTTTTTGTTTTTTAAATAAAGATATTATCAAGTCTAAAATTATGACAGGGAGAAAGTACTAATTGTAACCTCAGATTTGTGAACCATTATTGGAACATAGCTATGTCATTATTCCTGTATTGTAAGAAATTCAGTATTATTACTTACAAATTACAAGTATTTTGTTCAATAAATATATAAAAAGTTTTTTTCTATGTTATTTAAGTAAGGCTGCCCACAAAAATACCATTAAGTTGCAGATTGGCTCCCTGAAATAAAAACATTTATTAATTGGACTCTCAAAAACTGTTTTCTGATTTATATTATTTCAAAATGACATTCATAGTAATTCAAATAAGGCTCTAAGTCAACATCTCAAGTTTCCACATAATTTCACAATTAAGTAGTCTGATAACTAAAGTTAACATAACCTAATATTAGACTTAAATGTGCTTTGGTCTGAAGGGCTGTTCTTTGACTGCAGCTTGTGCATTGTGCACAGTATAAAAATTGTGTGTGTCAAACTAAGACAACCGTTTCTATAAAGTAAAGTAAGTAAACAAAATCATTTTACTAATACCTACTCTGCAAATTAAATAATTTACTGAGTGAAATAAATATTAATAATATCATATTCCATAGATCTTGTACACAAGGGTGAAAAGCATAAATCTGTAACCTGATAGGCCTTCCTTTTCATAGTCTGCTATGTGAAATAAATCAATCAGTCAATCAATATATTTGTCCAAGACTGATTTCTTCCTCCTGAGTATTAGCTTCGCATATAATGTAATTTTTTTCCAGTTGGTCAGGCTTCCTAGCATCTTTGCGACAATGTTTTTGGGCGTAATGTGTCCCAGCTAATTTTCGAGCATCTGTTTGTCCAGTGCCCATCTATTGCAGTGGAAAAACATGTTGTGAGATTCATCGTTTTCTTTGCAGTAGATGCAGATTGAGTTCTGCACCTTTTGCATGTTATTCAGATATGCTCAAAAATATCGTGCCCAGACAGGAGCTGTGTCGTGTAGTATGAGACTTCTCCATGCTGTCATTGAACCCATTTATCTATTTGTGAGACCAGTCTCTTTGTCCATATTCCAGCTTTGGCCTCTGCCCATCGGTTTTGCCAGGCGCCCATTCTTTTGCTCCAGGCCGCTTACTTAGCTGTTTCTTTGCCCATTGCCTTGGCGTTTCGCCAGGCTTCCTGGAGTTCTGGGGTGAGCAGGTCAATGGGAGATGATAATAGTAATACATTATGCAACTATATATGAAGTGGAAGATTCTAATTAATAGTTCCTGCTGACTATTTACAATATATCTCAGATAATTCTATAAATTCATTTATTGAATTACAGTGGCTAAGGAGAAATGAAGATAACCCAGCTTTAAATTGACTTTGGTTAATAGACATCTGTTTAATAATTTGTGGCAGTCTGTTAAAGATGGAGATCCCAGAATAATGTACAGTATAAGTAAGTAAGTATAAGTATAAAATCATATTCCATAAATCCTATAGAGAAGTACAAGCTTCAAGGATGTGGAACGAGTCAGAGATTTTACATAGGTTGCTTTATTAATATTAGAATATACTGTAACTATTCATTAATTTTTAACTTATAATAAGATTTTCTTAAGTTCTATACAGAAGGCATACAATTTGTACCTTATATATAAAATTGATAAATATTTTTACATCCTATACTAAAAAATTAGTGTTCTAACAAACAGATATTCTAATAATTATAAATATTTACCCTATGATACATTCAGCTTCATAAATTCTTCGACAAAGTAGAAGGAGTGGCTTAGTAAGAACAGTTAGTTCATATTTGAACTTGTTTGGATTTATTTTTAATTGTTTAATGCAGGTGGGAAGTTTATTAAATATGCTAATAGCATTGTAATGTACACCCTTTTGTATTACGGTTAGAGACTTCCCTTCCTTGTGTAAATTGTTTTTACTTCTGGTATCAAAGTCGTGTATTTCTGAGTTTAGTGTGAAGAGGTTACTGTTATTAATAACAAATAACATGAGTGATTGAATATGCTGGGAAGTGAGTGTCAGTATTCCAGTTTTCTTGAAAAGTCCCCTACAAGATGCTTTTGGTGAGACCTGATATAATATTCTAACAGCCTTTTTTTGAAGTGTAAATATTTTATCTTTCCCTGATGCATTGCCCCAGAATATTATACCATATGTCATTATAGAGTGGAAATATGCATAATAAACTAATTTTCTTATGTTAGGATCACTACAACTTGACATAATTCTAAGAGCAAAGGTTGGCGAGCCTAATTTTCGTAGGAGAATATTAATATGATCCTTCCAGTTTAATTTATTGTCCATGGATATACCTAAAAATTTTGTACATTCAACTTCAGTTATTTCACAATTACTTGTTGCTACTTTTATTGAGTTTGAATTGGCATTCTTTGTCTGAAACTGCATGAAGTGAGTTTTATCACAATTGACTGACAAGTCATTGGCTGAAAACCAGTGAAGCATCTGGCTTAATGTAACACTGGCAGCATTTTCCAGACTATTTTGTTTATTTGTAACCAAAATACTAGTATCATCAGCAAAAAGTATAGTTTTAGAAGAAGAATTTATGGATCTAGGTAAGTCATTTATATATATTAAGAAGAGCAATGGACCTAGAATGGAACCCTGTGGAACCCCAGTCTTTATTTGTCCCCAGTCTGAGTTAATAATTTGTCCAGAGTTAGAGTCTTTTAATGTAACCCTCTGTTTCCTATTTGTTAGGTAAGAGGAGAGCCAATTATGGGAAATTCCTGTTATTCCATAAAACTTCATTTTGTTTAGAAAGATATTATGGTCTACACAATCAAAAGCTTTGGATAGGTCACAAAAAATTCCTAATGGGTATCTTTTTTTGTTTAGTTGTTCCAAGATTTCATGAGTGAGAGTGAAAATAGCAATGTCTGTTGAACATTTTTTCCTGAAGCCAAATTGTGAGGTGGTAAGTAGATTACATTTATTTAAGTGATCAACTACTCTATTATAGACTACTTTTTCAAATATTTTAGAGAATACTGACAAACTTCCTTTCTTAAAGATAGGAGTAACTGTTGCATATTTTAGCCTATGAGGAAAAATTCCACTGCACAATGACTGATTACATAGGTAAGTTACTATGGGGGGTGATGGTGTTAGCTGTTTTTTAAGACAATACTTGTTATTCCATCATAACCTGAGGTATGTTTATTTTTTAATGATCTTATAATTTTTTAAATTCAAATTCAGTTGTCATCGTAAGATAGAGATCATTTATGTCGCTAGATATAGTTCCTCAAAGTAAGTGTTCTGCTTCTGTATTTGATTTACTCTTATACCCGACTAATTGTTGGGTTGCAGTTAAAAAGTAGTTATTAAATTGATTAGATTTTGTCACTAACTCTGATTTAATCTCACTTTCCATTGAGCATAAGTGATTTTTGTTTGTTTCATTTTTAATTATCTTCCAAACTGTTTTAATTTTGTTACTGGAATTGCTGATAACCTTATTGAAATACATATTTTTAGCTGCAGCTATGACCTTGCTTAATACTCTACAATAATTTTGTAGTGAGTTTTTAAACAATTATTGTTTTTAGTTGCCAAATATAGTTCTCGTTTGTGTTTGCAAGATATTTTTAACCCCTTTGTTATCCAAGGAGTACTGACATCTTTATGTGCTACTGAAAATGTGTTCCATTTAATTTATAGATTCTTCTTGTTTCATGTACTGAAGCCAAGAACATCAGACTTATTCAGAAATAAGTGCCTGTTTGCAGCCACAAATAGCATTAATGAGTAAAAGTATTGCACAACAGAGTGAACATACCCAAAATTTTGATCTACCAGAGGTTTTTAAGGTGACCTGACATATTGCTCAGACAACACATTTTTGAAAATGAAAACTTTGCATATAGCTACCGAGTTGCCCCAGAATATATTCCAGTATGACAAAATAAAAATAAAATATGCAAAGTAAACTAATTTTTCTTGTTTTTAAATCACTGAAGGTGGTCATAATTGCATAGTTTTCTGTTTTATGTAGGGCACTTTGGTAACATAAATCATTAATTGTAAGCAGTTGACTGTCATGATTTGAGAGGCCATTCACAACTGGCTTAATACTGTAATTTTAAAGATGTGTTATAAAAGTAATACTTTACTTATGGACTAAAGGATATTTAGCATTTAATTTTTTTGTTCATATGAAGACTACAGCTGGTTTATTGAAATTTCATGGAACTTGGAGATAGTTGACTTTTGTCTTGGTTGAGTTGGCATCACCCACCTGTGAATCTAGAAATTTATTTTTCACAATGAAAAGTAAAAATTAAGTTTAGTACCCTATTAAGAAAACAGAAATGAGAGTCAATATAATGACCATTATAAATTATAAAATTAAAATATTCTTTTTTTTAGAAAAAACTAATTAAGGAAAGAAAATATAAAAACATACAGTAAGACCTAAAATAATTTAAGAAATAAGTCATTATGTCATACTGTCTATTTTTTTTTAAAAATAAGTAGCAAAAGTTAAATTAAGGTACCATAATAGTGTGCGCTAGATATAAAATTTACTTCAATAATGCAGGCCTATATACTTTATAGTTTCAGAAGAACAATTAACTGTTAAATGTAGATTATGAATGCATTAACTGTAACTGGTTATACAACAATATCTCTAGACTCAATGTGGATTATTGTTCAATTCACCTAAAATTAATCCTGACTTGGGTTTATTTTTGCAACCAACTTTATTTAATCCTATTACATGGCCAAAACTACTTCCTTTGCATTTCCTTAAAAAATTAATCTAGGTGGAAAGATAGTCAGGCAATAGTTTTGATCTCTATTGAATTTGATGCAGAACAGAAGAAGACATTAATATATTAAATGCATACCTGATGTTACAATGCTTCTGTAATGTCTTATTTTACATTCTTACTTTTCATATCCTATATGGTTAATGTTCATTCCAGCATTAAATTTACATTTTTGTACTTTAGAGACATTACAAAAGCCAAATAATTACCAAATTATTGGAAAAATACTGTGGTATTAACATTGAAATTAACTTAACAACACGATTAAATTTTGTTACAAAACACCTTAACATAAAAAATAATTCACAACAAAAATAATTTAATATATTTTTAAATATAGAGTAAGATATTCTAATGTAGAGCTGAATAAGATATATGTACACATGAATAGGAAATTAATATTTCTGAGATTAGCGTCGAACACTAAAATCACTGAAAGTATACTTCTTGATAGTGTTTTCATTTCTGAATTCTGCTTTTTCAATTCTTGAAGAAGGACTTCCAATGTGTTGCAGCCAGTGCTTCCTAGAATAAAATAAAATAACTTACATATCCTAATGAGAACCAAATATTCAAGGATGTGTCTTTCGCTTTTCATGGATTATAACCTCTAATTAATAACCATAATTATTTAAGTTGAAAACAGAATAAAAAAGTAATTAAAAAAAGACCATAAACCCAAATATATCAAGCTGCTTCTGTTCATAGCAACATTTGAAAACTCAGAAGATATTAGAAAAATCTATGAGCTACAATATTTAGCTCAAATAAAAAATATGAAATCATGAAAATTATGCAAAACAAATCCACATTGCAAAAAGTGTCAAAGATGTGACATGCACAAGAATTCTACAGCAGAATACCTAAATCCACAGCAACATGCACTAAGCCAAAGGATACTCAAGCAAAATGTACAAATAGTCTTGGAGATGACTCTGCTAATTACAGAGGGTGTGCATATCAAAAGAACAACAAAAAATAAAATTACAGCAAACATAGAAGAAACAAGGTACAGAGCAAACAACAAAAACTTTCACATCCAAAAAAGTAACAAAGTTGCAGAAGCTGTCAAAGGAAACAAATTGCCACAAATAAAGTCCTCACAACTAAATATCCAAAAGAAGACAAGACTATGGAACAAATCATGAAGCAGATGATGTCAATGCTATATCAATTAAAGAAAGTCTTGAAAATCTAGAAGCTAGAGTAACAGGAGCAATAAAACAATGCACCAAATACAGATAGTAACCTAAATGTCAACTGACTCTTGAACAAGAAAGGTGAGGCAGAAGTATTCCTAACTCTCGCCATATTGGCATATGCTTGGTACCTGAAACACTCATGATGACACAATCATATGTTAAAATTAGAGGTTATAAAATTTATCATGTGACTCATCCACACAAACAAGCAGAATGTGCTAGTGAAATTTTAATCAGAGAAACTATTGAAAATTACAAAGAAGAACACATACAAAGCAAAGAATTCCAACTTAATACTGTAATGATTGAATCTACCAAACAGAATATAAAAATTGGTGCAGTCTATTGTTCACCAAGATACAACTTAAAACCGGAAGATTTCAAAATCCTCCTACATCACATGGGAGAAAGATTCATAAATGGAGGAGACTTTAACCATAATTAACTTTAATGCAAAACACACAGACTGGGGAGCTTGAATACATACAAATAAAGAAGAACTAAGAAAGTCAATCAGAATAATAGGAGCAACTTTTCACACAACAGGAAAACCAACATACTGGCCCACTGACAGAAATAAGATCCCTGATTTATTAGATTTCTTTATAATAAGAAAAATATCACTGAGCTTCCTAGATACTGAAAAAAATTGAAATCTACATTCCGACCATTCTGCTGTCATTCTAACACTAAGCAAAAGAATAATTAAGAAAGAAGAGAAACCAAACCTCATTAATAAAACTACAGGTTGGGAGAACTTCTGAATAAATATATAAAAAGAAATTACCTTAAATATTAACTTAAAAACAAAAGAAGAATTTGGCAGTGAAACTGAAAAATTAACCAGAATTTTACAAACAGCAGCCTTCAACAACACTCAAAACATTACACATATTACAAAATCAGTGATTTATTCATCATAAATATGGAACCTAGTCAGAGAGAAGAGTAGCTTGGAAAAGATGGCAGTAAACTAGGAACCCAGTCAATAAAAATATCCTTAATAACAAAACACAAAGACTAAAATGTGAAATTCGAAACTTCAAAGAGGATTCACTCAGACTATTTCTATCAAAACTACCAGCAGAAAAAGACTCAGACCATTCCTTGTAGGAAGTCACAAAAAGAAATGAGACCAATAACATAAATACCTCCCATCAGGAAAGAACTGGAAGATTGGACAAGAGATAATAAACAAAAAGCAAGCTTGTTTGCTGAATATCATGCTCAAACTTTTATACCAAATAAAATTTAAGCTGATAACGTTTTTGAAGAAGTTAATAACCCAGCATCTGAAGAAATAAACCCTGTAACCCCCAAGGAAGCCAAAGAAGTAATAAAATTTAACTACCATATGTCAAATAATTAAAATTAAAGTTTTACAGAAAAATATCAATATAGTAATTACTATTTTCACTCTAAATATATTAAAAATTAGAGTAACTAATAGTTAATGCTACCTATTTACACCTTTCTATTATAGAAATAGTGTGTTATTATCAGGAAGTTTATTGAAACCTGACATGCCTGTATAATCTATCCTGTATAATCTATTGATTGGCTGACAAACATATAATTGCAATGAAAATCATGAATTTATTATTTCTTGAAATAAATGAATGCCTATCTGATGTAGCACTTAATTTATCTCTTCACCTGAAGATGTCAATGGTGACAATTGCGGAAATATTGTGACGTATTACCAATACCACCCGGTCGATTTCCCGAGGAGATTTTATACAGCACCTTTTGATCAGTAAATTTATTATAATTACTAATTACAAATAGCACCCACATGTAAATGAACTGATCATAGAGAGTAAGCATACCCAATGTCTTGAATAGCTCTCTACATGAAGTTCTAGAATTCACTTGACAAATTATTCTTATTACACCATTTCGGGCTAGAAAGACTTTATCAATATGAAGTTATCCCAAAATATAATTTCATAAGTCAATAAGATTTTATAGTTTTCATGACACAAAAATTTGAAATAACTCTGACTGTATACATTTATATGCTGAGTTTATTGATTAAAATATTTACATGTTCTTCACAATAAAGTTTATTACTTAGTGAAAGACTAGGAAATTTTGTACTGGATTTATTTATTTGGGCAAGTAATTTATATATAAAAAATCATACTAGACCTAGCATAGAGCCCTATGAAACTTCAACCTTTATATTTCTCCAGTATGAACTAAATATTTGTCCACATGAGTTCTTCAACACTAGTCTTGTTTTCTGTCTTATAAAGTAAATGAAGCTTAGGCATGAGAACTGAGTTGAAATAGCAGTCACCACTGCTGCTCCAGTACAAAGTGTTTCCATGTATATTGACTCCAAATTTTAATGACAAAAGCTTTGTTATTTAATAAGTTTCTTAATATTAGCTTTGTACATAAACAAAAATTATAATTATCACAAAATAATTATGAAAATGATATTATTAACTTACATTTCATTAATATTGCCTAATTCACCTTCCATTTTACCCAAAACAGTTCCTTTTTCAGTATTCATGCACCATCCTCGAAGACCAAGCTTTTTGCCTTGAATAACAGTGTTCTGAAGCATAAAGAAATCAATGATGATAATTAATTAAAATAAAAAATTATTTTCTATGTGCTAACTTAAATTTGTGGATAATTTCAACCAATAAAACTTTGTAAATATTTCACGTCTTGGAACAAACATGGAAACCCATGAGGCAAGAGTGGGAGTGCAGGCATTAAAAATAGATCAACATTAATGTTGAATAAGTAACATAATTTTGGAGGGAGGGGTATAGTAGAGCTGAGATTGATAGTCCCCACTAAATGAAATCCAAGTCTAATTCTAATTTAAACCTAATCTAAACAAAAATTGAGGGAAGCATCTCTAGGATAAAAACTACCAAAGTTGTGATAGGTGCTGATAGTATCACTCTCAACTTTATTCAGGTCTAATTTCTACCCCTAGCATTATGGGATGAGAGCAGTCACAGATTGGTGTCAAATCCGGGGTTATGTTAGCTGCTGAGCAATTATGATACTGACTATGCCAGTTTACTTGGAATAAGGCACATAATAATGCCAAGATGGTTAAAATTGGTTTATATGCTGTTGCTTTCCAGTTAAGTTTTTCTTCTGCCTCCTCCACATACTGTGTATTTAAGGTATCAATATTATTCTTGACTCAGTTAATGACTGTCAGTCATATCTCAGTTTAGATGAAATTAACCACGATTGACATAGATTGCATTACAGGTACTACAAAATGTATTTATTGACCTGTTTTACACAAAATGCTATCTTGTATTTAAAAAGACCTTCTTTCCCTACCATTTCTGGCAATTGGTTCATTACACAAATATCCAACTTTGACAATTCTCCCTCTGAGAAGTCCAATTCAGCCCATCAACATCCTTAGTATTTCAATCAGATAATGTATCATAACTAAAATTTCATTAACCTTCCATCATTTAATTTATAATTAAATGTGATACTGCCAGGACTCCAGATGATGCCTTCTTAAAACTCCATTTCAAAAAATACTTCACAATTCTTTCATCCATAAACTGCTTGAGGTTCAAGAAATTTTCTGTTCTTATTTCTTAAGAATTATAAGAAGTATTTAGTGTGTGTCTTATGGAACAGAATTGAAGGGTATTATGCCTTTCCAAAGGGGGAAAACCAAGTTGTTGAGCATGTCTTCCTTATGTAATGAATAATAATTAACGTTTCTCTAAAATGCTGTGTCTAGCTGAGCATTTACTTTTAAGCTTTTTCTAAAATCATGCTTGATTAAATTAGAAAAAGTACAAAAACTAATTTCCACAGAGCAAGTTCCAATTTGTTTTCTAATTCACCTGTGAAAATAGTTGTCTGTGTAGATAAGTCAATGTCATATAGACTACATGTTGAGATTCCAAAATCTATGTAACTGAATCTGTTCTTGGGTTTTGACTATACAAGGCAATCACTAATTAAAATAATCCATTCACAATTTCTTCCATTTTGCCTTTTGGGATACTTTTATAGAAGTCAACTGTGAGTTAAAGAATCAATGGGACATATGCCTAGTGTGTTACATGAATTTATACACTAATGGTCATTAGCAACTTTCTACAACTTGGGGAAATAATTTCTCTATAGGCGGTTTATGGTACGGAAAGTCACACACACATCATCCTTGCCTGACAGGGTTCAAACCCAGGACCTCTGTGGTGTGAGTCAGTGACACTATCACTACAGCACAGATGACCAACACAGAGTATTTTTAATGTTGTATATTATATATCTCATTGGCAAAAATTATCTGAAAATAGCACAAACTTTAACTTGATATGTGGAATATGTTGCCACACAAATCAGGCGCAGTAAGAAATCAGGCTCAAAAATGAATGTTTCACAAAGATTAAACATTTAAACTTTAGATTGTTACTTTCCTCTTCTTAATTAAATTTTGAAAATAATAACTACTAGCATTTTTATGGAAAATAATTAATTGCTTTACTGTGGTGATGAGAAAGCAGTAGTTGAAAAATCAACTGGATAGTTGTTGGGGCCTTCAGTTCTGATGCATTCTGGTCTGATGCAACCTCCATGCTAACCTATCCTTAGGCAAGCATTTACATTTCTACATAGCTACCCCATCCTATATCCTCCCTAATCTACTTATCATAGTCCATCCCTGACCTCCCTCTTCTGTTCTTACCCCACACACTTTCCTCTAATTCTAATTAATGACCTATTTATTTGAATGTTAATTATGTAACTTTAATTTCTGAAATTTTGGCATATATTTTCACAGTATATCAGTTGTTTGTTTAGATATTTTAACAAATTAACTGAAACTGTTAAATTTGATGGTACAATTATATTGTGTACATAACTGGAGAACCTAGAGGCAAGAATGTTTACATTGATTTTAGTTACTACCTCAGGGTGGCTTGCATGTGTCTGAAGACCAATAGAAAAAAGGAAAAGGAAGGAGGAGCAGAAGGGTTAGTATTGACTTTAGTTTGAATGTAATTTGGTTAGTGAAGTTTTAATAGAATTTTATCATTGATAAATTGTATTATTCCCACCTTGATAAACTTGATATTACGACCATAAATTCTTAGGACATAAATTATTCTAAGGATAGACCTAATCACAGCAACCAATTTTAAAATACAGAGCAGTTTTAATTTACAAAAGTAAAAATTTATTCTACTTACCTTTCTGAAAAAAACACCTGCAACAGAAAGAAATAACAATTTATTATACTTATCAACAATTACAAATGAATTTTCATTAGTAATATGGTTAGAATACTGTAATATAAATAAGTATAGAGTACATTTCTGTAATTTATGCTACAAAATAAAATTTAAAACCAAAAATGTCTTGCATAGTTCAGATTTTTTTATGTTCTGTTTGATTCTAGTTTGAAGCTTTAAAAAAATTAAATTTTTTAATTACTTTGGTTTTTGCTCTATATTTCCGTAAATTAAGTATCCTACACAAAAACTGTTTCAATTTTTTTTATGTAGATATCATTTTCTACTGTTTATGTGTTCCAAAATTCCAGGAAGCAGTTCTTCAAAAATTGACAAATTTTGACTGATAGTTAATTTCTTTTTCAAAAGTTAAGTATGTTACCAAATATTTGGAAAAATACTCATACTCTTGGGTATGTAACAATGTAGTTAATTTATGTTTCTTTATTTTCAACTCTGAAGGAATTTGAAAAAATTAATGCTAACCATTTTGAGAAAATAAACATCAATTGTATAATAAAAAGGTAAATTTTTCAATAGGTGTATAATTATTATAACTGCAATATAATATTTATCAAAAAGAAGTTTATGTTAACAATGAGGAAAGTGGTGACAATGGAGGTGGTGTTTAGATTTTGGAAGCATTTGTATCACTATTGGTACATAGCATGAAGATGCCATCTATGAACCGGAGCCAGGTTTCTAAGGGTATGAATTTAAATAATTCTGTTTCAGTTAGCTCGTGAACAGGCTGGTGTCGGAGAGTGTCATCCAGACCCCAGCTGTGCCACTTATCTGATGGTAGGTGTTGCTTTTGAAAGAAAGTGAATCTACAATGTCTTCATAAATATAACTTCCAACATGATCTCCTGCACCTTATCCACTGCCCAACTTTCCAAGTCCACTCTTGATCATGATAAAAAGATTAGTCCACCTCTTATCACCACTAACTTTCCTGCTATACAAGCTCAACTCTATTCACCAACTGGCATACTTTGGAATGTAATTCTACCAAAATACTCCCCTACTCGAGAATCATTTTCAGGCAACCTCCCAACCTCCATAACAAGTTTGTTCACCCTCATTCACACTGCCTCACCAAAAGTAGTTTTTCAATGTAACAGTAGGAAAAGGTGATACATCAGTAATATCCTCTAATCAGGAGCAATCCTCCAGAAGCATTCACAAAGAGCCAAGTACAAAAATGAAGAAAACATTTCCTACCCCTCCTCCCATATCATTTACTAACATGTTAATAAATGTACAAAACACAATACCTAAAACAGCTGTCACATACCAGCCAGGAATCAGTTCAAATTTTTGTTTCATTACTCAGAATATAGTTTAGCGACTTGGACCAGCATAATAAACAATCCTGCTCTTTACAAAGAGTACAGTTAAATTTTCTACATGTTTATTCCCATTTTGCATTGCAGCTATGTTCTTGCTTTTTACAAATTTCAGAACAGGACAAGTTTGGTACCTTCAGCCGTACATGAAACCATGTTCATGCCACATCCTCCTCTTGATCTTTATTTTGAAAAGTGTGACTTACATGAAGGAAAAATCTTATGTCTAATTACTAATATCTGAATAATTTAATCTGAAAAAAGAATGGTTACATTCAATACAGAAATTAATATGTATGCAATCATTTTTCTTATTTACTTATAAAAGTGTGGCTTAAACTAAAAAATATCCTATGCTAAAAACAGGGCATAGCAAGCTTGGGGAGAGGTAATAAACTTGTATTTAACACAATATTCAGCTAAATGAGATGAGGTACACCAACCCATGAAACTTTCACATTAGAAGAAATCTTCAAAACAAATATTTATATTCATCTACATTGAAGATATCCCTTCATTATTTATTCATACATTTATCATTCAACATAGGATTTTCCCATCACTAAACAAAAAAGTATCAATATAAGAAAAGAAAAGAGGTTAAGATATCAGTGGTGTATCCAAACTCAAGTTCCCAAATTTCATTAATGGCAAGATCAGTGGTGGCAACTATTCAAATTCAGTAAAATTAGCATATCAAGAAATTTGTAGTAGTTAAAGGCTAGTAATAAGAAGGTCTCTTGTAATAATAGAAGCCAACTGTAGCTTGGCTAAATCTCAGATACATGAATATAAAATTATGTTTGAAACTGTGGCATAGTCGGGAAATATATACGGAAAGGATATAGAGCATTGCTTATCTAAGTCTTGAAGAAGGATTCCATTAGGTAGACCATGAAGAAATTATTAGCGTTATTATTCCTTCTTCTGCTTTTAGCAAGGTGAACATGACTTGATAATGATGTAAATATGTCTCTGCTTTATGAAATCTACCCTTAGCAATCATATAAACTTTCAATTACGTATTTATTCCCTATAAACAAATGCAGTATAATATGAAAAAAAATATTGAGGGATTATATTTGAGTAACAGAGATAAATTTAACTACACAGACAATTTAAAGAATTTTTTTTAAGTATGATCATCTTCGGTAGTTAGTTGGGCTGATCTGTCTGACAAGACAGCTGAATAAAGATGAGTGTTACAAAAATATGAAGCACTGGGCAGTCACAGAACCTTATTGTAGGCTAAAAGTGACAAGGCATACTAATATTCTGGGTTTTGTAAAAAAAATAATAAATTTCTCATGCATGGCTAGCATGATAGATGGCTGTTTGTAAACTTAGTTTTGGTTAGCAGCACTTCTTCTGGCCCTGTGGATGATAGGTTTTAAGTATTGGTCATTTTCCCCTGTTGCCATAAGTGATCTCTGTGGAACAGCAAAATATGACCAGTAAGTAAGTAACACTCGAAAATTATGTTACCTTGTACTTTTCCGTATACTTCAAATTCTACAGAATGTAGATCAACGCTCGACATAATTTGGTTAGGAAAGGACGTTAGGTGCCTAAAAATTTTCAGATTTATATTGGGTAATAAAAGCAAAACGGTAGTTAAACAACTCGTTGCTACAACAAGTTTCATTCGGTAAGATACTCCTCTCATCATATGTTTACTTTTTTGCGATCGTGCGACTTTCAATGTGTTGTCATATATAATTATTCGATTTTGAGAATCGTAGACTATGGGTCGGACAGTAATTATTCTTTTCGCTGTGCTTATAGCTATTGTTTAGAGATACAAGTATGAATTATATCGCGGAAAGTGCTTCGGAACTTGCATGTTTAAGAAATATTTAGATTTCAAAGATGCATGTGTTCATGTTGGCTAAACTGGCTTGAAGTTCTCTCTTTCGCTAACAGACAGCGTTAGTGACAAGCTGAAAGATGTGACAAGTATGGAAAAATCTAACAAAATAAGACACATCTAGCAGAACACTTTCACATTTGTCAGTCGGCTTCGGGATGGCAACAAAAATGCGTGCTGTGCGGAACAAGTGCTGAGTGCTTTGTTTCTGAACAGAGTTTCATCAATTCTATCTCCTCATTTTACATAATGCTCGTCGCGATGTCAGGAATACTGTTATCTGTAGCAGAACTGTCAAATATTTTCTCAGTTCTTGCAGTTTTAATGTGTTTTTGTGCGATGGTGTTGTTTGTAATGAGGTAAGTTCATCTTTCATCTAATAATATATGTATTATTGCAAGACAGTGTGATGTTAGAAATGGGTTATCTTCATAATCAAGTGCTTATTTTCTATAACCCCCCCTCCCCCATCGTATCTTATCAATAATAAGTTAAGTACTTTATTTTCCTTGGTTACAACTTGTTATAGATTAAGGAATTTGGATGAATCAAGACAATTTGTAAATTAGATCCTACGTATTAGACATAATAGATAACATAATTGTAATACATTACTTTTAGATGACTGCAAACAAATTGATTGATACCTTATCCAGTAATGTACTTGTCTTTTCAACTATGCATGAGATGATGAATGTTTAGTGCAAACAATTTTATTTTTGAATAGTCTCTATAGTAAATTTGCATGTCACCGATGTAACTGTGACATCGCGTTTATATTTACTCAGTTATCAGAATCCTGTATTTCTTAAGACGTAGCACGATTTTTCACTGTAGGGTGCAATTTTTCACGTGCCTTAAATTAGTAAAAACGAATAGAGATTTCATATCACACCGTCGGTATAATCGTATAAGAGTAGAAAAAATTTGTGTCGTTCGGTCAATGAGATCAATGTGTTTAAGAATTTCCATTACATTTTTACTATTCGTGATGTTCTCTCAGATCACCGAGAAGATAAGATATATCGAACCAAATTGCCGAAGACAAGGAATATTTAGCTTCGGAAGTCTAACTTGTGACATACACGTGCTTCATCATGTGACGGCACGTCAGAGATGGAAAAACTTAAGAAGGCGGGGCATGTTCCTTGGAACGATACATAACTATAAAAACCTTTATTTTATCCCACGCTAGAAGATTATATCATAATCCACGCACATGCTAAAATGTACGTCACCGGTATATTAACGCAAGTGAACTTTTTCACAATTTGAACCGTAACTTGCCCTATTAACAGATAACATTGCTCATAGGAAATTGCTATTTTTATGAAAAGATACTTTAAAACACTACGTCTTTAGTATAGCTCAACTTTACCGTACCTAACTTCTGAGTGCAGCATCAAAATTTTAAACGTTGAGGATAGTGTTTATACATTTCGGCAAGGTCGTGGAAGAAAACCGAATTTGTGAGAAAACAAAGCACGTAGAATCAACAAATGTTGCTCTCAAAGATTTGCTAGACGTGAAACATAATGTTTAAACTCTATTAGTCATATGGCATCGATTATTATAAATTCATTCCAAAGGCGGCGTAATTTATTTTGAATTTAACTTTTGTAGGATTTAGTTTTATTTATTGCGTTGAAATTATAAACAAATAGTCGAAAAGCCAATTGGTTTTAGTTTTACAAAAAGATTTAGACAGGAGATTTCGGTTCTGTGCAATGAATCGCCTGAGGTAAGAAGATTAATCAAACAGCCTGGAACAGTGTTTCTCAACCGAAATCGCGCTGCGGACCACAATAATACAAAATTTTCTGTCGTGTATCTGTAGTAACAATTTTTTATTTATATTTCGAAATATAATAAATATATTCAATGGTATACTAAATACATTTACTTTGTAGAACATCACAAAAAGTGGACAGAAAATAAACAAAATATAAATTAATTGCTTAAAAGATAAAGGCTCTAAAGCATAACATTTAAATAATGAAACACGACTAAAAAATAATAAGGAAAGATTCACAAAAAATTCCGTTAATTTATTCCATTTCTAGAATGTCACAGAAAATAAACAATATATAAATTGTTTTTGTGAAATTGGCCGTATAACAATGTACAATTATAAAACACGTGAAAAAAGTAAACGAAAAATGTATGGGACTGCTGCTGATTTGGTATGAGTACAGAACTTATTAATTCTGGGATCTCTATTTGTTGCAGCAAGTCGTAAAGATCGACTAATTTTAAAGTTATTTCTTTGCTTGGCTTTTATATCCGTCAGTTCAGAGAATCCAGATTCACATGCAAATAAGTTGTTAAAAATCGCAGAAGCATCGCTTTTTTATGTAAACAGCACACTCGTTTGTTACCTCAACCCAAAACTGAATTATTTCTTTCGGTTAAACCGTAATTTTAATGCAGAATTGCAATTTTCTCGTTCCGAATCAGTCTTCTTATAATTTTCATGTTTAACCAATGGATATAAAAATCCACAAATTTCTCTTTCGTAAATTATCTTCCTGTGAATAATAGTCTTAGAACTCTCACAAAATCGCCAATACATGTTTAGAAATACTTTTAATATAATTATATTATAAATTTATTCAAACAGTGAAATATATCATAGTATTTTTTTCATACGATTTCACTATAGTTATATATTTTTGTATATCTCGATTGTATTCTATAAATTAAAAAAGTGTGGTTATTTCCTTGGAGACTAAAATTAAATTCTATGAATAGTTCAAATATGTTTGATAAATAAGACAGTTGCAATCCATTCGTCGTTACGAAAAAATATGACAAATACGTATTTTTCAGAAAGTTAAAATGCTTCTAGTCCATTTCTTAATTCATAAATTATATTAATATTAATTTTCTGGCGTACCAACTATTAAGAAATGTTGGCCTAAAATATACCACCGTCTCTAGATTATCCACCCTAATATCCTAATGCCGTAACACTGAAGCACCAGTCACTATTATAAAAATGACAATTTGAGCACTTTTACATACACATCTAATATTAATAATATTTTCACACACTGAACTGCACTACTGCCTACTGTATTAATAACAACTGGAATATATAGTTCAGTGACAGACAGGATCGCCCTTTTCTTTCAATTGAACTCTCTGTGTTCCCGCTATTACATATTGACAGGTGCCTGAGTTTGGTCTACCAGCGTCTTTGTTGGTCCCTTTGTTTTTTAAAAACACATTGCCGCGGTTGAGGAGGAGCTCAACATTTCAGTACATAATGTCTTTGTGTATGATTAGACATTAATTTTACAAATGAAAATCGTGTAAACCTTTTGATTGTTAAATATTACAATTCACGCTCATATCTACGAAGTTTTCAATTAATAATAAATAGTTAAAATATAATAGCTGAGAACGAAGATGAGATATCTGTTGGGGCTTTCTCTCACAGGTATTTCTTCTCAGATTGATTGCAGGGCTGACATTTGGCGAGACCTCGTACTCTCTTTTTCCAAGGTTCTCGCATGTCGAGGCCCCTTCATCTATTTTAGGAGGCGTATGAACTGGGGTCGAAGACCTTTGGCATACTGTAAGAGTTGTCCGCTGATCCCGTTGGATCAATCGGCCAACTGGCTCCTAATACTGATGGAGACACGGAGAAGGGAATGCTGCGACCGCACAGCAAACTTCTCCCGTCATTCGGAAGGGCGTGAAAATAGTATTCAATAGCCCGACCTACCTGCAGGTTTTTCTATGGTTTTCCCTGCATCTCTGTAGGTGAAACACCGTGTAGGATCCTTAAACTATATCCCGGGGGCCCTAGTCAACCCTTGGCTACTTTGCTCTACCTTCCGCATCCCCCTTTTCAATTCCCTTCCTATGCTATTAACGGGGAGTTGACTGTTTCAGGATCACATTCACGTTACATGTTACCCCAAAAAAGTATACCTTAGGCATACGACAGTACGAGTTGTCTGCTACCTGAGGCACGTAGAAGGGATTGCTGCGATCTGTGAAGCGGGAGAAATTGATTTTTTTAAACTTATTTTACATCCAAATGATACATTTCCGGATATGTGTTCCTTATCAAAACTTCATGTAGAAAGTCTGCAATAGCATTTCTGAAACGCCTTTTATTGATTAAATAATAGAGTAACTCATGGATTGAAATTGCCACTATTTCTTTATATTTCAAGAATATTTAATACACGTGTAATATTAAATATAAAATACTAATGAATAAATGGAGCCTGTTTAATAAACTTTGATGAATACTGTCTTCCGCCACGGAATTACATTTTATTTTGAATGCCTGAATTTTAATTTCTGTTGCGCTTTATTTTTACGCACAAAATATTTTAATGGATTTAAAACTATAATTTCTCCCCAAAAATAGTAAATCAGTTGCAGTTTAATCCAGCCAAGTAACAAGTTAATGTTTTTCCCATATAGTATTTTGTTTTTAGCGTGCCCTTGTATGCTTCAGGAATGTTAAGTATGTCGGCCTTCCTTATAGGAACTCACGCCAAGCTTGTCTGTTGAATCTTTTTGGTCTGTAAATTATTCCACAATTGTACGGCCGATTTAAAAAATGTGATATAAATGAAGTTTTTGACGAAGAAACATTTTTAAGAAATTAATTTTAGAGTAATAAGAGCAGTTGTATGTTCTAATGACATCGTGTTTTCGGCAAAATATACAGTACTTTGTGCATAAAGCCACTACGCCGGTAGATAGAAAATTCGCACCTGGCCATATCAAGACTCCATGGTTAAAGTTTTCAAAACTAGATGAATTAGTTTGTTTATACTACTCGTAATTTTCTGCTAGTGAGCGTGGATAGTTGGCTAAGGCTGCCAAATAATTGCACTACTTTTAAATATACTTCTTGTAAGCCTAGTTGGCAAAATCTCGGTTCACTGTCGATGTTAATACAATATATGACTTCGATCTTATACGCCGTAAATATAAACTTCATTAGAAGACTGGATTGAGTTTAAATGTAATAATGGGCGTTAATGGAAATATAATCGCTGTGGCAATGTGAGAATATGCTGAAAAGCCTCCATGGTAATGAAGTATTTCATCTGAGTATGTATTATTTTTTTCAATTTAAAAGTTGCCTGGTACTGTGTTTTAAACATTTTTCTCTAATTGGCTTGCTCTCACCTTGCTCTAAATATTTTGTCGTTACTTCCAGTAGCTCAACAACATTTAATAATTCAAATGATCATACATTTTAGTTAGAATGGAAATGGACCACCATCGATATATTTTAATTCGGTTTTGTTACAAAAGCGGTAGCAAGTTGGCATTACCATCTAAAATTATGTAAAAGTTCTTATTACTAGCAACATAAAACACTTTCATCCGTTGTCTATTTTGGAATTCATTAACGAAAACATTATTTGCAGAACTCTGAGCGGAAGTCCGACGACACATTTGAAAGCACGGTTTTACTGGTGTAACAGATTTTTAATTTTTTTCCTTTATCGAAGCATTTTATCAATTTGCAACATTGCATTTGTTGGTTACGTACAGATAGTCTAAATTAATACATTACAAAACATTTCACTAAGTTTCCGCCACTTCTCGTGGTTCTCTTCGGTTGGGATAAACAGGTTGAATAAATTGTGCGTAGTACATCAACGCCGAATAAAATTAACTAAAATGTTGCATCACTTTCCACATTAATAGTATATTTACTCAATTTAATCTGAACAAGTCCAGAATAATTCTGTCATGATATCCATTTTCGATCTCTCTTTAGTATTATCATAATCAAAACTGTGGTTATTTAAAGTCCAATGTTTGGTTATATCAGACTGTTTACCAACCAGTTTATAATGCCACGTGAACACTGTAATTCTAGTTTTTAAGACTTTTGTTTCATAATAGTTATTAACGTCTGTAAGTTTAAGTGAGGTCAAAAACTAGCAAATAGCAAAACAAAACCAAAATTTAATGCAACTACTTTCTTCTACCACTGCAAGAAACATTGTATGTACTTCTGAGAATTAGTAGGGTATTTTGAATTCTTAATAAATAGAGGTAAAGACTTTATCAATTTCCATGACAATCCTGATATAGTATATAAGATTTTCTTGCAATGATTGCCCTGCTGCCTACATAAAACGAGTAAAAAAAGCTCGAAAAAGTAGAATTAAAAATATGTCCATTGATACTCTACTTGGGTAAACAATCGGATATAACTAAACTCTTTTGGTTATGATAATTCCAAGGATATGACGAAAATAGGTAACATGCCAGAATAATTTTTGAAATTGGTCAGATTAAATTGAATAAATATACTAATAATGTTTAAAGTTATACAAAGGAAATCGGACATCTTATTTGCATGTTACACAGCAGCTAATTCTATCCGTTCAAAGTAGATGTTCCCACATAATGATAAAAGAAGTAATACTGTCGATACAAAAATGTATTTTCAGAGACTTTTTAAATTGTTTTTTATCGCAGACACAGAAAAAATAAGCCACATTAAAGACATGAAATCAAGGAAGACTTGTACAATCAATTTCCAATGGCGCCAAACCAGAGTTTATTTCTGGAAGTTGAAGGAGACCTTAAGTTTTTATTTAAGAAAATAGTTTATAAACCCGGGTTTTAGTTTGTCACAGACTGTGTAGATCACACTCCTGTTTCCATTTAACCCCAGTCTTACACGTTTACATTGACATAAACAAGTTCACATTTAATTTTATGTTTATAGGCGCATTGTTTTTTATTTTTTCGCGTATGATGTATGAAAGCTTGTTGTTTATATTTGTCCTACGGGGTTAATTACAGAGTCTCTGATGTTAGTTTTGTTTTAGATCGGTTACTTTTTACATGGTGGATTTCTTATACAGGGGTTGGACAAAATAATATATACAATAAATACATCCATTTACACAATATTTATTGATTAATAAGGAGTTGGACCACCATTTGCTTTGAGAACAGCTGCAATTTGTCGCGGAATAGATTGTTAGTTTGTCTGAATAGTTTCCAACGGAACGTCCTCCCACTCTTGTAGCAAAACATCCGCCAATTGCCGCAACGGTGTTGGAGGTGGAAATCCACTCCTCACTCTGCTCTAAAACTCCCCATAACGCTTCAATGATGTTGAGGTTCGGCGATTGTGCTGGCCAGGGAAGATGTTTGATGGCATTCTGATACTCAACAAATCACGCCTGAATCTTTTTGGCCGTGTATAGGGGCGCATTACCGTCTCGGAATATGGTAGTGCCTGGCAGAAATATTATAGTCATAGTAAGCACTTCATTGCTGTGGATCTCGAGGTAATCATTCGCAGTAATCCAGCCAATGATCGGGCCAACTGAATACCAAGATACATCCGCCCAATTAATAACAAAACCTCCCCCGTATTTGACTGTAGGAAGCCGGCAGGCCGTTTGTAGGAAACAATGTAAACGATTATTCATCTGACCATGCCACATTCTTCCAAGTTTTATAATCATCGCATTCTTTCTCAGCTTTGTGTTGGCTTCAAGAGTGAAGGGTTGAGTTCTGTTTCCGCGGAAGTTTTATGTTGTCTGATCACATTCATTTTTATTATTTGCCTGTCTCAGCTAGTTACCGTTGGGTTTCGCCCACTATTCTCTTTGCTGATTACGTTTTACCGTATTTTGTGGAGGCTGTCATTACTGTGGATATGTAGCGACATGCATTGAAGTTTAAAGAGTAGCGGAGCAAAGAACTTCAGTGGATGATGCACGGAGTGAGAGGTCTTTGCCGCAACAATGAATCTAAGTGTTTTGGCGTTAGTCTCTGATTTAAATACGTGTAACTTGGTACAAACATGCGATATAGTTAAATAAAACGTTGTAGATGTTATATTATATTATTGCGCGTTATAAATCACCTAGCAACTGGGCTCTGCAGCCGCGTTGCAGAATTTACAAGTTCACAGTGGGGCCAACCTGTAACAAGCTGAACCCTATTGCGTTGTTTTCATATAATTTTGTCCAACCCCTGTATATGTGACCCGTATCCTTTATGGTCATATAGTGATGTTAATTAAAGACAAATCTAAGAGCTACTTTAATATATATATATATATATATATATATATATATATATTGAGGAGAAACAATGTACTTGAAATAAATTACTGCAGAGGAATCTGAATATGACGGTTAATTTGTAGACGACAGTGTCCTCCTGTCCCTGAGTGTAATTTGGAAAACGTGTCAAACCCACGAGTATTGTTCTTACTTTGTTTTTAATATTTCGTAAGGTAGTTTTCTACGGATTTTAACTTTATTTATTGACAAAAGGATGTTTCAAAATTTTAGCATTGGTATTCGGTCTCCATGTGTATTGATTCATATATGGATTTATTTATATGATCATTACTCATTTAACATAATTATAATTTTATATTATGATTTTTATATTATCATCATTACTTAATTAAAAGTTTTGCTGAGATTGTAGACGATAAGTTTCTTTATACTTTGACCATATTTCTTGCAAATACAACACACATTATTTCAGTTCACTTTGCCTGTCTTTTTCCCGGTATAGAAATAAAAAGTGGATCCAAATTATTCGTTTTTTTGTGTCAATTAATCGTTATTTCTGTTTTCCTTTTGACAGCGTTCGAATGAAGATGTTAGGAAATGAAAATCTTAATCCGGATTGATGGTCGATGCTAAATCAATTATAAACCGTGTACGACTTTATTACGCTATGAACATATGTTATGATACATTTTTTAAGATATACAATAATTTCTGCGTAAACGCCACTTGTTTATTGTTTATCAAAATTAAGCTTCCTTCATGCTGTCCATTAAGTAGTATATTTAGCTTTCTTCGTTGACCAAGTAATTTTATTTATTCTTCCACTCCGAACCGTCCTTCATATTTTTGAATAGTGCTTCTCTAATAAATTATTAATCTTTACGCAAGTTCAAAACGTATTTCTGTGAATCAGGTAATTGATTTTTGCCCAATCGATTTATTTAAGTAACAAGATACATTTATGAATGATTATGTGCGTTAGAGTAAGTACATGTCATTTTATGTTCTCGAAAGATGAAATCCATGCCCATATCATTTTGTTATGAAAGAAAGGAAATGGTGGTTGTTGTTAGGCGTGCAAACAGGAAACCTTGAGGTTTTGCAGGAAATTAGCGTTTGGGGGAAATGGTTGTCCATTTTTTGAAGCTAATAGTTCGATTACAAAAAGAAGTAGCCGAAATGTTGACAAAAATTAATAACAAAATAAATAGAATGCAACGATTGTGCAAGCAAAGTTGGTGATAGATAAACACGCAAGAACCGCCTTTCTGAGTACGTCACTTCGATTGGGCTGTGTGAAGTTCTTGCGGATCTTTCGTTTTCAATCATTTGACGAAAGCAACGAGGCTTACAAAAACGTTGTGGTGTTATGTTTTGCCTGAAATTTGTTTTCTTTAAACCCGTACGTTTTGAACAACAGTGTTATTATTGACGAACATTGACACTTCCTGTTCTTCGCCTGAGTGGTTCAGGCTTAAAGGCGCCGTGGACAATAAACTCGTTAGCAATGAATTGACCTCTGCTAGAAGGAAAGGGGAACACGAAACGCCGACCTTTTGGAGGTGTTTCCTTCCTTCTACCAGTTAGGACCACTTTTCCGTATGTCTACATAGATTCAGCTTTCTGGCAAATCTTCAATTTTTTGAATTGTTGTTCCTTCCGTAGATTCATCCTTATAAAACGAGACCAGTGTACGCGTTTGATGCCTCAAAACTATTTATGATTCTATAAAACAATTTAATACCACTACGTATTACTTGTATTTGAAGCACTTCATTTTGCTGCATAACATTATACAGTATTTTACGAATACAAAAATTGAAAACTTTTCGCGGCTATTCGTGAAAAACATTATTAAGCTACTTACAGTATTTTGTTAAAGTCCGAAAAATTATTTTGTGTACAAAATTTAAGAACATATATATATATATATATCTCAAAATATTTCAAAAACATTTATGGATTTTGAGGATTAATTGGAAAGACAACTAGTGAAAGAGGTTGAATTTTTAAAATATTTCACCTACAAGATTGTACAAAGTAGAGGAGTTAAATCTGCCGTCTTTTGTGAATTATTACCTTTCGAAAGAACACGTAACTGAAGTCCATTCATGATGAATTGGAAGTATGAAACTTTTAATTCGATTATAAACACATACGAGGGGGTGTGAAGAGAAAAATACTCATTCACGAAAAGTGAGCCTGTTTCACTTTTAATTTAGAAGATTAAAATCGGACTTCTATATTTCTGGAGTAGTTTTCCACTTTATCGCAAAGAAGCCTGCTTTTGGTATACTCTTCTTTGAGGTGTGTGACGAAACGTTTGATTTATAACAGAAAAAGTACTATCAGATTTCGAGAAAAGAGTAAACCTACATTGGCATCAAATTCATGTTGCTTGGTTTCCTCAATTCGAAGTACTGGCGGTGAAATGTAAATGGTTGAAAATGTATTTTTGGTTTTCTCTTAGTCCAATCAACGATTTCCGAAGTACGACTAGTGCGCGCACGATGATTTTTGAATTTATTGTATTTTACTAAAAAAATTAAACATTTAAAAATACATCATTTGGACCGAAAATTTAATATTTTATTTAAATAATTTTAAAGTTTTTTAATTTATGAGCTGAAGACTGAATAATTTAGTAACGACGCGCATGCTCGTATATTTCACCACATTTTAATAACGCAAAGATGTTGTAAAATTACTAACTTAGTTTAAAGCTCATTTTCGTATCTGATTTTGTCCCTTGGGAATTTAGAGACGCGGCCATAAAAAGAGGCGGATGATAGTTTTTACGATGTTGTCTTTTAGATTGAAGCAATTCTCGCTGTGAATAGTGACTTAAACTAACCGAATCGCAGGGGTGTGACCTTTATTCGGGTTGCCACTCCCATATATTTAAAACGTTTAGACTTTTTCACCCAACAGCTTTTAAAGGTATTTGTTTTAGTGTAATTACTGAAATAAGATACAGAAAGAAATTCATTAAATCCAAAAATCGGTATTATCAACTTGTCCCTAGATTATATGTGGAAGTCAAATGTACATTATTGAAAACTTTACAAACATATCGGATTTCATATATTGTCCATTTAAATTGTCAGCTTGGCTTGCCCTTTTATTTGGTTTATAACTATGGTAATAATAAATTTATAAAAATTGATACTCGATTAATACTCAAAATTATACCCTTTTTGGAACTATTTACTTATTTTCTAGGGTGCTTGTATTATACTAAATTGTGTTGCAGTACGAAAAAAGTTTGAAGTCAGGTGAAGATGGCGAGAAGAAAGAAATGCGACTATATCGAAGAACGAAATAAGGAATCGACGAAGATTAGAGACCCTGATTTCGGATATCACTTCTTTGTTCAGAACAATTGTTCACATCCATTCGTTAAGCTTTGAATTAATTGCGCTATGCTGATACAGCTCGTGACTGATTCACTTACTAAATGTTGAAATCGCAACTTCTCAGGATTGATATATGAATAGCGATAAAGCACATGCTACTATTACGCATTGTTCTTTTGTCTTAAATACGCAACAATAAATCCAGTCTAAATTTGGAAATTATGTAAAAGTACATAGGTTCCTCTTTGCTTCTTCTGATTGCCTCGTTTCCAAGAAGGTGAGGCAAATTTATTTTTCTGAAAACATTTTAGACTATAATTTTTGAAGAATAGTAATGAATTCGAATTCCTGTCTAAAATATAAAGAAATGTTGGAAATTTCTCAGTTATATAAAGACACTATATATATATATATTAGAAATATGATTACCGTTTAGGTAGCATAATTGATCGGACAGCGATTGTAATGCTTTGTGAAGACTATTTTAAGTTAGCTTGGATGTAGCAAAGTAGACGCGTGTGATATTTATTAAGTGTTGAATTTTACGGTCATCAGCACTTCTATGTCTGACAGGAGCTGAAATGTAGCAATTTGTATTGGATTCAATTCAATTACTACTATCTCCTGCACTCAACACCGAAACCAAATGAACTTCTGTAAACTATACTCAGTTTCTGAAATGATTGGCGCGTCAACTTTTGTATAATTATTATACTAAAAACCGTACACGGGACAAACAAGGATATATTAACTTAATTTTTGTACAAGGAGATATAATGTTCATACCCTACTTGCTGTTCGATGTTTGCTTTTGACCGAGGGTCAGTCATAAAATTTAATCATTATATATCAAAATTAAAATCAGATATTTAATTCTATGATGATATTTTTTCCAAAGTTTATTTTTAGGGAAATGTATAGTGAAAAATAAAGCAGCAACACAGAAAATTGATATAGTCATAGATACCACATTTATTTGAGTTATTTCTATTGGGTCTTTAAGACGAATAATTTATGTGATGATTCGAATTTATTTGAAGTTTTTTGCTCTATTACTATTTATAATATAATAATAAATTATAAATTTATAATCAAATTGAATGTATACAAATCTAAACGCGTGGAGCAATTTCCACCAAATTTTGTAAACGTGTTCTTAGCGATTCCGAAATAAGCACTGTTGGGATAAGACACAGCAACCGCCCTTAGGGCAAAAATTTTTAAATATGGAAAAACGGCTGAAATTTCCGTCAAATAAATAGTTTTGGGAGTCAGTTACTTGGAGAGCACTCCTTTGTGTATAATATCAACCACTTTCAAGATGGGAGGGGAGTTCTCTTAGGAGTGTGTGGTGGAGAGACGCCACAAACAAACAATAAAGCTATCTAGATTGGTGTCGAAACCGGTGCAATGGGACACTCAACAGGCCAGTTATGTTGTATTTCACCCACTTACAGGGTTATGGATCGCTGTAAATAAAATTCCACGTTCAATCTTAAAAGCGGATAATTTTTATTAATTTTTATTCTCGGGTTCTTTTCAAGCCGGAAACAAACTCCGTTTTGGGTCATACACGATTACCACTCCTCATGGACGGGTGTGGAGTGGGTGTAAATTGTGAGGGGTGGAATGGAGGGGAAAAAATCAGTAACAGGAAATAAAACGATACCGGTTACAGGGTTATGGACATCGCTACTTTTAATAAACTGATATTCAACATGCAACTTAACCTACACTTGAGTCCTAGGGTGTGTGGCGTAAGGAGTAGGTGTGTAGTTGACGGCAACAACAGGAAATCATATAAGTCTCTTGACTACTTCGGGGTTATGTACCGGGCTATTATAAATAAATTCCCGGGCAACGCCGAGTACCAGCATGCATATATATATATAAAATTCAAGCCTAAAACTCCGCAAACAATGTGTTCGTACCATTCCATAGATATAAAAGAAAATAGGAATTAATTGAATGGAAGTTATTGCATTACAAATTCATTAAAATGTAATGAAAAAAATAAGCAGGACTCGAATAAAGTAAATGCTGGCTATATTGGTGATGATTATTATAATTGCACCTTGTAGTTTAAAATCTGAAGCAACCGTACGCTATCGTTAAGTAGGCCTGGACGTCAGATGCATAAGTCATTGAGGAATTTTTTTGATAATTTGCTTCCTAAGTAATAAATGAATGTTTATTCAAGATTAAAGTTTAAAATAAGTTCAATTGCTGTGTCGTCTTGAAAGCGGAACAAAGTATTACGTATTTCATTTATGCATTACTTAGAAATTTTTGGAATTGAATTTTGTAAATTTCCTGTTTCTAGTTCGTCGGAAAGATTTAAATATGAATGAGGAAGTATAGAGAAAATGCCAACTGAAGGTCGCCTTTTCTCACGCAGGCGACACGCAGATGTAATTACAGGAAGGTGGTATTTGATACTGCAGAGCGCAAAAATATTGTCGGTTTGTTTTAAATATTTTGCTCGTTTGTCATTGTCTAGGATTGTTTAATGGTATTAACAGGGTGAATCATCATACAAAACTTGCACAACAAATATTTACGAAAATTAAAGTCCTATTTATGTGCGGTTTACAAATAATTAAATTTTTAACACGGGATCGTGTTTGCAGCCCACAAATAGATTTGAATAATTATTAGAAAGGGATTTTAAAAAATGTTTGGTTTTTTTTGCAGAAGTCTGGTGCAAATAGTTTACAAGGTATCGTATTTTGAAAATTGGGAAAAAAACACACTATAATGTCCTTGTAGATTTATTGCCTGTTCGGTTTTTATTGATCCAAGATTATGCATTAATATTCTTATGACTTTTTCAATACAATTTGTTAATTTAAGAGCCAGATGTTTTCAACTTTCTTCTTTTTAAATCATACCTTTCTTACAGCTATAAGCAGCTAAGTGGAATTAGATTTATTAAATAATATTATATATATTTTTGATAACTGGATAAAAACTGAGTTGATAAGAAACGTTTAGCGAGAGAGAGAAGTATTTAGTAATATATAGAATTAATGTAAATTCATAAAAACCGATTCTATTCTTAAAATCTAGTACTTCTTGTAAATAGTATCCTAAATAATTCAAGAATTCCTTGAAATGATAGTGCACATCAGATAGTCAATTTTTGAACGTGTTTTGATATAATGTTGGAAGTTTCTCATTATTTGGTACTTGAATAAATGATTATTTTTGTTGTTTTTTTACCGATTCTTCAACACACATGAAACAATTGTTGCAAATACTTGTGCGGCCGAATTTATGTTTACTTTATGTAACATTCCGACTGATTAAATAATTCTGGGAAACTGCTCTTTTTAGTGCGTTTCTATGGTGTTTTCTTTGTTCGATTGATTGCTGCTGATTCCGCAATTGTGATTTCATAGGCTTAGATTATGCAAATATCTCGCTATCACTGTCATGCCATACGAATCAATATTCACAGCAATAAAATTGTACTGGAGTACTAAAAAGAAACAGTCCACAAAATGTTGTAAAATAAACACCTGCCGTTTGGATGGTGGGCCGACCCTTCTGTGGTCTAGTGGTTACCGTTCCTGCTTCACACCAGAGGTCCCGGGTTCGAATCCTGGCATAGACTTGGACGTTTGTGTCGTCATGGTCACTGAGACTGTGAGTAAGACTGCTGCGGAATCGATCAGCGATCACTTTATCTCTCAAAGAAGATAGTTCTTAGTCGCGTCGTTAGGCCAGTGCCCTGAATAGGCTACAGAGCCAAAGAAGAAGTAGTAGTAGTTGTTTGGATGTTGGTTTGATAATCGTTTGGAGCACGCAGGAACCGATTTATCATCAGATGTAATTAAGTTTTACATTTCGTTAGTAGGTTTTGGCATCAACTCGTTAATAAATTATTTTTGAAGCAAACTGCTGAACTCCAGCCACTATTTTTAAAAAATGAATGACAGTCTTATCTTTGCTACATTAAGATCCCATTCTTAAATATACGTTTTGACCTCCTGAACCTATTTTCTTTTCTTTTTCTGCTGTTGGCTCTTTTCGTCAAAAATTAATGCGTCGTCAATTATCAAAAAAACCCTCTATTTCAGGAATATATGAATGTCACTTGACAGAAAAATAATGACGGATGGTAGTAAAGAAATGGACTGATACCGGTTTTGACTGACACTGGATGGCGATTGTTCTGGTTTGGAGTTGTGACTTAACTGTGTCATGAATAGGCGTGATAGCGTTTTCCCTGTAGCATTACAGATAAATACCCGAGAGTTGCCGTCGCTTAATAGATAATTTTTTTATTTGCACTAAACTTCTGAGAAATGATAAATGTGTACGTAGATGAATTAAAAATAAAAAATGACTGGAAAAACGCTTTACTCGGAGGATACAGGACCATAATTCGTAGTCTTTGACAGACGACTATTACGTTTAATTAGCACTGGTGGCTTGCGGGTATAAATTACCACCACCATAATCGGCTCACAGGTGATCGAATTTCTGCCGCAAGCGTTTGAGAGATGAAGTCATGTCCTTGGAGTATCGGCTGTCGAGTTTTTTGTTCTGGAAGGCTTACAACAGTTGCAGCTTCTTCCTGATTCATCAAATTAATCTACATAAAAAACGTAACGTTTATCTATTGGAAGTTTTCCCAACACTATTCCTCATCTCGTCTTTTAATTATTATTCTCTTTTCATTGGCTGCTTCCCAACTACTCATAATCTGAGTTTACTTGTCTATAATAATAGCCTCGTAAGACATAGTTTTTGATGCGTTTTTTTATATATTCATAAAGGCATATTGCCTTTAATGTTCAATCCAACCGGACTTAATTTCAAAATGTTCTCCTCCCACAAAATTATTTGTTGCGGCTGTCATTTTCGTTCGCACCTTGAGAAGACTTCTTAAACGCGTCCAGAGTCATTAACATTCCGCACACGTTTGAAAACCAGACGTATTTACTTAACACCTCTTGTCAAATGGCGTCATCGGTAATTTACAATAGAATGCGCTTACGGCGACACAAACAAGTCGTCCGCCTCGAGAAAGGCCAACCAGACAGGACACAAGCTCAAACTCTTCACACCAAAACTATTTCAAATGTATCTATTCAAATTACTTATCTACATTAGACTTTTTCTATTACTATATGAAGTTTTCGCTTTCAACAGCTATATGTAATAGAATCGCTTACAATTATTTTTCTCAATTAGATAACCGTTCGATTTGTTTAAATGTTAAGATGAATATTGTCTATATTAAAATCTTTATCACTGTTTTTTTATTCTTCAAATGTTTTCGCCATTGTCAGTTAGTATATTAATTTATAGCACCTTCCTAGCCTCACACATAGTCACACCAATTTTTCCGCTCGGCGGTCCTTGTAGCGCACTCATATTTACTAAATTATTAGAGGGCTTTTTTATTTCATTTTAGTTTAAATAAATTTGTCAAACTAAATGCTTCGAGCTGCGAAATTCGTGACGGTCAAAATGCAAAAGGGCTGAACTTGCAACCATGCAAGAGGCCGTTTGTGAAAGGGGTTAGAAGCCGCCGATTAGCAGCGTAATAAATCGTGCCATTCATAAGCTTCTGGCTCAACATTGTCACGTCTGAAAATTTCAGACAAAGTTCAGTAACCTCTGGTGCGTCTTTTACTCAAAAAATGTAAACCCTGTATTCGGAATTCGAAAATGTAAAAAAAAATCTTATTGGCTAAATTCGTAGATATTCTCCGGGTGAGAGGAAGATCAGAAGTTTCGAGGTTTGGTAGAATATTGAGGAATTGTTGACAAGGGTGGGCGTTGAAAGTCGCTAAGAAGCGGTTGTAGTGGCATGAAGAATGTAGAGATAGTTGGTTAATGGATTTTCAGAATGTAAGCGACGGACAGTAGTAGTTGTTAATTTGTTGTGAAGTTAGGAGGAGGAGGAGGAACTCGGAAAGAGCAGTTGTCGAAGAATGGTTAAGATTTTAAGTTAGCGATTAAGGGAATTTCAAAGATAGCATTTGTTGGAGTTGGGATGAAGAATCCAGACAGGTCAGTGGTTAATAAGAGTTAAGAAAGTTAGTTAAATTGTTGAGTGGATGTGTAAAACCTGGTGGCAGCAGAGGACGTGTCAGCCAAATTTCAAAGGCGGCTGTAGGAGCCAGCGAGTTCCAGAAGCTTTGACACTTCAGTGACTTCAAAGGTTCCGGCCAAATCTACTTACAAGTTCCGGTGTCCTCGTTGGTCAAGTACTAACTGAAACCATAAATCCCTCGAAGCCATAACTAAATGCTATGGTAGCCATTGCTACTATCAATTAGTGTTCGGAATATAAAGACAATGTATTTGAGCCCACCATCCGTTGAGAAAAGGAATCCGTTAGTTTGTTATTTAATTTTAATTGTAAATTCATTTTCTACGTGCATATTTTTTAAGATCAGGAAGATAAGTTTTATTTGTTTGTTGAATATATTATTAAATTTTAATCTTCCTTATTATTTATTCTCCTTGCCGTCTTAACTTAAAGTAAAAATTAAAATCCTTTAAAACGTTACAGCCTGTAATATTCAATATCTTCCTAGAGGTCATTATTATCACTCGCTCAAGACAAATTCCTAACTTCCTGGCATGTTGGCTCTTTTAAGCCTAGCATGATACACAAAATCACAAATCTGACTTTCCTCGTACGCCATCTTTAGAAGACTGTCGCACCTGTCTTACCTCAAACAAATTCACATGCTGTAAAGTTTATTTATTGTTTGCCTTATTCCGCGTCGTTAAATAAGTGAAAATAAAACTAGTGCTGTCTTAATAAATCTTAAAAGGCACGTGAGAAGAAACATCTAAAATATACGAAAAAGCACAACTCTGCTACTAAGAAATTAATATGTATATATATATTATTTTTATACTTTATTAATTTTTTGTCTTATACGAGTGGAATTGATTATTCCGGCTCGGTTCTAAATTAGATTTTAAAGTTTGATGGATTCTGATTTTATTATGAATAGAATAATTGAGATTAATCTAACAATATTATACAATAAATGGCTAAAAGTCTGAAATAGAATAATTTTAATTCAAAGAAGGACGTTCACAACTTTCGGTACCTCATCAGTTCATTTTACAAAATATTAATATAATTAAATATACTTTGTTGAATTCAAACTAGTAAACTTTTTATGATATGATTACTTCATGATTAATTCCAATTCAAACCTTTTTTATATTTATATATAAAAACTATTATCAATTCAATTCAAACCTTGACGGAAAATTTGTATTGCTACCGCAACATCCGGGGCTGAAGGAAGGTAAACAATAACAATAGATACGACCTTATTTAACAGACAAACTTTATAAAACAGAGTGAACTAATTAACAAAGTTTCGATGCGAGCTTGACATCTAAAATTGTCTGTGTCCTGTTAAATATGAAGTTTCTGTATGATTATTAATTTGTAACATTTCTGAGATCAATCTTTTCCCAAAAAGTTATTACTGTTTCGAAAATACGACTGTTGTTAAAATTAAAACTTACATAGTTGTAACCGATTTTTTTAACTACAACAATTTCACTTCAACAATCATAATAATATATTTAATTTAATTATATTTTATTTAATTTAATTATATTTTTATTTAATTTATTTTAGGTCGCGCCAGTAATAGTCAGTAGCGACCAACATAAATGTCATTACAACAGAAATTACATTAGGGCATATGAATAGAGCATAGGATTGTTACATAAGGTGAAAAGTTAAATTATTAATTTAATTATTAAATTTTCACATGTTTTCACATTTATAGATTTTTATCTGT
Organism: Eucriotettix oculatus; assembly: GCA_034510155.1. Classification (NCBI taxonomy): domain Eukaryota; kingdom Metazoa; phylum Arthropoda; class Insecta; order Orthoptera; family Tetrigidae; genus Eucriotettix; species Eucriotettix oculatus. Next base: position 126,259,795 of record CM067376.1, on the reverse strand, counting down.
TATGAAGCATTTTAGTCATCATTAGAGAAATCAAATAGGTTCCTTTCTTCTAAAATTTTTACATAACTGCAATCAATAAATATACGCATTTGGTTTAACTAAAGGCAGTTTAAAATTTGTCAATTCTATTGTTTTGTATGACCAATATAACAGTGGTAGTAACAAAAAGTTTCTGTTTAAGTTTTATTTGTGAGCAACCATAAAAAGTTTACTTATTTGTATATGTCATTCTGTTAAATTTTTTTTGCGTAAACGTCTGAAGAGATCACAAAAGTTGGGGACAAATCGTCTTGTTTTGTATTAAACTTTTTATATTTCTTACTTTTGACCATTTATTGTATTTTGTTTATAGTTTAAGCGTCACACCAATCTAGGATGGACTATTTTCAATGTATTAATAAAGTAACAACCAGTTTTTTGTGAAATTTTGAAATTAAACTTGTATGTACAAACAAAATACTGGTTGTTGTTTTATTTATTTATAGTCTTATTATGCCTACTTCGATCAAAACTATTTCCATATATTCTTCCTAATGAATATTGTTTTAGTTTTACACATTTAATCTTACAGTATATTTTTTAATATTCTGTGTTATTGGGATGACCATTTTGGATAACTAATATACCTCGGTGTATGCAAAGTTAAACTTCCGTACTAGGACGACCTTGCGGTAACTGTGAATAAAGATGGCGCCTTAGTAAAAAAGTGGTGACATGAGAAGATCGGGACGGCTAGATTGAGATCGATATTTATCACTAAGGACTACTGGTCTGCTGAATCAACAGAGTTTCTTAATTAATTGCAAACTGAGCTGCCGTCTGACCTCGGCTCTTGAAATATTTCTATTTACCTGACCTAGTCGTTAACCTTCGGACTGAACAACGTTCCAAATTATGCCGGATCTTATGTTGAACCATGGGAAGAGATTCGTGCAGTCTATCAGGTTGAGATTGTTGAACATACTCTTTCCATGGTCGCCTTGAAACTTTTCTTTATTTTCAAACGTCAATTTTGCTACATCTTTAATCAATAAATGTTAATAGTAAAAATAAACTCTTCTCATAAATTTTTATTATATTTGATGCTGCATATGGTTGCTTTCGACAGCTACTGTCATATTCATCCTATTACTTCCGTTTTCTATATGACACGTTATGCATGTATGGAAGACTTAAGTTACCTGCCAGTATATTAAAAAACATAGTTAAACCATCGTACAATCATACTGTACAATTGTATATATATATATATATATATATATATATATATATATATATATATATACTGCAATAATCAGCTAAATTGGTGGTTGAAATTTTAAAGAAAGTAAATTGTAATTTAGAAGAAACAGAAGAATGGAAAAATGTCGACCGGACTCAGGACTCAAATCACGGGCCTTCCACTTTCCGGGTTGATACTCTACCACTGAGCTAGTCTGAGTTGGCGTCCCGACTCTCCTCCAAAACTAAGCTAGGCTCACATTCAATTTTCTAATCACATTGATAATTAGAGATTACCGGCCGGAAAGCGTGAGATCTTGGGTTCGAGTCCTACGCCGAGTCGACATTTTTCCATTCTTCTAAATTTATCTATGAGCTGTACCTGAGCTTCAATTGAAGAAATGCATTGAATTTTTGTGTGAAACCTAGCTGAAGCTACTTCTAAAATATCTCCCACGCGATTTGAGGACTAACAGGAGAGGAAAGTGATGAAATGTCAGTCTGCGGGGAGATTTGTAGACGCCTCCAGGATTCGTAGCATCTGTTTCCATTTCAGTCTATCGGGAGTTGTGGTGGAGAGAGGACGCATTGAGTTTCTTTGAAACTGTCTACGGGAGCAGATACATCTAAGATCACAACATCTGAATAATTTAAATATTTTATTTTTAATCTCGGTATTTCATACTACAGCTCGGTGTTTATCTTCGTAGGAGTTCGCAGTCCATAATAAAACTGGATAATATTTTCATAGTTTGATACTTCGTAGTTTGTGGCCAGGAAAAGGAAGCAGGAGGTACTAACTGGTGTACACGGGCAAAGCCGTATTTGTCTACTGGTGACGTTCAGGGAGTACAGCCGCTAGTCTGCAGTGCTATTTAGTAAAGAAAGTGAAAAATGTATGGTCTTTATGCAAAATAAAGCACTCAATGACCTGTTACTAATAGTGGGGACAATAAACGTGAAAGTGTTGTGTGGCAGGTTACAGCGAATTTTGTTTGGTATTGAACTGAAAATTAAAACACATTTATTCGTTTAGGTACGTAACATTATCTTAATCTTAAACAAAATAAAGTTGACTGTGAACGTTGTTGTTTGGTTAACAGGCTACATGAGAGTGAGCTTGAAACAGGCAACTCCCCTTTAGTAGCATAGGAAGGGAATTTAAAAGGGGGTATGTTGAAGGCAGGGCAACGTAGTCAAGGGTTGACATGGGTCCTCGGGATATAGTTTATGGATCTTACCCGATGTTTCATCTAAAAGAGATGCTGTGAAAACCCGTATCAGGTAGGTCGTGCAATTGAGTACTAATCTCACGCCCTTCCGAATGACGGGAGACGAGTTTGCTGTGGGGTCGCAGCATTCCCTCCTCCATGTGTCCACCAGTTTTAGGAGGCAGTTGGCCGATTGGTCCAATGAGATCAGTGGCCAACTGTCATCGTACACCAAAGGTCTTCGATCTCATTACATACAGCTAAAAATAGATAAAGGTGCTTCGCCGTGTGAAAACAGTACGAGGTATCCCCAACGGTAAGCCCCGCAATCAATCTGGGGGAGAAATACCTGTGAGAGAAAGCTCCCACAAGCATTTCTTGATTTTAAGTAAAATTATTTGAAGATAAAATTTCTGTGTTGTGTAATTACATATGTTTTAAATGTACAATTTGAGTTCATCAAAATATGTCCGTTTCATATAAGAATCTCCTTTCAATAGTAATAATATCCTGTAAAACATTTTAATTTTAATAATTTGAAAGAATACCTTCCATATTAAGTTTTAATAATTGAGGTTAGTTAAAATTCGGCTTAAAGAAGTATAACGTTATTAATTCCAATTAAATTACTTAGAAACAATTGAATATTACATGAAATGGTTTCCAGATCCCATGTTCGATTTTCGGTCCGTTCAAGATTTTTCAAACCATAATCTTATAACTACGTAGCACGACGTTTCCCGTATATTAATTTTTCACAATTTCATGAGGCCGGGACATGAATTTATGACTGTAATATGCCTTTGTAGGCCATGATCTTCTTAACTTCCCTTCCTCCGAAGGGGTTGAACGTCGACTTAGCCGACATGGGGAGTGTCAGTATTGAACTTGATGACCCCCAATAAAGTTGGATTCAACATCAACGTCTGTCCTCTTCGCGTTGTTTTTGTCACCATTTCTACTTAAACCTGTGGGAGTGCTGTCATTCTATGCCGTTATAGGTTCGGATAAAGTGATCCAATAAATATTGGAAATATCTAAAAGTAGTTATTCGTTTTAGTATTACTTTTTAATGTCCGTAAACTCATCCACGGTGTTTGTTCCTTAATCGATCCAGATTTGGTTGAAAAATCTCTCCACGTCTAAAATTATATGCGAAACATACACCATACTCGCAATCTATTTGTATTAGATATGTTCTCTACAAGTATAAGCTTACATGCGGAACATACAAGATACTCCTACACCTATTTGTATTTATTATATATGTTGAAAATTATAATTTTAAATCTATCATATAATGAAAAATCGAGTTGTTATATTCTCGCTAGAATATACCCCATTAATAATAGACATTCAATTGATTAAAATAAATTTATATAAAGATATAATGCCTTTATATTTTTTATAAAGACATAAAGTGAAATATCAGTATATTTTGTTTGTTTAACATTAATAGCTAGTGTTCATTAGCGACTTTCTGTCGTTTTGGGGACCATATTCCTTGTGGTGTTTCTCAGTGTGGGAACTCGAACACACTCAACATCCAATCAACCAGAGACCTCTCTGGTGTCAGGCAGTTAACTACAAGAATTTCACTTCAACAATCAGTAATACAGAGTCATATATAATTTAAATATTGCATATGTTTTCACATTTATAGATTTTTATTTGATATGAAGCATTTCAGTCATGAATCGAGAAAGCCAATACGTTTTCTACTTCTAAAATTTTTACATTACTCCAATCAATACCGTTAATTTTTAAATATACGCATTTCCCAAAAACATTGCTGTTAAAAGATATAAGCAATCAGGAGACCGCATTCATAAAAAATATTCGAAAACCTCACCGTAGTAATGATCTACTACTTGACTGCAATGTATAGTAGTCCTGAAAATTAGAAATGTGTATTACATTTTGCAATACTACTTAACATTAACATAAATAATCGTAAAAACGTATTTATTGTATTTAAATAAAAATGTAAAGCATTTATTTTATCAAAGACCACCATACTCGTTCAACAATCTAACTACTCAGAAATGAAATTAAATTTAATGACAATAATAATGTAATACATAGTAATGACAATAGCGCGACGTTCGTGGACCTCTTCAGAAGCAATAATAAACTATTAATTTCTAGGGTGAGAATATGAACGGATAAATTTTTGAATGTGTTCAACGTACAAACATTTAGAGCTCATTTTAAAATTTATCAGTTTATATCTCGTGACCTAAATTATTTATAAAAATTTGTCTCACCTGAAGATGTTCCAATGATCGTCGTCCTATTGTTATTACTATGCATGAAATTTAATTTAATTTCTGACTTATTAGGCGTTTGAACGCATTTGCTTTCAACAGAAGTCGGGTTAGTATAAATACTGGACTGGTCTAAGAGATCATTTAGTTCCTCTCTCCGAGATATTGCCGATATATTAACTTCTGATTAATTTTAAATTTATATACGTACAGAAATGAAATCAACGAATTTAAACATTAATTATTTATTAACTGGAACAAAAACAGTATAAATAAACGAAAATGTAGACATAGGAATAAAAACAATTATAACATAAATTTATAAATCATTAGATTACGTCTTATGGAAGATTGGTTTATTTTTGAATACGTAATTATACATTTGACAAGAATTAATATTCTTCAATGAGTTAATTGATTCATCATCAAGGATAATATTATCTCACGCTGGAATGGAGAAAATATTCTCTCACATACAATAATTGTTTTTATGTTGTTATTATGATATTAAGTCCTTGTATTAGTATTATGCAAGCCTTCATGCTAATCTATTCTGCATATTGTACGGGAAATTCCGTTTTTATCTCTGTAGCTGTTCCTCCATTTCAATTCCTTTTTAAATATATTTTAATGAAGAAAGGTTACTGAACTAATGCTTGTCATTTAGTAGAATATTTTTTGAATTTGCGTTTGTTCACATCCGCACACCTACGACATTCACATGGACGAAATTGCTTAGAAAGTATGAATACTAGAAAAATATGAACAATGAGAATTTTAATAATTACTGAAGTAAGATAAATTAATTGGCTATTATAACAAACAATAATTAATCAAATGTAATAGATATATTATTGCACACTCTTCATCTCAACATGATGAGAACAAAAATGTACGGAAACTTAGTTGATAATAACCCTAATTTGGAAAATCGTGCAAAATGTTCCTGTACAAAGAGAGGGCACTCATTTGGCATATAATACACGAAATTTGTTGTGATATTCATTCATACTAATTATATTTCTCTACTTATCTATTTGAAATAACTCCGTCTTACTTAGGTTTGTAAATTTATGGTGCCAAGAAGCGAATGAAAATGTCTAAATGTCAGAGTTTACGTGGCATCTTTAGTTCCACCTCTAAAGGCCAAAAAGCTGTTCAGTATAAATAGCATAACCTTATTATATGCCAAGGTCTTCGTGGTAAATTTAATTCACAATGGGGCTAAGGTCTGAGAATGTCGAATTTCTGCCATTGTTCATCTTTACCTTATCGTTGCCAGATTGCTGTCGTGTTCTGTAAATAGCTTAGCAAATATACAATATCGGGATCACGGACTCCCTCTGGTTTTGCAAGGTTCTTAAATGCCGATACACATTAATTTATTTTAAGAGGTCTATGTACTGGGGCGAAGACCTTGGGCATACAGTAAGGGCCAACTGCCTCAAACTTTTAGAGACAGGAGGAAGGGAATGCTGCGACCCCACAGCAAACTCGTCTCATCTCCCGTCATTCGGATCCAATATTTTTTTCCGCGCTGTGCATAATTCATATTAAAGGCCGACATAACTGCCATACATAATACATTCTGATTTTGTGAGGTACGTGCTCTGTTTGACGATCTACGATTTTCCTTGGCCCTTTATTTTCTCACAATCGCAATGTATCTTGACGTTTTAAATATATAAAATACATCTCCACATACTTGGCTGAGTACATAGACCACCATAAAAACCAATCTTAATATGTAAAATGAATTCCCAATTTCAATTTTCATGCATACAGAATCCTTAATTATTTATGAACTCTGATCGTATTCCTACTATTCTTACAGTTTACCATAAGTATAGATTCAACCTCCTTGTCTGTACATATTTGAATGCTCTTCCTTGACCACGATTTCAGAAGTGTGTCAATCCTTATACGGTTTGCCCAATAAATCTCCAAATTTGTAAGTAGCACTACACCTCAAAATTTTTTAGTCGCATTTTATTACGGTTGCCAAAGTTGTAAGTTGTGGTGCAACCGGGTTTTGTTTTCACGAATTTTTGCGTTAAGTTTCGTTAGAAGGGTAAAATAGTAATCTCCACTTATGAATCGCCTATTTCAATATAGTCCATGGAAAGATTCCTTTCTCCCAAATGCCGATGGCACCGTCTTTACCTTCATCCAAGCTAAAACAGTTTCCCTCTTCGATTCTGATGAGTAATGTTGAATTATTTAACATCTTTCAGGACAAATCTTGGCAACAAATTCCTCTTTCCTTTTCCAAAACGTGTAAAGCACTGTTCGTCAGGTTTCGTCCAAATGCGTTTTCGATCCGCAGTGAGGGCGATCTTCACCCACCTTGCTCAAAGCTTTTGATATCTCTACACTATTAGCAGTTTCATCTATCATTACGAAAATAAGTATTTTCAGACGTTTTCTTACCACGTAGATTGACATTCAGTTACACCTTCGTAATCACTGTTGGTTATAGCAATATGAAATACTTGTCACTTTAAGTACGTTATTCTGAATAACCGTTAGAAGAGTGGATAGGTTTATTTGTATTATAAATTACTGACATGAACTTACTTGTAAACCGCAATTTTTTTATATTTCTTCGCTCCTTCTACCTTGCGTAATTCATGATTTATGGAAGATCATCATTTGTTTTTAATAGCCCGTGGTTGTTGCCACTTTGTTGCGACACGAACAGATATTTCTTGAAGACAAAGGCTTTCGAAATTGACTGTTTTCTACTTCAATATTGGATGTACTATTTGAAATGTACTTTATACATTAATTACTTCGAGTGAATGTAAATTGACCCCACTAATTAAGTAATGTTTTGCCCGTTAACTTATTGAATCAAGTTATGCATGAAAATTTCAATCTTCGCCCAAGATACATTTACAACACATTCCAGAATCTCGTATTTGATTTGAACTATATGATTCTGCATGTTGTAAAATTTAGTTGGGCTTAGTGAAATCAAAGAATTTCATTTGATATGAAAATATATTTAAAATACGAAACCAGCAGCTTTACGTAAATTGGGCAAAATGAAATAATTTATCTTATTTATCAAAATTAACAACACGTTTCTTTAAATAGAAATAGTGTTCTTTCAGTGTAATGCAGCCATAGTTGATAGAAAAGTAATTCCAGTTAAACGTAAAGTGTGCAGACTATAGTTTTCAATGTTGGCTTGTGGTAGGGGAAACCAATTGCCGATGTATTTTTCCGACTATTGACTACAATTATCTTACTTTATATTTATTCACAAAAGCGACGTTTTATCTCCATTATGAGACTTCCTCGGGCTTAAAATTTAGCAATTCATCAATTTGCTCCTTGACTCCTTCACCCGAAAATATTATTGAATTTTACATGCGTAGAATTTGGTGTCCTCCCATGGACCAACTCCAGCGACGGTTACGACCGAAATGAAATCATTTAGCTGTGCATATAACCTCACTCCATGACTCGGGCCGAAATTCAAGCAAGTGTCACAAGGATTGAAATTACGTTACAATTTTAAACTAACATGGTCTACAAAAATAAATTTCGACATGGTTCCAATCAATTTCATTATTATGTGCTTAGATAAAACGAAAAGTTTTTGTTAATTGCTTTTAATATTCTTCGTGTGCTCCGAAATGCGTTTAACGATCTGCCCTATATATGTTGCTTGGTAATCCAAACAATTAATTTTATATACATTGTGTTTATCTAAAGTTTCAATTTTATCTTTAAAGTTTTCAACAAAAAACAAATTATTGATATTTTTTGAATATTTGTATTATAGTGTTATATGTAGGGTAATATTATGACAGAACTTGTATTATTAGTGTCCTTAATGCATTGCAATTTTCTACTTTTCTACTTAATATTGTCTAATCTTATCTTGATATGCTTGTTATTAAATTTTGTGGGATATCCATTTAGTATTAGAATTTTTTAAACTTTGAATATATTATCGGTGTGGTACTTTTCGTGAGATAATTTGATAGCTTTATCTATTAGACTATAGACCATTGCTTTCTTTTGGAAAAGGGACTCGGAACTCTGCCAGAATAAGTAGAATTTTAAATATACAAACATATAGGAAGCTAATGGATTTATTTTCTTCAATTTCAAAAAGTTGGGGTGGTATGTATTGATCTAATAAGTAATCAAGTTTAATTTTGGCTATGATACAGAAAACATCATCTACATATCTATAGTAACATATTGGTTTGAAGACTAAAGTGGAGATTCATAAGGTTTCCAAGTCTCTCATTACCGTTTCTGCAACAAAAAAAGGAGATAAAGGGGTTCCCCACAAGAGAACCATTTATTTGATGGCAAGGTACTTGATTAAAAACAATATAGACTTTATTCAAAATCAAATTAACAATTCTAAGTAATATCAGTTAAAGGCATGTTAGTTAATTCAGAAAAAAATTTATCCCACCTCTTTTTGAAAATGTTAATTAATAATTTAATAGGGAGAGAGTTAAATACGGAAACTAAATCTAAGGACACTAAAATGTGATCTTCTGCAGTCAAAATATCCTTTAAGTTGTCAATAAGCTCTAATGAATTTTTTATAGAAAAATTTAATTCTTGGTTTAATCCATTTTTAAAAATGTTATACACAAAGTTAGACATTGTGTGTTGAGGGCTATTTGTAGATAAAGGTATTATAATTAAGAATATAATGATGCCTATTAATGAATCTGTATTACCATTTCTTGCGAAGTAATTCAAGATTGTACATATCTTGGAAAAGCGGCTTACGTGAGCTCATGAAACCACTTATGACTTCTGTTGTCACTAGTTGTAGAACCGTATGCGATTCTTGTCAGGCTTTGGTTGTTTTAAAAAAAGATAGTCGTAAAAAGAATGATGGAAATGCACTCCTATCAATGAACACCTGTCAAACAAATAGCCTCCAAATGGTAAATTGAAACACCATAGAAAATCCGTGTGACAGGATTATAGTGCTATTATACTAGACATAAATAGTGCCAGTATTACTTGCCATCTTGGTATTGAAGTGGGTTTCATCACACTGGTGAAATATGCTACAAAGAAAATAAATTTCTTTATTATCTTTGTGTGTTGTTGTGGTATTCAGTCCAAAGACTGGTCTGATGCAACCCTTCATGCTAACCTATCTTGCGCAAGCCTTTTCTCTTTCCGCATGACTAGCATATACCACGTCCTCTAATCTGCTTAGTTTATTGCATCCACCTCCCTCTTTTGTTGTTCTTACCCTACACATTTCCCTCTAAGATATTACGACCTTTGTATTAATACATTTTAATCGATAAAACTTGATTTTAGAGATAATATACCGAAACCATATTTGATATAAATTTAGTAGATTCTCGAAATAATATTAGAGAAAGAAAACACAACTAAGAGCTGTGGGCTTCACAGATAACTTTTCGCACTAATAGCGAAATGAATAGTCGGACGTTTTTTCTTAACTAAATCCATTTGCTTGGACGCCCTTGATTTTCTTATTAATTTATCGCTGTTCTGTACCATTTTCCTAATTTCCGAAATATTTTAAAACCAGCTTTCTGTTTCTTGTGACGAAGTTTGTTTTGTGACTTAAAGAATGGATTTGGTATAGGAATATTAACGATTAGACATTTACTGGATGTTGTATTTTCCTCATTGTGTATTCGAAAGACGTAAATTGGAAGAAGACAGCAAGGGATAAATAGGGCAAAAAATACATTTTTTATTTTTTAAAGCTTTTTTAACCTCCCCTCCACACACACACTTAAGAAAACTTTTAATTTGAATATGTTGGTGAAATTTGAATTCTACTCTTGTTAAAACATTTAAAAATTGAAAATTACGTCATCAGCTAACAAAATTGAAGGCTATGATGAACTGCTGTCCGTATTCGGTCAGATGGGGTCACTTTGAACATTTTATCTGATCAACTAGCCAATTTAACTTCATACAAACCTATCAGATTCGGTAAAGTAACTTGGACACGAAGAATAATCATTTTCGCCTACTAATAGTATTCAGGTCAACATCAATTTTATTCGCAGCATGTTTGGCATTACAGTTGTAACAAGAGAACAAGACATGTCGTTTTGCACGAAAATTCGAAAAAGTTCGCAATCCTCTGTAATTTTGTATTTTTTGCCCATGTTTTAATACTTACTTCTCTCGATATGAATAATCCATTATTCAAATTTAACAGTCTGAGTTTTGTTACGCTTTGTAAGGGTTGCAAAGAGAAATCTATAGCGTAGGTTGCTAATAAATGTGGAATTGATTCAAATTTTAATTCATTACTATTTCGTAAACATTTGTGAAATACGTTGATGATTTGGTATCCTCTATTTGTAACTCCACGTCACAATTGCCGATGTGTAACATTTCCAGAGTGTTTGGAAGAATAATTTCAATCTTTAAGCAAACCTTTACAAGACAACACAATTATTGGGCAACGGTTTCTCTACTCTGTCGCATATTAAAATATGCTCACACAGTGACAAAATATTGACAGTCTTTAGCATATCAGTTTTGAGTGTTCCTTGCCGGTTTTGGACTAAGCGAACACCCCTTACATTGTTGTCTAAGTAAAAGTGGAAGAAATCGTGAGCGGTGGAAAGATTCCAACTTTCTCTGTGTATGCTTTCCGCAGGAGGCTGTGAGGGTATAGCTATCGAAACGTCGCTGGAAATCTCGGTGACCCCGATGGAAACCTTTCACGAAATTACAGTCTCGTCTGAATCGTTGGTCATTAACGCGTGCGACGCGTAGAAAGCGGGGAAAACCTTGCCGGGCGGAGAAAAGTATAATTTCAATCCGGTGCCATAAATATGTTAATTATTTTGCTATATTAAATACTCAAAATTGCAAATTATTTCAGTTACCTCATCCTTTCATCCAATCTCGTGGCACGTATAAATGTTTTCCATCCACCTTCTCTTCTCGCAACTTGTGTTGCTTAGTGCTATTACAGATTTTCTGTAGATTATTGTCTTCCTCCTCAACTAATGCAAGAATTATAGTTCTATATTAATTTGAGTAGCCGGAATCTCCCGTTGAATTACGTATTTTTCTCCTTACGTTTTTGATAAATTCACACAAATCTAACTTTACTTAATTGATGCCAATGACTGACAGGGTGTTTCAAAAACAATCACCCGACTTGACATGGATATATTTAAAATAAAAAGATCGCACAACATTAATACTAATTTTGTAATAAAGGATAATACACAAGTTTTTTTACAGAACTCTAAGGTGATCAGTACGCCATCTCGAGATGCACAACATATATCTGTGATGTATTCGAATTCGTACCATAATCATGCGAGTTTTGAGTTACTGCTTCCACGGCTGTTGCTATGCGGTTCCGCTGTTAAACCATTGTAGTTATAAATGGAGACTGATGAACAGTCTATATAATCGCCTACTACATTTAATTTTATTTAATTAAAGTTTCTACATACTCGTGAAACGTAATTAATATTAATGTATAATAAACTACCTAATATGTCAAAAAAATTTCATTAATATAAACACAACGTTTCATCCAACTTTGTGGCCTTCTCCAGGTACTAGACACAAAAATTATAAAATCAAAATTACTTTTGAATACATAAAAATGGTTAAAATATGGGGTAAAAGTTTCAATAAAGTAAAATGAATAACCGGCTTACATTTTTAAATGGATAAATTAATTGCATTGCGAGTAATTTAGTATCGCGTTCTATCTCCCGCTACAGTTAATTAATGTGTTTAATTATAATTCGTACTAGGAAACCGCGTGAAACTCGAGTTTCCTCTTTAACTGCACATTGTTCAATCATATCGCGTTAAAAGCTGAAGACTTATGAATCATTGAAATCAGATTATTTAATTTCCGCAATTGAAATGTATAGCATTCCCAATTGGTCATAAGAGAGTAAACTAAATTATGAGCCCAGTGGATCCTGTTCATATAATCGATGTCGGTTAGGTGAGTCGTTGATAATGTCACCGGTGAAAGTACCTCATTAGCTTTGTACTAATAGTGGATAGTTAACATTTGTTCTCTCACTTTGAACTCGACAAGGAAGCATAACATCTCAATTATTACCATTACATTGTGTCATGGGAATTTCTCCTCATAGTAAGATGGCTTGTGTATTTTAGTTACAACATTATTAACATGACTCAATGGGTAAGTTTACTGAAATTATAAAAGAAGCTGTGCTAGATGAAAATTAACAAATAAGCGATAGAGTAGGCAATTAGGCTAAATTAAGTGATTAAGTGTACACAAGACGACGTTTTTAAACCTTGCTGGTTTCGTCAAGAGTTGAAAAATCTGAGCTTGAAAATACCGACGCGTAACTTGGTGACGTAATAAAAGCTTAAGTTTCTTCGTAGAAATAAAGTAATGCATTTTTCTCTCTATTGCCATTCCTATGTTAATAATATCGTGAAAATTCAGCATTTAAACGTGAATGAATTTCATCACTTAATCCTGTTTATAGTTTAACGTGGATACGTTATGAGATTACGCGTTTCAGGGTATAAGAAACTTTCTTCTTAAGATTGTAAAGGGCTGACATACGAACAGCACAGGACAATTAGTATAATATCTCATGCATGAAAAAAAATTATTTTTGGTTAACAGGCTACATGAGGGTGATCCTGAAACAGGCAACTCCCCTTTAATAGCATAGGAAGGGAATTGAAAAGGTAACGAAAATGTTATATAAGAGGATGGAACGACAACTAGAATGCGAGTTAGGAGAAAATCAATTTGGTTTTAGGAAGAATGTCGGGACAATATTAACTTTGCGTCTAATTTTGGAAGACAGGATAAGAAGAAAAGGCCTACGTTCATTGCATTTGAAGATTTAGAAGAAGCTTTTGATAATGTGAACTGGAACACACTATTAAGGATTTTGAAGAAGGCAGGAATAATATATCAAGAAAGAAGGATTATACATAACCACTACAGAATCAGTCAGCAGTAATTAGAATTGAAAGCCAGAAAAAGAAAATAGAAAAAACGAAAGGAGTAAGACAAATGTCGCCCATGCTGTTTAATTTATGTATAGAACAGGCGACGAAGAATGTTAATACGGAATATGGAAAAGGAATAATATTGAAAGCAGAAGAAGTAAAACACCTACGCTTTGCCGATGATAATGCAGTATTAGGGGAGTCATAAGACTTGAACCCATCATAAATGGTATGAACGTGGTCCTGGAGAAAGAGTGTAGTATTGAAAGTAGTGGAATAACTAAAGGTGTTAAATTGAGAAGGGATATTTTGAAGGAAGTTAAGGAATTCTGCTACTTTGGCAGCATAATATCTAGCGATGGTAGAAATGTTGTAGACATATAGAGTAGATAGCACAGGCAAGGAAGACTTTCGCAAAACAGGGGAATTTATTTACGGGTAATATTAGTTTTAGGCAATAATTATTAAAATTGATCGTATGGAGTGTGGCGTTATATGGGTGAGAAACGTAGAGGGTAGGAGTTGCAGAAAGGAAAATAATAGAATCTCTTCAAATGTGGTGTTATAGGAGAATGCTGGAAATCAGATGTGTGGATAGAGTTAGTAACAAGGAAGTTGTAAGGAGTATAGGGGAATAGCTAACAATTTGGACGACTTTGATCAAGAGGAGGGATATATAAATAGGCCACGTTTGCAGACTCGAGGGTATTGTAAAATTAGCGTTAGAGGGAAGTGTGTGAGGTATGTATGGAATACGCTAGGCAGATTAGGGTGGAAGTGGGTTGCGGCATTCCATTCGTATTTTCGATTTGTTGATTGTGAATTCCAAATACCTCTACTTTTGTATTGTAAATGAGCGTTTGGTAGTTATGTTTTCATTAAGTCATTTAGTATTTACTTTATTCGTATCAGGTGCAGCTGTTCTGTGGAGAAAGAACCCTTTATGGTCCTGTTTGTTTCCAAATGAACCGGGAGTGGCGATAAATAGACATGGTAGGAAAGGTTCCTTGACAATGAAGGTCGGTGTGGGGAAAACATGTAACGGACAGTACAGATCCCTGGAATTTCCAACCTAAGGTCTCATTTGTTGTGATGTTGTTTCGGTTTTCATTTGATGTGGCGTAGATTATTAGCTTTTTCTCTGAAATTCTGGCGAGCTTAGTGTAATTTATAAAAGAGAGCATATTTATGTCAACAGTAGATAATAATTCCTTTAAATGTAGTTGATTTATTTCATTTTATTATAATTAAACATAATTTAATATGAAGTTCTAAAGTCTATTTATATTTAAATATCTTAGGACTGCATTTTAACTTTTTATCACTAATTGTGTGTCACGAAGAACTCGTAATATAACCTTATACTTTGATTGTCGTTATAGTTCATTCTCTTATTGATCCATAATTCATATCACCATTTAATGAATGTCTGAACAATTCAAAGAAATTAGAATTTAGTCACAGCAGTATATCATTCAAACAACTGTGATCCCATGTGTCCTGCATCATTATAATTGTTCTAATAACAGAAAATCAAAACGTATATGATAAACAAAGCTAAAAGTCAATTATTCAACTGAAATGTCAAAGGAAATTGTATAAGTTTTCAATATTAGTTTAAGAAAATTATTTAATTCAGAAATAATTATCAAAAGTTGTTAAACTATCTAAATACACATTTTAGGTGAACTGATTTAAACTTGACATAAGCAGTGTGATAATCTATTATATTGAATAAGCTTGAATAGAAATGAACCCGTTATCATTCTCCTCGCAAGGTCGTCGTAGTTAAATAACTTTTTCTTTTAAAAAAAAGGTATATAATATAGTATATTTGCGTAATTAGATATACATTTGCTTGAACATAGTTGAAAAACAAATTTGTTCGTTTTTATTATTTAAATAACGCGTCTCATTTTTCCAGTAATGGACCCATTAATCCGAAATAGCTGAAATGAACCAATCGAACTTCGTAAAACTCTATTTTGATTTATTTTATAATCACTTAAAATGTAATAAAGCTAAGCAACAAATTTGCAGCAAAGATTATACTAATTGAATAAAACTTGCAAGTTTCGTCCTTGTATTTGGACTCCATCTGGCGCAAATAAATTTCATCATGTTTTTGAAATTTTGAAGTATGTAAACTACTTCTATAGAAGCTGAAACTACAAATATATTAGTACTAATTGAATAAAAATTCAAAATAGTTTTATATATATATAAATATGTATATATATAGGCTTAAAGTAAATGTTACTTCAATGTAATATTCATTTACTTTGATGTTAGAGATATTACTGGAGCCGAAAGTGCTGTCTGCAATTATTGTGTATATTGATTTATTTAATTTTTTGAATATCTACCAACATGGTTCTATTTTAATAATTCACTACTATTATGGTTTACTATTGCTCTATTTTCGTTGGCTCGTACTAATTTTGGTTTACCGTAATCTCAGGATCTTTTAGTTTCAACGGTGACTAATATCCTTATTTATGTATGTAATGATAGTGGTTTACATGTTATACAGAAGTAGCTACTTATTGAACATGACATAGAAGTACTAGAACATAAACAGTCTAGATGAAGTGATAGTAGTGTTTGTGGCGGCTTGTACGATTTGTCTTTGAGTAGTCCTTGACCGCAAGCTGTTGCACGTCTTACGCATTGTAATATTTCTTCCAAATAGGGTCTACTTCATTCTTGTCCAGCGGATATGACGCAACGCATTATCCTTCATTGCTGTTAAGTAATACAGGTAATTCTAGCTGGCATTTGGGTTAACGAGTGGTTCATGGAAACATACTGTTCAGTTGAGTTACAACAATACGCGTTTGCGTGCATATGTAGTGAATTTACTGAAAAGTAAACCCGCAATGACGATCGTTTAATTATCTACAGAAAGAAAAGTACATTGTTTGCCTATAGTGTAAACGTATATAAAGTTTTTTTTTCAGAGTACTTTGTTGACTGCAGTTCCGTACAACACTAAGGCCATTAGAAACATAAAAGGAGAAACAGCTTCCAACAGTGATCTAAGACGGTGCATTCTTCAGAATAAAACAGTAATTAAATATCCGCCTGCGGGATTAAAAAAATTATTAATCCGTTTAGCATAATTATTAATCCGTTTAAAATGTCGTAGAACGCGCTGTTGCAAGGCTTTAAGGATTCAATTTATTTCTGGTAACTTGACGTTTTGTTTGAAAAAGTTCATTAATTTATGCTTTCCATTTTTATAAATTGGATACTAATTGTTAAACTGGGCAAATGGCTATTATCCATTTCCGCCTTTTTACGGTGATATGATTTTTTTATGAAACCAACTGTTTCTATACTTGATTACCCACAGTAATGATACTAGTTCTGCTAGGAGCGGTTTCCTATTTTTATGTTACCTAAATGTAAATTGAGTAACTTAAATCTTATTTACGGTACTGTAATTCCGTTATGCATAACTGAGTTATCTAATTCCAAATACAGTAGTTTCCGTTAGATTGTAAGGAGAGGTGGGGAGCTGTTTCGGGTAGCATTTTTTTCCCTTTAAGTCATGAACATTTTATCTCACATATTTTTAAAACGTTTTGGACGTAAAACGAATTCAAAAATTTCTTTGCAGGCTACAGTTATGTTCTTAATTAAAATTAAAATGACAATTTTAGGATCAAATATGTAGCATTTGAATTACTTGTTCAAAAAAATTCGGTAATTTTTAATTGCTTGTTGCGTCTCTCCCAACGCTTTTGAGTATCGAGTTAGACTGTTATTAGCATTTGGGGAATAAACTCGTCAACAGTAATGCCTCGTTTTAACTCGCAATGTCAGTTGAAAGTTGACTTTCTTAGGCAGATCTTTTTCTGTTAAAATGTTTTCAACTTTCGGCACAAATTGACGATGAAACCGTTAAGTTAAGAGTTCACGAGATATCCAAGAACTTTTTCTGGCTGTTTAAAACGCTGGTAGAGAATTTTTGGCAAAATCCTTAAAGGCTCGATGTTTTTTTCGACTTCCCGATACAGTCTGTGTGTATCACTAGGCATAGCCCAGAACACTCTCGAATTATTTCCTGCAGTACCTTATTATTTTTCTTTCGCTTTGCGATATTCGGTGTCTTTTCGGATAATCCCGATTTCCGTTAACCCAAGTTCGGTTAACCGAGGTTGTATTGTACGGCAAGCCGTATTAATGATTACTTCTTTGCATATAGTATGCTATATTCGGATGTTTAGGATTTATTAAGAAACAACAGATTAGGGGTTGAAATGAATGTAAATAAGAAAGACAAAGTCTTTTCGATTTCATGTAAACAACTATATTACTACTCTTGAACAGACTCATCAAATAATGCTTTGTAGTCTCTATTGAGGAAACTAAATTTCAAATTTAGCCAAGTCTATCCGTTTTGTTAGTCATGGAATATTAATAGTTCGGATACGCTGTATACCCACATTAAAGAATACCACTAAAGTATTTACCTGCTGTTTCAACACATTTTTATTTTTTATTTTCAGGAATATGACAACCTTTCGTCTGGCTGGAGAGGATTTTATGTTGGGCAGTTCTGTTCATCAAATTCAGCCTCAGATCCCGCAGATGAAGATGATGAAAGTGCACATCCCTTTTACATTCAAGCTGCAAGAGACGTCCAAGTCTTCATATTCAGGTAAGTGCACACTTACAGACCACTGCATTATGGCTAATTTTTTAAGAACTTTGATTTTAAAATTCTCTCAACAGTATGTGTTCAAACTTCATACACATGTACCATAAAGTTGAAGGGATTCTTTGATTATTATTATTAAGAGATGATTTTTGTTGGCCAGCTAGTCTAAGCGTGGAGTCGGAAATTCTATGCCGACTCAGAAAACTCCACCTTTAGTCACCGGGTGTGCGTGGGACAAATATCGATAGCCCGCCAATACTATCACTGGTTTTTCCTGCAGGAAATATTCGGGTAGCCTCCTAAGAGTATCGTCCAATGGCAGTAATTGACCCTCTTATCCCTTTTTTCTCCTTCCATGTTCCCCCGTTTTTACGTTTCTGTTTTTTTAGAGTAACGAATGGGCGCAACGCACACAGGCATTTTGTAAATCTGTTTTTATGTTGACTGTTATTTCTTTTGACATTGATCTATTCGTTTCCGAACATTCGAAATGAATTCCCAAAGTTTTTAAAACTTTCTCTAGTTCTCTAACTTGCTGCATAAATAAATAGTATCCAACAGAACAAAGTTTTCCAACAAGACAACCAACATAAATAAGTTTCACTTTAATTTGTCGACTAATAAGCATCAGCTACGATGTTACTTTCTGTTGTAAAACGAACGAGCTTAGTAAACTGATATCTGATAATTTGATGCATTTGCTTGTGTTATAGGGATAGTTGTTATAGGTATAAGTACTGTCCTACCTTATAAATTGGAAAATTTCTGAAGTATCGTGAGATACAGGAACACATCTAGATGTTATAGGCGTTTATTTTACACGAAGTGATGTACAAAGCCTCGTGCGAAAGACTGCCTCCGCTTCGAGATCCAGTACCATTTATACATTCTTGGAATATTCCATAAACAGATCATCCTTGAAACAGAAAATACTATAAACGAAAGGTAAAGAAAATAAAGTAAACAAATAAAAAATTGTTGCGTTGAGTGGGACTCGAACTCGAGCCCATATTTGCAGTCCACCTCTCAACTTCTGCAGGTTTCCAGATATAGCAATATTATTATGTCATTAAACTATTTGGTTCTTCATAGTTGTTGAACATCAGCTTTCTTTTTGACAAATTGTTTTGGAAATCTTTTTTTATCCTTTGCGTGGCTTTATAGTTTTCACAAATATTGTAAATACCTTACACACTACTCGAAGCAAAAGTAAATTTCTAATTTTTCAAATCAGCATTTTCTTGTCAGAATTTACTTCATGCTAAGCATTACATTTAATAGTACATATCCTTTGCCGTTTACTATCACTCTTAAAAGAGGCAGTTAACTTTAAATTGGGTCAATAAAAGACATGACGTTTTAGAAATTTTACAACTCTTGTTTAATTTTCGTCATTTTTGTTGGAATAACAAAAAATCGACTATTTTCGGTCAACTGCCTCTATTTTCTCTTCAAATGAAATCAAATGCCGATACCTTTATTAAACGATTACTAATGCTGAAAAAGTCCGACAGGGTATCATTCCGAAATCATCTGTGACCGTTTTTTCTCAGTTTAATAAAAAGTTTCCGCGTTAATCCCATTACTTTATTCATGTAATCAACCACGAACACACTTTTGCTTTTACCACTAATTGAAGAAATGTGTATATTTTTTTCCTGATAAAATTTCTGAAGATTTAAAATTATACTTATTTAAGATATTGCTGTAACTGTTTCCGTAATATATACAGAATCAGGACGGGTTTAACTGTTCATTTTTACGATGTCGACATTACATCTATTTTTGTCTTTATCATGTGTTGTGTCGTCGATGTATTTTTAATGCTGTAATTTCATTTTACTTTCTATCCTCTCGAAAGCAAGAAAGAATATTTTATTCGTAAACTTATAATTTTTTTCCGCGTTTAATACTAAGATTTTTTAAATTAATTTTCATCTGTTCACGTGAGGAGTGAATATTTCCGGTGGAATATTAGTGAGATAGGATCAATTGTCAAACATTTAGTATTGTTTTATTCACATCACGAAGACTTCAGCATTAAATGTACTTTTAGTTTAAACCTAAAACTACTGTATTAAGAAATTATTGAACATGGGCCTACGTCATTTGGTGACCCAAATGTAATAATCAAGTATAATAAATGTATGATGTGTGTATCAATAGTAATGTTAAATATGGCCATTAACAGACTAACGTTCAAAAGAGAACATTAGAGAATTAATTTCATCGGGTTGGACGTTTCGATGCGACCTTACGACTTTCTTAAACGATTATAATTTGAAATTGGGAAGTTCACAGATAAATCAGGAAAGGACCAAAGAACCTAAAATAATTCAGCGTACATTATTAATATTATCAGTGTCATTCACGGTTTTACTTTGATTTTTAATATGTAACATTTCAGAAATCTTTTTCAAAAATATGGTTTCCTGTGTAAAATAAAAATTTTTTAAATCTTAACAATGATTGCGATTCGACGTTTGGTGATTGGATTGTGTTTACAAGTAGACTGTTTAAAATTAAACTTATTCTCCTTAATTCTTATCTTCAGAGGTTCTACGTTTGGCCGATAAAACAGAAATCTCAATTCCAACAATTCATTTTTTACACTACAGTAGCGTATTTGCGTCCTTTAAAAAAGCAAAAAATAATAAGATTTTTATTTAAAAATTACTGAAATATTAGGTTTTTAAATAAATGCATCAAATAGTTTGATAAGTAACCAACGTATGCTAAAGCAGTGTATTCACTATGTACATTACTCCTGAAGATCGTTGGTTTTCCCGTGCAGTTGTTGAATAAAAGTTCTTGGGTTACAACCAAGGTAATATTTGAATTCAAAACCGAAGTTTCGATGAAATATGATTAATATTTATCAAAGTGATTAAGATAAGCTAGTTTTTCATCGAAATGCTGGTTTTAAATTCTAATTTGACCCGGCTTGTAACCCAAGAACTCTTTATTCTACATTACTCCTAATGACACCATTAAGGTTGTGGCATGAATTAATGTTAAATAACCTAATGTTCATTCTTCTTTAAATTATTTCAGTAGTGTTCTCTTTTCAATATTTGTTTGTTAATGGTTCTATTTATAAGTGTAATAAATCTACTTTACGTGTCAATGACTAATGACCACGTGTATTTTAAGGCACTGTATCTATTAGGTAAGACTTTCACATCTATCCGATAGTAAATGATTCTTACGCTTTTGAAACGAGAAAAACCACACAATATTTCTTAGTCGCTGATTTACTATTTTCGTATTTTCTTTAATATATTTATATTTTAGTAAAAGGTAGGCGAGAAGTTCCTCGTACATTTAGACATGTATTGTAAGTAATATTATTATAAATAAATGCAATGAATGTCCAAAGTCAGAAATAGAATAATTTAATAACAGCTCTTCTGGCAAACAGAGAGAAAAGATAATTCCAAGTTCCAAGCAAATCTCGAGCTTTGTAAATTGTTGCTTCATTAAACAGGCGTAAATTAATTATTTTAAGTGCGTCCCAGTTATTCCTTTTCGTTCGCTAAGCGAAGGAGATTCTGTCCTCATATCTGTTACCAACCCTTACCAATGAATGTATAAACTACATTTTTTTAAAGAAAATAATATGAGGAACCTGAATATTTTGTGTTGCATTAACGATCTTGATTAGTTTTATTACTATCTTGTGCTACATACAATTTGAATACAGTTTCGTCAGTTATCCCTCTATTATTGTTGACAGTGTAATGAATTGCTCTCTTCGTAAGTCGTATCGCCTTTCATCCTTTTTGACCACGTTGTGCGTCAGTTGTATATTCGTAGAGCGGACCACTTTTTTAAATTTATTAGATATTGCCTTTACTTCCGCTGGTCTCCTTATAGTTTCATTTTTATGTCTCTTAATACTTTTATTTGGAACCGTTTAGTAATGTTTCGTCATTTTCTCTTAGGATATTCATAGTATCCGAATTGAGAAAGTTTAGGTTGTTCAAAGTTTTAAAATTTCTTGATGGATTTGTATGTACATTGATACTATAAAATAGGTCTCAATTGTCAAGATTTTATTTAATGTCTTTGGATTTCTTAACGTATAATTATTAATAATATAGGAATTTTGGTTAAGTTGGCTATTACGTGGAATGGGTTTATATATATATATATATATATATATATATATATATATATATGTGTGTGTGTGTGTGTGTGTGTGTGTGTGTGTGTGTGTGTGCTGCCGTCAAAGGAGAAAGTCAGTAAGTCTAAAAATGCTTTTGAGGAATCGAGGTATAAAGTATTTTTGAGATTCGACATTTACATAATGCCCTTATGTCTTTGAAAATGGGTTTATTCGTACCAAGAAATATGAATATGTCTTTATAAATTAATTATAGTACATTTATCCGTGAAATATTTTCAAAATTCGAAAATTTTTACTTAAAGCCTTTCTACGTTGGACGGCAGTTTGCAGATATGTAATTGTACATTTTTATATAGGTTGTTTATTGTTGAAAATTCATTCCAAGTATATTGCGTTTACAACAGAAGCATTTCAGTGTGATTACATACGAACACTTTGGACAAGTTATTCATTGAGTAAATGTTAGTAACACAAAGAAATAATGTGTTTTTCTTACGGACTATCCGATTGAAATCATGTTCAAATATGAGAAAATGTTGAATAAATTTCGGTGGATTATCAACATTGTCTGTAGAATAAAAGTACTCTTGTGGAAGATGACTGTATGAGGAAACGAAATCCGCTTCCGACAGTTATGACGACAGAGTAACTGTAAATAGCGTGTGAATTGAAGAGATTAATATTGCGATATACCAGGTCAGAGGAACCGGCTTGTGGTATCGTGGCCAAGGCAGTCGCGATATTCTGCACAAGACCTCGTTAACGATTCTCAATGACTTGCCAATAAATTTCATAATCACACTTCTTACAAGTTAAACAAGGTTAAATGAAACTACAATTGGGTTCCCTTGTTGAAATTATTCGTATTTACAATTCAAATTGTGGGCAGTATTTGGCTATGAAATTCCGACATTAATTTAAATAAATTCAGAATTTTAATTTTGATGACAGTGGTGTTAGCTGTTCTTGGGAGAATGATAATGAAGATTACAGATATTAGGAGAGAGATTCAATATGTCAGTAATTTAGATGGAAAATAAAATTTTAAAAGTATATTCGTTAGATAGAAAGACTGATTTAGTGTTTCAAAGAGACGGTATTTACACTGAGGAGTGATGAAAGAGGTTAGGCTGTGCTTCTGAGCAATAATAAGAAATTAGTCTTCACCTATTTAGGTAATAAATTTGAGGATACAAACGTTTTAATTTTGAACTGTTTGTCTGTTTTCTGTGGTTTATAATGCAAGCATTGTCATTTTGCCTTTTTTCTTATTATTTGAATTTTTTATTATGTTTCAGCTTCTTAAAATCTACAATTTTTCTTTCACTTTCATCACTTCAAATACTACGTTTATAATTACTTAAATGTTTGTATCACTTTTACCAACATTTATAACTGTCTTCAAATTCAAGCATTAGAACACCAGGAATATAATATTCTACTAACCTGAATAAATTAATTACCTCTATTTAAGAATTTCAATTAAATAAACAGTATAACAGTCGGAAGAAATTAATATAAACTTATATTTTAAAAAAAGTAATTATACGACTCTTCTTTGCCTGTGCTATCCTACTCTTCATGTCTTCTATACTTCTACTATCCCTAGTTATTACGCTTCCCAATTAGCAGAATTCCTTAACTTTTGTCAAAATATCCCTTCCCAATCTAACACCCTTTGTTATTCCACTGTGTCCCAAACTACACTCCATTACCTTGGTTTTACCTCTATTAATTCTCATCTTGAACTCTTTCTCCAGAACTCCGTTCATGCAATTTATTATGATTTCCAAGTCTTCTTCTGATTCCTCTAATACTACAATATTGTCGGCAAAGCGTAAGGTTCTTATTTCTTCTCCTTGAAGTATGATTCCTTTTCCATATTGCATCTACATAACTTTGGAAATGTTTGTTTTCAAACATAGAAGTACTGATCAACCCTCAGCGATGCTTGTTCGGACCAATGCTTAAGAACTGGGAATTTTATTTATGTGCCAAATTACAGTAATTAAATATTTAAATTGTGTGATATGTTCGTATGTAATAAATTTAAATTGTGCTAGCACACATTATTATTTATTTTCATATTTAAAAATTGTCTTTCAATCGTGAGTTTGGCAGTGCCCACTGAACTTTTGGTATTTCATAAATATGCCCGATTACTAAAACAGGCGCATAATGCTGAGTCCATACCAAAAGAGCTTGCATTGCAACAACAAGCCAACAAACTAAATAAACTGAAGAGCGGACCCAGTGCCGCTAGTGCGAACAGTCCAAGGGCACTTGAAATCATACGTTTGAAGCCACGTTTGACTTAGCCGTTTTATAGATATTTTCGTTTAAGAACAAGAAGTCACCAACAAACTAAAAGGGATGATAGGCCATACACAGAGGATCATTTATCATGCAGGAACATATACTCTTCAATTTTATGCAAATGCCGGGTAGGCTCCTTAAACTTTAGCCTTGCAATCGTTCTCCCATCCCATCCCACGTGTATTCTGTAGCTCTAAAAGATGATTTATAGACTTCCGAATGGCTTCATGCTGTTCAGAGAAGATGTGAAGTGACGTTCATTATAAAATTACCCGTTTTCAGGGTTGTTACAAAATTACGTGTTTCAATTGGCAGCACTCCGTGTTAAGAGCATCTTAAGCAGAAGAGCGGGGACATCCGCCTTAATGGGGACGCCACTTGGCCTCTTTGCCTGTGACGAAATACGATCTCAATCACTCGTCACCTTGTGTACGATACTGACAAAGAGAATTTGTGACGACAAGAACTGTGAAATTTTTGATTCTCATAACGAAGCATTATTAACACTCTATACTAGTCAGTCTGGTTTTGCATTTAACTAAGGCGATTTTTCCACAATATATATGTATATATACAGGTAAATAGGACATCAAGAGTATCATGTCCCATATTTTCATATAAAGGATGATTGAAAAATATGATACAGATATCTCGAACAGTAATACTCTTTGCAGCACTCTGCCTCGCATTTTGTATAATAATGGTGAATTATAAATGTTAAGAGCGATGTTAATCGAACGGTTATTTATTGATTTACCGAGTTTTCTTTCGATGTGATAAATTAAACAATAGTTAATATGGTAAATAGAATAGAAGCTTCCGAAATGTGGTGCTATAGGTGAATGCTGCAAATTCGGATGAGTGGATAGGGTAACTAACAAGGAAGTTCTAGGAAGAATAGTGGAAAAGAGAACAATTTGGAGCACTTCGACCAATATAAGGCCACGTTTTGAGACACGAGGGTGTTGTAACATTAGTATTAGAAGGACGTGTATGGGGCAAAAGCAGAAGATGGAGACTAAGGATGGAATACGCTAAGCAGATTAGGAAGGATGTGGGTTTTGGTAGCTTTGTAGATTTGTAAAGGCTTGCGCAGGATAGGTTAGCATGGAGGGTTGCATCAGACCAGTCTTAAAACTAAATACCGCAACAGTTAATGGTTGGTGTAAATTTCAGAAATATGATTAATCCTTACGTACATTGATACACGGATTTCGGCAGAACCAGTAAAAGTGGGTTGTGAATTGTTACGGAACGGCTTTATTGTAGGATTCAAGAATAATACATTTTTATATTCATTGTTTGGGGAATACTACCCTCGAGCTGGCAACCATTATCGGCAAAACTGTTGGGGCTCTCCTGTTATCTGCCAAGGAAAAAATTGTACTCTCTCGTGTCGTGATTACGCCTACACTTCGCATCATGCAACAGAGGTCAGACAACCGACAAACATTTCACTGAGAATAAATTTCTAGCTATACCCGATTACTGTTCTTAAACCATCCCTTCGATTCTGGAACGCCCATAACGTATGGTTCGAAATTCACGGTCACGTTTTCCTCCTAAAAAGGCACCGACCTGTTAGTCTGAATTATGATACGCCGCACAACGCCATTAGGTTTGAATCAATCGTGGGTTTTCATTCCAGGTGTGGAAATATAGTTTATTCACATACCGTCACTTTAAATCTGAGCTATTGTAAATGAAAATTCCCGTCGTACTGAGATCCTAAATTTCCAAATCAGCTGCTTATTTTAGAGCAGAACATGTTTGCGACAATTTTTCTTGTGGACCAGTGTCGACAAAGTGTACCCTTATAAACATAGTACAAAAGTTGGCTCAAACTCCATAACCTATGACCAAATTGTGTTCGCGTTATAAACTGTGTTGTGCGGTCTGTTTCACTGTCGCCGAGAGTGCACATCCATCAAGATTGGAAAATACGCCCGCCCCTTAAACTATCCATGCTCTTCCGCCCTAATCACATTGACTGCTGGAATGAAATGACTAATAGAACTTCCTGCCCTGCAAACCGCTCATCACAAAGTCGGTTTTGGACCATTTAGTATCAGTAAAGTGGCTAATTATTAAGTTAGTTGTAATTTAAAAGACACGTGCATATATACAGGGGATCAACAAAATAATGTGAACACCATTCAATAGGGTACGGCTTGTTGCAGGTTAACACCACTTTGTGCTTGTAAATTCTGCGACGCGGCTGCAGTGCCCAGTAGATGTGCCAAGTTTTGAGGTTATCTTGTAGTATTATAATATATGCTTTGTTCTGCGACGCTTAACACCAGCATATTAGACTTCGAAAGAGGACGAATCGTTGGTGCGTGGTTAGCGGGAGCATCTGTGACGAAAACGGCTCAACTGATTTAACGTTTCACGAGCGACAGTATCCACAAAACTTGGTAAAACATCATCAGCGAAGAGGAATAGGGGGCGAAAGCCCAAGTTAACTGACGGAAACAGACGAACATTAAAAAGGATGGTGACCGACAACATGAAGCTTCCGTGGCAAAAGTGACTCAACACTCACTCAAGCAATACAGTTTCGACAAAAACAGTGCGGCGAGAGCTTCACAAAGCTAACCTTCACGGAAGGGCTGATATTTCGAAACCCGTCGTAACGGCAGCCAGCGTAAAGCTGCGAAAGAAGTGGTGGTATGGTCCGACGAATCATCGTTTAAATTGTTTCCTACAAACGGCCGGCTTTATGTATGGAGAACTCCAAAACATTCCTACGATCAGGCCTGCCTGCTTCCTACAGTCAAGCACGGAGTAGGTTACGTTATGATTTGGGCGGCTATATTGTCGTATTCAGCTGGCCCGATCATTACTCTTACTAGCCAGATTACTGCGAATGAATATCTCGACATCCTGTGCTTACTACGACTAGCATATTGCTGCCAGGCACTGCCATATTCCAATGCGCCCCTACACACGGCCAAAAAGGTTTAGGCGTGGTTTGTAGAGCATCAGAGTGTCGTCAAACATCTTCCCTGGTCAGCACAATCGCCAAACCTCAACATCATTGAACCGTTATGGGGAGTTTTAGAGCAGAGAGTGAGGAACAGATTTCTATCTCCAACATAGTTGCGGCAATTGGTGGATGTTTTGCTACAAGAGTGGGAGGACATTCCGTTGGGAATTATTCAGACAGTCTACGAATTCCGCTGCTGTTCTCAAAGCAAAGGGTGGTCCAACTTATTAATCAACAAATATTTGGTAAAAGTAGGTGTTCATATAATTTTGTCCAATCTTTGTAGATTGCTTGTTGTTAGATCTATCACCCCTAACAGTTTGTCGCAAAGGTTTTGAATAACCTATATATATATATTTGTTCGGCGCCCAACTTCCAAGAGTGGCTTCTCCCTCACAAAATTAATAATAGAATATGCAGTGTGCCAGTTTAATGTGTCACAATTACGCTTTTTTTAGAATTTAGTCTGTTAAAAATTATCATTTTAATGGGTGGAAGCAAAAAAGATGTTTGAGATTTTACATCTCAACAGACTTAATTAATAATGGGACGGATAATGATGACGTAAAATTAGATGAAAGCAAAAGGATGAGACCGGTCGTAAGTATAAATTTCAATATCAGCCTTATTTAAAATATATAGATGAAACCGTGAAAGAAAATTCATTAAGACGTTTATATGCAACATTTTGAGTAGAAAGAAGTAATAGAATAACGATCATGTGAAACGCATTTGGAAGAAAATTAATAGTAGTTAAATATGTAACGCAACTAAGTATTGGAGGCAGTTAATAGGCTAATAATGTATTGTTCCATTACGAATGAGAAACACAAATTGAAGATGCCGAATGCAACTATGTTCTATAATTGTTCTTCTACCATTATTCCGGCGGGATTCTCGTGGCGCCGTTCTTCTCTCTGAAACTGTTTCCATTAGCGCGGCCCCTATAAAGAAGGTAAATAACTTTCACGCGACACACTTCGTAGTTTATTTATTGAGTTCCGTCACTTACGTCTGTTGTAAAAGCTTGCAACATTGTTCTGTTAAAAGACTGGGGTTAAGTAAATTGCGTGGTATAATTTAATTCTGAAGTCTTTTCTATTAATTTTGTCATTAATTTGACAAATTCTGTGTTGTAGATTGTATTTTATATGAATCATCAGTTGAATGTGCACAGTAGAAATGTGCAGATGCAGAGTGGTATTAGTGATATTTAATAACATTTTCTAACCTAACAGGCTATGCGTTGTCGTTGCACTGAAGGTAAATTTGTGAAATGAGTATGGGAAAACTCGTGTAGTGTTTAGCGTGCTGCTTTTGAAATGAATCGTCATTGCTTGCCATGCCAAAGTAATAAGTTAATTGATATTTGAGTGGACTGTGGTTTTATCAGTTAGTTTACGATATTAGATTTACTTCCTTTTCCACAAGTCCTCTAAATTGGAATTATCATACGCCAACAAATATATCAAGCTTGAAGAATTAAGGCTACAATATTATATTAACGTCTTAATAAAATTGCTCCCACTAATACGTGCGAAAGCTACAGTTATAATTACAACTAGCTATACCCGCGACTTCATTCGCGTGGAAATAGCTCCTTTTATTTTGTCCTAAAAACGAAACAACAGGTACAGAATTTTGATAATCTTAAATGATTGAGTATATAAATAGTACGGTATCATTTATTTAAGATTTCTTCAGGGCAAATCATATAATTCGCAGTTGGACTTGAACAGATCCCGCTTTCACACGTTTCGGAGCCAGTTAGAGATAAACTTACAGACAGAAACTACAATTATATGTGGATTTTATTTGCTTTAAAAATGAGCAATAACTAATTATTAAAATTTAGCTGATATGACAAAACCAATTTACGTATCATATCGATTATCCAAAGATGCTTATTATTTCTCAAGGAGTTAGCTCTCTTCCAACAATAGGTTAATTACGGCGCGAATCCTGCTGGAACAATAGATTGAATGAGATGCTCACCCCCCCCCCTCTCTCTCTAATGCTGTCAAGTTGCGCTTATAATAACACATTAAGTGTGATAAATGATATAGGAACGCTTAATAGGACTTATAACTCGCAATTTGTTTTCACGCCGCCGTTCGGGCGACAATTCCATGGTTTTTATAAACATTTGCATTTTTATCTTCTGAACTATACAAGATATCGGAATGAAACTTACACGAAACTTTAAGTTAAAATTCCCGTTTCAATTCTTCAAATTTTCTTTGAAATCCGTTGAGCCGTTTCCGAGCATACATCATTGGGAATAGACATTTTTAGACTACGACGCGCGTATGCCAAGAAACCTTCCCGTAGAATTTATATTTACATTATATTAATATCTTCTGAAATATATCGAAATGAAATGTATACGAATGTTTAAATTCCATCTCCTGTTTTTAAAACCTCAAATTTTCATTGAAATACATTGAGCCGTTTCGGAGTCTATTCGAGACACATATAGACAGATATATTTTATTCATTGGTATAGACTACCTGTTCCCACGGGACTTAATTCACCACCCATGTTTTTTTTTTGTTGATCAGATTCATTTTCCCGATAACTCAATTTTTTCTTTATACTTGCAATATTTGGTGAGTGACACATTTTTTCTCTTAGGCATGACTAAAATATACATTTGGATTTCATTACCTTAAAATTCGCCATTTTCCAATTCAGACAAAGTAATAGACAGAATTCAATTGAAATAGAATCTAACCTTTCCATTAGTAAATTAAATCGACAGTCGAGAATGGCATAGACAAGAAATCAAACCTCAGATTGTAAAAGCTTCATATGACAGCAGCTATAAAACAGGACAAATGAAACTAAGCTGTCAGTCCCTGAGAATTTTCTCCTCCAGTCTTTGTAGCGCGGCATGTTGATTGTGATGTACACTAGATGGCAGTAATAGTTTTTATCAAATATTTATATTCCTGTCTGCAAGATAGTGAAATGGAACGTGAACTAAAAAGTAAGTTAAAATTCCTATTTTAATCCCTAAAGTTTTCATTGAAATCTGTTTAGTCGTTTCGGAACCTAGTCGAGACAAAATTTCAAACACACCAATTTTATTGGTACAGATTAAAACATAACTAAAAATATTGGTAGTTTAGTACTTTCTTGTTGCAACAAGTGCAATTTTCGAAGAAAAAATAGAGAAGTGATTTAAAGGAAAAGTTTAAGAAGGATACGAAGTTCAGATTATGAAAATGAGCCAAGAACCTTAGAAGTACAAATGATATATTGACGCTTGCAACAGTTGCAAACGTGCAAATACTTTCTTTATCACTACCTCAAATAGCCTTCTTGACTTTTTACACAGTCATTTAGTGTTAATCTCTTGCCAATTCGGTTAACAAGGGAACATTCTGTAAACTAGCAAATGTTGGTTTTCCCGGTGAATTTGTTCACCGGAGACGATTGCAAACTTAGCTATGAACCTCTAGTTAAAAAACTTAAATGGGAACCCCCATTTTTTGCACATTCGGATTCTCCAGAAAAAATTACTCTAATTTGACTTACAATTCGAATCATTTTGGTCCCAGGTGGCGTTGTAATCGACAAAATTAAAATTGGAATATCTCAAGAAATAGGCACCAGGTCAGAAAAATAAAATTAAATGTTTGATATTCTTACAAATAGGGGAAATACATAATTAATTTAATTTTATTTCCTTCAATAACTTTGTACTGGAGAGGTTTCTTACGTTATCTACTGGAGTCTTGAAACTGCTTTGTA
The DNA here is from genome assembly GCA_034510155.1 of Eucriotettix oculatus. NCBI lineage: Eukaryota > Metazoa > Arthropoda > Insecta > Orthoptera > Tetrigidae > Eucriotettix > Eucriotettix oculatus. The sequence goes on along the minus strand of CM067376.1, from coordinate 126,228,272 downwards.
AGACCACGGATGGCAGCACTGCTTGAGATCGGAGAGTAATTGACATTAACGAACAATCTGTCAGAGGGGTGAAAAAAGATTACTAAATACGAAAGTTCCAATGGTATGAACGAAAGACTGAAGAATGTTATTGGTTGTGGGGAAGTGGGTTTGAAATGAACTAATTTGGGTATTTATTTGCTCACATATAAACTAAGGAAAATATTTACAAAAGTGTTACATAATTATATAAAATTTCGTCCTGTTGGCGAAGCAATATTTGGGTCACCTTAAAACATGGACGAGATACTCCGTTAGGCGTCAAAGATCGATAACACATTTGGCGAATTTCTCAACTTCGTCTTCCAGGTTCCGCGGATCACGGTGGAGGGATGATGTCCGTTTCTCTCCACGGAACAAACCAGAATGCATCACCGCTGTGAGAAATATATCGATCCGTAAACACGAAATGCAATTGGTTGAGGCAACCACGTGGTTTTCAAATATATCATATCATCCCACACACACACACACATTGTGTTCGCAACGGAAAATTCAGGTATTTCTGGTTCGTCCCATAACTCGTGGCTAGAAATTAAAATCTGGAACCAAATCGCGACAGTCCGGTGCCTTGTTAAGTTCCCAATCTCTGCTAACATTCCTAATGGAATTTATGAAATACGTATATGTTAAATGAGATACATCAGAATGTTATATAGTATGGGAAATAGTGGTACAGAAAAGGCTGTTATATTGGGAAGGGATATTTTGAAGGAAGTTCAGGAATTCTGCTACTTGGGCAGCATAATAACTAGGGATAGTGGAAGTATAGTAGACATAAAAAGTAGGATAGCACAAGCAAGGAAGGCTTACCCTACAGACAAATTTAATTACCAAGTAATCAGAGTACTGGGAAATAATTACTAAAATGTTCGTATGGAGTGTGAGATTGTGACGTTATATGGATGCGAAATGTGGTGCTATAGTAGAATGCTTAAAATCAGGTGGGTGGATAGAGTAACGAGGAAGTTCTCAGCAGAAAAAGAGGATGGAGAACAATATAGAGGGCTTTTTGACCAAGAGAAGGGATAGATTAATTAGTCAGTTTCTAAGACAGGAGTGTCCTGTAAAGTTAGGGTAGTGTGTGTGGTAAGAATAGAAGAGGGAGGTACAGGATGGAATACGCTAAGTAGATTAGGAAGGATGAGAGATGTGTTAGATTTCCCAGGATAGTTTAGCATGGAGGGTTGTAATCATCAGACCAGTTTAAGGACTGAATACAACAACACACTATCGCGCTTCAGGTCATACATCATTGGACGTCAACACAGATAACTTGCGTCTGTACAGGACTTGGAGGAAGCACAGTCGGCTGATAAAAGATGGAGCCGTCAGCCCGTCGACAACAGTTTGGCTAAGACGGATTAATGATGTTTTATGTGTGTTATTGTTGAACTGCACTACGCCAAATGTGCACGCTGGGTTCAAATATCATTAGAAGCATGTTAGCATGTTTCATCTTACTGTGGCAGGGGAGGGATTCTTAAACTTTGTTGCTAGACGCAAGACTTATCTTCATTTTTTTACTACCTGAATCCTAGATAGCAATCGCATAATGTCGCCGCACACCCAGTCACGTCTTCGGCGAGAGTCCAACAGCAGCTGCATCAATGGCTGAGGTAGAAAGTCCTTGATCTTTTACGCACTGGAGCACATGCTCCTCTTTGGAGGTGTGAAAATATTGTTGTTTTATTGAAGCGTAACGTTAATAGTAAGTGTTGCAGCAACTGTGCGATGTAAATGACAATTTTCAGTAATTTTAATGAAAAAATAAACAATGGGAGTAATTGTTTTGACTCACCTGCATATATACTAGTCACAGTAACGGTTTACGTACAAAATCAAATTAATAAACGAACATACTTCTGCCATATTTTATTTTTTATTGTGATTCTACACTAGGACGTTATGTAACCTGAAATGACAGCAGCACAATGCTGCCTCATGATGTGGCATTGAGAGAGTTGCTAAGATCAATTGTTTTTGTGTTGTGGAGCTTCACTGCTGGACGATTCGTTTAACGCTCAGCTGAGCCTATAGACACAAGTCTATATGGAGATGAGGAGGTTTCGTTCGGCCTGTCTTTGTGCACATGCATAGAAAAAGGGCCAAATGCGAGTTAGTGTCATATTCGTGATGGCTTGGTGAGCAGTTCTATCATAATGACGAAATAAGTCATAGTCTGTTAATTATACTGGCGTCGATTGAAACGGAGAGTTGCGTCTCGACGTCCCAAAGCGGATAAACACAGATTGATTACAGTAAAACACAAAGTGAATAGTTTTCGTCTCCATAATTTCATAAGTTGCAAATATATCTGAATTCAGGAAACTGAACGATAGCATAATTGTAAAAACTATTAATAAATTAAGCAATAAGTAATAAAGATTAGAAGATTGAAAATACTTTCACGTAGGTGTGTCATTAAATGTGATTTTATCTTCACGAGAAATATTTATTTTGCATAAGGATTAAATATATTTAAATTGCACTCCACATTAATCTGAGCCGTCTCGTGACTCATTTCATTCTTAACCTGCGCCTGACTTCCTAATTCATGGAATGTTTCGCGCATGCTCAAAATCGCATCTGCGACGCTGCAGCGGCAAAGTATTAAAGCGGTACTTACTTTATAAACAGCCTTCGTAGATAGTGCTTAAATGTAACATATGCGTTATTTATTTTGCACGTAATTTGAGTAGATTTGCTACATTGTAAGTATTGAAAATATAGAATTTATTTAATGGATTTATTAAAATTGTTAGCGATTGTCATGGATCGAAGGAAAATTGTGACTAAATGGAGACCATTACTATATTATGAATTTAAAGAAGTGGATAAAAATTGTTTTATCATTTATAATTGGGAAATATTCAGTTGCGAAATGCGATGTGGGCAGCAACGTAGGGAGAAAGTGCGTTGCTCTAAAGCTTATGTGATGATAGACTTTCTGTCGAGCGATGGAACAGGCTAAACAGGTTTTCCAAGAGATCGCCTCTCGCCGTTCCAATTCGGTACGGCACAGTCGCCAATATCTCGTTGTTTAGCGCGAATGGGAGAGGAGGGGAAAGACGGACCTGGGTGGATATCTTGGTTCCTCGGGTTAGATGAGATCGTATTTGCAAATCACGCATTTCAATTAGTGACTGCGTATAGGACAAGTTGCTTATAGAACGTTGTTAGAATTTGTAATTTTGATGAGAGGAATACGTGTCAGGAGGTGCAAGTCGAAAAATAATACGTTAAAAAAAGAATGATATTAATAATAATTTTCTTCTTCTTCCTCCAGGAATGCAATTCATCAATTAGAAACAAAGTTTATCAATCCCTACACGAATATCCTTAGTTCAGTATTTGCCTATTTACCCCTTTGGATATGCATGAAGTCTGAGTTGGACATTTTCGCATTTTATGCGATCAACGAAGAATAAATGTGATCTAAATAATTCCTATGTCGCTAATGGATAAAGCTTGTTCAGGTTCGCGTACTATTATGAGGTTAAAGATTCTTGCGTCCAAAAATGTGTAATAAAACTTAATTAGAAGCTTTTATTATGCGAAAGATTATTTGTAATTTTTGTTTTTATCTAATGAATATAATTGTATGTCTCACTCATTTGAATTTTTTTATTTTAGGTAAGAAATCAATCGAGGATTATCAAATTATGATTGATTGGATGTCACAAGAATATCTATTAATGGCTTTATTAGTTGGTACGTACCTCCAGTCTCACTATTTTTCTGTTTATAATTTGTCCGGTTTACTGACAGCAAGTGAATTGGATAAAATATTCTTGATTTTCAAGCAGTTCCCGCATTATATTTTTATTTTTATGTTGTGTTATATTGTGCATAATGAAATAAACTATTAGCCTCGGAAACAACCCACGTAACATATTCATTACCTTCTCCCCCCCCCCCCCAACCCTAATATTCGGAATTAGTCGACAGAACTGTTTGACAAGTAATGTATTGGAATCATGTTTGTCATTTAACAATATAAGCTTAGTAAATAACATAATATTAATATTGTAGAAAAAACGATATTTATACAGTTAATTGTGCGTATTGCGGCGCCTCTTTTATGGGCAAAAATTGAGATCGTTAAGAACCCACAAAAGTGAATACAAAATAATAATAAATTAAATAGTAAATGCTCCTCAGTTGTGTCCAAATATTTGAACCTCCATAATCACAAATTATAATGGGACATTATAATGATTTTAGAAGAAGAAATGGCATATTTTCCCATGATGATGAGTCAGGCATTACTCATACCTTCCACTCCAACAGCTTTAAATGTCAAATCGAATACTAATAATTTATAATATATATAATAAAAATTTGATATTTTCTTAATATAATTGAATTTGATTAAATATACCTTAATATAATTTTAAATTTAAATGTAGTGTAAGGATCATGTTGGTGATTCACTTAAATGGGAAGCTAGAAAACCTGCAACAGTTAGGTCGGACTTTTAGGTTCACTTCTCACGCACTTCTGAATAACGGGAGACGAGTTTTCTGTGAGGTCGAAGCATTTTTTAGGAAGCAGTTAACCGTCTGATCCAATGGGATCAGCGGACAACTGTACCGTATACCCAAGGTCCTTGACTCTGATACATACACCTCCTACAATAATAGATGAAGGTGCCACGGCATGTGAAAACCTTGGGGAAAAAACAGAGAGAGTACGAGGAATCCGCAAAGGAAAGGCACGCAGTCAATGTGGGGAGAAATACTTGCGAAAGAAAGTTCCCACGAGCATCCCTTTTCAAATAGTTTAATGACTCTTGGCCATTATTACATTTTTGTACATTAGTCCAGTGAGACGATTCTCCTGACGTACCCTCCGTTTTACTTGGTCATTGAGATGACATTATAAATTCTGTTGCCCTGGTCTTGCATTAGGACTTTGTATCACGATTTTCCTGAAATAATACCAAGCCCACATCGGTATGTCCGGATGGATATTGGAACCGGCGTGTAGTACGCGGACTATGTTAACCAGCTTTCGCCTTATTTATTAATAGTATAGTTCTTGTAAAAAATGTTCGTGAATGTGCTTCGTTTAACATATACAGTCCTAAAGAGGAACCTCGGGGAAAATGCTTGGATATAGATGTGATTTATACCTGAAGCCGCTCAAGTCCGACAAATGTAGTTCCTCACTAAAATAGCGCATTCGGGATATTATTATACGTCTCATTGTGTTGCAAATTAAAATTGAAGAATTTTGCACACGTTCGTTTTACAGTACCATTCAAGGTAAAGCCCTTTGACTGTGTAAGAACGAATCGAGTTTAGGTCGTTGTCCCGGCTAGACGGGATGCCGAATTTCCGGGAGCTCTGCACTGGTTCAGTTAGGTAATAGCGTTGTGCAAATCTACGCCAAAAACACCGCTTTGGTTTTCTCTTTTTGTCGGTTAGTACAGCGGACGCCGCGCCGTGGTAAATACGAAACCAGGTTTCCTCCGCGCAGGCAAGCGCAACGCTTTGTTACCCCTGGTCGACTGCGGCCGGCTCTGACGTGCACCAAGATTAGTTTCAAGTTTAATGGCGGGCGAAGTGTTGTCAGAATATCGTTCATTATGTTAACTACAAGATCAGTAAATTGTGTAATCTATGTTGTTAGAATGACGAGAATAAATCAAAAAATAAATTGAAACAGACGGTAAATGTTCTGATAATTAAAGAAAAAACCTAAAAATATTTGTTATTTATTAAAAATATAATCTTAAAAATGATTTTGTAAAACGTAAGCATGCTCCACATTTGTAAACCGACGGAATAAATTCGGTAAATTGTACGTCAGGAATATTTTCTGTTGTATTTTACTTGACTTACATCCTTCTCAAGATTCCTGAAGTTTTCTTAACATTCTTTGTTTCAGTTTGCTTTAATTACCGGTTTTCATTGTGTATATTGCTCGGAATTGATCTCCGCACTTAGCTTCGCAAACATACGGATTGCTGGATAATCTCCGTGAAGTTTATTTGGCTTTATTAAAGTATAATTCCAATTCGGCAACGCTCATTATTTTTCTGAGGTGTGGATGAGTATTTTTTCTCAACCCTGGGAGCTCCCCTATATTTGTGTTCCTGTGTCCATCTTGTAAAGAACAGGAAATCAAGGGTAATAATGGAACATGATACCCCTTGGGTATAAATTAGTCTCAAATTTACAAGTTCATTAATGTATAATTTCGTTCATTTTTGCCAAGGAACTTTCTGCCAAACTGTCCCATTTCCTTGAATATAATGAAGAAACTCAAGAAAGGAATTAAAACAAATAGTTGGGAATTATAAAAACTGAAACAGGAGGTGCTTCATAGTTTCAAAGAAAATATCAAGAGTAGATTAATAGAGAAAGGAAAAATAAATGGTATTGAAGAGAAATGGGCACTCTTGAAGAAAGAAATGACTAGAGTAGCCGACGAAAAATTAGGAAGAGTAGCTCAGATATTTATCTGAGCTAATTAATGAAAGGCGTAAATTTAAAAACATGAGTGATGAAAATGGTAAAGTGCAGTACAGACGCTTGAAGAATAAGATAGGAGTACAAATCAGCCAAAGAGGTTTGGATCCAAGAGAAATGCAAAGCGGTTTAAGATTTCATTGTGAAAGGGAAAATTTTCGCAGCTTATAGGAAAATGAAAGAAGTATGCGGAGAGAGGAAAAATATTAGCAGCAACATCAGGAGGTCCAATGTGAAGCCAAATTCTGGATAAAGAATAAAAGCCAGAATGATGGAAGTTTATCCATAACCTCTACAGAAGGCAGTAAGCAGTAATTATAATTGAAAGGGAAGAAAAGAGCAGAAATAAACAAAGGAGCTAAACAAGGATGCAGTCTGTCGCCCATGCTGTTTAAATTATATATGGAACAGGTGATGAAGAAAGTTAAAAGAGAATATGGAAAAGGAATCATACTGCAAGGAGAAGAAATAAAAACCCTACGCTTTTCCGATGATATCGTAGCATTAGGGGAGTCAGAAGGAGACTTGGAAAAAATAATAAATGGCATAACGTGGTCTTGTAGTAAGATTATACCATGAGAATTGATAGAGGGAAACCGAAGATGATGAAATTTGTTGTGGGAAACCGTGGAATAACAAATTGGGACATATTGGGAAGGGATATTTTGAAGGAAGTTAATAATTTTGCTACTTGGACAGCATAATAACTAGTGATGGTGGACATAAGGAGTCTGTTAGCGCAGGCAAGGAAGGCTTTCGCTGAAAAGAGGAATTTACTTACGGGTAATGTAAGTGTGAATATTAGAAAATCATTTCTAAAAAATTTTGTACGTAGTGTGGGTGCGAAACGTGGACGGTACGAGTTGTAGAAAGGAAAATAAAGAAGATTTTAAAATCTGGTTCTATAGGAGAATGCTGAAATTTTTTTGGTGGGTAGAATCACTAACTAGGAAGTTTTAAGCAGAATAGGGCAAGAGCGGAGGATATGAAGGACGTTGACCAAGAGAAGATTAATAGGACACGTTTTGAGATATGAGGGATTGAAAAATTAGTATTAGAATTACGTTTGTGGGCAAGAAAGGAAGAGAGAGATGGAATACACTTAGCATATGTAGGATTTGTTAGCTATGTATAAATGAAGAGGCTTGCGCAGGATAAGTTTGCATGGAGGGTTGCATGAGACTAGTCTTAGGACTGAATACCACAACTACAATGAAGACGAAGTTTTACATGTTATATAAAAAAGTTCAAAATAAGATCCTGCATTCTGTTTGTCAGAACATATATAATTTATTAAATTAAAATTAAAATGACCACTGATATTAATTTCACAAACCTTGAATTTTGTCTTTACGTTGTTTTTTCTTCATTACTGAGTTGAATATGGCACAGTTTGACGAAAGCTCATTGTGACAAAATTAAAGCCATGGTAAAAAATCTGTAATTGATTTATTTTAGCTGAAACAAATTAATTCTGAACTACAATTATAGAGGTTTATCTGGCAGCAGTGAAAATCTTCCGGTTACGAAATCACCTTTAGAGGCACTATTAATCTAAATGGCGGCGCAATCCATGCAGGAGAAAGCGTTCTGTGTTTTCCAATACGTCAAAATCTCATAGTTTATCGTTGTTCGAAGACAGTCCAGGGCACGGGCTGCTTGTCTAAGAAAATAGCCCGGGACGAAACGCAGCTAAACCAAAAGTTGAAAAAATGCTAGAATTTTTTTTTACGAATCCCATAAATTTAATTTGTCCCATAAAAACATTTGGCAGCTGAAGTGCGCACAAGTGAACTCGAAACATTAACAAAGGGTATTCTATCACGAGTGTGGCAGGAATACCGTATAAATATTTGCCGAGCCACGAGGAGGACACACATGATCGTGGATAACTATAGTTTCATTGTAAAATTATTTTATCAAGATAAAGTAATATCAACGTTCACTGCTTTCATTTCGTCTAACTCAATATGAATCGCCATATTTTATTTTTAATGAATTTGTACATTTGAGACCGATTTAAAAACCTAGGGGTTCATTATGTAATTCATAATCAGTCGTATTAATTTTTAAATTACATGAAGAAATGTAAAAGAAATTTTTTTTAAGTACAATCCATATTAGTTGATAATTTTTCATACTCAGATATAATAATTAATAGGTTAATCACAGGTTTGACAGCCTGAAATAATATTATGCTGGTAAAATTATGCGCATGTAAAAGGAATGTCGACAAAATTATACATACCTTTGGTTACCATATTTCTGCATAGCGCCTGTCTGTTATCCAAGCTACTTGAACAGACTAAATCTTACAAACAAAAAAATTTCTTAATCCTATATTTTAAATGAAATCTCTGAATTTATACGAGAATCATTTATTTTGGTAAATGGGCAATGGATAATTGGAGGGAACAGTTTCTCTCTTTGAATGATGCACGGAGCTTATCAAAGTATCCCGACCTGGTAAATTGTCGCATTTCGTCAGTCTCTAAAATCATCAGTTGAAGGATTGTTAATATTGTTAACATATTAGGTAACGAGTCTAGTTTGTAGATACAATCGATGAAATGAGAAATAAATTTCCTTTCCAATGGAGTATATAAGAAACTAATTGTCTATGCAAACGAAATTACAAAGATACGTAATACAAGGAATAGTGAAATTGTTGTTAAAAAGAATATTTATTCAATATGGCTGAGCCACGCTCCTTTTCAACCGGTTATGAGATCATTTTTAAACAAGTTCGTATACTGTTTGTAAATGTCAACGTTTTATTGAGTGAACCAGATCTAACGTATCATTCTTGTATACTAGCATTTAATAAGTAATTGTTCTTTGCTTCAGTCAAGAATATGTTAAAAAAAGACAATCGCCGTTTGTCGACAAAAAAGTCTCAATAGTTACATTTTATTTGTCTGCTTTTAGTGTATAAGAGATTATATTTGTTGAATTTCAATAGAGGTATTTTGTATTTATGATTAAATATGCGTAGCTGTAATTCTTACTCTTTGTTTTCGGAAATTTTGAGTTATATAGCCACAATTAGTTATTTCGTAATGATGGACTGAATAAAATGGCCAAATTATATTTATATAGCAATATTACACAATATTTTCAGGAACCAGAAATATAGAAGTAATTTATTTTCAATAATAAAATTATATTAATTCATTATTAGACGTTCATCATTTCACAACTATGGCTATTTGAACATTTAAAGATAACGTGTTAACAAATCATTAATTTTGCCACGTACTCACGGTAGTGCACTGTAAGTGGTCTATTATCAAAAGGCGGAAGGCAGCAGGAAACAACCGCTGTGCAATTTCCTTTGAAGGAGGAAAATACTCTATTTAATTATAGTCTTACTCGTCTGATTGAGTTTTATCTTTAATCTTGTTGTTACACATGATAACAGAACAATTGGCTTGAAAAATAAATGGTAAAGAACGCACGTGGTTCCTTATATATACTTTATATGTAATATAAAACTGTCTAGATACAATGTGTAACAAACATTATTACTTTAAAATTGTAGATATAATTTAAATAACCAATTCAATTATCTGATGCGTGTGAAATTTGAGCGGCAGTCAGTAAAGTTAAAAAAAAGTAGTTGAAAACGAGTCGTAACATATTTTTACCTTAATACAATTATCATGAGCGTTCTGGCTTATAAATATAAACTGCTATTTTTCAGTTTGGTATTCATAAATAATTTATACAAAACGCAACTTTAACTCTATTTGGATTGTTGCTATAGTCACGCATATTCCTGAAAATTTCAACGTTAATATTCTTCTATATTAAATCGATTAACGTCTGATATTAAAAATCAAAACTGAAATAATTTCCGACCGTTTATTCGAAACAGTTTTTATTTTCTTTAGGTTTACCGCCTTACAATCTGTGAAATACATATTGGTAAATTTTCAATACGGCAGGTCAAACCCCTAAAAACGAGATGGTCCATCATTTAGTCTTGAGAAAACTGTGCCTAAATAAATTCTTAGTGTTGCCACGGACCTCATTTTGGTATAAAGAAATTGGCGTTTATAACATTTTTATGTTTTTTAATAATTGGATTTAACAATAATTTGGTCAGTTGTTAATTACTTTATATATATATATATATATTGTGCTATATATAACTGTATATTCAAATTGAAATATGTATTTCACAGATTGTAAGGCGCTAAACCTGAAGAAGGTTCTAATATGCGCCGAAACGTTGTTTGAATAATAAATAAACTGTCTGGAAAAAACGGTTGAAAATCATTTTATTGTTAATATTATTCGTCGTGTTGCAATAATTAAAACACCTCAATGTTCCACCTTTTGTTCTTGACAATTTTAAATGAAATATACATTATCATGTTTGACTTGGATCGTAGCGGATCTTTCACTACCTTATGAAAGGTGATTGTAACGTACATTTTTTATTTGCAAGTTAATTTCTAATGTCTACAAAGGTTTTGTAACGTAATGGTTCGGTAACCACTCATTTTACTCGGTACTGTCACGCCAATCTCGGAAGCGGCTGACCTTCAAGCTGAAAAACAAAATAGTTTATACTAAAATTTAATGGAAATGACATGTTTCCATGCAATCAGATGTGAGTCGGGTGTTTCATTATCTGTTTTATAAAATAAGAAGTGGCAAAATAACAACAAAACGTTGCATAAGTATCGATCAGATAACTACCATGGCAATGGATATTTACATATTAGCATTACAATAACGATTAAAGAGTTGGGAAGACATTCATATACCTATATGGATACTATAGATTCTTTCACGTTTGCATATTAAACAAAGTCAAGATGCCAAAATACGAAACCATAGAAGCACAGTAGGTAATTTAAGTAAGTAATGGGAAATATTTAGTACTAATTTGGAATCATCTCTGTTCAAAATGGGGCCAAAGGAGCTTAGCAAAGAACCTTGAAATGAATATGGGGGATATTATTTATTTTATAATAATGAAAAATCATTAAAATGCAATGTCAATTATATTGAATCTTTAACATTTATTTATTAGTAATGTACAATGATTGAATATAGCTTTAATTTGCATAACTGACTTTTCTATATAATTAACACAACATATAAATATTTACAAATAATTAATTCAATTACAACTAAAATTCTAGATCTCTATACTCATGGCCTTCTCATAGAGCTGAAATATTTCACACAAAATCTACTCGGACCTGGAAGTATAGCAAATCAGCAAAAAGGTTACACGGGTAATTACAGTGTTAGCATAATGGACCTTACAGCGTCCTCATCGCTGCTATTTCCTCTTATTTGGGTCGTTCTTGTTATGCCTCGCAACCGCTCCTGGTTCAGGACAATTTCCAGTCCGCCTAGTCTCCTCAGACTATCTGCCCGGTAATGTGATCATCTGATCAATCTCTCTCGTCCCCTCAATCTCTCTTGTCCCCCGTCTCCCCGTCTGCAAGGGTTTTTAATACTTCTTCCCTACTTCTTTAATTAATATCCGGAAGGTGGAAGGGATGGATATTAAACTATCAGATTTGTTGTTCCTGTTCTCTGGGAAGAATGGTTTGCCCCTCTCCCCCAAGGTTTTTGGGGAAATCCACGCTTCATCCCAGCACATTGTCCCTACATTCCAGAGGACTTTTATTATCCCTGTTTGTCAAACAATATCTTTTTTCTTTTGACTCCGAAACCGCTAAAATCCGAGTAAATGTGTTTGACCGTTACAACCTGGTGTGCTAAATGAGTGAACTTGAATACTTATAGCTGTATGACTGATAATGAAATGTATAAAACGAAGACATAGCAAGTCATCATGATTAAGTACTTATTCTAGAAGGAGAATGTGAAAAAAAAGCTTAGTCAGGATTCATATTTATGATTGTAATCACTAGACTAATATTTAAAGAACACTTAGTGACATAGGATTGTAAGGTCTGGAATCAAGCTTTACGCGGAATAAACACGATTCAGATCTGGTTACGTAACAAGTGATTACATGCAAGAGAGGAACGAAGTAATAGTCACGGTTAAATAACAAAGTATCCTATTAAATAGTAGTTCCACTAATCGACTTGGAGGTTTTAAGAATATCAGAATTTGTTGACTGGAGAACACACCGCTTAGAAATCCTGTATACAGAAACGGCAACACAGCAAATACAGTAGTAATTTTGTTGGAAGAATGTTCTTCCTACAAAGCCTCTATTATAAATGTATGTAGAGAATACTTTTTTCAATTCAACGGCTGATTATTAAAGAGTGTTGTAAAGTGAATGCGCCGAAAATGTAAAAAACTAAATTTCAGACTTTTTATACCAGTTTCAACAATTTAATGTCATTTGGTTTTATAATAAACTGAGAAAAATATAATTATATACAACAAATTGTATTTCTAGACTGTGAACAGACAGTCTCTATTGGTCGTAAACTACAATGTATTGTAAATAATAAATGGTCCAAAAACAACAATATTAGAAAAATATAGGTTATGCATGTGTAACAATTTGGTGTAGACACGCCACACCTTCTTATGTGTTAACTTTCTTCATGTAAATCATTTTCTTAATGGTGCACCTTCATTAACTTTTTAGTAAAATTTTAGGTGATGTTTACTTCCGTATTTTGCCGAATGTTACTTTATTAAAGGCCTTTCACAAATTTAAGAATATATTACATTGCTCTGCAAGCCTTTTTTTGGTGGTTAATTTCTCGCTTGTGGTTGTGAACCACGTGTGCAACAGCACTTTTCCAATGTGAGCAGCTTTCTAAAGTGCAAATGTCTACTACATAATTACCGCCGTAAACGTTAAATGTAAAAAAGTAGATGACTGCAGAAAATGTTCATGTATTGTACAAGATTATATGGTAAATATTTTTAAACTGTCCAGGAAGTTTTTTTGAATAGTGTTCGTTAATAAATAGTAAGAAGTGTATGATGTCAATGGACGACATAAAATTATGACTGTGTGGAACGTTCGCTTAGATTGGAATAAGGAAAACACGATATTCGAATTTTTTTGGCAGTTTAAGGATTCAGTCAGCAGTGAAGGAAGCGATCAAGAACGTCATGCAACCAGTTTCAGAAGAATGGATGCTTAAATTAGAGAAGTGGCAGTAAATTCATCTTCAATCACATCTATTGTCAACATTTATTTGTTCGAAATTCATAGCAAATGTCGCAATACGGAAACTTAAGCAAAAGATGGGATTAATTCTCAAAATTTATTTATTAAGTGGCTGTCGTTCAGTAATTAAAATAATTTGTACTGCAGGTTGTTTGAAAGGTGACTTAAGGAAACGAGACTGTGCGTCGCCCTGATGGAAAAGAACAACTCCTATATGCTAGAGAAATAACGTTAATGAAACTTGTGCTTAATTTGCTTGTGGCGTTAGTTTCATATACTTGAAACTCTTCCGACAGTTATAATTTGTCGTTTTGATTGGAAAATGAGTTCTCAATATACTTATTAAATGAATCTTCAAACTAAAATATTCTTAGCTGCGTCGCCGGTGATCTTTTTGTTTTCATAGAATAAAAAAATAAACTATTCTTGAAAAATGTTTTGAAAATTTATTTCATACCTTTATATAAGTGGACCAACAACTAGTATTTATTTTTTACGGTGATATTTTTTTCATTATATTCAGGGTATTGTTGTACGTTTTATCCTGTTTTCAGAAATCGAACGAAATGAGTCTTTTACGATCGGTCATGGGTCTCTGTGTGACTTGATGTATCCATTCAGCTCTCTCACTACATCTGTTCCAGATACACGCGAATACCTATTGTGTTTCTGGAAACTATTATCCGAACTATCTTCAATAGTAGCATTTAAGAGATATCCCGGATTTCGTACCAATAAGAGATGTGGTTTGGTTCGCTTTCTACTTGGAGAGCTAGCGTCGGTAATTGAAGGTGCTTTCTAGACAACGCGGGCCTGATGCGAACTTACTGGTAGACTTCCTATATTATATAATTTAAAGAATTCCGTTCTTCACTGCGTGTGTTTCTGAGTTAACAGCAGCCTCCACAGATTTCACTGGCTTAATACGCTAAATAATTATTAATCCCATCTTCACGTATCTTTTTCGTCCAATCAGTCTCCTTCAGTCATTCGCAATTGAGATTACCTTGACAAATGACACAATATCTTTCTTACTGCGGATGCAAAATTTGTTCTCCAAGACTCCCGATAAACGACAATCGGAAGCTGATACCGTCAATAATTTCATATACAGTTATGGATATTAATAATGTAATGTGCACATCTACAACTGAAAAAAATATTCCAACAGAATATAAATAGTTAATCACAGTAAAGATTCCTAGATTTTAGACCATGTAAATAAAATATAACCTATATATTTATATATATGAGAATCTTCTTTAGCAGTATTAGCGCAATGATCTTCAGTTATGTAGCACCTTTACTAATTAGTAGAAATATCATCAGGAATCTATTACCCTTTAAGTCTTAACTGAAATACCATTTGTGTGTAGATATCTTGTGAGGGAAATGTAAGCGTAATGCAGCTGCATGCCTGGCCATGCCCGGGTACTTATTTTTATTAGCCCGGTACAGTATACAATTCGACTCTAATCTAATTTAAGCTTTATAGAGGGCGTTGTCAGGCCTCCCTATCCTCTGGCTCTAAGAAAGATTTTATAAAGTGTTATTAACAGAGGGAGATATATGTAATGAAACTATGTGAACTTTCCTTATTTGCCATTTTTAGATACTATGATTCCAATACCCGTGTTTTATTTTCGATTCCTACCCGTAATAACGGAGATATCTCACTGTGACAGTCTACAATCTCAAGCCGTTTACATGATGCGCTCAACCCAAAAAGTAACCTCTCACCTCATAATTGTGTTTTAAACAACTTTGCAATTGTTTATCATGTCAAAAGCATACAATTAAAAAGACAATTTAAAAAATATATACATAACCTAGTTAATTGAAAATTCTAATTTATACAATTGCCAAAAATTCTATTAAATTATAATGATTAATAAATCATAGCTTCGGTTTTATACGTTTGTCTTACGCAATTGTAGTTTAAAATTTGGCCTGGTTACTTGAAATATGGAAGAATTTTAGGATTTACGAAAATCTTTTCGTATTTATTATAATCATCCATCAATGTGTTCGTATTTTGGTTTGAAATATTATGTTTCAGTTCATAAAATAGATTTACAGAAGTATATAATTTATAAAAGTAGAAAGAGCATTAACTACTTTGAACTGAAGCGAATGCCTAGTGTTCTCGATATGTCCCGAGCTTTTTATGATGAGCGTTACTGCCCTAATTCAATAAATTTATGAACAAGTACGTGTGCAGTGGGAACAATTCTTAGATTAGCAGTCATCTTATTAACTTCATATTAAGATATTTAAATCGCAACGTTCCTTTGGCACTTATCTTATCTAATTATTGACTCGAGGAACATACTTTTTTTCAAAATATTTTTATTTTCACTTCTGTACGCCATAAAACATTATACATTTAGTAAATCACATTTAGTTATCAGTTATGCAGTTCTGTATCAAATTATAATGTGAGAGGAAGTTGGCAATATCATTGCTGCTTGCGGCTTGGAAAGCTAACGGTGGAAATTGATTGTGCATTCTAGACATCGTGGGCTTGATGTAAACTTACTTGTATATTTCCTATATTATATTTAACAGCTTGAAGTACCAAAAGTGAAAGTTAAATTTTGAATATTGTCGTCAAGCTGATGTTCATCCGCCGAGATCCTTCGTCCAATGGTTTGGCGTATATACGACATGGATATAATATTGTTATTATATGTTTCAGGTCTAAAAATCTTGTGATGAAAATATGGGGCTGCGTAGATTGAAGTATATCTGCACCTGTAAATTTTAGTAACCTGTTTCAATTTACTTTTGTTTGTCCCTCTCATATATATCACAAATTTAATTTATTGTTTATCCATTAGGCATTGTACTCCAATAAATGATTCATCTTGAAAGGATAATCAACTCCGCCCATAATCAGTATATTTGTCTAAGCTTTGTATATTACATTTGGTTTGCTGTCCACATTCCGAAATAGATAAGGTCTCTTATCTTTATGTACTTTGAATTATTTAGTTTCTTTAACTTCAATTGTACTTTCGTTTAGCACCTTGACACTAAATTGTAGAACTTTTTCCTCTTTACGAGTCGCCCATTTTAAACAGCTCTTCTAGAATTTTGTCTGGTCGTCAACTCGGGTGAAATAGTCACTTCTGATATCATCTCAATAAAGGAAAGGAAAATCTCGCGTAGACGCTGGAGTGCAAATTTCCACGCGGGTACTTAATATTCAGGCCACGGCGAACGTAATATTCGCCGACTTCACTTTTAAAGGGCCTCTGCCTTTCTCCTGAGACAGCATCATGGTGAGGATGAACTGATTACCTCGTTCGAAACCAGTCAGGAGTCGCACACTTTTCACTCAAGTATCTTGTGCTACTTCTTCACTGCGTGACTCAGCATTTGCGGGAACGAAAATGTGACAGCAGAGTGGACTAAGATGAAAGTAAATGCACGGTGCTCTTGACACGACACATTCGCTTCGCTTGTCTGCGGGATATGGCGTGTAATATAATAATAGAAATGACCTAAATTTTCTTTAAATTCATGAATTGTAAACACCATATAATTTCTTTCTGACTCTAATATCTCTTCTGATAGGAATAGTGTGACAGAAAAAAAAGGAAAACGCGCATTAACTATTTCACTATAGTAGTTTGTTCAGTTTTAATGATTGTTTCATTGTTAAAACACTCCCTACTTAGTGATCAAACTGCAATAAATCTTATTTAAAAGATTTTGTTGTCTAAGTGGTTTGCGCGTCTCAATTTGCCAAATGAAATAAAAAACTGGGAAGTTCGTGATCAGATTTCCAAATGTCGGAGTAACATACTTGAGGAAATTCTTCGTAGATTAAGTATTCTATTAAATCTGAGCAAGTACTTTCAGTTGCATTAACAATATTAAACGAAGATCACGGAGCCACCTCAGTGAAGTAAAGCGATTACTAAGAACCAGTTAAACAGTTTTTGGCCAAAGTAATCTGAATCCGTTCCGAGGAAGCTAGCAATACGTCCAGTCTTTTGCCTCCGACGTTTATCAGTATCTCGGATTATAAACCTGTATGCCAATGATGATGAGATAGATAAAAGAATATGTGGTGTAAAAAAGCACTTTCTTGTAACATTTTCCTAATCTATTGTTCCAATCACCTTATTAGGTATAATTATAATGATTTTGTTTACTACGACGAAAAACAAAATTGTATTTTCAGCTAAACCTTTTTTTATGAGATACGAACTAAGTTTTTCATAATATGCTTTGATTTGGAAGAAAAGTATAAATGATTTATAAATATTTATTTTAATAGTAACGAAATTATAGTTGTAGCACTATTAAAAGATTACTTGTAATATGTTTTAGAATACTTGACGGGCTGATTAAGGACTAAAATAATAATACAATTGCCATTAATGTGACATTTATTTATGAATATTAAAATTAATACTGAGATTTTTTTAGGGTTTATTAAAATAAATCGAATTATATTTAGTGTGATAGATATTTATCCAGGAAGGTTTGCTTTCTGCCAACGATACGTTAATTACGACGCTAAATTATAAAAAATATATAGTATTAAAGATCGAGTACAGGCAACTAGCATTCAGTTTTGGAGATCTCGACGAGCGTATGGGCCTCTAAACCTATCCCGTAGTGTGTTTTTTTCATACATATATATATATATGCATATACAGACAAAGAGAACTTACTGTCGTGGACGTACTATTCCTAATACCTGCAAGGGAGTGCACTTAACAGCTTCCCAAAGTTTCATGGCGATCCAATGAATGGTGTATTAATGCATAAAGGACAAACAGACCGACTTACATACATTATATATATATATATATATATATAATTTCTGAATTTTTTCCAGAAATTATGACTGTATTGTACAGTGGAACCCTTATGAATGATGATAAACGATTTTTTCGTTTTTTATGATGAACAATTTAAGTGCTGTTTGAAAAATTTTCAAAAATAATTCAAAATGGGGTATTACTTCTATGATATAATATTTTCAAAATCGTCCTTAGCAGTATTGCTCTCTTTGGTATGGGAATATTATTATGATAATTAAAGACTTTATGCTTTGTGTAACGTATAATTCTTTTTAGGTTTCTGATTTTTCAAACCTGCACTTTCTCTACAGCTCTGCGGGTAGTACTGCACATTCATATTTTGATGTGACTACACCTCGCTATAATGTTCACGGAAATATAACTGAATGTTTATGTTCTTATCTATGCTACCAGTTCGACATTGCCAAGCTTTTAATGAAATAAAGCTGTTTAATATGACTAATCTCTTCCTAACTTGACAGGATCTCGCCCCATTTCCTCACTCATAGAAGTGATTTCAGGTGAGAAAAAGATAATGAATATGCTTGAATGTCCCTACACATAACCACTGGACGTAACTCGTGCGTTGCTATGCTATGGGAGATAAATAAAAGTTTAACCTTTTTTGTAACAGATCGCTTACAGGTAATCTTTACTTGGCGCCTCTTACTGTTCTACTGACGATTAGTTAGCCAGGACAGTTAACACGGGCCAAAATATTATTACGAAATATCTGTGCCAAAACACGAGCGAGTTGCAATGTCACGGTCTGCTCACCGTTAAACTCACCGCAATGTGTGGCTTGGCAATTCTCACTACTGCGCTCCTTTAACCGCATTACCTTGTGCCCTACATCTCAAATAACGGATTTGTGCAATCCATTATTTTAATTCCCTGGTTTAAACGGTTATTAGAAATTCTGAATGCAAGAAACTGATCATTTTCGCGTATAGAAACGTAAGGAAAGGTGGTTTGAAAGATACACCCACGTCTTCTATTATTGTGGAGTTCTGTATTTATTTAGTCTTCAAATGGACAGTTTGCATATAGCACGTTAAAATAAATGAATTTACAATAAATAAATAAACTGGACGCGTGAACAGTATTAAGTTTTAAAATATATATATATATATATATATATATATAAAGAGTAATAATAACTGAAGATAAATTTTAAAAAAGGACATTATATGTAAAAATAAAAATTGTTCTGGTCTGAAAAGAAAATAGAGAGAAATTACGGAGACAAGCTTTACTGGTGATGCCCCTTAACTTTTGGTTATTCTTATGGATTGTCTGATAGATTTTACGGAACACTATCACTTTATTTCACTACACTAGCTTCGAATATTATTGCAGGCAAATTGTTACAATTATTTATTGCGGTATTTAGAAAAACGACCTACATGATGCAGGTTTGTCGCCGGGTAGGATCCTTAAACTATAACTCTAGTCAACCTGTGGCTACCTTCCTCTCTATTCCGCATACACCCCCCCCCCATACCCTTTGAAATTCCCATTCTATGGTAATAAAGGGAGTTGCAGGTTTCTGAATCACCCTCATGTAGCCTGGTACGCCCAAAATAGTATTGGTCAACATGTATTTATTTCTGTGTAACGTTTATTTTGTTGTAAAAGTAATCCGTCCTATCTTACCGAGTCGATTCTTCCATTCTATCTCTTGTTTGTCTTTACGGATCCCAGCAAGCTACACCAAAATGTGAAGTATTTTGTCCAGTTTTTTATACTACTTGCTGCATTCAGCGGTCTTATATGGTTTGACTTCTCGTATTTTTACTACGCTTTCCTGTATTTTCTGTCACAGTAACTTATGCCGCTGAAACTTATTCTGTCTACAAGAAACAAATTGTTTACCTTGTTAATAAGTTTCATTCACAAACTTTGGTATTAGGAATCGCTAGTAAACAACTACAGTGGTGGCTTCTCAGGATAATTAAATAGCTGGCTGGTTTTGTTGGCGAGAAAATAAAACTATGGAATGTGAATTTCATATTAAGTGTCAGACCTAAACAAGGATGAGACACGTTGAACTTGATA
Source organism: Eucriotettix oculatus (assembly GCA_034510155.1). Lineage (NCBI taxonomy): Eukaryota > Metazoa > Arthropoda > Insecta > Orthoptera > Tetrigidae > Eucriotettix > Eucriotettix oculatus. Next base: position 126,207,744 of record CM067376.1, on the reverse strand, counting down.
AAGACGGGGAAAATGTAGCGTTGAAATAAAATCTTTTTCGGTTACTGGTAATTTGAAAAGGAAACATTGTAATAAGAATCTGCTACCTTAACAAAAAATAAAATGTTACGAAAGTCGCCATGAGATTATGTCCAGAAGTCTGTTACATGTAAAGAACTAACACTTTAATCGTCTGAGTGATGGATGCTTATGTTAGTTTGAGGAAACCCTTTTACTGCCTGTAAACATGTTGATTAATTAACAAACACAAACGGCAATAATAGCTTAATTATGATGAAATGAAATTATTCGAAGGACAATTCTCCTTCAGAATATCGCATGCAATTGTTGATAGGAATAGCCTCTTTGGTAAAATGCATGTGAATATATACAGCTGTTTCAAATCAACAGAGAAATCAAGCAGTTTGTTTTCATGTCGCCTCGACAATCATTGCATACATGTTGATGTTTCTAACAGTAGTGAATGCTTAGAGGTTATTGAAAATTTGTATAATGTATCAAAATAAATAAAATTAATTTTGATAAGTATTTTTATATTAACAACATTAAATACGAAAAGAAATATCAGTAGTTTTGAAAATCAGTATAACTTTCAATAGATTTTTCAGCATAAGTTTCAACGTTCTATTTATGTATTTACAATATTATTAATGAATATTGAGGGATTTTATTATAACTTTTTTATTTATTTCTCAAATTTAAATGTCTATATTGTAGAATTATTTATTATATTTAATGATCGTTTTATAAAATAATTCTATCATTACATTTTTTCGGTAAGTTACATTAAAGTGATCCTGAAGCAGGTAACTCCCCTTTAATAGCATAGGAGGTGAATTGAAAATAGGGCTCTCTTCCAAATCACGGGAGATACGTTTGCTGTGAAGTCGCAGCATTGTTCTATCCGCGTCTCCGCCAGTTTTAGGCGGCAGTTGACCGACTGATCCAATGGGATGAGCAGCCAATTTTACTGTATGGCCAAGGTCTTCGACCCCAATACATACACCTCCTGAATAGATTAAGGTGTCTCGGCATGTGAGAATATTTAAATTAGAGAGTACTAGGTCAGAAATATCCCCCAGAGATTAAAGGAGAGCAGATTTTTAAAAAAGTAATTTTCTCTTTTTACTCCTGGTTGTTGAAAATTCTCTCTTAATAATTCGATTTTAATTAACTGAAGACAAATTGTTCCATTTGTTACACGCTGCTTTTGAATTTATGACGAGTTACTATCCCGGTTTCTTAGAACCACATACCACAAATAATAAAATTGAACTAAGATTTTTTTAAATGACTACTTAATATTAGACATATGCGTTAACTGGCGTGCTTCCTGAAAATCTTTCGAGCGACACCACGTGGCCATCAGACTATTAGCAGCATCTCAAATGGCACGAGAAAAATCCGAAGATGGACGCCAATGTAAATAAGGCCTTGGGAGTCGCCTACTTGCCATATGATTTATTATATATTTAGCTTGATCTCTATGGAAAATGTAAACCCTGAAACAGGAATTAAATTAAGACTAAAAGTTTCTGCTATTAATATTTTTAAACACCTCGAATGTATTGATTGAATCTTGTAGGTACTACATTTATTTCATAAAGTAACTGGAATTTTAGTTTTTTGGAAATAATTTTACTTTTTCGTTTACAATAATGCTATCCCCTTCAAAATCGTCCCCATTAGATATTATATACTTAATGTCAGCGTTTCTTTTAATTCCCAAAACACTTCTGGATGTCCATATAGGGGATAGCATTTAATTCTTAAAGAGATTCTATTATTCTAAAACGCAGGCTTTAAAGGTTGTCTTTATTTTTGCGGGGAGAAAAAAATCATTTGAAGGCAGGGTTATCATTACAGTGCTGTTTTGTAACTAAAATGTTAGCAATAAATTGTGATAATGTGTATTATGGTGGTGGAGAAGCCATAAATTGTTTGGCCACAAATTTTCGAATTGCCCAGTTCCAACGGCTTGAAGTACCAGGTAGTACTCGTTGATCATTTGTCCAAGTGGCAAGAACTCGTGATGCACTATGTTCTTAAAATCTAAGAACATAGTTGAGTATAACCTTTACATTCGACGGCCTTTTCTCGAGTTTTTCCAGTCTTGGTGATTCATAATGTCTCGACTTGGAGCGTTAGGACATAGTTACGATGTCATTTCCGTAAAACCATCTTTCGTCACCGTTTAAGATACGTTTCATTAGTTCTGCATCGTTGATGGCATCATTTAGCGTCTCCTGAGCAACTTCCACTCACCGTTGTTTTTGTTATAAATTCAAGAATTTATAAAAATGCTGTAACGTTTCTTACACAAAACAAACGGAAAAACTTAGCATGAGATAATTGATATGCCAATATAATTAGTGACTTCACTGATTGCGATTCGGTGACCTTTCATAATCATCTCTCTAACTTTTTCCACGTTTTCATGTATTATTGATGTGCGGGGGCATCCTGGGCTCTCATTATCTTCAACGTCACCACGGCCTTCTTGGAAACTTAAACCATTCCTGAACCATTTTACTACTCATAGTCTACCGAGAAAAGCATTAAAACATTGCTACACTAAATTTCATTTAATTTAAATTCACTGGTCCATTTTTAAAGAAATAAATAATCGCCCATTGTACCTAAACTCGTGTAACTTTTGGAACAGCTGACAACACTGAACAACCGATATGGCGAACAATGTACTTGCGCGAATCTTCATATTATAAACTTAAAAAAAATTACGTTTCCTTTGTAACACACCTTTTATAATATAAAAAGAATGTCTGTGTCCCCCTCCCCTTATAAACGGTACATTTTAGAAATATAGTGAACTAGACAGAAAAATAATAGCGTCTAGTAATTTAATTATGGATTCATAAAATCGATCATATGCAAATAGTGAATTATGGAAGTGAGTTATAATTTACGTGAACAAAACAAGAAATAAATGGCAATGCAGTGGGTAGGATATATCATAACAATAAATTGTCAGCCTTCTTTTTTTTCAATTTTAAATATTTACTTAGAAATTTATGGAGCAGTTACGGAAGCATGTGGGAACTCATATGTCGGAGTTTGAACGAGTCAAATTGCAGGCGTTGGACATAGGGCCACAGTTTTCCGCGTTACCATTAGAAGAGTCGGCCAGCTGCCTCCTTAACTGATCGAGGCATGAAGACGGGAATTTTGCGTCTCCACAGCAAACCCCACTGAAGTCATCGGGAGTGCGTGGAACAAGTACCGAGAGACCGACATTATTCATAACAATTTTCTAGGGTTGTCTTCGTTAATCGTAGGCTGCTTTCCTCTAATTTCCGCAACTCCCCTTTTAATACTCTCCCCATGGTATTAACCTGGAGAGGTTACGATGTGGATAAAACACGTGTAGCCTGTCATTGTGTTTTCCTGTTTGTTTCGAGGTCGAGATTCCGAGTGGCATCATGCTCGATATTCCGTGATGTGTAACGGAACTGTCCTTACATACAGCCAAGACACGTAACTCTCCAGACGTCATGTGGGGAATAAAAAGGAGTTGAATGTGGACTGAAACAATGCCCGATTTAATAGTTTATAAAATATAACACTCCAGTTTTACAATAATTCAATCTCTAAGTTTTGTGGCTTACAAATGAGTATAGATAAGTATTATTCAATTTTAAATACCAAAAATATTAATTGCTTATATGGTAATAAAACAGACGCTTAACAGTGAATAGAATGTTGCAACTGGAGCACAAAAAATGTCTGACAGTCGAATTTGAACGTTGGTTCAAATATTCACAATTAATTCTTAACATTTTTTCAAAGTATGTACCCAAGTTACTGTTTGGCAATACTTTAAATATGAAAAACGAGTGAATTTAACGTGAAACTTAAATATAGCTTTTTATGGGGAAACTCTGCAAATCCTGGATTTACAGCCCAACAGCTTCAGATAAACAACCATGCGGCTCGCCATATTTCAACGGAAAGATAAATTTTAATGAAATTATTGTAACTGTACATGGCAATCAATGGTGATCAAGGCACATTATAACGAAATTGAATAGGTTCATGAATGTTCAAAGAACCAAAGTGCTCGGCGGCTGCGTCTCCCAATTTGGAGGTCAAAATCGCTATTGGTCATGCATAATTCATCTGGCAAAGTGTTTTTTTGTGTGTTCACTAATACTATCTGCATTATTCATAATTGGGTGTACGTGACACCTAGCATGTCAGCAGAGGCACATGTTCACACCTTGTAACATCTTACCATTATTAAATTTAATTAAAAATTTTCAGTTCCTATATTTTTCCTATATAATTCTACATTAATCTAAAAAAATTATTAGCCCCAGGCTATCGTATTTCATTTGTTCACAGTACAGTTTAATAATAATAATAAAGGTAAGCATAAATTACTCTTACTTGCTGCTCCGAAAATTAAGAAATTCCATTGCATTTAGCCAAACAACTCGCACAAATCTAAACACAGTATTGAACTTAATATACTACGTCAATATGCATAAAGTAGGGAATCCTTATTACTATCGCTTCTAATATTCATCCAACCATATCAATATATCTATTAAGCTTCGGTTCATAGCGAAACCCCAACCATTCTTTCTATCCCATGAGGTAGTTGATGTTCTTTGGGAGTAGAAATAAAAAATAAAAAAGTTTCTAAACGTGACAAATTTTATTTTCGTATAAGGAGTTGTAAGGACGATCCGAACTTCCGAGAATTTCTTAAGATACGTATATTAAACAGCTGTACATTCTAAGAAATGTTTTGCGAAGGTTTTCGTATTGGGCTGAGAGGCAGAGTTAAATATTATTCTCAGGAGTAACTTAATTTCTTCTGCAGCATTCATGGTTGTACAATATTTTAAATTCTAATTTCCGAAATTAAAACTGCAAAAGTACTATCTATATTAGTATATTAAATATAAAATTACGTATAAAATTGATCTTTTCAACGTTTTTTCAATTTTTTAAGTTTAATACATTTTTTATATTTTACTTGTCTTATATATAGTACTTTATAGTTGGCTGCGCGTTCATTAATATTGTATTTGTGGATACTTCTGAGTTGAAATATGAATTGAAAGGCAGATCCTTACAGCAGTTTTCAAATGGAAACCAATTCGGCGAATGAGAACAGATAAGAAGACAAACGTTGCTACGTTAGTGACTTCCCCCTCAACAAAACCTTACTTTAGTTGCGTGAACCAAAGAGCATTATAATATACATTCAAGCTAAAGAAAAGCTTCTCGGGTTTCCACTCGGGTAATATCGAAGAACAGCTATGTTTCGATGGCTTTCACTGCCATCGTCTTCCAGCCTGAGACATGAGGATCTTGTAAAATTAGTATGAGAGGAAATTGTGTATGGTAAGAACAGAAGAGGGAGGCAAGGCTGGAATGCACTAAAAAGATTAGGGAGGATGTGGTAGTTGTGTAGAAATGAAAAGTTTCCGCAGAATAGGTTAGCATGAAGGGTTGCAACTGACGAGTCGAAGAAGTGACTACTACAACAACAAATACTTCGTATCCAATTAGCAATATTGATTTTAAAACATAATCACTTTTGTTAATCTTCCGAACAATTTTATATTTGTACTTTACATATATGAAATTAGTTTTTATTGTGTAAATAGGTAATCCACTTTAATTTCTATTTTCTTTTCTTTAAGATATATTTTACGGGAGTCAAATAGCGCTGATTTTACATTCTACATTGCCGATTATGGAGCGCCGAGCGAGAAGGTCCGAAAGAAGTGGGAGGAAACTGACTCTCCGGACCCTGATATTGCCACTCTATATTATCATGCCCTTTGGCGTGGACAGTAATGCGACAATGACGCAAGAATTTTATTGATTGGCACAAGCAACAGCTTCAAGGTTAAATGGATTCCCATTTAAGAAAGCCTCTAATAACCGCTAATTTCAGTTCTCTAAATTTTGGAAGTACACTTATAGTTTATTAGCGGAGATATCTGTCGTTATTTAATAATAAAATAAAGGTTTTACCTGAAAAATTATTTCTGTTTACACAGTTAAATTGTGAGTTAGATACCACCGAAATACCCATAGTGGCTGGTCTATTTTTTACAGATGTTAACCGTGTAATAGTTAACACAATGGGTGCATATTATTGTGATAAATGAAGATGTGGAAACATTATGTGCTAAGAAAACGCCCATAATAACTTCACATATTTTGATATCAGTATGATTATGCGTTGACGCATATATCGACCAAATTACCACCTGTGCTGCTGTCCTAACGATTGCCATTGGAGCAAAGTTTCCAATAACAGGTTTACAGAATTTAATAGATTTCTGCAGTGATACAAGTAATGTATTTAAGGCCATCGGTAGTTTCTCGACTATTGACACGCTTTTGACATTTAACAGAACATCACTGAAAACACGTGACTGACACCATTTCATTTGCACGAAACTAAATTGACAAATACTTTTACCGCAATATAACTATTGATTTCCATCTTTACGGCAAGTTGTAAGATTCTAATTGAATCACATATCATTCGGTTACTTCTGAAAAAATATATTATGTGTTGAAACTCATTTTTACATTCAAAGAAATCTTATTCCATAATTATTCACACACAAACGTCCGAAACCACGACTTTCTTTGAAACAACAGAAAACATTATTATAATTTCTGACAACACACAATAGTGGTTCATGCTTTCCACAATTACCTAATTGATTTTTTAGTTATAATACTACCACAAAAGAATATATTACTTCAGTGATCCCATTATGAATTTTCCACGATATGTACAACACAACCATTCAATCCTTGTCACTACAGCCAGACAACCAGAGATGGGTCGGATCGCTCCTTGCAAAGAGTCATTCACAAAGAGTTGTTCAAGAGATAATTTTGATCCTCCGAATGCCCTCACTTTGCTCGATTATGCACAAAAGTTTAATTATTATTTACTTGGAAAACAATTTATGGATATATGGTGCTCATCTAACCAGATTATAATGACACTGATGGATGAGATGCGTGGGAAAGTTACTGTGATGGAAAGTCGGTTTTTAATTATATACTGAGCTACTTAGATTGTTTTAATGGTCGTTTCGTTGACTTTTATCTGAGCTGCTCAAAATATTATTTGAAACACATCCTTGGCTGGAGCTCACGGGCGAAATGAACAGTGAAAGATGAGTTACTGCATCAAAAGTAATATTAATGTTACTGAAACATTGGTTTGCAATAGTATGTCTCGAACGAACTAGTTCAAAATAACTATTTCGAAGAACTATCGATCGCGAAAATGTGTCAGTTCGTGAACTAAGACGGTCCAAAAATCTTGATCAGCGGTGACCTGGTCGTTTCAGTCGTTCCGTATGCGTGAATGGTAATTGCAGTGTGACACAAACTTCTAGCAAAATTATCTTTAATCAACAGATGCTTAACTTACTAACGTTCACTTGTGTAATTGATAACTTTTTCAAAAATAAAATATTTCCCGGACATATTCCGTGTAAGTTTCAACATTTATCTTTTTTTAAATTTTATTAAAAGGTGTTTAAAATTGAAATATTTTTACAAATTCCAGAAAAGTCGTAAAATACTGATAATAAATTAGTCCTTTAATGATATGCCACAGAAACATTAGAGTCGCGAGAACTATAATAAAATATTTTGTATTGAGTTCGCCACTCGGTTTCGTCTGTTTGTCGTTTAAGTTTATCACCTGAAGAAAGTTTCAAGGCTTGTAGAAACGTTGGGGAGTATTTATTTGATCACTAATTTACTACCTGCATTTTGGCTACTGCTTTTTTTGTAATTTGTACAGTTAAAACACGGCTGCATATATTTTAAGAAATATTTTTGCCTTAGTCACAACTTGGTCTCATCGTCTTCATGTGTTAACCAGCGAAATTTATGACATACCCATATATGTACTACTCATTTCAATGAACTAATTCGAAGAACTAGTTCAATTCAATGAACGAACTGTAACTGAACTATTCCCTTGAAAGAATTAATTTTCCCGTCACTAATCTTTAGCTTTTGAGTTTCGCATTAAGCCGTACAACGGTGCTGGAGTCACATGAAAAGTCGAAACTCTCCTGCTCCTGAGGCAGCTCTCCGCACTGAGTCGGATGGCTTACAAAGAGTCAGTCGTTCAGTGCGGAGAGCTGCAGAGTCCGGCTGTGTCGAGAGAGAGCGAGCGAGAGCCGAAAGAGCCATTCTCTCCCTATACGGGAGCAGCGGTGCTGAGCCTCTATCACATGGAAACTACTCGCTCTCAAACCCATTTTCGCTCTTGGCCTACCGGGATGACTGTCGGACTGACATCTATCATAACACATTCGGGATTTTTTGTTGTGCCACGAGTTTAGCGTAACGAATATCCTTTTGATTTAACACTAGTTTTCTGTCCATGACGAACACAAACACCCATGCTCATTCCGGTGACCGCTACACCACAAGAGGTTGGTACAACACATTAACAAACATAAATTCTTTTGATTTTTGAATGTATACTTCTGAATATATTCGAATTACGTGTCATAAGAAAACTCATTCCAAAATCTTTAAGTTAAACAAATTAGATTTTAGATCTTATAGGAGCTTTTGGAAATATATTCGATTTCTTTACGGTGTCTTTCACAGAAAATGATTGTTTCTTATATAGATCAATTCTGTGGTTTATTTAAAAATTGGTTGTCGTCAAACTGTGAGTTAGGACGACCTGACATTAGATGAACTAGTCGCAAAACTGCAGCACATTTAAAATCGTCGTTCCAGTTGTGAAAAGAATTTGTTGTGTGAACAAGCGTACTGAGAAATCGTACGATTGATTATGATAAAATTTTGAAGATAACCTTTACAAGAATCTCTTTCTATTTGATATTTTTAAAAAACTATTCCTTGCACTGATATTATGAAAGCGAGATTTATTCTGCTATTTCAGCGAACAGTATCAGAGAGAACAGTGTGCGCTCGATTTATTTCAATAAAATCTCGCCAGAAGTCCGTGTGGACACTGTTTCCAACATTTAACAGAGCCCATTTTCCAAAATGAGAAAGTTATAAATTGTGCATATCATTTACCTGTCTATATCCCGTTTGGCTTTAACCGGCTGCTGCGGAATTGAGATCGCAATCTCCTGTAGCCGCGGCGAAAGTGGACCAAGGTCAAATAGAAATTAAGTGAAAGATGTTCTTACCAGTCTCATCTTGGGACCTTCAGTTTCTTGTCTATAATTTGCAGAGTCGTCGATTTTAATTTGGAGTTTTTAAACGTCGTATCACATTATACTTAGTTTCACAATCGGAAATTCAGTAGCTAGGACTCTAATATCGGTTCAACGCCCGATGATTCGATTATGGCAACCTGCATAAAAAGAAAAGAGTACGTTTACCTTGCAATATAAAAGAAATGTTGATTTATATAGGTTTGAGACCCGATTACATATGCAAACCGTCTCAGCTAAATCGTTATTTTACTGTCTTGCGACCAATTGAACTGGTTGGACAAGATTATTTATGAAAGAGTGAATGAAAGGTAGTTTCTTGTGTTGAATAAAAACTGTGTTTGGCAAGATACATTCATAAGCGTTACTCTAAATATTCGCCTTCCATTAAAACGTTCTAAAATTAAATACAAATTTCAAGTTCCATTCGGAAGGAATCGTCAGCCATAAATGTAGTTCTATAGCCTGTGTAAACCTTGTCGGTAACTATATTAATAGTCATTCAACATGGTGTATTGTTCCAAAAAGTGCGCAGTTAAAAAGTTTGGGCGGCATTTTTCAGATAACCTTCGTGTGACTTCCGGCACAGTTATTAAACAAGGACGTTATGATTAAATAAACGGTCATACATTATTCAATTCAATTTTGTATGCGTAACTCATTTTATTGTTACATTCTCAACATATCTCTAAAATTTTGCAAGGCACAGTTAACACCAACTAGCTTGGTTTTCAAAAACATTCATTTAAATCTTACTAAACTGAAGCTGACCAATGTTTTGATGAGCAACTTGACAGTTTTAATACTCTTATTATAGCATAGTGTACTCATACTTACTAGTTCTTAATTTTATATACACACATGTATATATATCTGTGTATGTCAGAGAAATGCGTACATAATTGAAGAGGGTTGCAATGGTCACCGAAAACTCCAGAACTAAACTTTGCAATCGTGCATTTAAATATGCAGTGATAGACTGATAACATCTTTCCTGAGCTGTATTAGTTTCTTCTCCCGGCGACTAGTTTAGTCCACCCTGCAAGTGTTGAAGAAAGAAAAGGGAAGCAGATTCCTGTAGCTAGAATTGACGCAATTTGTGCTCGAGTTGAGCAACTCCGTGGCTTGAAATAGAAAGTAGCCGAAGAAAGTCGAAACGAGGTTAAAGTTCAAGTTTCTCAGTTGCGTAAATTCGCTTTTCCATTCTCCCAAATTTTGTTTAATCGGTCATTTTTCATTAAACATAGTAGGCATATTTTACTTATAAACAACATTTACTTTAGGTTTCCTTTTAGTACGCCGCAATGAAAACTGCTTTAAACAATTTTGTTCTCACCAATTATTTTTATTGTCAATTACATTTTATGTTTAGCGATTCTAAGAAGAAGAGTACAGCTTGTACAGACTAAATGATTTGTTTGCTGTAATGGATAAATCTTAGCTATACTGCATTGCATCTTTCATTAAATGGTGATTATGAACTGTAAATTTTATTATCAGTCCTAAGAATAATTATTTCATAAGAATCTTATTTCACAATTGTTTTTGCGGAGAAAGTGTGACATCCTACACTCTACTGAATATTGGAAGAGGACACGCCCTGGATTAACTAACGTCGATAATTATGTATATAAGTCATTTGGCGTTTTGCCCTCATTGTCTTGTGGTGAAAGCATGGGACTTGATGAGTATCGTGGCTCGTCTTATGCAAAGGAGGCGCACTTAACATCTGGGCGTTGCGTTCACAAAGAAAGACCTTAGCTGCATGGAGGTTTCCTGATATTCAAATGCTTAACTCAATAAATGCAATCGCAACAATGAAGTTCAATATTGCGAAAGAAAATTTGGAACTAGGACACGAATAATTAGAAACGGCGGTGCGAAATGGGATTAAACATTTAACTTAAATAATTTATCAGTTTGATTTAGTGCAATGTTGTGAAAGATGAATTTTTGTTCAAATGTTATAGATTCTTGTTAAAGTCCTAATGTGACTTACTTTTCATACGCAATATCTGACTATCAAACGGAATTCGTTTATATATTTTTGTGAAAATCTGATACTGAAATGATGTTGTTGTGGTATTCAGTCCTATGACTGGTCTGATGCAACCCTCCATGCTAACCTATCCTGCACAAGCCTTTACATTTCTGCATGACTAGCACAGCCAACATCCTCCCTAATCTGCTTAGCGTATTCTATCCTCTGCCTCCCTCTTATGTTCTTACCCCACACACTTCCCTCTAATGCTAATTTTACAAGGTCCTCGGGCCTTAAAACGTGGCCTATTAATATATCCCTTCGCTTGGTCAACGTCCTCAATATTGTTCGCTTTTCCTCTATTCTGTTTAGAACTTACTCGTTAGTGATTCTATCCTCCCATCTGCTTTTCAGAATTCGCCTCTAGCACCAAATTTCAAAGGCTTCTATTTTTTTCCTTTCCTCACCTCTTATTGTCCACGTTTAGCACCCATATAACGACATGCTACAAACGAACATTTTTGGCAACGATTTCCTAATATTCACACTTATATTACCCGTAAGTAAATTCTTCTTTTTTGCGAAAGTCTTCCTTGCCTGTGCTATCCTACTCTTTATGTCGACCATACTTCTGCCGTCCCTAGTTATTACGCTTCCCAAGTAGCAGAATTCCTTAACTTCCTTCAAAATATCCCTTCCCAATCTAACACCCTTTGTTATTCCACTGTTTCCCAAACTACACTCCATTACCTTCGTTTTCCCCCCATTAATCCTTATATTGAACTCTTTCTTCAGGATTCCATTCATGCACATTTATAATGGTTTCCAAGTCTTCTTCTGATTCCCCTAATACTACAATATCTTCGGCAAAGCGTATGATTCCTTTTCCATATTTTAGTTTTAACATTCATCATCGCCTGTTCTATATATAAGTTAAACAGCATCTTGATAACAGCTTTCTTTTCTTGATCTTTATTCTAATTACTTCTGTCTTCTGTAGAGGTTATGTATAATCCTCCTTTCTCGATATTTTATTCCAGTGCTCTTCAAAATCCTTTGTAGTTTGTTTCAGTTCACATTATCTAAAGCTTTTTCTAAATCTACAAATGCCATAAATGTAGGCCGGTTTTTTCTTATCCTGTCTTCTAAAATTAGTCGCAAAGTTAATATTAAGTTGAAATGATAACACACGGAAACAAAGTAGATGATTACCTAGAAATAATTCTAACTGAAAATAAGCGTCGCGTACAAACTACAGTGTTCCAGACTATGCTCTGCCCTTTCGAACCATAGTTTGAGCATTGTGCGCTGGACGTGTTTGATATTATAAACTCCACTTGTGGAAGGTTTTCTGTTATGTTCCAATGCTTCGTAACGGCACGAACCCTAGGTTTTAATGTTTAGTAAGCCATTTGCTTTCTGTACAATGGTTTTAAAGCGTTGTTATCAGCAGTAAAATATTAAATGACACTTTTTTATTTTAGTTGAGTATGTGGATATCACCATCGAAATTAATAAGTAAAGTTATAGTGAATTTAAAAAGCTGAGCTAATATGATTAAGTTGAAACTCCTACAATTTTGAAGGAAAACGTGGATTATTTCTGTGATATTATTATTTAATTTATTGTATGTATTATTATATTGGGAATTAGGTTAACTGGATTCATTGTATGTAAATGAAGAAATTTCGGAGAGTGGAAGAAACATTTTACAAACACTTAAAGTCATATTTCGCCTTTAAACAAAATGATAATCTTTTTTTATTATTTGACGTATAAGTTAACCTCGTAAATAATTTTTTCAAAGAGTTACCTATCGGTATGTTCGCGTCTGACAGGTAATTCATTTATATATATCTTTCGGTGGGAGAGTGACAGACAACGTTTTTCGTTTCTTCCCGGTACCGAGGTAATAGGCGTCTTAGTTTGAATGATATACGGGACGTGAACACAGGGTTAATAGCAACATTTTAAGATTTATAGACGACTTATTTAAATCTATTTATTGTATTTTATGGCGTTCGGAGTCAACTACGGAATTCTTGAAAATAAGACTTATGGTAAAATATTTCGCTGTAGTTTCGTATTGTAGCTGTACGTTACTTTTATATTGAATTAAGATTGTGGCGAGTCACCTGGCTACCCAAACTTTGTGTTCTACACGAGATATAACTCGGACGAGTCTCGAGAACTTTTCATCCAACAGATAACCTGGAAATCTACATACTTTTACGTTCCCTGGACATGATACAGAGGTTTCTTCGTGTCTCACCAATGAACAGTTTCCCGCATTGCCAAGGAATGGAGAATAAGACGTCGGTTGATTTGAAATTATCTGGGAAATGCTAATAAATAAAATTGGTTTGTAGTGTAAATTGTAATTTATAGTGTAGACTTTGTATACACCCTTCCACTGGACAAACTCTCAAAAGCAGCTAAGTAATAAGAATAATAAATTGGCTCGTTGTGTAAATTTGGTTTCTTATTGAATGGTGCCCGTTGTAGAGAAATTTATATATTGTATCGTAACCCGGCGTATTTTCTGGGGTTATTTTGGAATGTCTAGGTACGATTGTAAGATATAACTATTTATTAATTTGTTGTTGGGAGTGGTTTGTGGTCTCTTCAATGCTTGTACTTAATACGTTCTGAGGAAATTATTTGCATTCAGGTCTGACGTGATTGGCGAAATTTTTCGTTCAATTTATTATAGCCAGTTGGTCGTTCTACAGAAACCAGTAGAGACTATGTATACCTAGTTCTGTGGTACAGTTTGAAAGCAATTCAGGAATGTTCGACTTTCTCTTGTCTGATGATAAAATGTGTTGTGAATTTTTACGTAAGTACAATTTTTTTGGTCTTTCCGCTTTCTTCCTTGAATTTTAGTGCAAGTTGGAAAATGTTTGACCAAAATTGGAAATTCTTGTAGTTATCCGAAACCGATTCGGGCTATCAGGCCCATCTGTAGTTTCGCCAACTCGTGAACAGACGCGTCTATCAGAATCGTCTTTTAACTTTGTCTATACTGATGCTAGTTTACACATTACTCGATATGTTGGCAAAGTTGTAATACGTTTAATAATTTATAGAATATACTGCAGCTGAACGCCAAACTCGATAAAGAAGGGCGTTAATTTGTGTCGTTCCCAATCTGTTACAGTAATCATACCATTTTTCGGCGCACCTCTGCCACTATATTCCTCCCCGACCACATTTGTTCACAGAAATGGTCACCTTTGTCACTTAAAACACAAAATATCCCTGACTAGACACGTAGACGGTTGCCAGTAAAGTCTTGAAAACCAGTCAACTAGAATATGATTTTACTGGAAATGTAATATTACGTAAGTTAAATTGAAGTGCTCAGTGAGATAGGTTTCGTGGCCCATACGCGCATTGAGATGTCTAAAAGTGTATGTGGGTTGCCTCTACTCTTGATCTATAATGCTACACATTTTTTAAATTATAAACATTTCGCGCCGTACTTAACCTATCGTTGGCGGAGAGCTAACACCCTGAGAAACTTCTTTGGATCTTCGATACAATGTATACGTGTATGGTTTTATTTTTCACGTCAGGAAAATTTTAATATGTAGTAAGTGCCCTTTTTAAAAAGCTAATAAAATGAATATAATTGAAGTTTGTCTGTCTGGAAGTTGCCTCGAATAGGCTCCGAAACGCGTTCAAAAACAACTCTGCGGTTTGCCGTAAAGCTTAGATACTAAAAATAAAATAGATATATAAATTATGACGTATTTTTTCTTTATTGAACTTTATCAATGTTTTTTCGTTTTGTAGAGCAAAATAAAAAGAACTATTTATCCGCGCAAGCGAAGTTGCGGGCATAGCCTAGTGGAATATAAATATGCCTGAAATGAAGCCTCTTTAGGGAAGCGAATTGTAGAAGAGAGTCTAAAAGTAATCTGTAGAATGAAATAGTATCTAATAAGTCCAGAAGTAATTTCAGAGTTTTCAATAAGTAAAAAGTAACTTACACACTCCGAATTATCCACAATTCTTCCGCAAAGACTTTAAGAAACAAAATGCAAAATTTTTGTTGTAAAATCGAAGAAAAATAATAAACTTTGTGAACAAAAATTTATTGAAAAATACTAAATTCGCTACGATTTATTGACAATATTTCACTATACTGTGGTGAATAAAACTCATTGCGTGCATTTGGACTTGGTGTGACCTTCAACTTTTTAGTTGTAGTAATTATAGAGTGATGAGTAGAGTCAGCGTAGTCCATATACTCATTCGATCTAACACTGGGGTAGCTATTTCAATGTGTATTCATTACGTAGCTAATGTTTGCAACGCGATCATTACCAAATATCAGTGGAAGAAGAACTCTCCTTTTGAACACATGAGAAAAGTATGATAATTTAATTAAATTCTGGATTGATGTTATTTCACTACTGTTAAATACATGATTGTGAACAAAATGAAAGGAAGTATTGAACGAAGCCGGTTTCATTCGATGATAGTTTCTTTGAAGACTTCAAACACTATAAGTAGTATTTACTTCCATTGTATCCTTATTTCATGATACGGTCTGATTGATTAATAGTAAAAATTTATAACTGAAAACCGCGATATTAAAAGTGACCTCGGAACCTAATTATTACTGCGACTATAACAATAAGCAATAAGAAAACAAAGAATAATAAATACAGAGATGTTAGAATAAGTACGAAACTTCTACCTGCCTAGGCAGTTCATGCTTTTTTTTAAAAGCAGTCTAAAACAGCCTATAATAAATATTATATTTATATGCGAGTATATTACATTTTTACGAACATCATTATTTATCAACAATACTTTTCTTAACTTTCTATCGCCTAATTTTAAAGAACCCTCATTTTGTGTAGGAGCGACTTGGTAAAGATCTTACGTCATTTGTTTTAATTAAAACATGAAGGTATCGTTTGTTTTCAAGTTACTTCCTTGTATTTCTGTCGAGTTTAAGTATGGTGAATAATGGTAATCAGTGGCGATTACATGTGTATTGCTGTCTCGGAGAACAATAATTACGATGCGGCAATATTAGATCACGCGACTCATTAGCAGCTTTGACCTTGCTGCAGTGGAGTATTATGCCTCAAAATACGCTCGCGTTCTTAAGGAAACAGTATCTACCTTGAAAATTCGAATACTAGACTCAACTCGTAAAGATTATGTGACCTTCAGCTTTTTAGTGGTACTAATAATCAACAAAACCACCTCCCGCAAATACCATGCTCCTTTAAAGTTGTCTACCGCATCTACTCGCAGACCTTGCATATTGCTGAAAGTTTCTTCTTCAGATTTTTTTTATTTCTAATGTTCCTTATCTCATTAGCAGCACTCCAAGCTACAATAAGGAATAAAGTGTGCGTTTAGTAAATGTATTATGGGATTCTCTAAAATTCTTTGAGTAATTAATTATAAAATACCTCGAAAACCTTTTTTTGAGGAAAAAGGATATATCATTAGATAAGAGTTCACTTTTTTAAAATATAAAAGCACTACATATTTGTAAGTGTAATATTATCTTATCTTAATATAACAAGAGTCGAATAATTATTAAGTATATTACATGAGAGTATAAAACGTATAATTTTATTATATTATGAATACAATGTATAATATTGAATCTCGATAATTATTCATCATTATTTTTGCACTAATATCTATATATCAATATACAACTGAGTATTGAAAAATATCGTAACGGATAAACAAAAGTGACAATATTGTTTGTGCGGTCTTTGTAGTTCGTAAAATTGCTTCTGTATTATGATTTAATTGTGTGTTATTGCAAACGTCTGTTAGTATTTCTTCACATAACGTCATTTTGAAAACATATCTAATCAATTGTAGTAACGGACAAGTCGTGGAAGATTGGGTGTCAATATTTTAACAACAGTATTAACCATATCAAGTGCGTTAGTAGTGTGGTTCCTAATAGCTTAAATATCCTCCAATTTGCAGTGTTAAATTTGGCAATTACGGACTTCTACTGTTTACTTTTTGCAACTTTTTAGTAGCGGCATTCACGCCATAGTCCAATAATACGTCATTGGGGCGCAACTCATGATTTCATACAGACATTTTAATTAAATGAAATTCCTAACCCAAGAACATTATTTATTAATTTCTCACACAGTTTCGAAATTTCGACTGCTTAAGTCACGTTCATCTTTTTTAAATAGGATCAGAAATTGTATTACAAATAATGTATCATCTAGAAGATTACAGTTTATAACTCAATACCTCATTTTCATCACACAGACATCATCACTAATAATTTCTCTACTAGTATCGGTCGGATACGTCGTTCATATTGACATTGTTTACATGAAAACCTGGAGATAATGTAACAATGATATCAACTAGGGCAAGGGACGAAGATCTTAATCGTAATGTAATACTTATTGATTTCTGCAAATTTTGTAAATGCCCAATAGTAGCTAAGTAATAATAATTATAATACAGGCATAATGTTCGCCAATGTCATCTCCTTTCATCCGATTGTTAACATTATTTCCTCTTTTTAAATTGATATAAAAGGCTTTACCCAACTGTAATTTAATTTTATTATGAATCTTATACTTTAGTCAAAGTGATGATGTAAATGGGCGTGCCACTGTTGGTAGTTGATAACAAACTTAACTAAATCCTTGATTGGTTATTAGTTCTAGTATAAGGATTCATATACTCATACTTCAGTTTTTATCATTATCGTTGAATAATTTTTAATTTATCAATTTTTTTCGCAAATTTAACTAATTTTTTTTACCCTTTTTGAATGTTATCCGATAACCTATCTTTGTGGATACCCTGGACGAGATATGTCGCGACTCGATATCGGCCGATTAACGATTTGGACGAGATATTTCGCTTCCTAGCTCCCATATTTTTACATTATAGACGAATATATTTTATAACTTATTCTATTCGAATGACTACTAGAAATAAATAAATACAGTTTGATGCAACTATTTTTATTTACCTTTCACGTGGCACAGCATGGTGTTACGCATGTAGCGACATTACACTTCTGACAAAAATACCGTGTTTCCTTACATTCTTCCTCGTTTATTATGTGACGTGCAATATTCTGCTAATAAACCACGAATGGTGTCTTCTTTCATTTGTAAATAACTTTTATTTTCTTCATGTAGGCATTTCCACACGACGAGGGACTTATAGATTGCTATATCTAATAAATACAAAAAGTACGTCTTGTACCATTTTTTTGCTTTTACGCGAAGAAGAACATCCTTGGAGGATTTGATCCATGCGATCCACGCCACCCATCTACTAATTATAATTAATAACGGTATTTTGTTTTTTAGGCATTTTCCTGTAGTCTTATCAATTTTTGTTGATTCTTAAAAACAGGGAGTATGTACAGTAGTTAAAGCTGATACTAATCTTTTATCTTTCAACACATACAAAGCCACTCTCTTATTGTACCGTACTAGTCTTTGCATTTCTGACTTGTTCGTCATGTGTAGCTTTTCATATAAAGCAGGAGATGAGTACCAGCTGTCCAAAAACATAGTTCTTCCTTGATGTAAAATGTATTTAGATAAATCCATTACAACTGAATCGGATACTTCAGTCGAGTCATCATTACATTCTTCCAGTATAGTTTTTCATGTGGTAGACATAACTGGTTTCAGAATCACATAAAACGAAACTCTTCAGTCCGAATATTGCTCGCTTTGATTGAATAAACTGAACGATAATCTACCTTTCCACCACATCAAACTTTCGTCACTCACAACATCATGTCCTGGTCGATATGGTTTTAGAAACTGCTGAACTAGCATCTCCATAACCGGTCGTATTTTACAAGCCTTATCATTATTATCTTCGTTATCTCAATCGCTATGATATAAATACTTCTGATCCTTCGAGAATTTTTTTAAGTCTTAGCTTGTCTGACTAATGGCAAGTTATAAAGTGGATCATTACTCCAATACATTGATATTTTAGGAAGCTGAAGAATGCCCATATATATACTATTTCCAAATAAATGAATATACATCATCACACTTAATTTTATTAGTCCTTTATTACTTATTTTATTATTAGTCCTTTTGCTCTTATAAATTTATTTCTGTTTTTTTTACTACTGTCCGGACGAGATCCTTGTTGAAAAAAAACCTTAAAAATAGATCTAGGTGATGTCTTCTCAGTTATATTCGACTGCGACTGTACTCCACTACAGTTAGCAGTAACGTTTATAATTGTTGGCACGAAATTTTGTCGAGTTGTTGCAATCTTCCATTGCATTTCTTTCAGCAGTTCCTCCAGCCTTTCAGATAACGGAAGTTCATAATCAAACTGTATTATGTATGTTACTGACGTGTGTTTCTCGTTGATCATCACTGTTTTCACTATCACTTATTTTATTCCTTACTCTCCAACCGAATATCTGGTAACTCTTTCAAGTAACTAATCAAGACTAAAACCGAACCACGACTTCAATATTTATCAACATACTACTCACAACATACCATAAGCGACGTAAGACCTCAAAGGCAGAACACAAAATATTTCGTCTAAATTGTCAAAATATTGGTTCTAGGGAGCGAGATATCTCGTCAGAAGCGTTAATCGGCCATTACCGAGATGTGAGATATCTCTTCCAGGTTATCGAAGAGGTTAATCGTGTTCCATTTTCTATTATTAGATCCCCTTACATTAATTTTAACACTTCTGAACAATTAAAAATTACATTAATTTTTGGCATTTCTTTAAATATCTGATTTAGACATTGAAGAAATTTATTTAATTAATAAAAATCTATTATAATTATCATATATAGTCACTTTAATTTGTTTTTGTTTTAGTTATTTGGTAGGGATTTCTCGGACGAAGAATTCAGGATCGTATCTCCATAAACAAATTTAAATTGATTTTGTATTATGACTACTTAATGGTTTGTTACTAATATTAATACAAAAGTATTATTTGGTTTATTATAATGTCATATAGTTTTCTGATATAAGAATATAGGACATTGATAATTGCTATTCTAATTAATTAAATATTGGTATTCCTCGATGTGCATATCTGCCTAGGATTTTATTTGAGTTGGAAATTTTCGCAAGCTACCTTAAATTTCACAATATCGTAATTGGTTAAAACGCGATTGTCTTGCTTTCTTCATCATTTTAAACCTTACCATTATGGGCCAATTATTCAATTTTAGTGGGCACTTAGACGGGATGTCTAGACTTGATGCTAATTTATCAGAATTACTCAGAGAAACACTTGTTTTCACGTATGAATAACTTACGTAATTTAACAAATGAATTTCAACGACTGTGGGAATGCTATTATGGATTTGCCTAGAGCTAAGTGTCAAGGTTCTCCTTATTTTTCTCATGTCCCCATTTACTACCATTGTCAGTGTTAATAGCTGCATTAGTTCAAGTATTTCTCGCTTTAATAATTTGAATGATATATGAATAATGCTTCTACAACAGAGATGCTGGTACTTTAATTGGTCCCAAACAGTAAAATTGCCTCTCGGCAGCAAAACTGAAGGAATTTTAATTGTTTGTCCACTTCGATGTTCTATTTAAATATAATAGTTTTATGTAATTCTTGGTTGTCTTTCTAATCAAATCGCAAGAAATATTGTTAAGCAAAACTATATGCAGCTGTATAAGACATATCGATTCATGGTGTCTTACAGGATTGCCATATTTAATATTAATTTACATTATCAGAATATTCTAAATAACTTAATACATGTACTCCGGTATCGGTTTTGTTCTATGTTTATACCCAAAAAAAGGAGTCGTCCATTTTTCTAAAAATTAGTGTTTCATCGATATAAATGGATATTTATTGAAGCAAATTGTAATTCAATCGCGGCCTATGTTACTGGTTTGTTATATTTGGGAATCAATTCGATGAGAATATAATCTATTTCCCGGTTAAAGTAAAACTAATTACTCGAACCATAAATTTTCGAGTTTTCGTAAAGTGACCAAACCAGTGATTTGCTGAACGGACCAGTACAAAGATAATGAGGGACGTCAAATAATTCATCGTGAAATCATTCGTCCCTGACAGTTAAATATTTATAGTTGGTAGCAACTTCAGTTGTCGTAAACTAGTTTGACGAGTTCCGCTGACACTGGATAGAAAAACCACCTTCATTATTTCCAAATTAGTTTGAACAGTCATCCTGTTTATTTTACTCCTTCTCTCGTTGCGACTTTGTACAACTTGTTCCTTTTACCTGCGTATTGATTCTTTTGCAAGCTTGCAAATTTTGAATAATTATGAAACTAATCGATACATAGTTTTATTTCAGATAACTAATTTTATTCATTCCGAATACACATATTCAATAACTTAACGATAGAAAAATATCTATTGTCCGAAAAGTGTAACATAAATCACCATAAAATGAAGATTTTCTATTATAGGTTTAATAATTTTCATTAAAATATTCTCAAAGTTTCTAAATTCTCCTTCATTTATTCAGAATTTAAATGAAGCTTGGGTAACTATCATTTGTTTGAAATATAATAAAAAAATTCGGGATTTCATTTAAATCCTTCATGGAAATGGTACTAGAAATTTTCACTTGATTATCTGATTAAATATGCATTTATTCAATTCTAGCTATTCCCGCGACTTCGTTCCCGTGGAAATAGCTCTTTTTATTTTGCCCTAAAATGAAACAACAGGTACAGAATTTTGATAAAGTTGAATTCATTGAATATATAAAAAGTACGGTATTATTTATTTATGATTCCTTCAGGGCAAACCTTATAACTCGCAGTTGGTTGGGAACACATACCGTTATCATACGTTTCGGAGCAAATATCACATAATGGGCGCTGCGGTAGTTTTCTCGCAGGCGCTTCAGCCCAGAGTGACTGTGCGGCTTACCTGATCATGTCGGGGATGCCTCGCACTCTCTCTGGGTACTTTTTATCAAAGTTCTCATATGCCGAGACACCTTCACCTATTTTAGGAGGTATATGTACCGGGGTCAAAGACCTTGGGCATATGGCAAGAGCTGTCCGCTGATGCCATTGGATCATTCGGCCAACTGCCTCCTGAAACTGGTGCAGACACGGAGAAGGGAATGCTGCGTCCCCACAGTAGACTCGTCTCCCGTCATTCGGAAGGGCGTGAGAATAGTTCCCAATGCCCGACCTACCTGATGCAGGTTTTCTAGGGTTTTCCCTGCATATCTTTAGGTGAAACACCGGGTAGGATCCTTAAACCATAGCCCGGGGGCCCTAGTTAACCCTTGGCTACCTTGCTCTACCTTCCGCATCTCCCCTTTTCAATTCCCTTCCTATGCTATTAAAGGGGAGTTGCCTCATGTAGCCTGTTAACCCAAAACAAATAAAATGAGCAGTTACTAAACATTGAGATTTACCTGACGCAACAAATGAAACCAATTTACGTATTCATCGTATCGACAATCCAAGGTTTATTTCTCTGTGAGTTTGACTCTTTGTCAACAATAGGTTAATTACGGCGTGAATCCTACTGCAACAATACATGGATTGAGAATACTCGCCCTCCCTCATGTTGCCAAACACGCTTATAATACCACAGTAAGTGGGTTGAATGGCATAGGAACGCCAACTCGCAGTTTGTTTACACACCGGCTTCCACGCGGCATTTCAATAGATTTATAAACATTTAACCTTAATATCTTCTGAACTCTGCAAGATATGGAAATGAAACACACGAAAATGTATGTTAAAATTCCAGATTCAATCCCTCAGATTTTTATTGAAATCCGTTAAGCTGTTGCGGAGCATCAAGAGATCAAGAGGATAGGCAACCCGCAGTCTGAGAATTTAACGTGCGCTGAAAAATAAATCTTTTGCGTAGAATGTTTCATATATATATATATATATATATATCTTCTGCAATATATCGAAATGAAACCTGCACGAATACTGTTTATAAACCCTTAAATTGTCATTGAAATCCGTCGAGCCGTTTCGAAGCCTATTCGAGACAAACATACGGACCGACAGACAGACACTTCAATTTTATTTATTGGTGTAGATTAATAAATATTGAAGTCTTTAATTAATGTTTTAGAGTTTCTAATCTTAATATAAATTAATCATATCAGTCTTTGTTATTAATAATTTTTTTATTTATGATCTGTTATTTCTCGTCGTCTATAATTATATTAGCATTATATATGCAACATTTATATGTGCGTTTTATCAGATTAATAATTTTCATGTTTCTTGAACATCCTTTAAATATTCAGAACTACGTGGAAACGTGTTTAATGGAATGAGCACATCGTATAAAACCTTTCTCTTGAATTGGCGTCTACGTCCCGAATTATCAGATTGAATTAACGAAACGTGCTATGCAACTTCTGTGGTTGTTTTTCTATAATATGAAATTATTGCTTTTTAAAATGTTAATTATTATAATTTCACAATTACTTAAACTATATTATACATTTTTCTTCGTTTATGCAATGTACGTGCCACTGTTTTGTCATGGAAAATAATAAAAAAATTCTGAGTTTTTATAAAAAATTGCGATTTTAGAACTGAAATAATGACTTGAATTTCATAAGAAATGTAACGAATGAATAATTGTGGTGAAATGTTTCTTGAGGAAAGTAGGATGCGACTTCCTCTGCTCCGATGATCTCCCAGTCCATAATTACGCAAGCAATGCTAACACGTCCCAGATGTGAAAATAATCCAGCCAACCATTTATCTAGCTTTTTATATACTTCGTTAATCTATCTGCCTGCAAAAAATTACGTTTCCTTTTCCCACATGCTCTAGATGGTAAAGTTGTTTTGATTATTAGCTTTTAGAAAAGTCCCCAACTCTGGGTTTGCGGCGAATCTGATTTTTTAAGCAAACAGTCATATTGAAATTTCTGGAATATTTGCAATGGTAGGCACTTCGCATCTACTTTCAAGTCTCTTTTCGGCGAAATAATGAAGGAAGCACTCACCATAATTAAAATTAAAGACGAAATTTGCTCGTTCTTTTATTTTACTAAATGTGCACGTTGCTCTGAAATTAATCGGAAAATGTTATCACTTTCGCAGTTAATATTTATATTATAAACTAGACTTGTAATACACGATAACAAAATAAACATGATAAAAATTGAATTGTTTTTATTATAGTCGATAAGGCAATGCTTGCGACACACGTCATCGCATTCCTAAGATAATTCCATTTAGCGCAAAACGAAAACTCAGAAAAACCTTCTCTGAGATCCCCCCACTCAAACACGAAAACCAATGGTTTACTTCACCCTCCCAAAAAGCTAATCTATTTGCCAACATACTCAAATCCCAATTCTCCCCTAACCTAATCACGAACTTTCATCTCAATCACAAAATAAATAACCAACTTCTTGAACCACTACATCTCTCCTCATTGCCGAAATTATTCACTCCTTCCCAACGCACCATCATCAATAAACTCAAAAATAATCATCTCCAGGACACGATCTAATATCGGCACTTCATCTAAAACCCCTACCAAAAAAACACTGTTCTTATCACAATAATTTAATGCCATCCTACATCCTGCTACCCTACCGCCTGGAAGTATGCCAATATTATTATGATAAACAAACTAAAATCGCTCCCCCGAAAGTTACAGTCCCATCAGCATCCTACAATTTCGAAACTTTTCGAAAAACTCTTCCTTCGCCTCCTCTCTAATCAATTATCATCACTTATACCAACGGCTCAATCTGGCTTCAGACCTAAACATTCCTGCATTCACCAACTATACTCTGCCCCACCTTTATCAATAAAGCTTTCGAAAACCGAAATTCCTGCATTGGTGGATTTATTGAAGCAGAGAAAGCCTTCGACAAAATCCATCATCCATCCCCCTTATGCAAAATAAAAAATGAACTGAACAACACACTCGTCGGAATCCTTTCAAATTATCTTACTAACCGCTCGTACTCCAAAACCTTCCTCATCTCCTCTGGCGTCCCACAAGGTAGCGTATAAGCCCCTTTTCTGTTTAACAATCACTCTTACGACATTCTACGTCATCCATCCACTTAAACAATATTTTTTGCCGATGACATAGCTCTCCTCCACGAAATCCCTTACTTCACCTCGGGTATTCGCACCGTCCAAATAGCTCTAAACGACCTGGGGTCAGCATAAACCCTTCCAAATCGGAAATAGTTCCATTCACCCTCAAAACCAAACATCCCCTTACTCATTCATTCTATCTTTTTGACTTACAAATCCCAATACAAACTCATTCTTATTCTAGACTCCAAACTTTACTGGTAACCCTATCTTAGCCACCTTTCATCCAAAATTAACACAAAGATGAAACTATTCTATCCACTCCTGAACAGAAACGTACCAGTCTCCATCTCCACCAAAAGACTCCTTTACCTCTCCCTAATCCGCCCCATATGGTCATACGCATGCTCCATTTGGGGATCTACTGCCAACTCCGATTCAAATTAAATCCAAACAAAACAGAATCCTTGGAATCATTTCCAACTCCCCCTGGTAGCTTAGAAACTCAGCAGTTCACAATGACATCCAAATTCCACTCATCTCCACCACAATAAAAACATGCATATCCTCCTTAATCAAAAGCTCCATCATTCAATCCAATGACACCATAGCCCTTTTCCACAGCAATTCACCTCCTCCTCCACACAACCGCAGACTCAAAAGAAAACTACCAATAGACTACATCCTTCCAGCCTCTCACTCCGGCATAGCATAATTTCTCTCTGTTAGCTGGCACCTCATTCTCCGTTCTTCAAACGGCTATTCCTTTACTTCTCTTCATCTGATTCCCCCTCCTCCTCTAAACTGTGTTAATATTCACCGCAATCCCTAAGTCATTCAAATATTATCAACTACAATACCATAATTATGTTCACAGTTCTATCGATTCTCTCTCTTTTAAATTTATTGTCAATGGACTCTACAATTTCTGCAAGCAATCATGTCAATTCAGTGAATAAATATGTATATAAAATGTAATAAATACTATAATATCTTCAGATAAAAGTTTTCGCAATAAAAAAGGGTCTTCGCATCGCAATACTTTCAGTAAAATCTAAATGAATTGGAACCGTGGTTAGATGGAAATTTAAATCAAATGTAACAAAATCTGCATATATCACATTCACTTTAAATAGAGGCACGTGACCCGCAGTCATTCCCAACGGTCAACAATTTACACATACAGAAGACACCAAAATACCTTGTGGTACATATGGGCAAGGACCGGAGGAAATATATCTTCACAAAGAGGAAACAGCTCGGTTTAAAACTGAGACAAATAAACTGGCTTATTGGCAGATCATCTCGGCTAGCACAGGGAAACAAGAAAGATCCTGCTATCATCAAGCCGATTTGCACCTATGGGATCCTTCTTTGCGGAACGGCAAGTTATTCAAACCTGGAAATCTTACAACGCTTTCAACATATGGTGAAAAGACAATAAACGATCCATTGTATGCCACTAACATCCAAATAGCAAAATAACTGCAAGTTCTATCGATTAAAGATTAAATTAATAGATTTATGTACATTATTGTGCTAGAACTAAAACTCATTCTGACTCACCATGGCTTTGTTTGAACACACAACTGAAGTTCTAAGATTAAAAAGATTCAAGCCAGAAACCTTAATGGACAGAAATGATTAGAATTAACTAATGTGTACTGTACTGCTTAAACGTATTATGTGGTATCAAATTTATCTAAAAGCGATTTGTTAAAGGTTGCTTCATTGGAAGTATCCTACAAGTCATTTTCTGTTTATTTTTTATCTAACTATACAAGTCTATTACTTATTGTACCATTTGGATAGATTATAAAAGAATCGGAGTTAATAATAAAAGTTATAATTTATCTGTTTTAAGTAAATAGCTATCTTTCATTTCCCATTTATTAAACTGTGAAATATTATTACTATATGTATGAATGATATTCACTGAGCGAAACGTATTCGACGGTTTCTACTGAGATACAACCATAATGATGTAACTCAGCCGAAACATCGTTTATTCAACTTGCATTCCAGGTAAATTAAAACTATTCCCGTGATTCCACACTAAAGGAATAACATCCCAGTTCAAGCTTCAAAGAAAATTTGACGGAACTAGTTA
Organism: Eucriotettix oculatus; assembly: GCA_034510155.1. Lineage (NCBI taxonomy): Eukaryota > Metazoa > Arthropoda > Insecta > Orthoptera > Tetrigidae > Eucriotettix > Eucriotettix oculatus. The sequence goes on along the minus strand of CM067376.1, from coordinate 126,180,391 downwards.
AATATTAATAAATATATATATATATATATGCGCTTCGAATTAATTCTATAAGTTATACAAATAGGAAATTAGATCGTTTTAAAATAAATTCATCGACATGAGTCGTATCTTTTTAACATTTTGCTAATATCTCTGAATATAAAGTTTGAGATGTGCTACGCTTCTTCTCATATTTAGGAATGTAAATGTAAAACCTGGAAGTAGAATTGTTAAAAGCACTTTTTCTGTCCTTGTATTGCACACGCATGGCTACATGCTAATATGCTTGATGAGGATAATAATCTGAGAAACCTTTTCTAAGTCGTATTCGACAAATCGCTGGAGTGCATCGTATCCCGCCTTTGTTTCCAACCTGTGAAATTAGGAAAGTTTGTGCATGGGAGTGGTCGATGTTCATAATGTGTGAATAATTGTTTTGCGAAGGCCGTTCTTTGCATTGTTTGAAGGCCAGAGTTCGCACGTGCGTCACCAGGGCAATAGCAGCTTTTGCGCGGAATACGAATGCGTGCCTTGAGCGTGCGTGTCTTCCTACACGCGTACACTATCGATTCCAGCGAACAGTATTTCTATCAGCACGTAATAACGTGGATAATTTCGAACAAGGCTTTTCATCGAAGCGTATGCCCAGTTTTCGATTGGTGTAGTGTTTTATTTATTTAATTTGATTTCTGGAGCATTAGTTTTTTGGACAGTGGATCTCCAAAAGTAATAGACTTCTCTTTAATAAAATTCCCCGTATATGTGTGTTTCTGAACACAAATCAGTACTGGTGGGGTAAAACATGGCTACCGCCATCTGGGGGTTGGGGGCGGAAATTTTTAGATATCCATAAGTCGTTATTTCCTTCTAATGTATATTATTCCGAGTCAATTAATAACGTTGTCACTTAATTTGCTTGCGTATAATTTCAACCCCATTCAGTGTAGAAGTGAAGTATTCATAGGGGTGGTGATATAGGGGCAGTCATATGAAAATTAAAGAAGTATATTCATGTTTGGTATCGAAATCGGTGCTATGCGAGCTTTTGAGTTTGTCCGACATTTAGCATGCGATTTTAATTTCAGTTAATCCCATAACAGGGGGGGGGGGTAAAGCATATTTATACGTATGGTTAATTTTAATGATTATCGGGGGGGGGGGAATAAATTTATGTTACAATTGGAGCTATTTCAATCGTTTATGTGTCACTTGGGTCCAGTTTGAACACTTGCTGGGTAAAATAACCCCCAACTCCTAGAGGGGTGAGCCTCAGGCGCATTTCTTACCGTCTTATGGTACCCAAACTAGTTATTACTATCTTAAAATACCGGATGCAATTTTCCTTCCTTAAGAAACAGTGTGTGATTACCGGAAATACTTTTGACACTCTTAAATTACTGAGGGCCATTTTTATTTCTTTATTTTACCGGGAGTGCTTTTATAAAGGGTCAAGAGAATTTTTTTTTAGTTAACTTTACTGAAAATATGAATAGCCCTACGATGTACCGGGAATATTTTTTACGCTCACGAGATACTGGGAGTATATTTGAGGTTCATATTGTGACGCTTTCTATACCGGTTTCATTATGTGTTGACCAAGAATTAAATAATGTACCGGGATCATATAAATAAATAACCGGGCAACGCCGGGTCCGCAGATAGTAGCAATAAAATTGTTTCTCAACTTAATTTACTAGATAATTACTTAATAATTTTCTTCAACGTATAGATTCTTAATCGCCAAGAGTAGATTTTTCCTCTTTTTCGTTTTATGAATCCCATAATTCTTGCATTGGTCAACGTTTATCCCGCGTTGTTCGTTTGTTGGTGTCTAACTTTGATTTCAATTGTTAACGCCTTTCGACGGTGCAGTTCATTTTTATAACAGTCTGCATTTCTCCCTTTAATGGGCATCAATAGTTTTCTCTGTTCTATCGGTTGGGTTTTTCTGTTGCAGCCGTTTTCGTACGCCGAATTCGAAATTTCAGTTTTAAGGCTCACTCCTTTTACAGTTGTAAATAAATTTCTTACATCGTAGTAGAAAATCATTTTTCTTAATGGTGGATAGAATAGAAATAATTATTGTAGCGTGTGAGACTGAATATGAATATTTCAGAAATTAAATATTTATTTTACGGCTTCCTATATCAGTTCTAAGTTATATGGCTTTGTTATTTGTTTTCAGCTACCACCGTTCAGTAAAAGCAACAACTTCAGTCTCGTGTTGAATAAGTCAATCAGATTACTTAGGTCTACCTTCTTTAAGATCGACGAAATCCTTACGCGTCCTTGACTAACGCCTCGTTTTTATATTCAGGGCGAAAATAGAACGATAGCGAAGTCATGGAAAACTCCATCTGAACACTCCCCGCTTCTCTAACGATTAGTCAACTAAATCTTTTCCCTTCTTTTCTATGTCTGAGGACGTCATCTGTCTGACACTATAATGCATACTAGCATCCATAATTATATTTCCATATCTCTCGTGCACTACGTAAGTGCACCATTTGGTCTCGGTGATCCTACTTATATTTATGTAATGTCATGCAATAGCATGAAATTTAAGTTTGACGAAATTACGTGCTTAGTTAAAGGGATTATGACTAATTTAAAAAAACAGAGAAAGGAAGTTTCTCGCTCGTAACTGATCGAATTACCCGAGGCGAATAGTGATGCCATTAACAATAGTTCAAGTCTCGACATTAGTGTATATAAAATTGAATTGCAAGAGTTTCCAGACGGTGACAATTGCGTTCCTCCTAGATGTTGGCAGCACGTTTGACGTACCTCGAGACTGTACTTCGTCAAAGATTCTTGTGTGTTCCGAAACATTTCTACATAAACGGAATTCTTGATGACTGTGTACGCTTATTACTACACGAGTATGTATTAATTGAGTAGCAGACGGATGTGTGGCGAAATACAGATATATATTTCTTCCAAGTTCCAAATGTGTTAAAATAGCAGCGTATACTCCTTTTGTATCTATTTAATAGTTTAAATTTTTACAGATTACTTATTCAAACATTTCAAAGCATATCATCAGCAAATTTTTGTTGTAAACGTAGGTTTACCGATTAACTTAACGATATTTCAGTCGATTTTAAAATTGATAACATGCTGTAGTATATTTGGGTGATTTTTATTATATTTTATTAATTAATTACTCTAAAAAACCGCATTCATTGTATTTTGCCATTATTTTATTCAGTTTTTTATTATTAATTGTAACATTATATATTCCTAAAAATATAACTTGTAGATATGATGAAACAACGATTTTGAATTACACTACTAAATGTAATCTATACATTTATTTCATTCTATTATGTCGGCTTTAAGAGATTACCATAATTTGGAAGACAAACTGCTAATCGAAATAATAACGCCAGCTTGAACCAACTATTCCAATTACGAAACTATGAAATAAAATGCATTTAAAAACTTTATGCTAACAATACATTTCACGGGGTGAAGAGAAGGATTATAAAAGTAATTTACATACATACAATTATGGACAGAGTTTTCAATAGTTGACATGAAACTGGTGGTATATAGGTAAATATTACGCAATTTTATACAAACTTTAAAATCAGTTGTTATGAATTGTAGATATGTTAGATTATCTAACATGCTCGATATTATCGGTATACGATTTGAACTTTAGTAATGTAAGCAAAATACCAGTACGGGGTAAGTAATCCAACATGATGGAAGAAGTAATTTTAAACCTTTGTAAATAAGCAGTCTAACATGACGGACAAGAAGCAGTTGTAAACCTTGCAAATGGCAAACTTTGCTTGACAAGTAACAGGAGTGTATTGGTTTTTAAATGTCTTCGGAGACGCTTGTGTAATTGTTTTGTGTGCAATTCGTTAATTATAGTAAATTTTTACAGAAGACTATGAAACAAAAAGTTTCGAAAGCTTCTGTTGACGACATCGCTGAAGGATTTAATTTTATGAGACTTTCTAAACAGAGTTTTCATTTTATTGAACTAACAATGTATGGCTAGAGTGGTTTGAAGAATCAAAATAAAATGATAAAAACCTGATACCTAATCTCAGGGTCGCAATTAGCCAGTGCCTTCTCATAGACCAGTCTTCCCGTGATTCTAAAATTTAGATATCTAACTTAGCAGCGCGTGAGGCAACAGTAAAATGGTTTCACGTTAGGGTAAATTGCACGTTTTTTAGTACCGATTTTACCGGTCTTGAGTAGTAGTTCGAAGGCCGCGCGGCCACCCATTCCAGATCCTTTCCGTGTTCGAGTTCCAGATAAGTGTTACTTGCTGATGACCTTTCACAGGATTTCCTCCAGCCGATAGTGAATTAACATCTAGCAGATTTGCTCTCGCAGTTCTGCTTCTAAGAATGAGCTCCGGTAGTCCCAGTCAGAACATAAAGATATAGAACCACGTAAAATACTCCTGAAAGTGTTATCGCAGACCCGTCACTCTCAAGATCCAGAGCCTATAACCTCCATCACCAAAAACCCCTCTCCAATCCATTTATTTTTCCCCTGGTGGCGGGGCAGATTAATCTCTAATCCTTACTATCCATCTATTCGATTTGGGCGGGGAAACCCCCCCCCCTTATAAATACAGAAAGATCAAGCTGTTTGATTTTAGGACCCTGTCACCTTTTCCATCGAAGGCTCGTGCTGTCGCTTTAACTCCACACGGCCAAAAATCCCAGCCAGGAAATCGAATCCTATCTTTAAAATCACTTTCTGTATATATTTCTGTATATATATTGAGGCGACGGAAGCGTGGAAGTGGAGGAGGATTGTCATGGAATTGTTGGATCGTGGGGTTTGGAAGCTTTGCTTTGCAAGCAGTAGTGAAACTGAATAAAATGTTCTGTTTTCTTTTGCATATCTTTTCTGTGACAATATTTTGCATTTAAAGTATGTCGCCAGTATATGCAGTACTTTGAACAACAATAATAACTCTCTTGAAACGTCCTACGCCTTTGTTCTATGAATTTACGTCTGCGACCATGAATTAACACTATATTTCATTATTATTGGGTCATATGCTGTATTTAAAAAAAGCTGAGTTACCTACGATTGTTTTCGTCCTTGTTTATTTACTTTTGAGTTCTACTTCAGAACTAAATAGGTGAGGAAGTTAGAATGCTATAAACACGTAATACTTCTCACTTAAACTTTTGGAGATATATCATCATTTTGAAAACATTAAGATCAAACAAAAAATGAAACGTGTGATAGCTGGTCTCTGTTCTCGCATAACAATCTTCCTGGAGATTTCCTTCGGAAATGCCTTATTCACCATCTGGGTTCGACATAAGATTCCCTAAACTCGAGGTAACTGTCAGTTATGAGAGGTATATGATCAGAGTTCATAAATCTGTAGACTGATCCTATTGGAACAGTCGGCCAGCTGCCTCCTAAACTGGTCGCGGAATAGAGAAGCGAATATCGCATTTTCCTTTAGTTGGAAAGGCGTGAGGCAAGTACCAGAATCTCAACGGACTAGTTAAAGGATTTGTATTTTTGGTTGCATCACTTTTTGGCGAATGCCAGGTAGAATCCTTAAAATATAGCCGGGTGCCGCTAGTTAAACTTCACTGCCTTGCTCTCCCTTCAGAGTCACACAAGTAGGTTGGTAAACATCTAAATTGTCAGCGCTCTGTTAATATTTATTCATATATCATTGCCCGTCACTACATACACCCAGTAAAAACACGGCCAATACCAAAACCTGTTTCTCTTCTCGACTGTTAGGGGCTAACGGTAGAGCTTTGCATCAATAAATTATAACGTCCGAGTAATGCGAAAATTAAAATGCCGTTCGGCTTGCCGATAATGAATTTAACTTCACTGTGTAAGAATAATTGTCTTTTAATGCATCAATAAATAAAGCAATTATTCCTCTCCAAAATATTACAAACTGTATTCTGAGCTAAACATTACACATCTCACTACGTCCTTGGTCCAATAGTTAATCATTTAATTGATATACTTTCGTCATAATCTTTTCATTATTTTCAAATTTCTCTGAAAGTACGTATTTATAGTATTGTAAACCGATTCTGTAGTTGTCAGTTTCACCTAACAGCGATGGCATAAAATGCCATAAAAACGTTCTCTAATAATAAATATTTAACGGTTGAAAACCCGTAAATGTTATATTAATTCTTCACTAATTTTTAATACGCCCATAAATTTTATTTCCTTCCAAAATATACAAGTTAGACATCAGTGAAAAAATAAATAAATCTTTTAATTAGATCTATTCTAATAAAAGTTTTTTATCTATCAGTTTTATGGTTTTATTGAAGCGGCTTGTGTCTCATAGAAGTTTTAGATTATTCTCGCATCTTTTAATTTAAACTGAATTGTCTTCAAAATTCACAACTTCTGAATGCACTTATTAAATTAGTTTTTTGACTACAATCATAACTTTTAATTTGATCGTGTGACTTAAAAAAAAAGTTATTTCCTTATTTATACGAGTCGTTCTATGGGAGGAAAATGTAAATGATAGCCGTGCCTATTAAAAGACACACAAATAAATTTAATTATTTCCACCAAATAATCGGAAAATTTATCTTTTGATAAGATACGTTTCACGTGTTGCATCTGTGGTCTGACACGAACACATGCACTTCTACAGAAGCAACTGTCGTGTCACACTTGCACATACACTCTGGCATTTCCATTACGGCAAACATTGTTTAACACAAGTTATCATCTAGACAAAGCACGCATTTTACAACTCTAATTTATTAGCCATAACTCTACTCCTTTGATTTTTGGCTCGTTTTAAACTATTTTACGTGTCATTATAAGTTAAATTTCCCTGAATTCACCTTAAGATTTGTCTGAAAACAAAATTATGAAATTCATTGGATCGGAGTATACCTAAATTTTATTTCATCAGCTGACGAAGTGACAATTTATTAGAATTTCTAATATGTTTTATTCCTTTTAACTTAATCTCCAACTTCTTCAGTAATCTCTCAGCTGTGTTTCTGATTGCATCAGGCTTTGTTTGTGCTTAGGGACGCCATTATTAAATAATAAATACACGTCATCTTGGTAGATTATATTCACAGGTAGTTTAATGAGTTTATTAGCGTCTGATATATATTGAGTCATGTGTATAAAATTTGTTTTCGGTGGCGTCTTGCCTTCCTGATTTCTTTATTTAGTATTTTTAATTTCGTCTTAAGTCGCGTCGACAGCTAAGGGAATTAGCGACTGCTTTCGGGATCTTACCTTCATTGTAAAGGTTACTCGATTTGGGAACACAAACGCCCAAGTCCTTGCCAGGAATCGAACCCTAGACCTCTGTGGAACGAGTCAGTGACGCAAGTCACTACACCATAGTAGCCGGCAATTTAGTCTTGTTTTGTGCTAAAAGTCCAAACAACACTCTACCTTAACTCATTAAAATCTTAACATAACTACGGATTGCAAAATTTAAAATATTTCTTACTTCTGGGAGTTAGAGTATCCTTTACTTGCGGCGGGTGTTATTGATCAGCGATTCTCACTCTTAGAATTTTCCCATCATTCCGTTTATTTTTCAGGCAGAATTTCTTTCGTTGTTCGTACTTGTTTTAACAGAAAAACTTGAATGATTGCACACTCTTACAAGTTTTCAATCAAACTCGTAATTTCTAATAACAAGTAAGCCCGTAATTACCAGCTACATTAATAATGCAGGAATGCTTGATCTTTCTTTGTCTTCTGTTACGTAAAACCTTAAAACCACTCTTATAACTAGGTAGTCAATTTCATTCGTTTTCCGGATTCCGTACCAGTTTTTAATAGTACGGTTGTCTACAATTTTAAGTTGTTAGGCGAGTTGCTGCGGGCAGAAAGTTAAGGCCACACAATCTCCCCGTTTCGCGACCTCCACCGATTCCGCGGTACATCCTTTCAAGATCCTTCTGCTTTTTTTGGTAATGTGTTCCTTATTGTCCCATCGAATCTCCATACAACTTTTTTTTCATAATTTTCAACGATAACATATCCTATTAAAAATTTAATGGAAACCGATAATGGTTAATGCTGTTTAGAATTCCTAATAACTCTGTACGTTATATTACAACACCTAAAATCACAGTGGATTCCGTGTGTTTAACACCCAACTGGTAAATGGCGTCAGTTTCCTGCTTTGCTTAAACGGGTCCTTTCTAGGTCGTTTTCCATGGCACACCGCCTTTCTGATTTAACTTAAAATGCTCTAATTTAGGTTTGAATATTTTTAAGTTGTTGTAGTGTCTTTGACACTGTAGGATAAATTTGTCCTTGAGGTGGAATCCTGGGAAAGAATTAAGAACCGTTTGGTCTGTAGGAAGAGTTCTGAAATTCTCATCTAATAAATATTCCTGCTCTGTTGGATTGTGGAAGTCAATACCCAAGGGTTTATTGGCACAGCTTCCTCTGATACATGCTATTGCTGTAACATTGACGTACTTACAAACGATTTTTGGGAAATGGTTCCTATGATTTTCGTGAAGTTATTACTAATTCAATTTTCAGATGGGTAACTTTAGTGTTTTGAATTGTTACACCTTTAGAATGAAAATGAAAAAGTATAGAAAGAACTCTACTTTTCCGTTGATAATTCTCAAACCAAAATGCATACAATGTGGAAATAATCCACTCCATCTGTTATTGCGCATTCTGAATTTTATGCTGGAATAAGTTCAAGGTTTTCATAATAAGTCGGAGACTCGAACTTGTCCAGACCGCCTTCAACATTCTCCTTTACACGATCCAGTGTGTCCCTAAAACGCCAATTAAACATGAAATTGTCAAATCTCGCACGCGAAGGAGATCACGATGTTATAATAGCGAACCTTGGCTGTCTGAATTAGTTTGTTGTTAGGTGTGGCCGTTCTGCAAGATCGTCGCATGCTTCTTGAAAAATAATATTTAGGAAAATGTATGATATACATTAATTTTTCTTTTGACTTTACAAATCATTTAAAGTATTCACATATTTGTGTTGTTGAATAGTGAGCAATATAATAGCACGCAGTTGTTTTCAAAATCTTTACTAGAAATGGGAATCCCGTGGAAGCTGATCTTGGCTTTCGTAGACGTCTCTTTCAGACGTGTATATTTTGGGGATCGCAGACCTTGCGCATACGGTAATAGGTGTCCGCTGATCAGTCGGCCAGCTGTTGCCAAAGCTGGTCGAGGCACAGTGAAGGAAATGCTACGATCCCAAGCAAACTCCTCTCGTCACATTCGGAAGGTCGTGAGACAAGAGCCCAAAAGAACCCGACCTGATACATTTTCTTGTGTTTACCTTGCATCTCTTTCAGGTGAATGCCGGTGTCCCTAGTTGGCTGTCTTCCTCTACCTTCCGCAACCCTCCTTTCAAATTCACTTCCTTTGCTGTTTAAGGGACATTAGGACTGAAATTTCCGTCAAAATCTGGAAAAAAAAATTGAAAAAAAAGCCAAACAAAAAGGAAGGTGTAACATATTCTTCAGGCAAATTTTAACTAATATGTTTGATTCAAAATTAATAAATTATTACATTTTTCAGAAAAATGTGTTTTTCTCAGCTTCATGGTTTCTGGCATCAAAAATCCTTCTATGCGACACAAATATTAAGATATTCTCTTCATTCTTTTTGTACATATTCTACATGCTAATACCTTTAAATACAAGTATTATTTTTCTAATTTTTCAAGTATTTTAGGTGAAAAATAATTCAAAATGCTGAAAAGCGCCAATTTTTAAGTAAAAACTATCTACTCTCCATAATTTTAATCAATTTAAAAAATAATAGTAATAATTGATAACAATGGCCAGCCCCTACACATAAATGTAAAAGAAGCAAAAATATTTTCAAGTACGTAACGCAAGGAACATTTTCAAAACTGCCAAATTTTGAAAATAACTTTCAAAATATTTCAACAAACAACAAGTTAACAAAATCAAAATTTTGTATATTCCTACACATGTGCGTTGTTAACACACAGTTAAAATTTAAGCTCAGTAGCAATTCATTTACAGAAATTTGAATTTTCAGTCCCCGTATCCATTAAGGAGAGTTGTCATTTATTGGATCAGTCTCATGTAACATGTTACCTAAAAAAATTCATAATGATTCATTCTGATTCTAATGACGGATTGAGGCTTTTCGTTCTTGAATGTTTGGAACACCTGTAATTCCTAGTAACAATAAATATTTGAAAATTTACAGATATTTAAATACAAACTTTCTTCCATTCACAAATTGGAAATTATTAATTTTATGAATATTCGTATATAGATAGAATGAAATATTTTAATTTCTTTAAACTATCTAAATGACCATTTTCGACATTTATCTCTCCAAGTCCTACTGGTATAGGCCATTTATTTGTTCATGCTTCCACAACTTGTCAATTTATTGGTAATTAGTAACGAGATCGGAACCTAATTAAATTGATTTCTATTTGCCGAATTAATTTCTGCACAGTATTGTAAATTATTTATATTGTAAATACCAAGAGCTGCATTATTAGAATAACGTGCACGTACAACATATGTACCAGTCTTTTAGAATTGTAAAGTGATTAAACCGCTTGACATAATTATACTGCTTTTATTATACAAATTCTAGCAATGCAAATGTTTGTAAATATCATAATAGGATTAGCTGGCACAATCTCTGTGTCAGTTTACTTCGTTTAACTTTACATGATTATGAAATATTATGTAATGCAACTCTCTTCCCACCGCCTATCTCTGTCTATCCGCTATTATTATTCATTATCATACACTGAATTACCTTTGACTCGTCAGCATCCGTTATTGGATAAAACACAAAATCTGTAAACGAATCGTAACACATTGTTTCATCTTGTTCACTTTGGTCTGTTTTGGGAAGGGTTTTCTGCCTCATTGTCTTAGGAGTGTCTCAGTGTATAATGTGTACTTTCATTTTATGTTGTCAGCTTCTTTTATCATTTATTGGCAAGAAACTTGTTTTGGCGAGTAGTTTCCTTGTTGACCTCGTCTTCACCTACGAATCGGAGTCGGAATTTATCTTTTGTTACATAGCTATAAAAGTTCACGTCTGGGATTCCTTTTATTCTGACTACTAAGTCCAAACCAAACAATTACAATTATAATGGTTGCGGATTCGGTTTAAATATGAAACGAGTAATAATTACGGTGACCCGTATGTCGGGTACTTTTACAGGGTCAACCTAAAAGATTAATTGGATATCAAATAACTATAGTAAGGGTAGGCACACATCAGGCCAAAGAGAGCCATAATCCGTATATTTCTATTTTACATAGAGCCACTCGTCGAAACACGTTCAAAATCTTTTATTTAATGTAATTGCATATTTTTGCAAGTCTCGTAGAAAGAACACAAATATAATTATGAAAAAGAAAATATTTATTTCAAGATTTTATTAATAAACTAAACTATAATAAAAAAATTTAATTAACAAGAATTATAATATCTAACGACAATGTTTCGTCATTTTTTGCTTTATTAAAATAGGGAAAGTGAAGTTGAACATTTTTGTGCACACGCGCACTATGAATGGTTGAGGTAGAAAATATAACTAATATTTTAATGAGCCGCAGCTGGTTCGAAACGTTGTGTACTGCTCTTTATTTAAAGTGTATTAATTTTTTTCCGGTCGAATAGGCTGTTGTACACTTATTACAAAGTACTCACTTATTGTTACTAATAATTCTGTTTTTCTTTTCGTTGCAGGTAATTGCAGGCCCCTGTCGACGATGAATCTTTTCTAAACTCTACATGGTGATTAAAAAATCGTATTTGTAAGTTTTATCAAAAATGAATATGAATTTTTTTTTTGCTTACCCGAGTACTTTTTATACAGTATTGAATTCGTCAATCTCTTGGTCAACATGAGATTTAAACCGCCATCGAACGCGACATTTTCATATTTTGACAGAATGTTTATTTAATCATAACGTATATTATGACTCTCTGTACTTTAATGGAATCAAGAAATCATCTGGTACATAAAAGAAGGTCGCTTACCTTAAGAGTGCAATGAAAGAGAGCAAATATCCTCGGCAATTTAATAGAGTTCAAAATTCTGCTGATCTACTAAAGGAGTGAGGATTACATCCGGTGAAAGTTACGCTGTGTACCTTAAGGAAGAAAATTATTCCGGTACCTTAATAGTGTCACTCCCGGTGCCTATGCGGTTATTGAATTCCCTCAATCTTTTCCACGTTGATCAAAAATAGTCCAGGCATTTAAAAGGCGTTCTGAAGAACACTAAATTTAGCGTCGCTTCTATTTATTTAAAACGCTTTACTTAACGCGAATTTTAAAATCCGTCTTTTTGAAACAGGCTACGTGAGGTTGGTCCTGAAACGGGTAACTCCCCTTTGATATCATAGGAGCGGAATTTAATAGGGGGGAAGTGAAAGGTAGAGCAACGAATCCAAGGGCTATAGTGAAGGATCCTACCCGGTTTCACCTAGAGAGATGCTGGGTAAACCCTACAAAACCTGCATCAGATAGGTCGGGCTATTGGGTACTATTCTCACGCCCTTCCGAATGACGGGAGATGAGTTTACTGTGGGGTCGCAGCATTCTCTTAAAGTCTCCACCAGTTAGGATAGATTATATTAAATAGATGTAAAAAAAAAGGAAATCCGCCAGCTGGTCAATGGAAAATATTAATTAAGTTTCTTGATTTTAATTATTTGGTTGACTGTTCAGATTGTCAATCGGATCTATTATTTATATTGATTGAAAAGATATTCACATTTAATTACTTTTACTTACACAATTCAAACTACATAAGACTCTCAGGAACTCTCACTTAAATTATTGCGCCAGTCTCTGCAATTTGCTCCAAATCTATTATATTCAATTATGAGTAAATTTTCCCTTTTTATCACCCTTTATTATTTTCTAAAGTTTATATTGCAAGACATAATTGGGCAAATTCGAGTTCAAGATCTGCCGAGGGCATTGAAATGTAACAGGTTAAAAGTAGTTTCTAAATAATCATATACACTTACGTATATAAAAGTAATCTTTGTATTGTATGGCATCATCCCTTCGAGTATTCGTATTTTTCCGGACGTAATTAATCAAATCTCAAGATTCGCGCAATGTGTACAAGCAGGCGCCATCTTGTATAGAATTAAATATGGAGAATTTCCTTATATTCTGCTTGTCTCAATTTTTCTTGAAGTCACAGGCTTATGCTGAAACATTCCCATAGTTTTTTAACTATAATTCCTTCAACGTTTGTGCTAAGGGTTTCAGGGTGTCTTTCTCCAGGGTTTTAGGAATATGACTACTACGTTTTGTTATAATTTGTCCTTTCGCTTAATTCTGTATGAAGAATATAAGATATGGAAATAAATCCATTTTTATTATGTAGAATTTATTGCCTCAGATTTTGAGAAACAAACACTTATATACAAACGTATTCCTGGGGGTTCTGAGGAGAGTTATATTGTTGTGGGCTGTCTATTATTAGCTAACAAGTAATGAGCACCATTTTAAATACGTTTTATGGCGAAACATATGGAGTCTCTTAGACTACCACAGAAGTATTGGTCGATATTTTTCGTCTTTGCTATATCATTTCATGCGTATGTATCATGGGAACTATAACAATTTCCATTTTAATTCTTTTAAGAATTTTTTAAGTTTTCTTCCTCTGACTTAGAAAAGTAATACAAATCACCGACAGCATTAGAGCGTAAAATTTCAGAAAGAAAAACGAAAGTTTTTAATTTAAACGAAATTAATCCTCATCACTTCCTAAAGTATGTTAAAAAATGTAACGTAATGTAATTCGTGGTATCATAATGTCTTTCATATCAAAACATAAATCTCAAAAACGACTATTTGCGTCTACTCGTCGATTTATGGTCGACTTGCATTATAAATATGAAATTTACATGACTCAATTATGAGCTTTTAGATGCAGATTCCGTTACAGTTGTGTTTTGTAACAGCTGCTTTCTATTTAATGCATGGTAAAGAAACACTTGAGAGTCCAATTTCGTCTCAATAGCGCCATAAAAGGAAGAAGCGGTTAAGTAGCGTGGCAAATGCGAATGAATTTATTGAGTCATTTTTCAGTCTCGATTTGGACCTACATCATAATGAAGTACAATGTAGAATAGATATTTCGTTCTACTCCCAATTAAACGGCCATGAGAACGTTGACTTCTTATAAGAGGATTCCGAATTCGAAACCCTTGTTTTCCAAGGAAAAAGTTTTTATTTATTCTGCAAAGATATAGGTTTATTGCATTGGACGAGGTCCGGTGATAATCTTTGATAATTAATATTACTTAAAATGCTTAAAATGAATTAGCGTTGTATATAACAAGAAAAAGATTTATAAATAAGAGAGAAAATATACCACTCTATTACCTTTATAAAACTATATGAATACTAATAATTAGTATTAATGGCGTCCTACTGCTGTCTGAACTTTTACATTTTGTCATGAAATTCATTGCAGTGGCTGTAATTTTCGATTTAAATATCCTATTATTTTTCAATTAATTCACATAATAAGTAGTTGATCTTTTTTGGGCAGGTCTGTAGACTATTCCAATCCCAAATATTCTCTTTACAAATAAAAATTTTCCATTGTTTGGCCTCTGTTTCCTCTGTCTAATGTTGCACGAATTATCCTTTTTAGAAGAGTAAGTGGGAGGTAAAATAAATTTGTTCACATTTCTCCAGTCCGATTCGTTATTTTGTGACCTAAATAATTCAAGCAAGTCCATCTGTTTCCTTCTATTTGACACAGCCTCTTACTAATTTTCCTAAACTCTACAAAATAATTTCAATGCCTGTTTCTGAATTTTGTCCAGTGTCTGGTTGAGATCATTTCGATACTGATTCTAACATGCTCTTTAATAGTCGCCCTAAAGGAAAAGCAACGGCTTTTGCCCGTTATTGGCCACTGAATTTGCATGTTGCCCGTAGGAATGGTCTTTACCACACATTATACACAAATATTTGCAGCTGTTAGATACTTGGATTTATACGCTCCGTTAGATAATTTACACCCTAATAATTTGATTGGTTAATAAACCTCAATGTCTTACTTTTTTGCGTTTATTTTCATTTAATTTTGCAATGAGAAGTTCAATATCTTGTCTAAATGTATAGAGAAGTAAATCTTAATAAAAATGTTTGTAAGGAGTATGGCGTTATATGGGTACGAAACGTTAGCGATAGGAGCTGCAGACAGGAAAAGATTAGAAGCTTTCGAAATGTGGTGCTATAGGAGAATGCTGAAAATCAGATGGGTGGATAGAATCACTAACCAAGAAGTTATATGCAGAATAGGGGAAGAGAAAAATTTGGAGGACGTTGACTAAGAGAAGGGATAGATTATTAGGACACGTTATGAGACATCAGGGTCTTGTAAAATTATCCTTAGAGGAAAGTGTGTGGGGCAAGAAAGAAGAGGGAGGCAGAGGATGGAATACGCTAAGTAGATTAGAGTGAATGTGGTATTTAGTAGCTATTTAAAAATTTAAAGGCTTGCGCAGGCTTATTTTGCATGGAGGGTTGCATCATACCAGTCTTAGGACCGATTACCACAACAACAATTAAATGTTACTATTCTACATATTTCGTCTTATTGCTTCGGTTAATAATTCTACACTCGCCGTTACAATTTTTTTCATGAGCAGTCATAGGCATGTGTAAACTGATACATGGTTACAACTGTAAATGTTATCGCGTAAACTTCTTGTTAATCTTAGTAAAATTTCTATAATACATTTAGGTAGCTTGAGCTTCGAGACTAAATGAACGTATGCGGTGCGATGTAAAGAAATGCTCCACCTCATTCTTTGAAACCATAAATTTCAACGGAATTGTGATTGCGGCAATAGAATGAATCGCGCAGAGAAGAATATGTAAATGAGACTGAGATACGCACGGATTTCAGGAATGTGAATGTCTTGTTGGAATCTCAACATCGGTTTAGGATCTGGAAAGAATTCACCACCAAACTGCTTTCAAAATAACGTTTTATAATTTTTCGTAGTTTTTGGGTCGAACGTAGTCTGGTATCGTAGGATCATACAACTGTTTTACTCTTTTAGTTAGCTTGGGTTTCAACCCCGTCTACATTTTTTATTGAACCTATTCCGTGAAATAATATTATTTCTAAAAAATTGTTTTCTAAGAGGCTATTTGTTGGTTATAAATACACAAAAAAATTACAGTATAAACAAAAACCGGGGTTTTCAGAGACCAATGGTGAAACAACTGTAAACCTTCTTTTGACATTCACAATATATTAAATAAATTACGTAGTTAAAGGGGAGAGTACTTGAAATTTAGAATCATTTTTACGTTCGTAATGCTATTTTATGGCAATTGTAAAACATGCCGAGCGAGGGAAAGGGTTTCAGTCATAAGATTCTTAAAATAAAATAAAATCCTTTAGATTTGTTTCTTAAACTAGATTCCTAAAAAAGTTCTGGATTTCAATCTCTTAATCATGATGTCTAACGTCTGATATTGGCCTTTAATCCATATAGTTACAAAGTGTTTTGAATTTATTCAGCTAATATTTACACTAATCTATATAAAGACGGTATAATATGTGGAGGAAATGTATTCAAACGTGGTGGTCGATAGTTGTTTTTTTTTATCAAAGATGTAGAGGTCACTTTGTTTTTCCTAAGCTCTTATCCGATCCTTATTTAGATTTTGTCTTATAATATTTAAAATGGTTCGAAAGTCAGTTTGGATACCGTACGCTACGATGCTGGAAATTATAATGCATCTACATATTTATTTTGCGTGGATTAATTATATTTAGGGATTTCATAGTAATTAATTTTTTTTAGATAATATATGTAATATTTACACTTGAAAATATATTGAAAATGTACGTAAATCATTTCAGGGTATTAAATGTTGAATAAACGCGTTTGACTCTTACTATCCAGGAAAACCTTACACACAATTTGAGGAATTTTAGACAATTGTTAAAATGACAATTTTTGACTCTTACTATGCAAGGTGTTAATTTTCGAACTTGCAGACCTCGTGAAATATGGGGTTCAACGATCCTGGACCAGTTTGGATCACCTACTGCACTGCCTTTGCCACTCTCGCTGCTCTACTCCCAGTTTCTCTCGTATATCACTACCATAAAACTCTCTTCTGCCTCTCTCTGAAACAAACTACCGACACTGAGCTCCTCTTCCAACCACGAGCTGCCACTGTCCTTTTCACTCTCAACCACGAAATATTAGTCCTCTTTCACATTCAACCACGAACTGCCGTCACCTTCTTCCACCTCACGCATTTGTTATTCTAACTGGCTTTCGTCTGTGGAAACTGAGGAAACTCCGAGCGTGTTCACCACCCACATTCGAGAAACCGTCTTCTGCCAGGACAAATGGTATTATCACACTGCTTTTCTTTCCTAGGGGAAGAAAACTTTAGTATTTTAAGAAAAAGAAACTCGTTTCCGATTCATCATGCATATAAATTTATGGTAAACCATCTTTTGTGACCGTTGGACATAATGATTGTCGGTTCGCGTCACCCACCCTGTTCACGTTGGAATATAGCAATGAATAATTTAGTCTTCGTTAAATTTAATTCCTTCTTTAAACGAAAATATGATTTGACTCCTAAATTCGTATTATTTAAGTAAGACATATCGTAAATGGTGTGATCGTACACTAGAATCTATATCGCGAAAAGAATGTGTTTGTATAATACAGATTTAAGCGTATTGACGGATTGCAACAGAAGATATTCTTAGTAACACGGAAAGGAGGGAACGGGTGGGGGTGAGAAACCCCTAGTGCAAACGTGAAATGAATTGCCAATGAGTGTGACGTCAACACGCATTGACACACAGTTTAATTCAGCGAAATTGACAATACTTAATTACACACACAACTCCGTCGATTTATTTTCAGTGTATTAATCTCACAGCATTTACTGAAAATTTTAAAGATATGGAAGGATGATTGTAAACAATACCAGAGATTTTTAAAATACGTAATTCAGTATATTACCGTTTTATCTAGAAACGACTTTTAACTTGCCAAACTCAAAGTTGCCCAGTTATATATTGTATATTAAAACTTAAGATATATCGTAGTGTGATGAAGATAAGTAGTTTTTTTTCATTGTAATTAATAGACTTTCTGTCAATTGAAAAGTCTGACGGTATAATTGAATAGAGAATTATTGAGAATCCTAGGTTATATGTGTAGTTTGAATTGCGTGGAAGTAGAAGTATGACAAAATATTTTATCAAATTTCAAAGAAATAAGGATATTACCACAATCTATATTAAATAGTTGTAGGATTTCCGAATTTTTTCCATTTGTTTTATTTAATCATCATAATTCGTAGTTTAGGTATGATTAGAAAGTTCCTAATATGTGACGGATTTTAATAAAGGACTGTAATTAAGTGACATACCAATATTATTATAAGATAGTTTTACCACAACAGTATAAAATTGTAAAGTTTTTTAAATACGTAAATCTATATCGTCAGTGTCGGTCGGCATATTAATTTAATTAAATGTAACTATGTGTGCAGCGATACAGATTGTTATAATTTAAATGTACTTAAATAGGGAATTGTAATTTTAGAATTTTGTTACGTTTGAGGAAAGGAAGAGGTAGTATCGAGATGGCTATAAGCTTGTTTCCAGGATTCAGGCAGCATATATAATTCCAGGTGAGAAGGGACGCCCATTGAAAGTAAAAGTCCTGTAATTCAAAAAAATACTCCTCGTGGTCATAGCCGAAAGAATTGAAAATAAAATGAAATGAAAATAATATAATGGAGGGCGATAATTTTTGTACAATCTTAGCATATTTGGGAACCATGATCGCGAATGTGGCTAAAAATAATGCCGAAATGAACGCGAATATGGCTAGAAATAATACCGAGTTAAGAAGTGAAATACGCAAATGTTTCGCGGAAAATAATTAAAAATTTAAAGCCCTGGACGGTGAATACCAAAATTGGGAAAGAAATTACACCCTGCGGCACAGAAATTTGAAGACAGAAACAACTTGTCCAGTGACTAGTTAAAAAAATTAAGAATCGATCAGAAATAACGGAGTCGGAATTTAATCAGAGATTGAAGGAGCCGCCTTGGCTTGTAAGTGCTTTTGGTCCAAAACCCCCAAAGCGTGTTCCACCTCACCACTTACAAAACCAGGAAATATAACCTGTAGTCATCATTACAACTAGATTTACGTTAAGTTGTGACAGTCGTACTAATTTTCCTTTCCTTGTAGTTTATTGTTTGAGTGATTATTATATATCTAATGTGATAAATTATTGTAAAGATGTAGTAGCTTCTTTTATGAATTTCTCATTTGAATTTAAATATGCAATTAAGTAATCAAATTGTAGTCAATGAAATAGTTTCTTTTTCAAAAAAAATGTATGTATATATATTCTGTGTTTAACGAGTCTGTGGGGGCTACAATCGATGTAATAAATAGGTTTTTAAGGGATACCGGAAAAAGGAGAAAGTTCGTGTCGTTGTTAGTTGAGAGTGAAATTGCACTTAATGTTAAGGGGTGATGGATAATCGACGGTTTGAGATAGTATTGTGGCGTAAAATGACGAAGTATAGGCATGCAAAGTTAATGAAGTTAAAGGAATTGTGAGATCCTTACGTAAGGAAAATAATAAGGTTTACAAGGTGCGATATTTGATATTACGGAAATTGAAATTCCAATGGAGGTAGGGAACCAAAAGAAACAAAAAATCATAGCCCTGAAAATGCCCCCACTAGTCGTCGGAATATAAGACTTTTTCCTTTTCTCTGTAAAATTTAAAATCTGTGAAAGAGTGGAATCAATTTAATTAGTTAAATAATGTTAATCCATTTTAATGTAATTGTACTTGCGCTGAAGAGAACAACGTTTAAACTTCATAGGAT
This sequence comes from Eucriotettix oculatus, assembly GCA_034510155.1. NCBI lineage: Eukaryota > Metazoa > Arthropoda > Insecta > Orthoptera > Tetrigidae > Eucriotettix > Eucriotettix oculatus. Next base: position 126,160,497 of record CM067376.1, on the reverse strand, counting down.
AAGTTGCTACGATTAGTAACTAAGTTTAATATTAATTCTTTTGTAAAATAATCAGATAATTTTAGTGAAGTGGAATAAATATCGAGTACAAGTTTACGGTATAGTAAAAAAAGGATAGATTTGTTTGTGCCTAATGTTTTATGTTGCCTATTAATAGCCATATATTAAATGCATATACCCCATAATATAGTAGAATATAATATCATGTTACTTAAATGTTTAAGATCATGCACGCGAGCGCTAAATAAGATGGTGACGACGCATGCAAAGAAGGCCGCATTCAAGAGTATATCATAATTATATATTATAAAGGAAATTGCAATGGGATACATTTAAAACTGAATGTAAATAATGGTGCAGCATAAAATGGACAACGATGACCAATTCAGGGTTTTGCGTCTCGACCAACGATTTTGAAAGTATTTTAACCTAATCCAAGTCATTCAATCTGAAAGCCCCTAGATTTACGAACAAATTATCTAACTTCTTGTCTTACAATTGAATAATTTGAAAACGATGAGCTGAATTATTTGTATTATTCTGAAAGTAAGATCTGTTTGTATTGGACAAGTATCATAATCTACTAGAAAGTAACTGCATTTCGGATTATTTTTAGGTATCGTTCCCTCTCTCATATGAGAAGTACATTATTACAAGGAACCGGCTCCTAAAATGGAACACGTTTATCAACAATATGTCGCAATCGAGTCCACCTCCGCAAAACGTGAAGGTCACCTGACATACTTGAAGAAACAACTACGTTCCGCAACGCCTGTACTCATAATTCACTTTTCATAAATATCATAAACGTACAGATATGTACGACGAGATTTACGTGAAATGTTTATAAAAAAAACATGTTGTCCTTCGTACCAAATTAAAAAAAAACAAGTGTACTAAGTGATAGTAACCTCAATTTTTGAATGGAAAAACTAAATATTTATTAAAACAACAATTTGCATGAATGTTGCGAAATGTGAACAAAAACGAGACATCACGTGCGAACGATATTGCTATGACAACTAAATGAATGTAAAAAAATTTGAACAAAAGCAGTTAATACTACGACTGGATTGGAATGCAGTTTCTGAAAACAGCAATTAATATCTTAACACATAATAGACACAGTTTAAGTCTCGTTTTTATTGTTGGGGCTTAATAACTCAGCTTGGAAAAAAGTAAACTCTTAAATTTACCATCATTAGACTGTTACGTTGAAAGTTATTCTTCGAAATTAAAATCCAATATATATTTATAGCCGCTTGTCTCCTGTGGTATAGTGGCTAACGTCGCTGTTTCGCACGATAGAGGACCCGGGTTCGAATCCTGGCATGGGCATTCGTGTTGTGTTCCCTTGCCATGAAATCGCTACAAAGAAATGACTTCACTAATGACCATTAGCAGTTAATCCAACTCTTAAGTAAACAAATAATAATAATTAATTAAATCAATTAACGTCTCAGTCTAGTGCGAATTGTTGATAAATAAGTTCTTAGTGCTGCCTCGGACCTGTCTTTGGTATAAAGAAACTGGAGTTTATAGCATTTATATGTTTGTTATTAATAATTGGATGTAACAATAATTTGATTTTAAGGAGGTAAACCTGAAGAAGGTGCAAATATGCGTCGAATCGTTGTTTGAATAAAAAAACTGTCGGAAATTATTTTATTTTTGAATAACAATTAATAGCTGAAAAGACATACTTGACGAATGTATATCAACAGCACTGAAGTAATCAGAAAGTTTTACTATTGTATACGAAATAGAAGTAACCGAAGAAAGTATGGCACGAATAATGGTTGGGAAAGAAAAGAAGAGATGCCTTGGGGAATGAATTCGTGAGAAGTAGGACAAAAGTTGCACATGCGGTGGAATTAATAAGCCTAGAATGGCAGAGGTAGGGCTCATTGTCGGGAACGAATCAGCTCACTGAGACCATTAGATACGCGGAACAGAATAATTATGATGGTGAGGAAATAATTGAATGAAAGCAGTATGATGTAGCTAAGATTGGAGGCAAATGAATCTCAGTTTACAACCATATTATGAGATGAATAGGGGGATAATTATTTTATTCTTTTAGTACAATATTATAATAAAAAAGAAAAACAATTTACTTTAACCTAAAGAAATTTACATCGATATTTCATTTTTGATATTTTCAAACTCTAAGTCGGCAATTATTTCTTAACACTACATACATATTTACATAAAAATGATACAAATAAATTTATTAAAAATAACAATTCTCTATACCTAAACTCAGGGTCTTCTCATAGATCAGAATATTTCACACAATATCTACTCGGACCTGGCAGTATAGGAAATCAGGAAAAGTCAGTGTCGTCATAATAGACCTTCCAGCGTCTTTCTCTTATTTAGGTCGTACTCGATCCAAATATCAGCCGCAGCCGCCGCAGTTCCTCCTGGTTGTGGAAGAACTGTCGCCTTGGACTACCTGTCCGATAATGCCGATCATCTGCTCGTCTCCACAATCTCCCTTACCTTAACTCCAGTCATCTCTCCATCAATTTCTCTCGAAATCTCCGTCTTACCGCTCTCGAAAATCTGTCTCAAAACTCTCTGCAAGTCTTTTTAATATCTACTCTCCACTTCTTTAGTTCATATCGCCAAGGTGCCAGGGATGGACATTGACCAATACCATTTATAGTTACTTTTCTCTGGGAGTCACAGTTTGCCCCTCTCTTTCAAAACATTTTGGGAAAAAAAACCCGCCGCCAAATCTCACCATAGCTCAGGGAACACCAATGCGCGCCGTGATGTCTGGGTTTTATTGCCCCTGGCTCAAATACTGTCTCCTTTTTTTGTCTTCGCACCGCCAAAGTCCGAGCTGATGTGTTTGACCGTTACAATTGCCCCTGCAACAAATTAATAAAAGTGTGATTCGCGTTTTGATGAATTTGGTCATCCAATCGCAATTTAACATTAACTCAGCAGGAGATTCCTAGAAACACTTAAATTATATTAATTACCCTTAATTATTACTTTGTGCATATTATATATGTATAACATTTCCAGCGTTGTTAATTTGCTATTTTAATTGATAGTATATCGCACTTTATTATGTCACATGGCACCCCAAACATTTGCAGATTGTTCTTGCATTGACACTTCACAAACTGGTTTTAATTTCTGCTTTCAACGAAGGGCAATCGTTGTGTTGCATAGTTCATTCTGTGATCTGTACTGTCTAATTTAAATAAGAAACCGATGGCAATTAGCACGCGCGAGGGTCGTGTACTTGAACCAATCAATCACACAGCTTGAAATAATGGGCGTTCCAACAGCGTTGTGGAAAATGCTTGTCGCGAAGGATGTGACCTTGGGAGCTTACCTATGTGACGAGAAAGCTTCCCTTCTTATGGACACACCAGGTGGCTTCTAATTTAAGAGGGCGTAGGATTCATATGTTATATGTTAAGTATGAATTTTTATAACAGAGGACGTATTAATGTTTCTGTCCTTTATTGTTTACGACCTGCAGTTTTCAGACAAATTTAGTATGAGAGACAATTATACAATTTCGCAGCAGTTTTCTTACTGGGTGTAAAAATATTTCTTATGTAGTCTTTTTTTCGAATACGTTCATAAAATTTTTATATTGTTTTACTCTTTTTAATTGAAAATTTTTAACCGTTTCGTTCATTTTCAGTGAGCTTGTAACCTCACAATTGACTATCAAAAATCAACTGAAAACTAAGGAAAGTATTGTTATGCGTTGTTTTTGAAAAATCTATATATTGTTTGTTTCTACTCTGAAGAGATTGAGTGCCAACTACACTTGAATTAATAACGTACCTTCGCTGCCAAGTGAATACTTGAAATTGAATGCGAGTCTGCTTGGCTGCTTGGCTGACCGGCCTGACCTCTGCTGCGAGCGTAAGAACACTGCCAACCAATACCAGAGATGCTCTTGCTTAGATACCGGCTAACAACATGGCAGATCTCTCTGTCAATAATGCCATATACCATAGTTTCCAAGAAATCACTTCTCGTCGATTATCTGACCACTGTGTAAAAAAAAGCAACAACATATATTAATTTTTGGGAGGGTAACAGATTGCATGAATGTGATCCTGAAACTGGTAACTCCTTTATAATAGCTTAGGAAGCTAATTGTAAAGGAAGGTAGAACGAGGCAGTTAAGAATTGGCTAAGGACCCCGGGTATAGTTTAGGGATACTACCCAGTGTTTCACCTAAGAGAGATGCATGAAAAAAAAAAGCTGCATCGGGTAAGTCGGGCGGCACCAATTAAAACAAGATAAAAATGAGTAAACGCGGGTCTTTTGGGGTGTAGTGGAATCATAGAGGTCCCAGGTTCAAATCTTGGCGTGTGCATGGACGTTTGTGTTCGTGAGCAAGGGAAACAGAGGTTAACACTGAGGAAGAATCGATATGCCGACCACGTTTCACTCGAAATTCGAAATGTGTCATAGAAGATGACAGTCCGTAGTCCTCTGGACAGGTCTTATGATAGCTCACGCGCTTCAATTCCTGAATAAAATCTAACTAAATAAAAATAATATGTCTGTCCCGTATGCGTTCGTATACCATGCAATGGATTCCGATGAAATTTTGATGAGTAATAGTGCTCATCTCTGACAAAGTTTCTATCGATCATTAGATTATTCAACTTTTTCCTGCCCTCCTTAAAACACTTCGTCCAGTCATTTCCTCAAGTCATTTCAAAAACTGTTCAACAGATGCCACGCGGTTCGCACTAAGTTGTCGAATAACGCTTTTGTCTTCTGCCACGTAGATTTTTCTAGTCGAAGTATATAGACTTTTCAACAAAAAGGAGTAGAACCTTCACGTAGCCTGTCAAGTGATTTGATTACGTATTTGTTAAGCAGGAAATAATGTTTAAATTTAACTAACATTTTATTTAAGTAATGATACTTTGTAATTAGTTAGTAAATATGAAAACCATTTTATAAGTCGCAATGCAGATGATAGAGGCTCCATATATAAATAAGGATCTGGGCAACACACGCTCAACAATGAGAAATAAGTAGGAAGAGATCCTGCTGGGAAATGAGTGAGAGCCAGGTGGAGGTTAACTTCCTCCTTCCTGGTTTTCCTCTTCCCCTTCCCCCTTGGTCCATGGCCAAGGTAGCTAATTTAAGACTCCTGCAGGCTGAGACGACCTTGGGCAGTTTGAGAGGTGTATGTACGGGGGTCGAAGACCTTCGGCATACGGTAAGAGTTGTTCGCTGATCCTATTGGACCAGTCGGCCAACTGCCTCTCAATACTGAACAAGGCAGGGAGACGGGTTTGTTGCGTTCCCACAGCAATCCAGTCTCCCGTCATCAGAAGGGCGCAGGAGTAGTACCCACTAGCCCGACCTACCTGATGCAGGTTTTCTAGGGTTTTCCCTGCATCACCTTTAGGTGAAACACCGGGTAGGATCCTTACACTACAGCCTGGGGGCCCTAGTCAACCCTGGGCTACCTTGCTCTACCTTCCACATCCCCCCTTTTCAAGTCCCTTCCTATGCTATTAAAGGGGAGTTGCCTGCTTCAGGATCACCCTCATGTAGCCTGTTACCCCCCACGCTCAGTTTTCTTTTTCTTCTATATTTCACGCTAATGAGACCGAAAACATGGTTGAAGTACATGCTCCTTATAAATAACATTGGCGTTTTTATGTGTACATTTGTGTTTGTGCCACATTTTAACCTAAAGGCGTGGGGGAAATTTCAATTACAGAGTCAAAGTTTTAATTTACTTCACACGTTTACGTTTTCACATTTCGTCTATACGTTACTGCGTTTTTGTCGTAATGTTACATAAAAAAAATTATTCAAATTTCAAGTTTCTTAATTAATTTCCTTAAAATGAAATGCGAATATTTATTACCATTCTTATTTGTGTATCGGATATTTATAGCTGAAAACTGGCATTTATGTGTGACAAATCATTAGGTCGCCATCATCTCACGAATATATATACTCCGTAAATTAACTAATTTCCTTTGCGAGAAATAATAATCATTGTATGATTTATGTACGTAAAGTCAAGTGCAACAGCAGGAGAAGGAGGAAGTAGTCGGCTGCTCCCAGGGCCGACCACGTTTCTCTGGCAATATTCCCGGCCACACCAAACTTTACCAACTAAATTACTCCTGATACTCGCGTGAAATTTCAATGATCAACATATAAAACTAAATCAGGAACTTTATAAGGGAAGTTTACCCGTTTGAATATCGCCACGTCAGAATCAGAGATGTTTAGAATTAAGTTTTATGTGTACAATATACTTCCCAATAGTAAAATAACTTATGAATTATTTTTATCATATTTTTTCGCATGAAAGTATTATAATGAATATGGGGAGTTTTCATATTTAAAATAATGAATTATATAAAAATGAAAAATCTATTTACTTAACATTCATTCGTTTACAATACAATAATAATACATTTTAATTTTCAAAGCCGTCCATTTTTCATGATTAACATTAAATACTTTGCACATTATTTACAAACGTGAAATATCGTATAACTTAAAAAATGAGACCTATTTTAGGGGTCGTCTTAGAAGCAGAAACACATACACAAATCCTACGCAGAATTGGCAGTACGAGGAATTCGCCAAATGTTACACACAGAGTAATTGCCGTTTTTCAGCTTATCCCAGAAAATGCTGCTGGTAACCACCGCTCGTCCGTAGATGTTTACCGGTTCCAATCAAATACTTTAAATTATTTGTTAAACAATGAGTCCCTTGCTCATTTCTTTGCCGCCACGGACAAGAGTATGCATTCCGCCTATTATCCAAATTTTCACAGGCAGTTGCAAACTCCAATAAGTAACATTCCAACCTCTTTAATGACCACTGCTTAATGCTTAATATCCTGAACTCCTAATACTTAGTGTTTACTTCTTCATCCTTGATCTTTAATGTTCACTGATCTATGCTCAATGTCATAATGCCCAAAAATCAAATTTTCCTCGGTTTTTAACACATTTTCCTCATTCTATTATTTAATTTCCTTTATTGCGGGAGCCCGATCTTTTCCAATCAAAAGTATACCTTCTGTCTTTGGGAGGAGCCATTCACCCCGCTCCAACGACGTTTTTGGGAAGCATCGTGTCTCGCCAGATTCCAGGTTACCTGGAATCTCCACGAGTTCAGAAAACACAGACCGGAACCAATTTGTCTAGGTTTCATTACCCTGTCTGTAACCTTCTTCAACTTATATCACGCCGCTTGCCTTTGAATTTGTACGTCCAAATTCCGCATTCTGTAGTGTTTTACCATAACAGCACGAATAACTTATTTCCTGCATATCTTTGCAGCACATTTCTTGACGGAAGCTGCGAAGGAATCAAAGTCAATCGTTAGAATAATGCATATAAAACCAAGTCTGTGATGTTTCCGACGTATCAATTTACTATCGCATAGGTTCCAATTCAGAACAAAAGTCCATGGATTATCCAGTTTTCTTGCGATTGGACAAGACTCCGTGTATTCTTACGTACTTCTTTAAAAATTTCTTCTGCTATTTACTAAACAAAATCTGTATCAGTACATTATGTTTTCTACAAGTACTTACTGTATTCCACCTTCATTTTCTAAAAGCAAATTTCTATTTAACTCACCAATTAGTTATTTTAATTGGTTGGCACTCGCTAAGAATAGCGCAATGTCATTCATGTAGTAAATATTCATTTATTTTTAAGTGTATATTGTAATTTTATTCCATGTTGTTCTTCTTGGGATAATTTCCGAATATCTTCTCGTGTTGTGCTGTGAACTATTCAGTAATAGTTTGTTGATTACCATTCTTGATGTGTTGCTTTTTCATTAACGTGTTAACAGTTTTTGTAATATGTTCGATAGCATTTTTGGGCTCTCAGTGTGTCCATTACAGTTTCGAAATGTTCCCAAGCTGTCTTGAGACAGTTGCCTTCATATTAAAATTCCTTTGTGGCTTTTGGTTGGACTTCAAACACTTGATTTTTTTTGGAAACTGTGCAGTTAATTTCGTCAGCTGTGAATGAAACAGCTGTATTATGAATTAGGCATAAGAGGAGTATCCATTCTTTGTTGCGACGGTAGATTCGATGTTTGTGTCAGGACTTTCAACAATGACAGAATAATATTAGTTCACTAGTTTTGACTACAGATATCAAGGTTTCGCGGTTGTTGATTGATTTATGGATAAATCAGGTTGCATGCGAGTCTTATGAAAGCTTCCTTTTTTGTATGCCTAAATAAAAAGAAGAATTAAATGAGTACATATAGATAAAATGAGCGGATCCTTGTTGACATCCATGTGCAGGGTGTCTACTACAGGGGGCAGTTGCATGTATCTCCGCGGAACCGAGAATAATTACTGTTTTTACTACTTGTGCTTCGCGTGGCGTTATGAGCATATAAATTTGTACCCGACTCGAGCAAGAACAGTTATAATCTTGCAAGGTCTCTAAACAGTTATTTTTTCGCGTGGGAAAAGACAGACGCCTTCAAATGATCGTAGCGATCATTTTAAGTTATGGTATGCATTTGTGAATATACCACGTGGTTAAAGATAAGGACACGTTGTCTGGATTTTGAGCGCCACCTGCAATGGTTCTCTTCGCAGGATATAATACAATAAATCACGCGAATTAAAATAGGAGTTTATTGTATATAAACAAGTTAAACATAATACATTGATTCCAGATCTAGTTTGGTCTGAATAAACCAAATTTAACAATTGCGCGGTTTATAAAAATGAGTGCTCTTTCTCCCCGGATAAACTGTGGTGGTTTCGGTTACAAAAACCCGCGCACGCGATAATACAAGGTCAATGTTTACCAAAAACCCGTAACGATCAGGAACTGTGGAGCTTGCTCGTCGTGGGGCGGTGGTCCAACCATCTCTTTCGCCATCTTACCGACAAGCGTCCTCGTCCCCTGAAAAATCTCTGAGACGATCTTTTCTCAAAAACTTCTATTGTTGAGTTCAGTCCTTCCTCTCTCCTTTTAAAAACTTCCATTGGCCAGCTTTCGTGCACGTGGTTGGACCCAGCGGCCCCTCCTCAACCCCGTTCCGAGCCCTGGCCAAAAGAAAAGTTGTTCTTGTACCATTCCGGGATTTTTCAATTTCACCCTTTATCCCAAGGTTCCAACTCTTGGCTTTGTGTTGGCCTGTCTTTTTACCAAAATTGTTATTATATAAAATATAACGCACCATAAAGTCAACTAAACGGACATGAAATTCAACAAAATTCTCAGGAATGATTATAAAATAAAGCAAAATATTCTTTTTATGCTTATTTGCGGCATTTTCGGTATGACGCATACTTAAAAAGCTATTTTACTCGCCTCATACATATAATAATTCAATTTTGTTTCACTTTAAATGGCTTTGGTGACGACTTGGGGCATTTATTGTTGATAAATTTATTTTCTTCTTGACTACGAGGATTGTTCGATAAGTCTGGTGATTATTTATGAAAGAGAGGATTTTTCATTTTCGGGTCATTGTAGGTAAACACGTTCATTTTATCTATATTCCTAAAGGTAGGTTTACACGCGAATTGACGTTCGTCGATGTTGGGTTGGCTGTGCACTGCCTACCGTTTACATCGTGGGCAGATACTGCCCACTTCGTCACTGATAACTATGTGGAAGTGCTACCTTCACTACATAACGGGCAGTGAACTCTGGAACATGTTTAATACTTCTCTGCTATTTCTTGGCAACTACGACTAGTTGGAATGTTGATGTTACATAGTATCGATATATTGTTTTTGTCAAGTTTAATATTTTTCCCCTTTGTGTTTTCTTTCACGCATAATGTCCGTGTTTCATAAACAGGGACTAATCACTTTGTGTTTATGCTAGAAAAGGCGTAACGAATGAGGAGGAAGGGTTCGTGAAATTCGAACGAAAAAAGTCAAACGCTACACTATAGATACGTAGAAATGAAAACCGTTGTTTAGTAATATTGCTTTGTTTTATTATTTCTACTACAGTAATTATGCAATAGTAAAAACAGCGCCTGTACTTTCAAGTTAGTTTTCAGTTTCAGTTGACTCTGTTTTTATTACTTGATGTTTTATTCCCCTTAAAGATGTCAATTACTGAACAAAATAAAATGAATTATTTTTCATTTCGTATGATAGTAGTACGTTTATAGATGTATATCATTCTTTCGCTTATTTTTTTGCCAGTTAAAGTTTGTACCGTTGGAGGGTGGACAATAATTTATTATCGTAAGTTAACCTGAAAAATTATAGGCGAGTAGGTGCTACATTCCAAACGCTTGCTGAACCAAACTATTCACTTATTCCAATCGCACACTAAACCAAACTGCACGCGAATTGAAAACTGTTTACCATCGCGCTATCGAAATCCCCTCTTTCCACTCTGTTGAAGGTCGATAATTGACAACCGTAACTGCCACTAACTGACCTCCTATGTGGACAGCGTCTATGACGGTGGAGGGGGAACGCCAGTCATGACTGACACGCTCCAAGAAAACTGAGGCAGTGCTGTCGTGTCAGCGATCGATTGTCAGTTGTCAGGGCAGCACTGACATATGTTTATACACCACTCACAACACTGCACCTCGTTTTCTGGCAGTCATCACTGCCCGTCTAAACCCAGCCTAAAGGTATTTTACATACGCCAGTCGTAGTTTATTGTTGGCAGCCTTCTGTAGTGTTAGACGTAAACTCAGACGGAAGCAATGGAGTAAAACGAATTTCGTGCATACATACTTTCATTTGAAGGATTGGACAGCTGCACGAAACCGAATTGTATGAAGTTCATGCGGACTCAGCACGAGTATTGAAGACCACTTTTATTTCGGAATTAATGAGTTTAAACGAGTTCGCGGAACCGCTCGAGAAAACATCGAAAAAGTTCGCATTATCGTAATGGAATATCGCAGAGTAAAAGTGCGTGAGGTAGTTAATGCCATAGGCTTCTCAACTGAACGAGTGCATTTCATCCTCCGTGATAAACTGGCCATGAAACAGCTTTCGTGCGCGATGGGTGCCACGACTGTTACCATTGGACCGAAAACGGATTCTGAAAAACATTTCAACGCAGAGTCTAACAATATTTAGGCGTAGCTCGCAAGACTTTCTGTGCAGATTCGCAAACTTTGATGAAATTTGCATCCATCACTACACTTCAGAAACCAAAAAACAATTGAGACACACAGGTGATAGTTCATCGAAAGAGGCGAAGACCGTTTCGTGAGCTGGAACGGTGATTGTCACTGTCTTTTGGGATTCTCATGCTGTAATATTCATAGATTTCTTGGAAACGGGCACAACCATAACCGAGCACTATTATGTTGCTCTGTTGCATTGTTTGAAATTGGTGCTGATTGAGAAAGGAGCAAGATTGCCAGCGCACACAGCGCGAAATTGCAGGAGGTGGGATTCGAACTTGTTTATGATCCACCAAATGTACAATTCTATGACGCCCACTTGTTCCTTAACTTGAAATTTGGCGGGAGTTGCAGAATTTAACTAAACCTATTTTTTTATGGTTTGAAAAAATTGGAAAATCGCTGAACCATGTTTATAGGCTAGGAAGGAGGCTATGTTGAGGAATAAAGTAAGTTTTCTAAATATATATATTCGTTACGTTTTTATCAGCCTTATATCCAAAAAAAGGCTAAAAAAGCGTCTCGAATTAGTTTGTTGTACAAATTTCGCAAAAGTAATTGCCATAGTATATGATGAAATAAAACATTAATACCTACTCGTGACTAAACTGCAAACTACTGTGTATTGCTTGCAAAAATATTTACAACATGGTTACACATTTTAGTCTTCTTTTTACAACTTATGTTTAGAATTTTCCGCTTACTGCTTTGAGTGAATGTAAATTTTTCCCTTTCGATTTTTCCCTGGGCGGCCACTACTCCACAAGCAGAACATAGAGAATTAATCCGATTAAATTCGTACTTAAGGGACAAGGGGACTGAATTTTCTGACAAAATCTGGAAAAAATAGATTTTCAATTCTTTTTCATGCCTATAAACCTTACAGATCACATAGAAAAACTTTTAATTCTATTTCGTCATTTTTAAAGGCTAATGAGCAATTTAAAAGGATTTAATTGTAAATTAATAAATTATTACTTTCTTCTGAAAAATGTATTTTTCTTAGTTTCATGATTTCTGCTACCGAAAACCTTCCATGCGTCACAAATATTAAAATATTGTCTTTATTCTTTGTGTACATTATCCATGCTAATGAAAAGTGCAAATTTTTAAGTAACCGTATGAAGCTCTTGGTATAAATTATTTTCTCCGCACAGTTTTATTCAACTTCAAAAATAATACTGACAATTGATTATAACAATGGTCAGTCCTACATATTTATGTAGAAAAGCTCAAATATAGTAAACTGTGTAACGCAAAAACCTTTTCAAAACTGCCAAATTTTGAAAATAGTTTTCAAAACATCTTAACAAAAAACACTTACAGAAATAAAATTTTGTAGATTGCTACATGTGTGTGTTGTTAACACACCGTTAAAATTTCAGCTTAGTAGTTTTTCATTTACAGGAATTTCAGTCCCCGTATCCCTCAATGTTTGTAGATGAGAGGGAAGTAACTTTGAGATTGTGCTATAAAATATGAGACAATACCCAACGCCAAAAATTCAGGAATGGTTTCTTTATACCGAGAGGAAACAAAATTATTTCACAACTTTGATCCTCAAATACATAATTACATAGTTATTCGAACCTTTATGAATGTCAGTACTGGAAAAGAAACGTGTTGGGAACTTAATAATTGTTAGCAGCCGCAAATGATTACCCGTAGTTTATTAACTCTCTGTGCAAACATAGTGACAATCTGTCGGCCAGTACGCACTACACCAGGCTTTATTCGTGTTCGAAACTCAATACGAAGAAGAGCAGCTACTTGTATTCAGTAAAATAAGGTCACTTAGAACATTTCATTTGATATGTAAACATTGCTCTCCTACTAGTGAGTTGAACATGCAAAACCGCTCAGAAACGGCTAAGTAACTTACACATGACGTGTAATCATTGGCGGTTGCTAAGAAGTTCTTAGGTGAACATCAATTTTATTCACATAACACCTCCTCATATAACTATTCTAACCAAAGTCTCGCATTTTAGTCTACGCGTGTCGTAAAACAGTAGCGTTAATAAAAGTTCTGATAACTCTGTAATTACTCATTTATGGATCCATATTTTAACAGTCGTTTTTCCTTGTCAATGTGAAGAATCTGACATTTTATCGTGGAGTTTTGAACGCCCTATATCTAGGCTTTTTTTATTCTTTGTCCTAAAAACTAGGTTGAAAAATCTGGTAAATGCGTAAAACTTGTTTTTTATAGTTACATCTAGAGCTATATTCACTTTTTAATAACATTAAATTAGAAGAGTAATGTAGATACAGGAGTATTTTTGACATTTATTTACTCTGAGATTTTCACTTTCATTAACAGTGGTATCGTAAGAGTTTGATCACGAATTGAGACTGTTTTAATAGGATATCGCCGAGAGGAGGTGTTTTTGAGGATGATTGGTGCTGCTATGCACCAATAGCCCGTTACGTAACTGAGTGGGTCACTCACTCAGAGACCGAAAGTGAAAGTGGGAATGGCTGCGATGTACAGAACTGTTCAAACAAACTGCAGCGCCACTGTCGACCTTAACATACTTATGAGCCGAGGTACACGTGCTTAAGCATCCCTAAGCGCTGAGCCATTATTCTGTACCTCGAAACCCTCGCACATATTTTACCATATGTTTTCGTCCTCTTTAGAAACAATTTTCCCATTCGTGTATCGGCGTAGCACTTGTTTGGATTGGAAGTTAATCAGGAGCGGAGGTTCTAACAAATTCTTAGTTAAGATTATATTTGTTCTATAACGTGTAAATGATAGCGGTTGTGGACAGAAATCCTCATTGTTGAATAATAAATGTCAGGAATGTTATTCCATCATTTCGCAAGCACTTTTAATAGCTCCAACCCAATGGCTATTAGCCTGGTTATTTCCACCATACAATAAGACAGGCAACCCTTTTCATTTCAACCCGAAGAATGGATTCTATTTCTCCCCAGATTGATTCCGTAGCTTACCTTTGTGGGTGCCTAAATATCTTATTTTTTTTCAAGGTTTTCACATGCCGAAGCGCGTTCATCTATTTTGGGTGGTGTATGTACAAGGGTGGTAGACCTTGGGCATACGGGAAGAGTTGTCCGCCCGGCCCACGGAAAAAGGAATTCTGCGACCCCACAGCAAAATCATCTCCCTTCAGGATCACCCTCATGTAGCCTGTTAACAAAAAAAACCTAGTCAACCGCTGCGGGAGTTTTCTCGCAGCCGCTTCAGCCCAGAGTGACTGCGGGGCTCACCTGATCATGTCGGGAATGCCTCGCACTCTCTCTGGGTATTTTTTTTATCAAAGTTCTCATATGCCGAGACACCTTCACCTATTTTAGGAGGTATATGTACTGGGGTCAATGACCTTGGGCATATGGCAAGAGTTGTCCGCTAATCCCATTGGATCAGTCGGCCAACTGCCTCCTGAAACTGGTGGAGACACGGAGAAGGGAATGCTGCGACCCCACAGCAGACTCGTCTCCCGTCATTCGGAAGGGCGTGAGAATAGTACCCAATGCCCGACCTACCTGATGCAGGTTTTCTAGGGTTTTCCCTGCATCTCTTTAGGTGAAACACCGGGTAGGATCCTTAAACCATAGCCCGGGGCCCTAGTTAACCCTTGGCTACCTTGCTCTACCTTCCGCATCCCCTCTTTTCAATTCCCTTCCTGTGCTATTAAAGGGGAGTTGCCTGTTTCAGGATCACCCTCATGTAGCCTGTTAACCAAAAAAACCTAGTCAACCCTTGGCTACCTTGCTCTGCTATCACATCCCTCTCTTCACTTCTCTTCTTGTGCTATTAAAGGGTAGTTGCCTGTTTCATGATAACCCACATGTAGCCTGATACTCCAAAAAAAACCTTCAACCCGAGATTATGTGAGATTCTTGTGGGAACTTTCTCTCGCAGGAGACCAAAAGATGGAATATGCTAAGCAAATTAGGGAGGATGTGGGTTTTCCTTGTTATGCGGAAATGAAAAGGCTTGCGAAAGATAGGTTAGCATGATGGATTGTATCAGAATGCAAATTTCGTGGGGCTATCTTTAGGATATGACTCTGCGGAATATAAAAATACAGATATGAACTAGATGAACAAGAACAACATCTATCAGGAGAACTGGGTCTAATGGTTAACTACGTACTAACATGATTCCTGTATCATAGATGTAATACAGGGATTCCCGTCTTGGTTTAAGTTGGATTCCTTGGAGGTCGGTGGAAGTTTTAAAAGAATCTATATGATTCCAGGGATGTTGTATCCGTTTTTCTTGCAACACGTTAAATTCTATATATGTACCTATGGGCACCACCGGATTCTGTCGTAGGACACTTGGTTATTTTGGTTGGAACACATACGGGTTCAGGACTATTGGCAAAAGACAGGTGAGTGTCGTCACTTGTTCCATAATTTTAATATTAAATGACTTATTAATTATTTAAATAATACGGAATAGAAATACAAAATAACGAGTAATCTTTATTTGAATTTAAAAGACATGGAAAGAAAAGGTATGTAAAAAAATTACTTTTGTATCTCGTTAAATTTTGAATCTGTTTTACTCTAAAGCCGGCTTTTTGTCGACGATTCCATCCATTTAATTGGACAATTTTGACTAATTATGAAAATTTACCAAGCACTTTACTGTTATTAAACAGTCAATTTTTTACCACAAACTTTTGGTTTTCATACGTGTCAGTCGTCGGTTGTTGTTCTACACCGATCCAGGTTCGCAATGGGCAGATTTAATGGCTTTAGTAGTTTCCCCATCATCAACAACTCGCCTTTTCCTCCTCATGATCTCAAGATTAATTGTTCCAAGATTGTGCTGATTTCAGCTGTTGCCCGTTATTTTCTCGTTCGCGAAACATCTGGCCCATCAACTCTGCCGCTGTGTCACTGACCCCGTAGCCTTTACGTCCAACATGTATATCATACACTTAAGGAAAAGAAATTTCGATGGTTAAGAAATATAAAATATTATTCTGGATATTTTTTTTGGGGGGGGGGGTTAACAGGGAACTATATTCATACTTCTGTTACTCGATTTAACTGCAACTTGATATTTATTTGACACTTTATGTGCATTATAAAAAAATTCTTCAAGTATTGTATTAATAAAAAAATTAGGTCACTTGCAAAGCAACGCTC
Organism: Eucriotettix oculatus; assembly: GCA_034510155.1. Taxonomy (NCBI): domain Eukaryota; kingdom Metazoa; phylum Arthropoda; class Insecta; order Orthoptera; family Tetrigidae; genus Eucriotettix; species Eucriotettix oculatus. The sequence continues at coordinate 126,144,227 of CM067376.1, read as the reverse complement.
ACTATTTGTATTTAAATTTATTTTTCATTTTGCATCTTCTGAATGTATGGAGTTCTCAGATGAATATTTCCCGCATTTCTTCAATTTTTTTCAACCCGTTCCCGCCCATTTCATAACGGCCAATAAAACACCTCTATGGATTTCATGTTATTTTTATATAAGTAATAATACAATATGGAATTTAGCAATAAATAAATTACAGGATAGGAATATGATGCTAAAGTAAATAAAATATGGAAACTAAAAGGAACTGTATTATTAAAAACACATGAAAATATAAATTGAATCTTCCTTCCCTTTAAAAGGTGTTAGTGATACAACATTTCTTAATAAAGGTTTTTTTGAGTTTTCATCGGGATAATAAGACATTTTGGTGTCGTTTATTTCCATCGTTATCAGCCTTGAAGTCGATGGCATTGAAAGCTATCGAAACGTCGCGGTAGTGTTACGTGGCATTGCTCGTTTGGAAATCCAGGAAACATGATAATTTTCCACACCGAGAAAGCTTTCCGTAATTAATAACTGTTCTTGTTACTCGGGGCTTAAACCAGATGAATAGAATCGTTTCCCACAATCCTTATACTGTCTTCTTCTTTTGGTAAGTGGAACTTTATGAGCTACTATGAAGAGCCAATTACAAATCTTACATGATTTCTTTGAAACGTGATTATAATACATGTTTCTTTTGTGATTGGAAAAAAGGCATCACAGAATAATATTACTATTGCATTGGAACTATTAAGGAAAGCCGGTCAGAAAAACCGCCCTCATTTGGAAAAGAGAGTATTTTATTCAGAATATACACCGGGAAAACCTTCGATCTTTACTAACGTAACCTGTCAAGTGAGACGATTATATATCTTAAATATGACTAACATTTTATTGAAGTAACGTCAACGCCGCACCACGCGGTTGCTTTTCCCGTAGTTGCGTGCCGCGGTGTCGACGACGACGTTAAATGTATCATTATTTAAATAAAATGTTAGTTATATTTAAACATTATTTCAGGCTTGACATGCTTCGTGGCGATTTATACATTAATTCAAGCTAATCGCGCCGAAGAGAATAATTCCGTTATATAAAGACCAGGACTGCACATACCCAATTTTATGTGCACGAATAACTTAACTCTAATCAGACTGGAGATATGGTTCAAGAAACTTGGACTTATAAATATAATTCATTGTTTCTTTGCATTTTTTGTATGTATGTGCTTATTTAAGGCCAGTAGGTTTCTTGACTCGATTAATCTACTGAGCTATCACGGTGGTTATGATAAAATTAAGCTCTCATAAAGTAAGGGGCGTGAAAAGTAAATTTTAAAAAAAGTGACGTTTTCCTGATCGTTTAATAATGAGCGACCGTTGAACGAGAGTTGGAGAGTGGCTGTTGATCGGACGGAAACACCTGAGGAGTCGCAGGGACTAAGAGCTCAGCAGACTTAAAAGGGCAGCGGTAGCATCCAATTCCACTTCAGTGTCTTCTATGCTTCCGGAGGTTCCGGTCAGATACAGCTACGTCGTTGGTAAAGTACAAATGAACAATAAATCCATCAATGCCGTCTAATGGAAGTCACAATAGAAATTGCCACCATCAAGTGTTGTTCAAAACATAAAGACCAAGGAATTTCAGCCCACCATCCCCTGAGTAAAAGAATAAATTTGCTTGCAATTTTAATTTATAAAGTAAATTCATTTTCCAAACGTATAATTATTTTTAAAACAGCAGGGAGATAAGTTTTTACTTTATTTAATTTGTTGTTTTCTTGTGTTTAATATAATTATTAATTTCATTATTATTTATTCTCCTTACTATCATTTAATTTTGAAGTAAATCCAAATCCCATAATACGCTACAATGCAATCGATGAAACAAAGCAACACGCACTCGAGGTAATGTAATAACAACAACGAACGACTCTAAACTTAAAACAAAGAAAACGATTTCCACAAAAGTTTCTGTACTCGAAATTATTACAAATAAGTATCGATACTCAGAAGTGGTGCAACAAAAAGTATCTAGTCCTAAAAGTACTTGTATCGAAACCAGATATCAGCAATGTGTCGACATCTCATAGGCTCCCAGTCCTACTTTAAGGTTGTAAACATTGTCAAGGAAGTCGTTATTTTTACTCGTCTCCTTAATAACAGACCAAGTTCTGTCTTAAAATTTTTGAGGGTCAGTTGAAAACTCGCAGCTTCTCTGTAGTTGTCTGATTTACCATAAAATGTTAATGTTTAACAGCAATATTAACTTTTATACAGTAAATTAGTTGTCCCTTTCGACAGAAATGAAAGCCGAATATGGAAATGAACCGATTAATCCTCCACGGGATGTTGTCTACTGAAAGCAGAAGTTCCTTTTTACAGACTACTGGAAGCGTCCTCCAAATGTTCACTGGATTGTCAAATCCGTCACGTATTAGTGGTATCAATGTATAAGAATATTCCAAACTCGTATCCGAACAAATGTTGCCAGTAATGGAACGTGGTAATAAAATATTCTATTTATCAGTATGATCCTCAGGCTTCTCTGTACGAAAATAACTCGTGTTTCATTGCCAAAGCGGCACAGCGACAACTTGTACTGAAAAGGATTGTAGGAAGGTGTCCTTATGATTCCGGTTTCAAGTTGAGTCGATTATTAGGGACAAGCGAGAAAAACGGCGATCAGAATCGGTATAGGAGAAGTTGGCCTTCGGCAGAACAACGCGATCACACACTTATCACCGATTTCGACAAAGACTATGAAAAATTATTTGAGGAAGTATTTTAATATTTTATTTTTACGTCGGACTTTAATAAACCGATATATTTATGAACCATTAACACTTTTATAATTAAACGCAGATTAATCATACTGTGGAAACGTTTAAAACGCATGACTAACCTTTCGGTCAAACAGCCTGAATATGGTAAAGATATGTGCAAAGTCGTTAGTAAGCTGTTATGTATGATTAATAAAATATTCTGAATTATAAGAAATGTTGATGTCTGTTGACGGTATCTAAAGTACTGTTATCTCCTTCTTGCAAAGCACTACAGCCCCGGGCTGCCTTCACGATACGCCTTCATTCATGTCTACTCTGAATCTTCCCCCACCATCCGACGACCTTCATATTCTTCAGGTCATTCACAAAATTCTGGAGCCATCTTTTCCGAGGTCTACCACGTCTTTTTATTGCTTGGTTGTACAATGTCGCCTAAGCATATATTGTTCTTGACTGTAAATATAATCAATAAATAATTCATATATATATATATATATATATATATATATATAACATTTTGAGTGTCCCATTGACCATGGGTGTTGGATTATTTCTGGTGATGAAGCTTGACAGTCAGATGTTCTTGTCCAGTCCAGTCCTGTGTTAGTGAGGAACTCGAGCAGGGCATGGATCGCTACTGTTGATGACCAGAAAGCACTTCTTGTATGGGCGGCCAGCTTTTTTTCTCCTACACCAGTCGTTCCTACTAGGATGTGTTGAACTGTTAATGCAGTTCATTCATGTGGTGAGCTGGAAAACAGGAAATTATGCGTTAATTGAGGGTTCTTGATTCTATAACGGGTTTCCTTCTAGAGATGTTTTTTAGGACAGTTATGTCGTTGTAACTTTCCAGTTCAGTGAAGCATATCCCTTCATTCCTTCCTGTACTCTTCGTGGACCATTTCTTTTCAAAGTAGCTAGCATCCTTTTTGGTACATACAGGGGTGACCGTGATGTTCATTTGTTGCGAGGTCTCTCTCCTTGCAAGCTCTCAATCTTCGTGTTTCCTGATATTCCTGACTGTGCAGGAACTCACACATTCGTTATTTATTGTTCCTCCAGTTGCGGTCTCGAATTTTGTTGACTTTTTTATTCCTTCAGCACTGGTTTTTGAGTGAATTGATGGCCACCATCAATTGATGGAGTTTGTTACGGTGATGGTGTGCGTATTGGGACTTTCCTCCCTGAAATTGGTTGCCGTGAGTAGTGCAAACGTTTCTGCTGACTACGTCACCATGAATTTCACTTCTAGATATAGTCTCCATTATTTTCCCTGTCTGAAAAATCGCTCCGATTGTTTCAAGTTTTGATCTTTATCCGTGTTCCCTTTGCTTCTTCGTAAGGAAGGTTCCGCAATCCGAGGCATACCGTTAGGATTCGAGACAATTTCTTTTCCAAGATAGAACCGCCAACCTTGTGTACAACCCCCAATCTGGCTAAATCTCTTACCAGCATACAGCATATCCCTCAGGGTCATTGGTGAACGCAAACCTCCCCACCTCGGTAAGGTGGTAGTCCTTGAGGACTAAGTATTGTAATATTTAACATAAAATTATAAAGAAGTTATACTTTGGAATATAAAATTATGTAATAATCTTTATAAATAAAAGGTAATGTAAGATATTTTTCGGTAATGGTCTAAACGAGAAAGAGGGAGAAGATGGCAGCTGAATGTTGAATAAGGTATTATTTACCTGCACCGCTTAGCTAATTTTCAATGTTTGGGTAATTAAGAAGTTCGCCGTTGTGATATATATAATCGTTGTATTGTGTAGTAGGTTTTGATACTAATAAAAAACAAGGTTTTTTATTAAAATTACAAATTTATTGTAACTCAATTTTTAATAAGTTTTTTCTGTTTTCCCGGCATTAATAAGGATATTTTTTCTGTAGGGTATTCGTGGCCTCCGAGAATAAATGGCATAAAAATAAACATGCTCATCCCAGGAGTTGACAATACCTCCGATAAACCTTGGCGGAAATGTGGCGGCTCTCTCTCCCCACCTGTCCAATCTCTCTCCCCACCTCTCCAATCTCTCTCCCCACCTCTCCGTTCTCTCTCCCCACCTCTCCGTTCTCTCTCCCCACCTCTCCGTTCTCTCTCCCCACCTCTCCGTTCTCTCTCCCCACCTCTCCGTTCTCTCTCCCCACCTCTCCGTTCTCTCTCCCCACCTCTCCGTTCTCTCTCCCCACCTCTCCGTTCTCTCTCCCCACCTCTCCGTTCTCTCTCCCCACCTCTCCGTTCTCTCTCCCCACCTCTCCGTTCTCTCTCCCCACCTCTCCGTTCTCTCTCCCCACCTCTCCGTTCTCTCTCCCCACCTCTCCGTTCTCTCTCCCCACCTCTCCGTTCTCTCTCCCCACCTCTCCGTTCTCTCTCCCCACCTCTCCGTTCTCTCTCCCCACCTCTCCGTTCTCTCTCCCCACCTCTCCGTTCTCTCTCCCCACCTCTCCGTTCTCTCTCCCCACCTCTCCGTTCTCTCTCCCCACCTCTCCGTTCTCTCTCCCCACCTCTCCGTTCTCTCTCCCCACCTCTCCGTTCTCTCTCCCCCCCTTCCTCTCTCCGTTCTCTCTCCCCCTTCCTCTCTCCGTTCTCTCTCCCCCCTCTCCGTTCTCTCTCCCCCCCTCTCCGTTCTCTCTCCCCCCCGTCCTCTCTCCGTTCTCTCTCCCCCCCTCTCCGTTCTCTCCCCCCCTTCCTCTCTCCGTTCTCTCTCTCCCTCCCCCTCTCCGTTCTCTCCCTCCCCCTCTCCGTTCTCTCCCTCCCTCCCCCTCTCCGTTCTCTCTCTCCCTCCCCCTCTCCGTTCTCTCTCCCCCTCCCTCTCTCCGTTCTCTCTCCCCCTCCCTCTCTCCGTTCTCTCTCCCCCTCCCTCTCTCCGTTCTCTCTCCCCCTCCCTCTCTCCGTTCTCTCTCCCCCCCCTCTCTCCGTTCTCTCCTCCCCTCCCCTCTCCGTTCCTCTCTCCCCTCCTCCTCTCCCCTTCTCTCATTACCCTCTCCCGCTCTCGCTCTCTCTCCCCCTCTTTCCATTACTCTCGCTCGCCTCTCTCTCCCCCTTTCCATTACTCCTCGCTCGCTCTCTCTCCCCCCTTTCCATTACTCTCGCTCGCTCTCTCTCCCCCTTTCCATTACTCTCGCTCGCTCTCTCTCCCCCCTTTCCATTACTCTCGCTCGCTCTCTCTCCCCCCTTTCCATTACTCTCGCTCGCTCTCTCTCCCCCCTTTCCATAGCTCTCCGTTCTCTCTCCATCTCTCCCCCCTTTCCATTACTCTCGCTCGCTCTCTCGTCTCTCTCCCGCCCCCCCCCCCCCCCCCCCCCCCCCCCCCCCCCCCCCCCCCCCCCCCCCCCCCCCCCCCCCCCCCCCCCCCCCCCCCCCCCCCCCCCCCCCCCCCCCCCCCCCCCCCCCCCCCCCCCCCCCCCCCCCCCCCCCCCCCCCCCCCCCCCCCCCCCCCCCCCCCCCCCCCCCCCCCCCCCCCCCCCCCCCCCCCCCCCCCCCCCCCCCCCCCCCCCCCACCCCCCCCCCCCCCCCCCCCCCCCCCCCCCCCCCCCCCCCCCCCCCCCCCCCCCCCCCCCCCCCCCCCCCCCCCCCCCCCCCCCCCCCCCCCCCCCCCCCCCCCCCCCCCCCCCCCCCCCCCCCCCCCCCCCCCCCCCCCCCCCCCCCCCCCCCCCCCCCCCCCCCCCCCCCCCCCCCCCCCCCCCCCCCCCCCCCCCCCCCCCCCCCCCCCCCCCCCCCCCCCCCCCCCCCCCCCCCCCCCCCCCCCCCCCCCCCCCCCCCCCCCCCCCCCCCCCCCCCCCCCCCCCCCCCCCCCCCCCCCCCCCCCCCCCCCCCACCCCCCCCCCCCCCCCCCCCCCCCCCCCCCCCCCCCCCCCCCCCCCCCCCCCCCCCCCCCCCCCCCCCCCCCCCCCCCCCCCCCCCCCCCCCCCCCCCCCCCCCCCCCCCCCCCCCCCCCCCCCCCCCCCCCCCCCCCCCCCCCCCCCCCCCCCCCCCCCCCCCCCCCCCCCCCCCCCCCCCCCCCCCCCCCCCCCCCCCCCCCCCCCCCCCCCCCCCCCCCCCCCCCCCCCCCCCCCCCCCCCCCCCCCCCCCCCCCCCCACCCCCCCCCCCCCCCCCCCCCCCCCCCCCCCCCCCCCCCCCCCCCCCCCCCCCCCCCCCCCCCCCCCCCCCCCCCCCCCCCCCCCCCCCCCCCCCCCCCCCCCCCCCCCCCCCCCCCCCCCCCCCCCCCCCCCCCCCCCCCCCCCCCCCCCCCCCCCCCCCCCCCCCCCCCCCCCCCCCCCCCCCCCCCCCCCCCCCCCCCCCCCCCCCCCCCCCCCCCCCCCCCCCCCCCCCCCCCCCCCCCCCCCCCCCCCCCCCCCCCCCCCCCCCCCCCCCCCCCCCCCCCCCCCCCCCCCCCCCCCCCCCCCCCCCCCCCCCCCCCCCCCCCCCCCCCCCCCCCCCCCTCCCCCCCCCCCCCCCCCCCCCCCCCCCCCCCCCCCCCCCCCCCCCCCCCCCCCCCCCCCCCCCCCCCCCCCCCCCCCCCCCCCCCCCCCCCCCCCCCCCCCCCCCCCCCCCCCCCCCCCCCCCCCCCCCCCCCCCCCCCCCCCCCCCCCCCCCCCCCCCCCCCCCCCCCCCCCCCCCCCCCCCCCCCCCCCCCCCCCCCCCCCCCCCCCCCCCCCCCCCCCCCCCCCCCCCCCCCCCCCCCCCCCCCCCCCCCCCCCCCCCCCCCCCCCCCCCCCCCCCCCCCCCCCCCCCCCCCCCCCCCCCCCCCCCCCCCCCCCCCCCCCCCCCCCCCCCCCCCCCCCCCCCCCCCCCCCCCCCCCCCCCCCCCCCCCCCCCCCCCCCCCCCCCCCCCCCCCCCCCCCCCCCCCCCCCCCCCCCCCCCCACCCCCCCCCCCCCCCCCCCCCCCCCCCCCCCCCCCCCCCCCCCCCCCCCCCCCCCCCCCCCCCCCCCCCCCCCCCCCCCCCCCCCCCCCCCCCCCCCCCCCCCCCCCCCCCCCCCCCCCCCCCCCCCCCCCCCCCCCCCCCACCCCCCCCCCCCCCCCCCCCCCCCCCCCCCCCCCCCCCCCCCCCCCCCCCCCCCCCCCCCCCCCCCCCCCCCCCCCCCCCCCCCCCCCCCCCCCCCCCCCCCCCCCCCCCCCCCCCCCCCCCCCCCCCCCCCCCCCCCCCCCCCCCCCCCCCCCCCCCCCCCCCCCCCCCCCCCCCCCCCCCCCCCCCCCCCCCCCCCCCCCCCCCCCCCCCCCCCCCCCCCCCCCCCCCCCCCCCCCCCCCCCCCCCCCCCCCCCCCCCCCCCCCCCCCCCCCCCCCCCCCCCCCCCCCCCCCCCCCCCCCCCCCCCCCCCCCCCCCCCCCCCCCCCCCCCCCCCCCCCCCCCCCCCCCCCCCCACCCCCCCCCCCCCCCCCCCCCCCCCCCCCCCCCCCCCCCCCCCCCCCCCCCCCCCCCCCCCCCCCCCCCCCCCCCCCCCCCCCCCCCCCCCCCCCCCCCCCCCCCCCCCCCCCCCCCCCCCCCCCCCCCCCCCCCCCCCCCCCCCCCCCCCCCCCCCCCCCCCCCCCCCCCCCCCCCCCCCCCCCCCCCCCCCCCCCCCCCCCCCCCCCCCCCCCCCCCCCCCCCCCCCCCCCCCCCCCCCCCCCCCCCCCCCCCCCCCCCCCCCCCCCCCCCCCCCCCCCCCCCCCCCCCCCCCCCCCCCCCCCCCCCCCCCCCCCCCCCCCCCCCCCCCCCCCCCCCCCCCCCCCTCCCCCCCCCCCCCCCCCCCCCCCCCCCCCCCCCCCCCCCCCCCCCCCCCCCCCCCCCCCCCCCCCCCCCCCCCCCCCCCCCCCCCCCCCCCCCCCCCCCCCCCCCCCCCCCCCCCCCCCCCCCCCCCCCCCCCCCCCCCCCCCCCCCCCCCCCCCCCCCCCCCCCCCCCCCCCCCCCCCCCCCCCCCCCCCCCCCCACCCCCCCCCCCCCCCCCCCCCCCCCCCCCCCCCCCCCCCCCCCCCCCCCCCCCCCCCCCCCCCCCCCCCCCCCCCCCCCCCCCCCCCCCCCCCCCCCCCCCCCCCCCCCCCCCCCCCCCCCCCCCCCCCCCCCCCCCCCCCCCCCCCCCCCCCCCCCCCCCCCCCCCCCCCCCCCCCCCCCCCCCCCCCCCCCCCCCCCCCCCCCCCCCCCCCCCCCCCCCCCCCCCCCCCCCCCCCCCCCCCCCCCCCCCCCCCCCCCCCCCCCCCCCCCCCCCCCCCCCCCCCCCCCCCCCCCCCCCCCCCCACCCCCCCCCCCCCCCCCCCCCCCCCCCCCCCCCCCCCCCCCCCCCCCCCCCCCCCCCCCCCCCCCCCCCCCCCCCCCCCCCCCCCCCCCCCCCCCCCCCCCCCCCCTCCCCCCCCCCCCCCCCCCCCCCCCCCCCCCCCCCCCCCCCCCCCCCCCCCCCCCCCCCCCCCCCCCCCCCCCCCCCCCCCCCCCCCCCCCCCCCCCCCCCCCCCCCCCCCCCCCCCCCCCCCCCCCCCCCCCCCCCCCCCCCCCCCCCCCCCCCCCCCCCCCCCCCCCCCCCCCCCCCCCCCCCCCCCCCCCCCCCCCCCCCCCCCCCCCCCCCCCCCCCCCCCCCCCCCCCCCCCCCCCCCCCCCCCCCCCCCCCCCCCCCCCCCCCCCCCCCCCCCCCCCCCCCCCCCCCCCCCCCCCCCCCCCCCCCCCCCCCCCACCCCCCCCCCCCCCCCCCCCCCCCCCCCCCCCCCCCCCCCCCCCCCCCCCCCCCCCCCCCCCCCCCCCCCCCCCCCCCCCCCCCCCCCCCCCCACCCCCCCCCCCCCCCCCCCCCCCCCCCCCCCCCCCCCCCCCCCCCCCCCCCCCCCCCCCCCCCCCCCCCCCCCCCCCCCCCCCCCCCCCCCCCCCCCCCCCCCCCCCCCCCCCCCCCCCCCCCCCCCCCCCCCCCCCCCCCCCCCCCCCCCCCCCCCCCCCCCCCCCCCCCCCCCCCCCCCCCCCCCCCCCCCCCCCCCCCCCCCCCCCCCCCCCCCCCCCCCCCCCCCCCCCCCCCCCCCCCCCCCCCACCCCCCCCCCCCCCCCCCCCCCCCCCCCCCCCCCCCCCCCCCCCCCCCCCCCCCCCCCCCCCCCCCCCCCCCCCCCCCCCCCCCCCCCCCCCCCCCCCCCCCCCCCCCCCCCCCCCCCCCCCCCCCCCCCCCCCCCCCCCCCCCCCCCCCCCCCCCCCCCCCCCCCCCCCCCCCCCCCCCCCCCCCCCCCCCCCCCCCCCCCCCCCCCCCCCCCCCCCCCCCCCCCCCCCCCCCCCCCCCCCCCCCCCCCCCCCCCCCCCCCCCCCCCCCCCCCCCCCCCCCCCCCCCCCCCCCCCCCCCCCCCCCCCCCCCCCCCCCCCCCCCCCCCCCCCCCCCCCCCCCCCCCCCCCCCCCCCCCCCCCCCCCCCCCCCCCCCCCCCCCCCCCCCCCCCCCCCCCCCCCCCCCCCCCCCCCCCCCCCCCCCCCCCCCCCCCCCCCCCCCCCCCCCCCCCCCCCCCCCCCCCCCCCCCCCCCCCCCCCCCCCCCCCCCCCCCCCCCCCCCCCCCCCCCCCCCCCCCCCCCCCCCCCCCCCCCCCCCCCCCCCCCCCCCCCCCCCCCCCCCCCCCCCCCCCCCCCCCCCCCCCCCCCCCCCCCCCCCCCCCCCCCCCCCCCCCCCCCCCCCCCCCCCCCCCCCCCCCCCCCCCCCCCCCCCCCCCCCCCCCCCCCCCCCCCCCCCCCCCCCCCCCCCCCCCCCCCCCCCCCCCCCCCCCCCCCCCCCCCCCCCCCCCCCCCCCCCCCCCCCCCCCCCCCCCCCCCCCCCCCACCCCCCCCCCCCCCCCCCCCCCCCCCCCCCCCCCCCCCCCCCCCCCCCCCCCCCCCCCCCCCCCCCCCCCCCCCCCCCCCCCCCCCCCCCCCCCCCCCCCCCCCCCCCCCCCCCCCCCCCCCCCCCCCCCCCCCCCCCCCCCCCCCCCCCCCCCCCCCCCCCCCCCCCCCCCCCCCCCCCCCCCCCCCCCCCCCCCCCCCCCCCCCCCCCCCCCCCCCCCCCCCCCCCCCCCCCCCCCCCCCCCCCCCCCCCCCCCCCCCCCCCCCCCCCCCCCCCCCCCCCCCCCCCCACCCCCCCCCCCCCCCCCCCCCCCCCCCCCCCCCCCCCCCCCCCCCCCCCCCCCCCCCCCCCCCCCCCCCCCCCCCCCCCCCCCCCCCCCCCCCCCCCCCCCCCCCCCCCCCCCCCCCCCCCCCCCCCCCCCCCCCCCCCCCCCCCCCCCCCCCCCCCACCCCCCCCCCCCCCCCCCCCCCCCCCCCCCCCCCCCCCCCCCCCCCCCCCCCCCCCCCCCCCCCCCCCCCCCCCCCCCCCCCCCCCCCCCCCCCCCCCCCCCCCCCCCCCCCCCCCCCCCCCCCCCCCCCCCCCCCCCCCCCCCCCCCCCCCCCCCCCCCCCCCCCCCCCCCCCCCCCCCCCCCCCCCCCCCCCCCCCCCCCCCCCCCCCCCCCCCCCCCCCCCCCCCCCCCCCCCCCCCCCCCCCCCCCCCCCCCCCCCCCCCCCCCCCCCCCCCCCCCCCCCCCCCCCCCCCCCCCCCCCCCCCCCCCCCCCCCCCCCCCCCCCCTCCCCCCCCCCCCCCCCCCCCCCCCCCCCCCCCCCCCCCCCCCCCCCCCCCCCCCCCCCCCCCCCCCCCCCCCCCCCCCCCCCCCCCCCCCCCCCCCCCCCCCCCCCCCCCCCCCCCCCCCCCCCCCCCCCCCCCCCCCCCCCCCCCCCCCCCCCCCCCCCCCCCCCCCCCCCCCCCCCCCCCCCCCCCCCCCCCCCCCCCCCCCCCCCCCCCCCCCCCCCCCCCCCCCCCCCCCCCCCCCCCCCCCCCCCCCCCCCCCCCCCCCCCCCCCCCCCCCCCCCCCCCCCCCCCCCCCCCACCACCTCCCCACCCTCCCCCCCTCCCCTCCCCCACCACCCACACCTACTCCCACCCTCCCCACCCCCCTCCCCCCCCTATCCCCCCACTCCCCCGCCCACTCCACACCCCTCCATCCCCACCCCCTCGACCCTCCCGCCGCCCGTCCTCAGCTCGATCTCGTCTCCCCACCCCCTCTCTCGCCCTCTACATCCAACTAAATACTCCTACACTCTCACCCCGCCTCGCCCACTCCTCCCCCCCCTCGCCACACACTCCCCACCCCCCTGCCATCCCCACCCCCCCGACCCCCTCTCCCCCCACTCCTCCTCTCTCCCCCCTTCCCCACGCTCTCACCCCCCCGAGGCTCTCACTCCCTATCCCCGCCTCCTACTCCCTCCCCTCCCCTCTTCTCCACACACCTCCTCCACCACACGCTCCACCCTCTACCTCTCCCCCCTCCTCTCCCCCCCTCCTCCTCTCCAAACTCACTTCCCCCACCTCCACACCCCCCCTCACCAACTCCTCGCGACCCCTCACCCCCTCCCTCTCACCATCTCGCAAAAACATCGCTCGCTCTCTCTCCCCCCTTTGATTCTTCATTGGCTACTGGCTGTAGATAGTAAACGGCTGCGCTGTGTGCTGTTTTTGGTTTACACCCAAGCCTGCTGGTTTCGACTTGTAGCCTACCCAAATGGTTGTCTCGACTCCCTGATATTATATTTAAATATTAATCCAGAAGAACTGTTTTTATTTGGTGTATTTAGTGTTTAGCTCAGAGAAGGTTTCAGCCGATTTTTTCGAAGAGCTGGATTACTTCCTTACCTCATATCAGACCACAAAAGGTTCTGCCCTAAAGACACATAGAACTTGCGACATGATAGATTACGCCCACACGTAGCCGCCCAAGCGGAATGATTATATATCTCAAATAACTAACGTTTTATTTAAGTAATGATACTTTGTAATTATTTTTCGCGAAAGCCATCGTCGACGCCGGCTCAGTGGATAAGCGACTTTTAATATCTTTTAATGAAGTATCGGTGACACAATGGATGCCGATTACTCCTCGTGTAGGGAAAGACATTACGCTGGATGTTGGTATAATGACACGTTTTACAACAGATTATCGTCTATTTCAATACTGCGTCGTATTAATAAGTAACCAGGTAACGCCGGCCAGTTATTAATAACTACTGCTTATCATTTTGTGAACTATGGTCACAAAAACGATATTTAAAGTAAAATTCAAATTCAGATATTTCTATGCCATTTTTCTTAATACATGATAAGTAATAAATATAAAATTCATTGATAAAATATGTTGAATTGGTATAATTATTAAATTTTATTTTTTCCTAGACGTAGTAATACTAAGACATGTATATAAAAAATATAAATTAATCGATGAATAAAACTCATTACTCATTCCAGAAGCTTAGCTCCTGTGTAGCGTATCTAAAATATTATTAGAAGTTGATGAATATAAATCAAGCTACAACATTAAATAAATCTGATTCAAAAATATTAATTTTTTGGGTCAAATACGCATTGAAAGCATTACTCTCCCCCAACCCATTAATTAGAAATGTAATCCTCCCCAGGTATCAATCCAGCACTAATTATTCATCCAGATACGTCCCTTTTGTACACGATTCAGCAAAATTTGTAACCAACTAGAGTATGCTCTGCCAGATATTAATTATACCACTACAAAACTGTAATGACCCTCCGTGAAAAAGTCATTTGAAGTCGGCAAGATCCATTATGAAACAAACGACTTCTATGCATTAAAACGTAACCAAAAAGTCATTATAACAAAAGACTCTTCACCGATTTGTGATCAGTGCTATATCCAAATTTCAATTCAATACCTGTTAAAGAACTGTCCTAAATTTTACGATGAGAGGAAAGAAACTTCAAAAGAAAATGATTTCAACTAGTTTGTGCAAGGGTAAAATGCACAAGAAAATTTAATAAAATTCTTAGAAAACAGAATTTTACCATAAATTGTTAACTATTATTATATATCAATATGTATATTTAAATTATATAATTAAAAACATAAATATCAAGTTAAATTGTATAAAATTGTTAATTTAAAGATCAAAATATAGTGACTTGTAATTTTGTGTAAGTCGCTAATGACTACTTTGTTGATGCGACTATAAATTTAAAAAAATTAATTAATTGTAATTATGTTTTAGACCTGCAGTGTATGGTATCCAGCCAAGTTCCGTACTCCCTACAAGCATTTTGGGGTGTTTCCATCAGAGAACTGCATCTCTTCCTGTGGCAGCCCTGGCATGTGCTTCAGAACCAAGTTCAACAGAACAATCTGCTAATGGGCCATTATCAACAGAAAGGCACAATACTGCAGTATCCTTTGAAAAAAGCCATTGTGCTCCATTATTAAATAAGTTTTCGATATTTGTTGTAACCAAGGTTACAGTTTTCCTCACAGTCCTTCCAATTATTTAATAGAACCCAATCATCTTAATATTAAAATAAATGCTTGAATTTCAGATTTACACTTTACATTTTCAGTCAATGATGCATTTGCTGTACAAAAGCATGGTTCTCGATTCAATACTCAGTATGAAACAATAGGTTCTGGGTGAAATTCCCGAAAGACAGTTGCATTGTTTGCACGAAAGGATCACTTCCGAATCATGTTTTCCGATCTGTCGTTTTAAACAGTAAAACATAATTTTCGTAGAATAGTTGAAATGTTACTTTGTAAATTACGTTACACGTTAAACGATCCAGGCAATAAATCTGCGGATGTAAGAAACCTCCAGCATCCCTATATGTATCGGTAGAAGGTGTGAAAACTGCCAATATATATATGTAGAGTAATTAGTTTACGGTGTCGCTCACAATGTTTCAATGATGGCCTGGAAAGACAGTCGTGGCGGTAGGAGAGGGTGACAAAAATAATCCGATGATAACCGAGATTAGTGTCGACTCCGGGGTTATGGTAGTTGACGAGTTTAAATGACATTCCAGTACAATTCAGCTGTAGTTGCGCCCCTGGAGCGGTGGTGACAAATAAGTTACGTATACTTTATTAAACGTGAGGGGGCAATTTCAATTCTACTTCGTACCAGTGACAGCTCGTGAGTTTTTAAAGTTATGTGCTACATCACTCCGTGAAACAATTTTTACTAGGATAATTACGTAGGATAATAATACGAGAGCAGTTCCAGTGTTGATAATACTCCGCGATCCGTAATATGTAGCATTTCGTATTTAATCTACATAACAGGCTATGAAGAACGTTTAAAACGGAATATGGGAAAGGAATCGTATTGCACGGAGAAGAAATTTTAAAAAAAATTACGCTTCTCCGGTGATATTGTAGTACTAGAGGAGTGAAAATAAGACTTCAAAATGAAAATAAATGGCATGAACGGGGTCCTGGAGAAAGAGTTAAATATGAGGATTAATAGAGGGAAAACCAAGGTAATGAAGTGTAGTTATGGGAAACCGTGGAATAACAAAGGGTGTTAGATTGGGAAGGGATATTTTGACGGAAGTTAAGGAATTCTGCTACTTAGGAAGCGTAATAACTAGGGATGGTAGAAGTATAGCAGACAAAGAGTAGGATAGCACAGGCAAGAAGGCTTTCACGAAAAAGAGGAATTTACTTACAGGTAATATAAGTTGAATATTAGGAAATCGTTGCTAAAAATGTTCATTATATGGGTGCGAAACGAGGACGATAGGAGTTACGGAAAAGAAAAGAATAGAAGGCTTTGAAATTTGGTGCTATAGGTGAATGCTGAAAATCAGCTGGGTGGATAGAATCACCAACGAGGAAGTTCTAAACAGAATAGGGGAAGAGAGAATGATATGGAGATCGTTGACCTAGGAAATGGATAGATTAATAGACCACGTTTTAAGACATGAGGGTTTTGTAAAATTAGCATTAGAGGGAAGTTTGTGGGGCAAGAACAGAAGAGCGAGGCAAAGGATAGAAAATGCTGAGCAGATTAGAGGGGATGTGGTAGTTATGCGAAAACGAAAGGCTTGCGTAAGATATCTTATTATGGAGGGTTGCATCAGACGGCGTTGATAGATTTATAGTCGTGGCGGTAGGAGAGGGTGACAAATATTATCTGATAACCGAGATTAGTGTCGAATCCGGGGTTGTGGTAGTCGACAAGTTTAAACGACATTTAAAAAAATATAAAATCATGTTGACATAAATTTCTAACACGAAATTATTTTTATTTCGTACGTATTTTGAATAAAGAATGTTAATTTTAGGATATTGTATGCAGGATCGTGCGGTAATTTTCTCAGAGTCTACGAAATGCCGCCCCTTAAATGTTAATTGTCTTAAATAATCTTTGATCAACACAAATAAGCCACAAGTCCATAAATAGTAATATTTTTATTTAATTCGTCAAAAACGTTAAAAACTGTAGCTTGACGAGGCCGTCCTCTGTGTGAGCTGGCAGGGGCGAAACGTATTGCGCATGCACAATTTTCATTACAGAGAGTAATCTTGAGCTACGATGCAGGATAGCTCAGAGTGCTGCGGGAAGTCTTCGAAATGGAGCCACAATTTCACACTCATAAAATATTCCTATTATAAAGGTTTTTAAAATTACGAAACAAATAATTCTTCATAATGTCTGTATCTCATGAGCACACATGCACCAGCCGCCACTGCCTCGTACACATGTAACTTATGATCCAGTATCAAACAACGGTTGCGTGAGTCATCCTCGGCATGTGAAGTGGTTGGTGGAAGTGGAACGTACTTCTAAACAATTGAAAAATATATTTTTATTATTTAATAAATAGTTTTTGGATCGACAAGGTTATTACTAACGCTTTTGGTGAAGTTAAAGTTTAAACCTATTCAACATGGAGTGGGAATGGGGAAAAAAAATCGGTTTATACACATTACCCCTAGATCATTTTTAAGTTGCTCTATGAACCAAGGGACCCCGTAAGCTATTTATTCGAGACCATTATAGTCCCCTGTCGCATATTTTTAAAATGCCACCCTTCCAGCCCCAGTTTTGGAGTTCTGGGGCAGTTTTTCTTCCAGTATCGTCCTTGTCACACGTGTATCAAGTTTAGGCGAAACTCTGCGGCGAAATAAATAATAACTTAATTTATATGAGAATCATATATAATAAGTAACATTAACTGGTTTATTGCTTAAAACGAGAGTTCTGCAAACACGATTCGGGCAAGTAAACCTGTCGGGCTAACACCAATCGGGAAAACCAGCAGTAAATGGTCAAATACTGAAATAGTCGCTTCAATACACAATTCCGATATTGTATCTTTAATTTAATTACGATTATTAAAGGTAAATTAATGTAATTTGTGAGGTATGAACATTATTAAAAATTCTGGTCCGTTTAGTACTTCAGTAGCCAGACAAAATACCTTTCTCTTACAATTCATGTGACAATTTCTTTTGTCTCACAGTTTTCAAGACACAGATCTCTGATACAGATTTTCCAATTATATACATACTGTATTATAGAAGTTTTCTTTATTTAAAGATGTAGTTGAATTGTTCAATGTATTAGTAATGTGATGGAGACAAATGAAAACCTTAATTCTTATTTTGAATTGTATTTCTTGTTCACATATACAATGAACTTCTATCATTTTTAGATATAGTCTCCTCCAACCTCATTGCATTTCTGCCAACGTTTCCGAAGTGCCTGAATTCCCGTAGAAAAAATATCTTTTAGAGAAGCTGCCACCACTCGGGCACCTACTCATCGGAATGAATTTTCGTCCCAGAAAATCAATCTTTTAGGGATCCAAAAATATTCAAAACACTTGGGGCAGGGTCGGCCGAGTACGCTGGTCGCACGAGCCGTATGGGGCAGTGCATTGTCGTGTTGCAGAAGAACACCACGTCGTTTTGTTCTGATGGCATGCCGACGATGATCTTTGAGTTCTGTCTATGCGTTACTGGTAAAGGTGGGTCAGTATAACCTTACACACGTCGTGCTGTGACAAACATGCATCGTCATACTGCAATTTCATTATGCCATAAATGTCGGTAGGTCCACACCTTCACTTTGCTATAATCTAGACACCGAACGCTGTTAGTCCTTGATGGACTTTGCTAGCGGACGTGCACTTTTATACTGTTCCTGCGTATCTGCCACTTAGCAACATCCAGCTCATTATTTAGAGCACGCATACCAACTTACAAACCACTGGTTTTCAATCATAATTTTTTCTGACTTTAAGCTTAATAATAAATAAAAATACAACCAAACATGTCAGTAAATGAATTTAATTAATTTAAATACAACGTTTTATCCTACTTTGTTGACTTCTTCGGGTAACTACACACCAAAATAATTAAAATATAAATAATTTTGAATACATGAAATTTTTGTTAAAATATGAAATGTAATTTTCAATGTAAAGTAAAATAAATGACACGCTCACATTTTTAAATGGAGTAATTGAGTGCTAACTAAATTTATTTGCTGACTTATTTGGCCATATTTTCTTTATTTTTATAATTTTCATTTGACTCTCCCTGGTAATATTTTACAATATTTGATACGACTAGGCTTCTGGGCTATTTACTGTACAAATGCTTTCATTTTAACATTTACTTTGAATATGTTTAAGCTACACACACAATCTACATTCACCGTTGCGTACAGGCCTCGTGATCGGTTCGCAACCTGAGTGAAGATCGTAATCCATCATGTGTAAAACTCTGCAGTTGTTACTGTTGCATTTAATGATTACAACTTAGGTCGTATTGTCAATGATTATTTGAAAGTTTCTTTGTTGCCTCAGTAACTGAAGTTTGAAGGGGGAAAAATCCAATTACAGCAAGAAACGTGTCTACCGTGTAAACTAATCCCAACTATTGTTTTACTGCTTTTATAGATTTTATTTGGCCAAATCAAAAATTAATTTTGATTTCCTGACAAACATGTTCAGAAAAACTAATCACAGTGATGAGGTGTTTACATTATTTCTACCTCAGTCTGATCTAGAGTTGGGAACTCCTCCACGACTCTGTTATCCTCTCGTGGTTTTCCTCATAAGAAATGATACTCAAACCATGCATCCCGATGAAACTGTAAGTCAACATATTCGTAATATTTCATCATTCTGTATTTATTTCTGTTTCTGAATATTTGTATTTTATACATTATAATATCATGAACATTTTTTGGAAGATGAAATGGTAGTGAATGGGAATGAAAATGATGATGCACAAGTGCCCTCAACTTTTTCATTTATTTGATATAGGTGGTAGTTAACATCAAAACAAAAAGAAGTCCAATAGAAATGGGTCAGGTAATGCAACGACCTCTTCACACGCGATTCGTCGTACTTTCGCTGTCTCACTTTCTAGACCCAAAGTATTGATTTGTTATTATTTTACGTACTATGGTCACTTAGATGACATAATTTATTTGTAGTACTATAAACAATAAATTTGTATATGGGAATCCTTGTATAAACTTCTCTGCCTTTAAGAGATTACAAATCCCGTAAACTTTGCAAAACATTTTAAGGAATCAGTAGAGTAACTTCCATAAAAATTAAACATTTTGAAAACCTCCCAAACCTCATAATTAACAATAAAACTATGAATTTTGGTCTGATGAGCATAGTTTAAATCTTAACGCAACGTCAATGAACAATGCCAAAATTTAAAATAATTGGATTTTTGTAACTGAATTTAAAACAAACTCAAGAAAAATAAATAAACATAGTATTTTTTCAATGTTGACAGACTGTGGGGGCCGTGTTATTTTGGTGGCGTCTGTCTATTGTTTATTATTCAGTCACTGATGCCAAATCACTATGGCAAGTTACACGATTGAGCAGCACGTCCAAATGATAAGTTTATTATCAAAATGAGTGTTGGTTAGTACAAACGTTACGCCCATTTTACGGCAGACCGCGATGCACCTTTATAATCGACCCTCCAACGTTTGGTGGCCAAATTACCGGTTCGGTAGAGAATCAGCCAACACCCGTACGTCAAAGGAACGCCAGATCGACCGAGAACATCGCCGTGGTGAACTTTTTTTGGAAACGACGTTGGTGAGGCCATCACCGTCAACGACGAGCGCTACAGATCGATGATAACCAACGATATGGGCGTAGATGACATGTGGTTCCAGCGGGACGGCGCTGCGTGCCACACAGCAGACGTCACATTGGACATTCTGCATGAACGACTTGAGGGTATGGTCATATCTCGCAGAGGTGACGTCATTGGCCTCCAATATCGTGCGATTTGACTTTTGCTAGTAGGCTTTCCTGAATTCAGTGGTCTATGCCAATAAGCCACAATCCACCGATGCTCTTAGTCATCGTAACCCAGGCCATCGCTCAAATTCAGCCGGATCTACGCTGCAGAGCCATTGAAAATTGGACCACTCGGATTCACAGTAAGAAGCCGCGGCGGACATTTGAACGATGTTATGCGTAATAGCATACGTTTCAAATAATAAAAAATTACGTTAATATCTCACACACTGCTTGTTTTCTTCCACATATCCCGCCATTATTGAAAACCCCTTTATTTTTATTTCGTTAATGTCCGATCGGTCTGTTTAAACAGTCAATAAATACATGTTTCGCAATGCGTAACTTAAGGATTACTTAACTATTTATATTAAACAGATACCCAATTTACAGTCTTCGTTTATTGGCAAGATATACATATCCTTGTCAGTCATGTAATTTACTCAGGGGCTTTTGGCTCATGAGCCATATTCATCTAAGGGTTATTTCTCCTACGTTATTGCAATTAAAACATGTTAAAGTATTCGTCTGTATTTTGGCTTCCAATCTGTCCCGTTTCTGTGTTTACGCTGTACAGAATCCTTTCAAATTATCTTACTAACCGCTCGTTCTTGGTTAAAATTAACAATCATTTCTCCAAAACCTTCCTCATCTCCTCTGGCGTCCCAGAAGGTAGCGTATTAGCCCCCTTCCTGTTTAACATTTACTCTCATGACATCCATTGTCATCCATCCACTAAAACAATATTTTTTGCCGATGACATAGCTATCCTCCACCAAACCTCGACCTCCACCTCGGATTTTCGCACCGTCCAAATAGCTCCAAACGAACGGGAAATGTGGACAAAAAACTGGAGGATCAGCATAAACCCTTCCAAATCTGCAATAGTTCCATTCACCAAACATCCCCTTACTCATTCATTCTATCTTTTTGACTTCCAAATCCCAATACAAGCTCATACACTGACCTTGGGCTTATTCTAGACTCCAAACTTTCCTGGTAACCGCATCTTAGCCACCTTTCATCCAAAATTAACACAAAAATAAAACTACTCTATCCACTCCTCAACAGAAACGCACCAATTTCCATATCCACCAAAAGATTCCTTTACCTCTCCCTAATCCGCCCCATATGGTCATACACGTGCTCCATTTGGGGATCAACTGACTACTCCAATTCAAACCAAGAATCATTTCCAAACCCCACTGATCCCCCCCACAATAATATCATACCTATCCTCCTTAATGAAAAGCTCCATCTATCACTTCTGTGACACTGGTCATAGTCCTTTCCACCTCCTCCTCCACACAACCGCAGACTACATCTTTCCACTCTCTCACTTCAGACGCCATAATGGACATTCTCTCACAGTTTGCTGGCATCTCAGTCTTCAAATAACTATTCCTTTAATTCTCTTCATCTGATTCCCCCTCCTACCCTAAACTCTATTAATATTCACCGCCAACACTAAGTCAATCACAGCTCTGTCGTTTCTCTCGCTTTTAAATTATCCAAGTAATCATGTCAATTATTTATTCAGCGAACAAATATCTATCTACCTTGTAATAATAACTGTAGTATCTTCGTATAAAAGTTTTCCCAATTAAGTAAAAGTTTCATAGTGTTGGAACTACAAAACGAGACTTTGCATATGAAAGTTTAGACGAACCGATGCAAGATCCGAAGCAAAAATGTATCATACTTTCTTCAAGATGAGTCAAGGTATGACAGCTGATCTTCAACCAACTAAATAGCCACGACAGTTCTTTTGAATTTTTATAAAAAGAGGCGTGTAAAAGCCTCTCGACATTTCGAACTCTGGCAAAATAGGCCTTAACCAAGAAAGAAGATTCAATTGGCTTTCTTAAATTCATTATTTCCCTTAAAATTGGGCTAAACATTGTCGTTGCTTTAAGGATTTTGCCAACGCCGCCCATAACTGTTGCCAGTGGCGAAAGAACCTTTTCGAAATTAAACAAAACATAATAATTATAGACCCAAATCGTCTTAATGGATCAGCTATGTTGAGCACTGAACATGAGTAAGATTTTAAAGAAGTTATTCCCGCTTATCATTTAACTAGTTTACTTTAATAGTTTGAAATTTCTCTGAGAATAGTATTAACTAGTTTTAGTATGTAAATTAGTAGGCCTAGTCGTTAGCTCGTTAAAAATGTAACAATTCTATTGTTATTTTTGTAGTTATTGTGGATATTTTTAGGTTTGCCTACAGCGGCAAATGTGCAACTTTTGAATTGAAAATTCAATTTGAAAATTATACAGCGTCTTGAGATAACGAAGCGATTACAGCAAGTAGAATTGTTTCCAAATCCTATAGCAGCAGGTTTAGTGCACGGGCCGCGGACAGACGCGATCTTCGCCATCTTCTTCAACCAGCAGACTGCTCAAGCCCCAGTCCTGAAAATTCGCCCAATCACACTGAGCCGCCTTGAAATTTTTTACAAAATTACAATGCTGGCCTCTGACGTTAACGCATAAATGAGCCGTTATATCTTTCAATAATGTAAAAATATTTTTTAGTTTGTTTTATTTAAGGTCGCGTAAAAGACGAGGTCATTAGCGACCAAACTGATTTAAGGTTTACAAAAAGTGAAAATTGATCGTTTTCAAGAACCTGATGACTCTTTCTTGGTATTCCGGTGAGTGTTTGATTTGATCTGTGTTCTCTTTTCCGAGGATCCGGTGTCTATCTTCAAGAAATTAAATGCAGGAGTTGGTAATGTGCTCCGTGGTGATGATCGTGTTGCAGAGATCGCAAATTGGAGGAGGACTGTTTGTATATATGTGGAAAGGACTTCTTGATCTCTTATGGATGACTTTTCTTGGCGGAGGAATGCGAGGAAGTTATCTAATTTGTGGGTAGGGTTTGATTTTAGAAGCGACCAATTTTGCTTCCAGAGATGGGTTAATTTTGGAAGAGTGTTTCCTTACAGTCGACAATGTGTTGACGTAATTGGGGTGAAGATAGGGGTCAAGATGAGTGGCGGATTTTGCTAGCTGGTCGACGGAGTTTTTCCCTTTTATTCCCTGGTGTGTGCCGGGATCCAGGCCAATACGATATTCTATCCTGTTGTTTGTAACTTGTGTAGATTTTCAGTGAAGATTGCGGATTGGTCTTGAGAGTTTTCTTCAATGGCGATAGTTTTTAAAGAGGAGAGCGAGTGTGAGAGGATTAAGTTGTTCATTTTGGAGGACGAAGAGCAGTGGTCTGTAACAAGTTTGATGGCGTAGGTGGAGGTATGGGGGGGGGGGTAAGAAAGAGGAGGTGAGGTGATGGCACTGTTGATACCATCGTTGCTCTTGGCATCGACGGTGAATATGCTGTCGAACTTGAAGAATAGATGTGGGTTTTTGGAATGTGCCATTGAGGAAACTAGATATTTGTAGTTTTCCATTTTTGGTGTGTGTATTTGTTGACACGAGGAGCTAGACCCAGATTAGGTTCTTGTGCTTCTATTAAAATACTGCTTATGGGAGTTGATCAACATCCAGTTGAAATCCTTAGAGGTGCATTATGAACGGAGTCAAGTTGATTAAGGAGTTTCTTGTTTGCTGTTCCGTGCGGAATGCTTGAATAGTAGAGTTTTGGATGTATTATGGTTCGGTATGTGAGGAGAAGTACTTTTCTCTTAGCTCTCCAGCTTTTACAGGCAATGTTTAATCAGTGCTTGCAGTCCTTGACGAGGGAATGGATATGTTTATCAAATGAAAGTTTAGAGTAAAGTGTGACTCCAAGTATACATAACTTATCGACCAGGGTGCTTCCAAGTTTGAGCGGAATTTTTTGTTGGATGGACATCTTGGTGAAGATGATATAAAGAGTGAAAATATTGTTAGTAATAGCAGTATTTTTAATTGACACCAAACAAAACCAGATTCTTACAATTTTGTTATTAGTATTTACATTCATGATGCCTATTCCTTACAATTCACATGTAAATTCCAGTGGGTATTGGCAGTTAAATTTTGTTTATTGCTGAAGAGATGTAACAATCTACTTGACTTTTGTGAATTCCTGCCAGAAGAACAGTAATATTTTTTAACATGTCTATGTACACTCACAAGTTCGATTTGATCTAGATATGATGTTCACAATAATATCAGAAGTTATTTCGTTATCTAGTTTTTTATTACTATTTAAAATTCTATGTTGGAAAGTAACAGATTGTACTTGGTTTGACTTTCATTTTGTGCAATACTATTTTCTTATTAAATTTTGTCCTTCATTTCACTTACAGCAAACCATAAAACAGGCTCACGTAATTTACAATGATTGAAAAACAAAGTTGCTGGAAGGCAACATTTAAACATTCGAGGAAGGATTAGTTTTAGAGTTCTACAATTACTATGGTTACAATTTTTGTAACATAGGCATTGTAAATTAAGAATTTTTGTGTTAATTACTTTCTTTGGTTTTTAGGTAGCTCTGATAAATGTTGTCCACATTAAGGATGCTGTCTGTACTCTTCCAACAAGTATCTTAGCGCAGTATTTAAAACAGGCCAATGGGCAACTTTCTTGTTTGAAGGTAACGTTTAAATTCAGTTTAATTTATAACAATAAATACCTTGAGTTGCTATAAAGCATGGACAATAAATTTCTGCCTAGTAAAATAATTGTAAGTAAAAATCTCACACATTCACAAAACTTCTCCATGATTCAATATTAAAACACTACCTGGAAGAGTGACTAAAAGAAATAATGAAAAAACAACAATTTAATTTTTGTCACATCTTTCTTGTTTGTTGCATGCAATGACAATAATAAAAGAAAGAGATGGTAATCTCTGAATAGGAAAAGAATATTTTAAACCAGTGTTTAGGCTCTCTTCAATTATAGATATGCACCACATTTTCCCATTTCCTATCCATAGCAATTATTTTGGCTACTTATATTTAATTATATTCTATTGAAAGTATGACAAATTATTGTGGTTCCCAGCCTAGTGATCCATCTTCTCTCTTTCCTATCCAAATGAGTTAATTATTTTGGGCGTGTCACATGTGAAAGACACTAATTAATTCTTGTTGCAGCAATTATACCTTGCAACTGGAAACCCTCTGAACTATGAAGATGAACACGTTACCGCACCTACACGCCACACAGAGTTTGTCTGTACAGAAGATGAAACTGGATCAGTTTGGCACGTGGCAGGTGAGCAGTTGTGTGTTGTCTGTCAGTTTTTCCCTCTTTCGAGGGCTTTGCTGCCCTGCCGACACACCTGCATCTGTGCCAGTTGCTTTGAGAAAC
Organism: Eucriotettix oculatus; assembly: GCA_034510155.1. Classification (NCBI taxonomy): domain Eukaryota; kingdom Metazoa; phylum Arthropoda; class Insecta; order Orthoptera; family Tetrigidae; genus Eucriotettix; species Eucriotettix oculatus. The sequence continues at coordinate 126,119,128 of CM067376.1, read as the reverse complement.
TGGACCGTTGTCCCATGTGCCGCAGCCCCATCAAGAGCTATTTTTGTATCCGTGGCGAAGAATACATGCCTTCAGAACCGAAGAAGACCTCGACCAAGCTTCCGACTGCTTTACAGTGGCTGCAAGATTTCAGCGAGCGCTTTACCGATTTCCTTGGTTTTCAACGATGAAAGGAACTTTTAATGACTGTGATAAATTGTGTACTAGATTTGATGCGACAAAATTTATGAAGATCAGAATCCCAATTTTGATTCAGTACACTAATTGGTATTATAAGTAGAATTTAATTAAGTACAGGTGAATGTTTAGAATATGTTCCTTGAACTCGCTTTTTTCAGCAAAATAACTGAAAGAGGTGTTTTATTTTTCACATATTTGTTGGAGATTATTGTGCACAATATTTTTATTTTACTAGTGTAGTCAATATTAAACCCTGTGATCTCTTGCCATGTGACAAAACGTATGAGAACCTGTTGCAACTGTACTTATTTCATTGACTGGACTTCTAAGAATATTATTTGCATATTATATGTGGAAATTTTTCAGTGGTAACCCACAGCCAACCATTTTTACACAAATGCTAATGATGATAATGGATCTAAATTTAAAATTGATGAATTTAAATTAATTTTAATTCTAGGACTATTATAAGTGAGAAATGTATATAACATGCATACTGATGGAGATGTAAAATTATGTTCGAATGATGAATACATGTGTGTTCGTAAGATCATTTTGAAACCAGAACTATAAAGGGCAATAACTTGCGCTCTTTTATGTAGTTTAACAAATAATTGTTCTGTTTCATAGAACGTGTAAATATTTATCAATAAATAAATGATTGTTTTGCAATTTTTCTTTTAATGTGGCGATTGCTCCTAATCTGTACATGTTACCAGCTACTTTGCTCAAGCAAATATGCAGTAATTCTTTTTTTCCCAAAGAACATATAAAATTCCAAAAATATGCACTTCAAAATAGTTATAATTTGTTATAAAATTGATGACCTTCTACAGACTTCATTCTTTAAATTATTTTATGCCTTATTCAGGTTTCTTCCTATAAAGGAAATATTTACAGAAAATTAAACAAAAAAAGGTGGAGTTAAGACTAGAATTTTAAAATTTATATATAAACTAAACAAAATCAGTACCAAAACATAACAATAGAATCACATATAGTGATCAAGATTTGAGGCAACACATAACTCTTAAGCTCCTTTCATAAGTAGTAATAACCAGACTGAATGTTGATTGGAATCTGGATGTCCAAACCTCCCTCCCAGTGGCCTTGGAGTAACAATGTTGTCACTTAAATATATTTTGTGATAAGATACAGAAAGAAAATAGAATTATAAGTTAACAATAGTTGTTAAATGAACACGGTTAAACTAAAATTGAAAATTAAGAAAATAACTTATAAGTATTACTTAGGTTACTCATGTCAGTTTGTGAATTGTGCGTGTTCTTAGTGGTATCATTTCTGATAGATTACTTTTGTACTCCGTGCTCAAAATCGAGAATTTCAACCTTTTCCTGGTCAAGTTCATGTTTCTCCTTGACTACATTATGGATTGTCATTTTGTAATTGTTTTTATGTTCGTTCAGTCTTGTTCACAGTGCATGTTTTGTTTGACTAATATAACATCTTTGGCAGTTGGACACACTGTATTTAATTTTATAGATCACGCTATGTTGCGAATAATTTTTCAAATTGTCTTTGCCTTGCTTGATAAATTTATTGAGACTATTATTAATATTAATTGTAATTGTGAAGGCAAAACAAATAAATAATTTATTTAATTTTTCACTAAAACTTCCATAATAAGGTTGCACCACAGATAGTTTCTCCCTCTCTGTATTCCTTAAATTATCAGTGTTGGGACAATTAGTGTGTGTGTTGATTCTTTATGTATGTTTGTTGATAAAGTCCAAAGGATATGAATTACTAATTAAAATATCTCTAACCAACCTAATATTTTTATTATGGAATTTCATAAAAGTATGGGTTTGTTAATAAGTTTGTGAACCATAGCTTTCTTCATAATTATGATATGAGCGGAAATTTAATTATTGATACAGTAACGTTAATAATGGTGTTAAATTGTTATAATTGGTATTACTATTTAATTTTCCAACATATGCCTCACAATTGCCAGATTTGTCTTGCAATTTGCTGTAACTATTCTTTAGTATCAATCCAAAGATTGATAGGCAGCTGTTCTTAATATATTCTGTTTAAGGTCCAGAATATGGTTATAAGGCCTACTTACTTCATGTAATGCCCTGCTTCTACAGTTTCTCTTTCAATGAACACTAGTATTGTCAAAACAAGACCAGTGATGATTCTTCCTTTTACAAGTTGTAGCAGTTTCTCTGGAGCACCTCTTCATCTGCACACAATAGTGTGCACATTTTGATACTCTGAATGCAGTGGCAGTTCGTGGAGAATTTAAAGTTATGTGCTACATCAACCAAGACAAATTTTAAGAGGATAAAGATATTTGTAACACCATATACAGGGTTGTTAATACTCCACGACCCGTAAAATGCTACATTTGTAATTTCGTCTCCATCACATGTAATAGAAATGAAATTTTAAAATTATAAAAATATGTAATCATATTGGCACAAAATCCTAACACAGCAGTATTTTTACTTATTACATATTTTAAATAAAGAAAGTTAATTTTAGGAAAAAATCGCATATGGGAATATTGTACGTGGATCATACTGTAATTTCCTCAGAATTATGAAAGTCTTCGAAATGCCGCCTGTTAAACGTTTTTTATTTTTAATAAACTTTGATCAAACTGAATAAACAAGTGCATAAATGGTAATCTTTTTATTAATTTGTCAAAAACATTTCAAAGTGTATCCTGATGAGGCCGCCAACAGCTGTGCCAGCACGCTTGCTCTGACGGCGCAGACATTTGGTAGCTCGTATTGTTGCTGGATCTTAGGCAAGCAGGGGGTGGAAACGGTAATAATGCGCATTTCTCATTCCAGACACAATTCTCGTGCTACAAGGAATGTGGCCAGGACATACTCGAGAGGGAGCGTGTTGGAATGCAGACAATTTAAAGTCTTCGGAATCCAAGCTCTTAAAGTACTATTATTTTAGAGTTTCATAAAATTACAAAACAATCCCTCCTAAATTAATTCATGTGTTGTAGCACATGAGCACATATGCACCAGCCGCCACTGTGTGAATGTCTAGGTTTGGTTTCTGTAACCTGTGTTGCTCAACACTAATACCCTGTCCAGAACTTTCCTACTGGAAGTGAAGAGCTACCTTGTCAATTCACACAACTTGGCTCACAAGAAAATAGATTGGTCCCAAGTGTGTACCTATGGGCTATGGAGGTTTTTCTGATCACCACCACCTTGGTCTTATTTATATTAATATGGTATCATTCCATAAATTCTTTCTAGGAGGCACTCTTCACACATTGCATGCCAGAATCTCAATGTTGACCTATCTATCCTCTTTGCTTATTAAAATTTCAGTGGTTTGGCCTCTCCTACTATGAAAACAGAGGCATCTATTATGGTTATTATCTCACACTAATAGGACAGAATTTTATACTCTGTCATTATTACATTCAATATTTCTTCATACAGAGAATTTCTCTGAGATGGGCCTGAAAGTATTTAATTCTTACATTTATTTAAACAAAAATATACTTTACTATTGAAAACTGGCACACTTTTTGAAGGACCCAATTGCATTATATTTTCAGACAAAGCTGGAATAATACACAGGGTGATACACTACATAACCAGCAAACTTGCAGGGGGTACAGAGACGACTCGGCATCACATAGGAATGCAGGATTGGAAATGCTGTAATTGTGAGCTATGGTGCAAAGAAACTCAGAAAGAGAACATTAATGGGACAGAAAACATTTAATTGAAAGGTTGTTCTACAACAGGTGTTCGTAATTATGACAGATCGCAAATGACGACTTCCAGCAGGATTGCTGTTCACATGGCCTTCCGTTCAGTGCCGTCTACCTCGTGTGCAGGGGGGGAAACCTTTCAGAATGAAAGGAATTCCATGCAGTCTGTTGTAGTACAACCTTTCAAAAAAATGTGAATTGTCCCATTAATGTGTTGCTGTTTCTGTTCTCTGCACAACTACAGCATTTGCGAAACTGTGTTCCTGTGTGATTTCGAGTCACCTCTGTGCCCGCTGCAAGTTTGTCAGTCTGGTAGCAAATCATCCTGTATAATAAAATGCAAAAATTCCTTCATTTGACTTCAATTTCAGCATAAAACTTTTTTTCAAAAGAGCTTGCACTTCTATTCCACTCCACACCAACTCACAATATCAACGTTTGAAGCACTTCACCTTTTCAACTTGTTCTCAGAACTTGGAATGAATCAGTTGTACATTCAGTGCTTATAAAGAGAAGGAAAAAGTGCAAAAATTTATTTATAGTATTGGGATACCTTTACAATAGAAAATGTCTGATTTTATGCCTGTAAAACAATACTGAGAAATCTTGATTTTGCAAAATTACCTAAGAACTTGGCAATTCAATTCACAGTAATGAATAATTGGTAGACGTGTATTCCATTATCCATGTTAAAAAAGGACAAACTAGGGAGATGAAAAAAGTGGAGGAAAGGAAATGTAGTTCCAACTGTGTCAGTTGCCGGTAAGCCGAATTTAATAGGTTTGTTTCACAGAGCGCTCAGAATCGTGTGTCCCAACCCCTTCACCTTCCTGAAGTTTTTTACTCTTTAAAACCTTTCCTTTTGCCATCTTCTATAATTTCTTGAACTTTTATTTTGTCTATCTACTTCTCTTTTCTAGTGTAGGCAATGAATAATGTCTCCACAAATTTCATCACACCATTGTTAATAAATATCAAACTCAGAATAATGAATAATCTGACGATTGCAAATCATGAAGTCATTCTGGATGTAAAGCCAAAACAACAATTTTATTTTTCTTTAATTCTATAGTACATATTCTATAATGAAGCAACAATAGACAAGTATATGGGTAACAACAAAGTGTCGTCTGATTGCAGAATTACAAAGCTAAAATTCAATTAAAACATTGGTACTTCCATCACATTGCCAGAAGAATTTAATTATGTAGACAGGTATTACTAACCCAATACGTGCAAAACACTGAAAAAGAATATTTAAGGACTAAGACAAAATCAAATGTGTTATCCAGTTTTTAAAAGATTTTATTATTAAAATGTCTTTTAAAAGTTTGTAAAAATACAACAAAAACTAGCTAAAAGTACAAATTACATTCTGGCTTAAGCAACTTGATTATTTTATTTTACATAGTACATTTCTGTGAAGGCCAAATTTGGTATTTTTGTCAGGTAAGAATGTTTTGATAATTCATATGCAAGGAAGCAGTGTTAAAGAAGATAAACAAATGAAGAGTAACATTTGACTAGATTATTGGAGAAGATAGTTGTGCAGTTCAATTACTTGGAAACATTACATGAGTAAAATAAACAAGCTGGCAGTGAAAAAGTGAGATCAAAATAATTACTTCAAATAGTGAGAAAAATATTGACAGTATCAGGGATTCACTGTAATACACAGTAATTGCATGGTACAGTTCATATCAGATAAAGAATCTTATTAAAATAGTTAACTTTACAAGAGAAATGGTAGGAAGATATATAACAGAGAAAAATAAAACAGAATACAAAACTTAAGGAAATTGGAACATATACTGGTAAAATTTTCAATTATTAAAAGACAAATCCAAACAAATTTTCAAATTATAACTTTTTTCCTTATAAATATTTGACAAGGATTGTTTTCATGATAAAACCACATCTAAAACAATTTGGGGAAAATTCTTGGGTAACAAAAATTACCTAATGGCAGTATAAAAAACAAACTACTTGTTCACAGTAATCACAGGCTTTCTGTTGTTACTTTTCACAATAATTATGCTACAGAAGAAAATAAGTTAATATTTATTTGGCATACTAATTTGGATAACAAAGAACTTTGGTACCAAGAAAGTAAATAAATGAAAGTCAAATTGTAAATGAATGTACTTAAGACAGGCAATAAGAAAGTATAACAACAGAAAACAACATTTACTTGGCAGTGTCATTTCCCATGTACAAGTAGATCATCCACAAAAACTGGGTTTCATTCCCTGGAAACCATTGCTCAATCACACACAATGCATCAGAATTTAAGTTCTAGATGCTATAAAATAACTGAAATATATGAGCAATTATTATTATCATACAATTATGTTAATTGCAACGATTTGCTTCTTTACACACATTTCTTTTAATCATATAATATTCATCACGAAGATGACGATGCCCATATTAACTACCTTTTAGTAGCAAACGAAGTCTTTGAAAACACACAAAATATGATTCATATAAGTACATAGTTTCAAAGATTTATATAATCACCATTAACAAATAATTATGTTGCTGTCACACACGGCAGTGTAATTGTAATCGCACCACAGTACGACAAACTTTGTTATTAGTCAAACTTATCTTTCATTATGGTTTATATTAGTGGAATCAAATGATTTCAGTATAAACGTCGTGTTAATTTGTTCACAATGTATTTCAAACCAACTGTAAAATGATATGTCATCATTTATCACTTTCTCTTTAGAAAGATAAGTTATGAAATCAAAATGACTCCACCAAGTATATATAATATAATCCATGCTTGACAAGAATCGCTAACTTTATATCTCAGTCACATGAAATGACAATACAGCGCTAGTTCAAATATAATAAATAGCTGTACATCCGTTAACTTTTATTGTAAACATTATTAGGCTGGGGGAAATCTTATAATTGAACCCACCTAATACAAGATATCATTTTACAAAACAAATAATATTTATTATACTTATGGTATGCCAGCGCTTAATAAAAATAAAGCTATAAAGATAAAATCTTAAAATTTTTAACTATATATTAAATCACTAGCCACTTTTCCAATAATAATGCGAAATCATGCCAGTGTGAGAGTGTCACTTTATACCACTGACAAAACAAACCTCTAAAACACATTAATTAATCTACATCCTGTATACACTGTATATATTTTGTACATAATAAAGAGTATCCTTAGCTTCCACTGCTTTTACAAGTATGATTCTGCCCTTGGCTGGACTCAACTTGCTGAGTAGAGGATTTTCTCCTGTTCTGGATAGACGACGTTTCCACAAGAACAGATACTGTGGATTGTCCGTTGTGAGACGTTAAAACATTATTCTTGATACTACAAGCAGTATTTTCTGATATCGGATTGATAAATGATTTTCTACGCAATGGGGGAGGGGGTGGAAGTGGTTCCAAGTATCCATTGGCGTGCTGCTGTCCTAAAGATTTCCTCCGTTGCTGCATTGTTTCAGCGGCAGGTGAAGAGGAGAGATTTGTCGTAGACTTACGCCTCTGAAGAGGTGGGGGTGGAGGTAACCTACGACTCTGAGAAACTTGTTCTTGTTTTCGACGGGAGAGTTCCGTTCCTTCGCCCAGAGTTGGTTTGGCACTGGCGGGTGGAGATTTGCGTCGAGGTGCTCCACCTCCTTCTGTACCCTGCTGAGGGCTTGAGCCACCTCCAGTTGAAGGTTGCATCTTGCCATTAGTGCTGGCACCTACTGCAGCAGGTGGAGACTTCCTTCTGGGCACACCATTCGTCTCATGTTGATTCGTTTCAGCTGAAGACTTTCGCCTGATTGTACCTGAATTATCTGAGGTTTGAGAATTAAAATTTACATTGTGTTGCATTGATTTGGGAGGAGATTTTCTTCGTTCACATTTATCAACATGCTCTGATGCCAACCAATTTTTTCTCTGGGCCTGCCAGGAGTCTTGAAGGACACTTCTAACATCACAATTCTCAGTAATGAGATCTTGTAGACGTTGGATTGTAGTGTATAACGTAACGGGACTTATCAAACTGAAGTCAAATAAGCTGCACATGTGCAATACAAAGTTCCTATACAGGTTCTTTTGCAGAAGTTCCTTGCCTTTAGACGCCAAGAACATCGAGCATGCAAGTGGAATTTGGCAATCCCCAACATACCTGAAAATTAATTTTGATTATTTATTAGGGTGCTACGGTATTGGAATTTTTGATTTATAGAATGGTTACATTATTACAAATTTATAAAATATTTAATTCTCTTTGTAAATAATATGGAAAAATGGACAGTTCAGTGTTTGTATGCATTCAAATACTTTTGAATGAGAAACTTTACTCAACCCTTAGAATATGTAGAAAATACTTTCTCCACTTGTATAAACTAGTTATAAAGAAAAAAAATAATTTTTTCAAAAATTGAAGTATGTAGTAGTATAATGAACATAAAAAGTGTGCATAAATAATTAAATATAACCTCATGTTAAGCTTCAAAGGGCTATGTGTTGATACCTGTATCCTATGAATGTTTTGATTTCAAGCTTCATCAATCATTGGAAGAGAATGTTTGATTTTGCTTTACCGTCAAAACAATTTACCTCCTCATGCAATCAAACACACATTTCTTTGTACAAAATATATTGAATATTAAATGCTCCCAATATTTTCTTTTATCCATCATATTTTGCATTTATTACAACTAAGTTTCTAGGGTCAACACTGACATTTTCAATGTGAAAATTTTTAATTTTATAATGTCTAAAATTTCCAAGAAAAAAAGGAAAGCAGAACTTGCATGTTGCACAGTAAAAATAATTAAGCCACATTGAAATTTCTATTTTCTACATACCAACAGTCTTTCAACTAGAACTATCAACATATTTTGATATTCTGTATTCCTAAAAGAAAAAGTAAATTATCCATAACACACAGAAAAAAGTGTACATATTAAGGCATGATAATTCTAAGCATTTGAAGAATGAAACATGTGGAACACGAAATGTGCAAGTTTTGTTGTGAATTTTCATTTCCCATAGTTAACATACAATAATAAATCAAAATGAAGACTATAAGTGAATGAAGAAAAATTAACACACATTCAGAAAAAGTAGGGAGGAAAGTGTTCAAAATGATCCCAAATCAGCAGTTAATGACTATTAGAAAATAGTCAAATAGATTAAAACAAGGCAACAATTACAAAATAATAAATCCTCTAAGCATGTTTAAAATTAAGTCAAAGAACAAACCTTCATACAGTTATAATATCAGACTGTTTGGAAAAGATAGTAAAACAGCCTCAAAGTTTGAAAAAAATTAATGTCAACTTTGTTAACTGTAGTTCATATACAATGCTTTGTTCATAAATTTGGAGCCTCATCTATTGTGATTTTAAGGAATCAATAAATTTATAAAGATAAAAAATTAGATGTGCATGTCGCACATTTTTCAACTATATAAATTTCTTGATTCATTAAAATCACAATAGATGAGGCTCCAAATTTATGAACAAAGCATTGTATATGAACTACAATTAATAAAATTTATATTAATTTTTTTTTCAGCTTACAGATGGTTTTACTATTAACCGACTTTGTAGAAAGTATTGAAGGTATCGAAAAGATCATTTCACATTATAAAATTTAATTTTATAAACAAGAATGGGTGTTTGTATTATTGCAAACAGTATTAATATTACAAATTAAACCATAAAACAAATATTCCCTTGGTAATTGACTTACTACATTGATAATTATGTGTTCGTGAAAGGGTACGTGTCCTAGATTTATTCAAGATTAAGATATACAGTATATAGTTGATGTATACAATTGATAAATCTGTTTATGGAGGAGCTATTAAATATGCTTAGAACAAGTCAAAACACTTAAGAGGGAGCACCTTTTGACAGCACCTAACACATTGTGTAAAACTTGGGGGAATAGTATAGTCTTACTAACATTTATAATTAGAGGTAAAACCATGATCATGGCAATAGTGAAATGGAGTGACTTATTGACTGCAACAGAACTTCAAATAGAGATACACTGAACTCACTGGTAATAACCATAGTTTGATTTCCCAACTTCACACAATTTCATGAAAAGTAATTTTCATTTACTGACACCAGGCCAAAAACATTTATAAACCTACGAGCTCACCCAAATTTCATAACATGCAAATTCCACATTTTCATCAATTCCTTTTCTCCTTCATTAACATCTGTAAATTCATCAATCATCATCATTGTTTTAGTTTGTAGCCATTTCGGATCATGTTCGCCTTCAGAGTCAACATCCATTTCTTTTGGGTATATGGGCAGGCATGTAGTTGTATGGTGATATAATCTGAAAGTTAAATTAAATAATTTTATTTTACAAATAAATCATTAACAGAAGCTACATATATAGTGTGCTTGCAATACCAAATACTTTACACATATTTTGTTATAGCAGATGATTCTCTACCTTCACCTCACATCACATTCTCTCTTGTTTCATTCACCACCAACCTAATAGTATTGAAATTATTTAAGTTGTAATACAAGTCACAGTTCAAAGTTACCCTCTTACTATTTTAAATAACAATTTCACATCTGCAATCAGATGACATTTTTATAAATGCTCAAGTTTATCAAACCAACATAAAGGGGGATGTAAAATAGCTTTATGATTCTGCATACTGAAATTTTTAGTCAATTTCATACATAAATTTAATTCTGCCAGAAATTCTTCAAAGGCGTGATGATTTGACATCAATAATGTGTTTACAATTCATCTATACCTCAATCTACTATCCATACTAACAAAATTACATGTGAGTCTCCTTAATTTGTATTTATTGTATTCTTTGGATCTATATCCCAAAAACAATTATTTCTGGAATTAAAACAGCTATCTTTTGTCATAAGTGATATAGAATGATTTACTTCACCTACTTTTTTTCAGTATTGACAAGAAAATTATTTGAATAACATTACTCATTCCTATTTTAATAACACTTGATATATTATTTTAAGCTTCTATCTCATATTTTGTTTGATACTTTTACTAACATAATATTGTGTGTTTATTCAGTTATGTTAATGACTCTAGATATGATATTCATTTTATTGCCAATGCCAATATTAATATCATTTCCTGTCTCATAAAAAATAGTTACTTCCTTTGTTTTACTAAACAAAAATATATTGGCTTCTAATAAACTCTAGAGTTCTGGAAACAATATAATACAAGGAAAAGAAGTCCAGTTTCGTGTTCAATACAAGAACTGTCTTGCTGAATGATATTAGATGCAAGTTGAGCAAAACATTTGATTCATGCCAGCTTTACATAAGCTAAATCAACTTTTTTTTTACTTAATGGAATTAACGCAGAATGATATTTCATTAATTCTACTAGGTTAGACGCCAGAAACTGTTTATACAATCATTAAATTAATTATTGCTGGTATTGTAACAGGTTCATTAATGTATTTTTCTTAAAAAAGAATCAACCATTACAGTGTCTTTAATATTAAATCACATTAAGCAGGGCTTTCTTTTACAAAATATGTTATTTTTGAGTTTAACAGATAAATAATGAAATAGGCAAAAACTTCTTCAATTGTTTGTTTTATGCAACTGCATAATAAAACTTTGAAGTTTTGAAAAACATAATGCACAACTCAAGAGAATTAAACAAAAGCAAAGATATTAGCATAAAGGCAAAGGGATTAAGCAAAAGATAACAAGGCCAACCTGCTGAGATTTAGGTCAGCATTGCCACTGCACATGTGCCTTAGATTTAAATCCCAGAAACGACACGGGTGTACTTATCACAGTAAGGAAGACTGAAGAATAATTGCTACACTGATTGTGTATCACTAAAAGATTGAGAATGTGTCACGTCTGGCAGTCATCCTGTTAGCCATGGGTATTAAAAAAATAAATAATTAAATAAGAAAACAGAGTTTTTGTTGTTTCATTACACTGGCTTGTATGTTAATTGCAATGACATTGAATTTCAGAAATAATTCTAGATCTGAAATCCAACATACATCTTTGAAGACAGAAGATAGCTTATAAATGGGTAGTATACTCTTAGATAAACGTTCTTCAAAACAGCTTTTTAATGGGCTTTTAATTTGCTAATATAGCAGGAATTACAATCAGAAGAAGAGATTTTTGAAATAACAATGTTTATTATAGATTTCAAATAAGTCCTTGTATTTTGTCATCTTAATAGTTTGGTAATAAGAAAGATTAATAAAAATTTTGGTTTGAGAAAATTAGGGAGAAATATAAGTAACTTTCATGTTTCGTTGTCCAGATATCCAGACAATTATCGTTCAAACTACACATAATGGATAGCAACCAAGTTACACTATTATTAAGGTAACAGCACTAATTATACTTTCAATTTTTATTTCTTGCAAGTCTTCACAAAATTCTCCACCCCCGTTACACATCTGATTAGAGTAAATTTCTTTTTTATCTGGTTACTTGTTCTTATTCTCACATTTTTAAACCTTGGCAAAGACTTGAAAATCTCATAAAACCTCTAAGAATATTCAAAATATATTGAAACCCAAGAATGTAACATAAATTGAAACCAATAAGATATTTTAGAATAAGTAGAGAAAAGCAGATAATACTTCAAATTTAAATCAATATATGCAACTTCTTTTTAAGAAATATGCGACTCGCCATATAATTTCAAGTGTTATTAAGTGAATCACATTTTTTAACTATAATGCAAATTAAATGAGAAAAAATGTATTCACATTATGTATTTTTATACAGAAAACAATACTTTGTTTATATTAATTGAAATGCCAATTATTGCATGCACAAGAATATACTTGAATAAAGTATTTTCGGGTTTTCAAGATGACGGCAAGGCTATCGGCCGTCGAAACGTCGTTCTTTGATCGCAACTTGACCCGGGCGAAAACCCGAGAATACTCTATCCAACATATACGCCGGGAAAACCTTCGTTCTTCACAAATATACTTTTCAGTTTTATAAAATTTTACCTATTATGACCTGTGATGTAAGGTCTTTGGCCATCAAATTCATTCTCATCAAGTTCTAAGAACTCTGACAAACTGGGTTTTGGTCGTTTTGGACGGCATACTAAAATGTTGGACACAGAAGTACGCCGAACAGGTCCATTTCGAGAAAAAGCAAAACCAGGAGGTTGAGAAATCAAGTCATGTGGACTGCCTGTATAAGACCCATCATAACACTCATTTATAGCAACATCTATTCTTGCACCTTGGGGTATGGGCTGGAAGAGAAAATTATCTTATATTACATCTATAGAGCAAACAATTAACACACAAAAAAGATAACATATTGTTTTGCCAGATACATTTTTACTCTGAAAAATATATTAAAATGTTACACATATTACCACTAGAAACTTATTCATGAAAGTGACAAAATTGAAATTAAAATGATTGAATTCAATCATTTTTGTTATGATTCATATATGCAATATAACAGGTAGTAATACTTACCACATAAGTAAAAGTGAACCTGGAATGACACAGTTTCAAGTGCTTGAGAAGAGCATACAGAACAACACAATCCAGTGAACACCAGGGGCATGTCAGATCTTCACATGCCTCAGTTTGTTGCCTACTGTTATTATTATACAGGAACTGATAAACTATTTGAAGAGGTTGCTCTGAATTTTGGGTCTTAACCAAACTGGTATTGCAACTTTCTGGAAAAAGTAAATACAAGTTCATTTGAAATTTAATATTAACATGGCATGGCAAAACATTAACACAGAGTGCTATTTTTGCCAGAGAAATGCATTTGGCTTTCTTCATGTAACTGTTATTCCTTGACTACAAATAAATACAAAGTTAATATTTTATGGGAGACTGCTAATTAAATCTATGCAGTTCTAAGTCATCATGTATGCATAGCAGGTATTGTTAACTGAGTAATTGTGTTGATTGATGGATCAGATCTTCCAGGACTTGTTGAAAGCTGTATACAATGTTGATCCTACCATGATGTTAACCATTTCTGACCAGCTGATCTAGTGAGGATATTATATTCAGCTCTCATCAAAATGTGTGTGTGTATGAAGTGTGCTGTCTCAGTGAGATCCTACTTTGAAGGTGATGATCAATAATTGAAGTGTGTCTGTCTGTCCGTGTGTTTGTCTAGAATAGGCTCCGAAATGGCTCACTGATTTCAATGAAATTAGAGAATATTTCATTTTGATAATGATATTAATATAATATAAATAAACATATATATTAATTCTATGTGAAGGCTTCTTTTCTATACATACGTTAAAATCTCCTATACTCTTCATCAGTTTACACTTTGAAACAGTTTAACAGATTTCTATGAAAATTTCAGAGATTGAAACAGGAATTTTAACTTAAATTTTCATGTTTAATTTCAATATATTGAAGAGTTCAGAAAATATTGATATAAATATTTATAAATTCATTGATTGCTGCCTGAATTGTTCATTTTTATTGGTTCCGAAACGTGTGACAGCAGGTCCTGTTCAAAACCAACTGCTAGTTATAAGGTTTGTCCTGAAGTGATCACTAATAGATGATACCACTTTTTATTATTCAATGAATTCAATAAAAAGAACCATTTCGGCATGAACAAAGTTGCGGGGGTTAGCTAGTTATGAATAAAACTCATGATTTCCAACTGGCTTAGTTAGATGTTTATTAAGACACAATATTTTGATGGCATGATGGCCATATTTACTGAGCAAATTGCAGGGACTTTTGTCACAGTTAATCATCATTTACAGTTACATATTTTCAGTTTATTGTTGCTTAGGAATTTATTTATATTAGCCTGGTACAGTATTGAATTACCAGCAGCTTTCATAACTCTGGAATAGACATGAATCTTTATTGATTTCATGTTATTGCCTTTAACTCCTTCCATGTCCACCCCCAACTCTGGGGCAGAAGTATAACTTATGATGCATCCTGTCACTTAACTGTTGTAAAAATACTACAGGTACATTAAGGAAAATAAAATAAATTAACTGCCAGTGTTTGATCTGTATCATAAGTAATATGGTTACAAAATTTGATTGAAATTGTTCACATTTAAGCAGAACTTAGTTACACCTCATTCCCCTAAGGGCTGAACTACTAATATGTCTTATATTAAGAATGAACTTGTAAATTTATATTTTTATCAATCATATTATTAAAAACTTTTCTGACTTAATACAAATTAAAATATGTCAGGGATAATGTAATTATCTTTCATATTTTCAGCTTAAATTAAAAAGTACAAAATATAAAAACCACTCACAATCTTAGAACCCATATTTAATTTCTTGTAATATTATGTTTGTAGTACGCCTGAGGATGTCTCAAAAAGGAGACGAAACATCGCTTTTGAATAAGTAGTGATAAATTTATATGCTGAATTATTGGCCGTCTCTTTATTTACTGCAAAATCTTAATGATTTATTAATTTTAATGCTATTAATTGATTAAGAAAACAACTGCAAAGAAACTGACAGAATTTTATGAGTAAAATAATTGCACTTGTTTGTCATACAGAACAAGAGCATTTTTCCACAGGTATTATTATTACTTAAACAATTAATTATATAACTAAATAAATACTGCTGCACTGACTTTGTTGTGTAAGACAGTATCAATTGTTGGTCATAATTTGAAGCAATAAAATAATTCTTGAAAACTGAAAATCTATTAGGAATAAAACTTCAGTTTTAATGTTTTTAATTGAAGCACACACATACTTTTGAAGATATTATTATTTAGTGCCGATTCTCTCAACCAAACTCACCAGGATGGTTCTCTTTGTTGCTGTTAGAATCAAGGCACTGGTCTAGAGGACGGATGGGTTTGGGACGATCAACTAAACCTACACTGGGTTCAGTGGTCCAGTTCAAACGAAACTTTAGAGTTGGGCCCTTACTAAAAACCTCAAAAGGGCCACAATCCTGCAAAGACATTAATATAAATTAGAAATTTAAATCCAATCACACAAAGACAAAGTCTTTTGTTACTGATCTTCCATTAACTGACTGTCCCTAACACAAGCAGTGTTCATGTTTGTGAAGATTTGAGTACCACATCAAAACAAGCATACTTAGCATACAAGTAAACATATTGCATTTCCTATCAAATGCCAGTATATTAAAAAAAAGTTATGCTAATGAACATTTGAATATCTTCTTCAACACATTTCAACATTATTTGCAATAACAGAAACCACAATATTAAACCAATATTGGTTTCATGTTGAAATTATTAAATAAGCCCCCCCCCCCCTTTTAAGGCACTCGATTTCATGGTTTCAAATCTCCATTTTCTTTCAATTAGTAAAATATTTTATGCAATTTTTTTCTTTGTGTTGTGTCCATTTATATTTGCACACAACCATTTAAAATGTTTCTGAAGGAAAAAATTAGGAACAAACTATATAAAGATGTGGCTACAACTTTCTTTCAGAGTTTTCAATATTAATTCATGAACAGTGTTGTATATAATCCCATTCTAAGTATACTGGTGAAATAGACTATTGGCCAATTCTCTCAGCCCCCTCCCTGCCCCTCCCCGGGCCAACAAAGTACATATACCATCTCTCAAATGACAAGAAGTTGCACATCAGTTTTCCTGGCCTCAAATGACAGTTCCATTTACTTGAATATACTGATGAGGAGTCTTCCTCACTGCAATACTGCAGTGTTCGGGTAAGCAGACATCACATACCTCAGAATAAAGGAACAGGAAAGACAGAGTATTAAGTCAACATTCCTCTTTTAAAATGCTACAAATGTGATGAGAATGACAATTTTATTCCGGTGTATGATTTAATGTGTTTGATATTTAATCTAATTCAATAGGGGGGAAAAAACAATTATAATCTAAAAACATGAAAATTTATGTTAGGTAATACAAAAAAAGTATTAATTTAAAATAAACTTTCTCATTTAGCTCCTAATACACACTGGTATTTGTTTAAAGTCTTACCTCTTGTATTTCACCAATAGCTTCCCAAGATGAATGCTTTTTTGGTGAATTCTTTGTACTGGGCTGTACTTCTTGCAAAACAAGTTCATAGTCTCCATCAGTCAGAAGACATCGCTTGTGCTTATCATATACCACTAACTCTGAACCATACAATTTCACTTCCTCTATCTGACTCCCTCTTAGAGGCCCTGAAGACTTTCGGCGTTTCTGGGCTGGCTCAGCTGAAATAAACCAATGGAAGCATAATTAATCAATATTTTAAAACTGTAATTACTACTTACTTTCTGCATTTCTATAAAGAAATTTAATACTTATACAACATTCAGGTTTCCCAATCATTTTGTAGTTTTTACACTAAAAATGTACTTTTTAATGCTTGATTTTAAATCTTCTCCATTGTATATCTAATATATATTCTATGTTCTTTATAATGTGCAAGGAACCATGCTATTAGCACAAATATTTTTTAAAAATTTCAATACTTTTAACTATAAATAAACTAAATTGAAAATAAATAAGTCGATCAGCCTATTTATAAGAATTTTTTAGCTAAAACTATTGAATACAACCATTCCTTCAATTTGGAACATCATCAGGTCTATATTTAATTTTGAATGGAGTCAAAAGATTAAAATAGAAGAAAATTTAGAAGGGGCATAGTGGCACATTCAGAATGAAACATTTAAACGTAAAAGTACAAAGAAATGAATATCACTCACACATATCAAACTAATTATTTAACTGATACTAACCGAAGATTTAATGCTTACTTAGACCAGTTTGAATGTGTAGCTAAACTACTCTCCGTGATCTTGATGTTAATGTGAATATTCATATGATACTATATATGATCACACATATCAAACTAATTATTTAACTGATACTAACCGAAGATTTAATGCTTACTTAGACCAGTTTGAATGTGTAGCTAAACTACTCTCCGTGATCTTGATGTTAATGTGAATATTCATATGATACTAATTATTCACATTATTAATGGTCAAATTTATCGCCTTAAGGTCAACAGATTTTTAACTCAAGGAAATGAGATCTTTATTTAATACTAAAACTACAATGAGACTTCCATGATAATAGATAAAATTGGCGTTTGAGTTCCCTTCCTGGCATCATGATTTGGGTTGCTTTAAGTGATTCAACTAGTTGTTGGGATTCCCAAATTTTTTCAAGCATAAGCTGGGCTAAATTAATAATAAAAAGCCATTCAAATTATAAGATCCGATTGCTCAAAATGGCTTACATTATCTAAGCATAAGATTAAAGGCACCAGAAAACTTGTGTGTTTCTCCAAATACAGAATGACAACCTGGCAGTCATCTGATATAGTAAATGGATGCCAAATTACTCCTCCATTTTCCACTATTACTAACAATTTTAATTTTCAGGGTACTAACTGCATCTTTCACTTTACATTTGACTTTTCCTGGTTTCCACAAGTAAATAATGATTTCTCAATGTAAGGCAATGTAATCCAAATAAAAAAGATTCTAAACAATCACAAATAAATATTAGTTTTAATTAAAATTAAAATTCGAGTCCTGGGTCCAGTCAACATTTTTCCATTCTTGTCTTTCTTCTAAACTAGCTATTGGCTTTAGCTGAACTTCAACGGACGCACTTCTACTTCCTTCAACTTAAAATTAAATTTAAATATTTTATAAATACAGCTAATATATAAAAATAGCTTAGGATCATTGAAATAATTATATATACAATATTAGAACAAAATCATTGTAGTTATTAATAAATTAATCATTTATATCAATATAAAAGCAATTTTTCCTCAAGATTGCTCATCATACAATCTTGAACTCTGAGCTTCTTTCCAACTCACAAAACAGACAGCCCCCAAAATATTGTGATATATAATTAATAGAGTAATATGACCTTTAAATAACAACCATTAAATTGCAAGTAATACTGAAAAAATGTAGACAGATCAGACACTTCAATGCATGCTTACTCTCCTAGCTAAAACCCGAAGTCTTCAAGCTCTGCCTAATTTTTTTCAGTATTGTTCTCACTTTCATGGTTGTCTGTTAAAGAGCATATTTTTACAGGAGATAGTATAAAGATACATGATTAGGATCTGGTCTGTAATGTATATTGCACTTCCATTGTGCTTTACGCAGTTTGATAACTGTCCAACTACATCTTACTTACTGTTGAGAAGGAACACTGCCAATTCCTCTAAATTCAATAATTATTGTGCTAGAAATTTTCAGCTGTTTTGTAAATGAACTCCTGAAGACTTAAATTAGGATTTATGGTATAAGCATCCATTACACATTCTTCGGCTTACCAATTTGTTTCAATAGTATTATACATATTAAGCTGAATAAGCTGTTGGTGAATACACATTTAAACATTATACATTTTTTAAGAATTTTTAAAAAGCAATTACTTAATTTAAAGCATCTGATTTGATTTTGTTGTTGCGGTAGTCAGTCCTAAGGCTGTTCTGATGCAACCCTCCATGCTGACCTATTCTGCGCAAGACTTTCATTTCTACTTGGGTACCTCATCCCACACTCTCCCTAATGTGCTTACCGTATTCCATCCCTTGTTGTCTCCCTCTTCTGTTCTTGTCCCACACACTTCCCTCTAATGCTAATTTTACAAGACCCCCGTGCCATGATTTGATAATGTTATATTAAAATTTAGGTTAAACAAACATTAAAATCAAATATAATCTTTAAAAATAAAAAGTAATCATAATTACAGAGTTCCATATCACTAGAATTGTGCATTCCATTTGAATTGCAAGTTACTCGGAGAAGAAGCATGTATGACTTGACAAGATGGCCATTTGATAAACTGAAGGACTCAGTTGAAATAGATATTGTTGATGCCTTAGGAGGGGGTTGATCTTCTGAAGGGTTGATGGGTACATCACTGGTTCCTAAAGACTTCTGAAAAGAAAGACTCGTGCTTAACTTTGAACCAAAACATAATTTTAGTAAATACAGTTATAAATAGATTTCATTTTCCATCAAACTAGGAAACATTAATGTCAGCAAATATTGTAAGAAACACCAAGAGCCAGGAAATTATAGACTAACACAGGAATTCAATTCCATAAGAAAACTGACAAGCCTAATGAATTATCTTGGAAAAATAAATGAGATAGTCAATAATACTTTATAAAAGTAAACATCCATCATCTTACACTCATAGAAGTGAGAGAGCTGATATAATTTGTGGTAGTGAAGATTTAATAATTGTTTTATGAAAATAAAGAACTGAACATAAAATGTTAGCCAGGAATTCAGAGTAAACAGATTACAAACAATAACTTCAGTAAATTGAATAACATGATAGATCAGCATACTGTGTTAAAAATAAGGAAAGTGAAATAAAAATGCAAGGAAGTTGCAATATTGAAATTGGCTCAACACTGAGGCATTTTCAATCTTGTAAGTCTTAAAGAATTTAATGTAATAGCATATGAAAATAACAGAGATGAAAATAAAATTTACTGGTTACTGTGATGTGAGGACCAATATAGACTATTGTCTATAAAAAAAACTTCACAAAAGAAAAGGATAAAAGGTTAAGCAAGGATGATAAGAAAGGGGAGAATTGAAGAAAATAAAGTGTAAGTGCCTGATTCAGTACATCAACAAATTCAGAATCCTCATAGGTAAACACTGTAATACCATTCTATATGGCTAATCACAATTCAAAATGGTTATTTTTACTGGAAAATGAGACCAATATAAAACTTTTAAACCTTGCAGCAAAAAAAACATTTAACTGACCTGCATAATGGGTGAAGAGACATCTTTCCTTTTTTTGTGGCAAATGTTTAATAAGAACGTCTCAACTTTGACAGGATCATGATGACTTTCCACTGTAATTAATATAAAATTATAATATTTAATTAATAATGAGTACTATTAACTTCTTAAATCTATAATATATATACATGTTGGATTTAGTATATAAATTATTGTCAGTTTTTCACTTCAATTAAATAGAATAAATTAATGACAAATTACAGATAAAGTTTTTATTTATGCAAAATAAAAACTTTCTGGTTTATAATTGGGCATTAATTTATTCAATTTAATACTCTGGATTTGCTAATTTTAAACTGTTTAGCAGAAATCTCAAACAAATATAATTCACAGAATGAATAATATCACTTACGAAAATGTGTAGGAAAATTTAAATCAATGCAAAGAAGCTATTAATTGAAATTATTTTCAATTAAAATACACATACTACTGATGCAATTTTACCTTTCTTATCATAGAATCCCAGGAAAGTTAATGTCATGTATCCTCCTACAGACTCTAGTTGCATACTTTCCATATTCTTTTTTACAATTCTCTCCATAAGGCAATCAACGCTGAAATCCTTACGAGGTTTGTGACTCCGGGACATGCGTTGTCTCATGTAACTCAATGTTCTATTCAGAAACACAGGCTGCAACATAGATATTCAACATCAGTGATAGCAAAAATTAGTACCATTTTTATATTTAAAATCAGAATTCAAATTCCCCTTCCCAAATGAATATTACAATAAAATGTATAATAGATAGGCCCGAGAAGTTAACCATATAGAATTATTATATAAAATATAATAAATATATATATAAATTAAAAATTATATAAAAATTAAAAACAATTCAACAAAACAAAAGCCATGGCCAATCCTTTTTCATCGCTTTCATTGCCTTAAGACAAATTTCACACAGAAAGTCATTTGATGTTGCTATACTACTATCAGCTAATGTTTGCAGCTGAGATATTCGAGTCAGGTACCTGGGTGCCTGCCTGGCCCTGAGGGTTAAAAAAAGCCCTATTCACACTGCATTACTCACCAAGTGAACTTAAGTAAATAAAATATTTACAAGTTACCTATAACAACATAATTACAAACAAAAATATAATTATGAAAAAGAAAATAAATATATTTAAATAAAAAATTACTACATCTAACAACAATCTTTGGTGAATTTTTTAAATGGCTTAAAATTAGTTAAAATTGACCTCAGACATTGTCTCAAAATAGAAGAAGCCTTGAATTTGTAAAACCTGATAGCTCCAATTCCCAAGCCGATTTTTTTGAATAATTATTTGAGAGATTACAAATCATAGGTCAATAATATCACAAATAAATAGGTTCACAAAATATACAAATGTAGATTTCAAACATTACAAAGCATTAAACCTATGTTTGAATTTTAGTTTTTATCCTTTCTATTAGTTTTCATATTCATTTAACCTTTTTCGGCATTATTTACATTTGTTTTTAATCATATAAAATGATTACATACTTTCAAGACTTCAGTCACTTGAAAAGAATGAAAATAAACTTCCAATGGAAGCCGGACTTTACTCATGGACAGGCCGTATTTCCCCACCATACGTCGAGTCATTTCAGGAATCAGATTGTTTAAAATATTATAAAAATGTTAATAAGTATGTATCTGATGAGACGAGGTCTTTAAATATTAGCTACGACAGAAACCAATGGATGCAATTATCCGCACACCACAAATAAAGATTTAATTTGTTAAAATATTGATAAAAATGGGAGAGTTATGGATCGTTACACAGTGCAAATTAAACTTTAATTTAAAAAAGCACAATAGGATAGCTAACGAATAATGCAATATATAAAAAGCGAAAAAATAAATTTTCATGCTAAACTCATGACTATGAGCTGATTTATTAAAAGCCACATTCAATTAGAAATAAAATAAGTCTATTGGTATCAATGGCAGTGCAGTGTTACGTCTGAAATTATTCGCATTACTTCTAAAGCGTTTCATATTTCGAGGAACATTACTGAAGAGTGTTCTTGTAATTTATTTATTGGACTTATTTTTATTAACAGAAATCATTCTAATGATTCGCTTTTGGCCAAGAACACTTTTATCCAGAAGGGTCACGGGAGAGCAGATAGTAGTATCCTCTTTTTATAAATGGCAAGACTACATGAGAGTTTTCCGCGCGGCCTCTTCCTTTTAATAGCATAAGAAGCTATTTGAAAGGGGGGACGTGGAAGGGAGAGGATTAACTAGTGTCCCCGAAGGATTCTACCCGCCGCTCGTCTCACCGCGATCCAGGACAAACTCTAGAAAACCTACATCAGGCAAGTCGGGGTTTGGTCCTTGTCCGACGTCTGGCTGATGACTGAAGAGGGAGCAGCATTCACGTTTTCATACCTAGACCAGTTTAGGATCAGGGTACAACTCTTGCCGAATGCTAAAACATTGACAACCTCCTAATACTCACCAAGTGCCTTGACTTGTGGAACCATATTTCAAAAGCGGAGACAAAAGAAGGTATCTCCCACTGGTAATCGCCTCCTACTACCCTGAAATAGGTATTCTTCGAGAGACCGGCTTACACAGGCTAATAATATAGAAACATTAATTTGATAAAACTTCTGAAGCGGGTTTAGACTTTTCACAATTGTCTGGGCGTGTCTGTTTCTTCTAGTGTACACGACACTAAATTATTGTCACAGCTCTTGTTAGCTCCTTAATGTGATTTCCACGTCCAGTGTTTGAACCTTTACTAAAAAAGGACATAAGCCAGTTTTACAGGACTTTCTTAGATCGTCGTTTATTACAAATTCATGCAGTTAACACAATTCTATCAGACGATCTGTCACCTCTCCTGTGATCTCCTGGGCCAGAGGTCGCCAAACGTTTTGACTTGTGGAGTTATCGTTTAAAATAAATTAAAACAAAGTCTGATAACAGTCTAAGAATATTTATTATTTATATTTAATCAAAACAGGCGTAAAAATAGAATCAAGAATGATAAATGTTGAACTGGAGTGAAGATCGTATTTCTAGTATAATTGTATATTACCGTAGTTAATGTATGTATATATTGAGGCTAATCCTATTTCCTGATTGGTAATTAATTTACACTTGTAGCTTATAAGATGAGGTCCATTTCTATATATTATAGATTGTTATCTCCTTTCCCGTAATGACACGAGCATAATTAATATATATATCGTTACAACTTTTTGTTAATTCCTTCGAATTGGTACGGAAAGTTCCCTTTTTTACTCGCACCCATCATGTGTTCCATCAAACATTGCAATTGTCACTATCGTAACTGAGCACCCAAGTCTCCCATTACTATTTGCTGCTTCTTTTTACACAATGAAGTTGATGTTAGACTTATTTTTAAATGTTTTTAATATATTCCTTATATCTTCCATATAAATACGATCTATGATTACCGGAGTTGGTTTCGTTTTAACTCTAACGATAATTCCCGTCGGAATATGTTGCTTGTAGTAGCAGGCTGTCCTGATTTCTTATTCACATTAAAGTTCACACTTCTAATATATTTAATGGATAACTTTTTATAACCCTACGCTTCCATCGCAGTTTTGGTTCCTCCTCCTTTACCTCACATGGCACAACTGCACCTAATTTCAAATTCACTAGTTTTACCACCCTATTCAAACCGATGCCTTCAGTTTTTTTAAAGATGATTTTCCCCCGAGAAATCTCCCTTTGTGATATCCAAACGGGGGACATTTGACGTCATCAATGAGTAACCGACACAAAAGATAGAACCAGAATAGGCTACGCTCCGGATAGTAAGATGGCATTAAACGCTTCCAAATGCCACCGGAATTGACTTCACAACATATTTTTAAAAATTCCCGGTTCCTTTCATTATGAAGTTACTTTCGTTAGGTTATTGAGAGCACAATTTCTAGACAAGATCTACAGTCTCTTATCCTGATAGCTTTAGATACGTGTTACACAAACTACTCATCTCGCATAAATAGAGTAACACAATACTAGTAGGCGCAAAAATGCTATGACATCTATTACTTCCAGGGTTGCCAGTGGCGTTTTCAGACTGAACGCACTTGAAACAGGCAACTGAAAACCCGTAATGTAGTTTTTTTTTTCAATTGAAAGGAAGTGGAACGCTTCAATTGAAGCTCATTGATAGCTCACTGCTAATTTTTAGAAGAATGGAAAAATATTGACGGGACCAGAGACTCGAACCCCGGATATCCCGCTTTTCGGATGGGTACTCTACCACTAAGCTAAACCTACGACCGATTCGACAAACCCCATTTCATTCCTGTAACCTCAGCCACGCTCACCTACAATTTACCAATCACACTCTTCACAACATAATGCTAGAAACACAGTGAAGAACGGACATTGTGTAAATTGATCAATCGTGTATGGAATACTTCAAATTTTCAGCAACTTTTAAAATTTTTAACGACATATACATTTAAGGCCCCTAAGTTAATTTTCAAAATAATAAGACAATTACACAAACACTTGAAGTAATTTATTTGTATTTTAGAAAATTGAAAAGTTTACGTCATAGAACACAGTATATATATATATATATATATATATATATAATATGTAGTACATAATTATAGGTTGAAATGGCTCTTCACCTCCTTTAGTTCGGTGAAGCATGGATATACTGTATTTAGAAATAATATATATATATATAGAAATAAAATATATATTAAATTTCTGTTTCTAGTCGCATCAACTGCAAGGTTATTAGCGACGTTGCACGATTAGTGGTGCTTATATCCATATAGGGGTATCAGTACGGTTCCTCAAACAACAACAAACGTCCAAGCCCAGGATTCTAACCCGGGACCTCTGGTGCGGGGCAGCGATGCTAGCCACTAGACCACAGGAGGAGGGCAAAAAATATTTTATGATCATATTTTTTCATTAATTTTAGAAATTCTTTCCTTGCATTTAATATATATATAGTAAAGAATTTTATTCCTTCCAAAGAACTGCTGCAATTTCATATTACATAAGAATACAGTACACTAGATATATGTACCTTTTTAATTTTTTCCTATATTCTAATCAATGTTAGATTTTCAAAGCAAGTTTTGTAGGTAAAGAAACTTTGTAAGAAATTCACAATTTAATTAATTTAAATTTGCATAATTTATACAATTTATAATTTGAGAAATAGCATTACAATTAAATTGTACGAGGGTACAATATACACTCAGATAATATGTACCTATATTACTGTTTAGTACAAATAATATACGAGCAATGTAATATGCACACTATACAGTAATGTAATGCCACATCATATATATAAATTAAATAAAAATATACACGTAATAGTATTTGAAAAAGCCCCTTTTCGCCTGAGAAAATAGGGTTTTCATAAAAAATGGAAAAAGACTTGGTAAGTTGTCTTTTTAAAAAAGAATTAGTTTTAGCGAACCCAGATTATTGCTGGCAGAGGAAGTAAAATAGCTAGCCTAAGTTAGTCCTTAATGGTAGGAGCTCGCCTCGCTGACGTGCAGAACGCGAGTGGTTGAGATTGAAAGCCCGGAGAGCTATTGATCCAAAAACCTAAAGAGGGGAGATAGGACGCCACGGCCACCGCCACCGCCACCTGCTCGTTCTTAGGCGTTACGCAAGCACCCGTCAAACCACTAGCTCTAAGCAAACCAACAGCTGAACTATCTTCATACCAGTTTCCCTTATTTATACTTTTATGCTTCACGAAGTGGCAGGTGAACCCCTATCAGGTCTTTCAAGTTGTCTCCATTTCTGCATGGTAAACGACGCGGGCAGTTGTTACACTCGGCAAGCTCCTCGACGAGCTTGTTCACTTCTCTGCAGGAAGCACGAGAAAATTCATACCCAGTCCACAGAAATTAAAGGCCCCCGACCACGCTATGCGATTTTGCGCATGCGAAAAATCGCACGCGTAATAAAGGACCCTTCGATGCAGTGCGGTTGTGTAGAGATGACCACCACATTGGTGCGAGGAATCGCAACAGTTCAGAGTAAATTTCCTTGGATCCATTCCAGGACGAAAACTTTTCTATATTTGGATCTTTTTTTAAAAAGGAAATTAATGTTAAACTACATCCTTCCATATTAAAAATCATTAATAATAAATTTACCTCAGGAGGTTCCAAATATGAGGAAGAGCGCTGTAAGAACTGAATTAAAACTTGGTGCATCAGTTAATTGTTCGTTTTTTAATTCAATTCATCTATTTTTAAAATCTAACTCTAAGAGGTACATTATTTAAATTGTTGATTACATTACAGGATTAATTTCCGACTGCAACTCGTATTTATAAGTGTATAACAGGAAGGGTTTATTACGAATGGAAACTTTTTGTAAACAAGTATTTGAATCCTTGAGAATGAAACCATTACGACTATTCATCAGATATCAGATTATTTTATGTACAAATGTAGATATAGACAATTTAGAATAGCAAGAACAATTCCACTATTAGTTTCACGTCGTTGATACAAAAGTTACAAACGTATTAGTATTAAATAAAAGTGGAACGTAATAATATGTCGTATATTTTGTAGTACTTGTTCTTTGATTTAAAAAACATCTGTGCATCATAAGTAGTTAGTTCATAAGGTACATAACAAAATTATCCATTCAAGCATCAATATTTAGGTAGAGAGGAGTTAAAGAAAATAAAAAAATGTGAATAGGATGATTTACTCCTGAATTATTAAAAATATAAATCAAGAAAGGAAACTATTTATATGTGCATAAATATGTACATGGATACGTCAGCTGTAATATTATCCGAAGAGGAGGAATATCTATATCCAGCATTGCCGCACAAAACTACTAAGAAATTCTCAGAACAACACTGCAACACATCACAGTATTGTAGTAGGCTTCGGCTAGTGATCTTGTGGACAATGGTTGGAGAACCGCATGACGTGGCCGGTTCCACAAGTATACACGGGTTGCGTTTTAAAAGTAGTGAAAAGATAAATCAACCATCTGCGTTCGCCAGTTGAGAATGATCGCAGTTCACATAGCGTGGTCGGCTTCAATAAATAAAGTACAATGCTTTGCGAAGAGTAAAACTGGAACTGGCGATTTTTCCAAAAGTAAAATCGCATAGTGTGGCTAATAGTTCAGCGAATCTTTCAAAATTGCAAGTATTCAACCAGTGATCGTGATTAAATAACATAATTTAGTTAATATACATATTACTAGCTGGGTGTTTAGCGTTGCACGTGATTCATTCACTTTACCGTAATTCGACAGCAGCAATCTGTTTGTTAACACACAATTAAACCATCAGCAAAGGCGAAAATTTACTTTTTCACTAATTTATGAGAGCTGAATTTCATCACACGTGATGGCTCAGTACCTTAATCGAGTCGAGAAATCTTAATACATACATACAGAAAAATACGCAGAAACAGTCAATTATATTTATAATGAGAAGATACTTGAACCATCTCTTCGGTCTGATTGGCGAGAAATAATTTGTGTAGACACATGTTTATAACTGCGCGCGTGCTGCCCTAGTCTTTTTACCACGTGCCTCGATCATTCACACTACAGTTTATTAACTAATTACAAGTATCATTACTTAAATTAACGATAGTTAAATTTAAGCATTATCATTAACAGCAATTTAATCATTAATTTGACTGTACAATTGCTAGTTCTATGTCTTTAGGGTAAGACCTTTTTTAATCTCAAAGTGAGGAATGAAGGAATCCAGTTCTTCGAAAGATCGTCAGAAACTTTCTCTAGGCGGAACACTACAATTTCATGTCAATCGGCTGGATGGCATGGAAACGCATAAGAGACAAACGAAGTCACAGAGCAGATGATTGACGTGGGACCGTTTTTGGCCTGAAAGGGGGGAAGGAAGGAACTTAATCTTCAAAACGATCTACAGTAATCTTCTCTGAGGTGATCACTGCTTAACACCAAAATTTCACGGCATTCGGATGAATGGTATTTGAACGCATTAGGGAAAAACAAGTCACAGTTTGTTCCAACGGCGTCCGGTTTATAAAATCTGA
This sequence comes from Eucriotettix oculatus, assembly GCA_034510155.1. Classification (NCBI taxonomy): domain Eukaryota; kingdom Metazoa; phylum Arthropoda; class Insecta; order Orthoptera; family Tetrigidae; genus Eucriotettix; species Eucriotettix oculatus. The sequence goes on along the minus strand of CM067376.1, from coordinate 126,090,407 downwards.
AGCGCACAGCATATAATTCCTTTCATTTGCGTAGATTTAGGATATAGCCAAAATTTTTGCACACGAAGGCAGTATCTGCAGACGTGCTTCAATTAGAACTGAGTTGTAAGAAGGCTGAAGAACCACGAGAAAAACTCAATCAAATGAAGAAAGGATTGTTGCCACGTCTTCTAATGTTTTCAGTTGTGTGACGCAAAACTTGTAATGCAATATCGCTGATTAAGATGATCTGTGGTTCACTATAATTCACAATCCAACGAGCGTTCACAGCACTTCTTCCACATTCTACATTCTCTCCGATCTTATAATGTTTACGAAACTGGTTTTCCCCCAGCATTATAGCACGCAGTTCGTTCAATATGCCCTCATTAAATTGGGCACAATGATGAGAGATTTATTCTATAATGATCTGAACCGTAATGGACGACGATTTTGTTTGAAGTTGCCGACAACAGCGGGAGAGTTAATTTTACAATATTACTGTAGTTAAGTCGAACATTCTTAGTGCAGATTACTTATATTATTATATGAAAATTCACTTAAGTTGCAAACATATTTCAAAATTACGATGCGAGTCTTTAATAATTGCTAGGTAGTGGCTCGTCCAGAACGTGGCAAGGCTTTCACATTTCCATGTTGGACAGGGATCCGTCAACGTTTGTGGGCTTCCCAAGCAGCATATACGTATATATATATATATATGCTATAACTAACAAAATAGTTCGTCAATGTCACTGTATTTCCATAGCAAGAGATATTTAACAAATGCCTTACAATTCGAAATATTTCACGATGTACTCAAAATCGCGAAAGTAATTCCTTGTTCAAGAAAGGTTCTCCATCCGTCAAATCAAATTAAGACCATTTCCCTGCTTCCTACCTTTTCAAAAAAATTGTGAATACGTGATCTCCAAAAAAAACATACTCTATATTGCAACCCCTAATTAACTTCATTGGCATTGGAGATTATAGGCAGGTGCAAGAAGAGAAAATATTGGTCGATATTGTTTCTTATATACACAATATCGACCAATATTTTCTCTTCTTGCACCTGCCTATAATCTCCAATGCCAATGAAGTTAATTAGGGGTTGCAATATAGAGTATGTTTTGTATATATGTAAATAGAGGATAATTATTAGGAAGCGGTCTAGGCTACTTTCCAGGCCAACGGCAGAGCAAATAATGACCGCGATTGTTTAATCTTAAATTAACATTCAATTGAGATGATCTCGATAGCCAGAACGAGAAACGCAAGTGAGTACCACTAGAGGAGTGGCAGGTCAGCCCTTAGACCTGAATAATTGGGACAAAGGCCTGAATTTGGGAATCGCAAAACATCTCTTGCAATATGAACACGTTACAACAATGAAGACGGAACGGACTCCGACCTGAAACCCATGTCAGCTCGAGGGAAAAGGACACGAGCCGTAGAAAAACAACACTAGAGGGGGGGGAGAGAGGGAGAGAGAGGGAGAGGGGGGAGAGGGGGGGAGGGAGAGAGAGAGAGAGAGAGATCCTAGCGTGACTGTAGTTAGTCGCACATTGCCGACACGTCTCGATATCACGGCCTTAAACCTCAAGTCGGTAGTCGCACTCTGACAACTTAGTCCTCTATTTTAGAAACAACATTAAATATCTTGAAATTTAGCTAATACATTTTAATCATTCCTTCCACAAATGTGTTGATCACGGTACTGAAATGATTTAACATTGTAAAAAAAATAAAGTTTTCTGACTTTTTCAATCAATAACTCCTCCATTTGATCAAAAAATTGTAATTTCAACCCTCGAGTATTCGCGTTTAGGATCCGCAGAGTATTACTAAACTACTAGTCTATATCTGTGTACCTATTATCCCTCCTTTACAGGAAAAGTAAACCTAATACCGTTACGGAAACAACAAACATTGCTTCCGTTTGGATCAGCCAAACAGTCTAACAGTAGAGACACTGTAAACATATAATATAAAATATTTTACAGATTCAGTTTGATTTATAACAATAATACTGTATTGAACTATTGAAGATAGTTTTATATTAGAATAATATGTATTTACACACTTGCGTGTTTTTCTAAATACGTTACTTATGAGAGACATTCAGGTTCGTGTATACTTACGTACGCGCGATTTAATAATAATAAAAGGACCTAACTACGAAAGTCCGGTCCATACAATTTTAACTTAATCAAATAATTAATTTGAAAAGTTTGAAATAGTGATTATACGGCATTTTGTCCTTCTCCCGTTTAATTTAGGTGGTTTTTTTTTCGGAAATAATTGACGATTTTGGGAAACCAGATGGTGCATTAAAAAGAGAATCAAATTCTGAACGAAGTTTCTTCAAAGACAAATTAGTGTACGAGCGATCATTTTGTAGATATCGGCAGTTATAACTTGTAAAATGTAGAAACGTGAACGACGTGAGGTGAGGCTGAGATCACAGCAACGTGAAGACGCATGACTTCTCAGGTAGCGGCTGCATCGTGACGGCATTGTGGCTGTTGCCCATAAGACAGCATTGTAGGGAGCCCCGCACACTTTGGGGGGGCCTCACGTGAAAGGACGGGACGTGACGTGATGGCAGTCTGTTCCTAGCTTAACACACCTCGCCAGGCACAAGAAGCAGAGCAGATTTTCAGCGATTACTGGAGACGACATATCATTACATTACGTACTACCATTATAGGGCATTCCATTACATTAGATGAGACTGCAGTACATTACATTACTCTACACCAGTATGCCGAGTATGAAGGAAATACTATTTGGAGTAAATTCAGCTTCCAATGGCTGATTGTTGAATTACCGACGTCGAGGAGCAGACCACAGAAAAGATATACTATCTTCACCAGCTCCTGGATCTACAAGCTGTGATGTACCAGATTTACTTTTCTCGCTCCTAGTAACATTTTCGATGCCAAGTTTTGTTTATACCCTTACTTAATCCCTAGTAGACACTCTCCGGTGAGTTTAGCAAGCAGCCGGCCCAAAAAGTTAATGATCCTTATAAATTAATGTTTTCTTTCATTTATTTCAATTTTCTAATCCAACTTGTTCCAATTTAATTTATTAAAATTGTTCCCTTTCCTTTTTAAACATTGCAATTTCTTCATTAATAATAATCATCATCCCAAATCCACCACTATATCATCTTCAGTAAGTTGTTTCCGTAGTGGTAATTTCAAAATTACAAAAACTGACTTGACGATATTCCAAAGGTGAGGACGAAACGTAAAAGTTTTATGGCTTTATAATTTTTTTTCGAAAAACAGACGTTACTACACAAAAACTATGCTTTTGTATCACAACGGATTGTGAACATACGTCAAGGGATTTTTAATTACCCTATGAAAACTTGTACTGGATTGAATGCGTCTGTAAATGGTGTAATATATTCGCAAATCACTGGTATCATGTTCTAGTGCCACGTAATCAGTTTGTAATACGATAACTCCGTTTGTATCAAGGGGAACAAAGTCGAACCATTTCTCACAACTTTGTTCAGAGTGAGCGCATGAAAGAGGTAGGCAAACAGGCAAGGGCACCCACTCTGGGTATAAAACCTTAAATGTTTCAGAACAGTGATTATGAACTATGTTCCGATGGTTCTCAACAGTTAAAAAATTTTTTCTAGCGTCTTTCGGAATCGTTTCACCTATGTTGCGAAACAACGAAGCCCTGTCCCGTTTCCGCTACAATGGGGAACATCGGGAACAATGAACTGTGGACGTGTTCTGAAACACAATTCAGTCAACATGATGCCTTGCATCCAGTTTTTGATTCGACTACTTCGCGATTATTTTGGTAAATGGTAGCAGACTCAGAAATTTACATAGACCAAAAATATGTAGATAATATTTAATTTACCTTAAAAACGGGCATCTATGACCAACAAATAATATACACCCTTGCTTTTGGAAAGTAATTTAGCAACGCATAATAGCAGTCTGTCAGCAACATCCAGTACTTCACAGCTAGTTCAATGGGTATGATAATGAAACACTCTAGTTCACAAAGATTTAGTTGTAAATTTCTTCAAAAATTTGCAAATATTAACTCTTCTATCCAATGTACATATTCATGAAAAGTTCAAGTTTGCATAGCAGAACATGAATGTATCAAACTAATGACGGTTTTCACCAAGACGCGACTCGACATCGCTCAGTTCTGAAATCGGACAAACATCGCCTTGCTGTCTACCAGAAGCATTCACCATTCAGGGATAATTATATATACCATCTTCCATAGGAATTTGGAAGGGGGCATGCGGACGGGAGAGGAAGGCAGCCAAGGGGTAACCAGAGTCCTTGCCTACAGTTTTGGGAATCAGTAAAAGAATATTTTAATGAAAGTCGCGCTTTATTCAGTACAGGAGTTTCTTGAACGTTCCCCTCAGAGTTAAATTTTCTGTACTGCAAAGATTGTTTTTCTAACTATTTATTTCCTAACTTTCTTACTTTCAGTTTAGTTTTTCTTCTCTTTCCTTAGTGTTTCATTTAAGGGCTGGAGTTCCTACAGGATATTGTCCGTCGTTTCTGTTGCTGCTTCTTCCTAGTGTGGGTGTGTTAGATTAGTCTCGAGGGTAGTGTCATTCCATACTTAATTATGTCATATTTAATTGCTTAAATAATTATTTATTACGCACGCGTTTAATTTGTATCCATACTGTAAATATTATAACTTTAGCAACATTAACGGAAATTTATTATCATCACATTGTATTTTAAGTTTTCTGGACAGGCAAATTTGTATCCCGATTTGTAGTCGTAAACTTCCAACTGATAATGATTGAACTACCAAGAATTATTTTGAATTTTTGTAATATATCATTCTTTCTCCTTCGAGGAATAATAAAATGAATCAAATTAAACTGAGCGGGATGAATTGCATTATGATTTTGAGCACGGTTTATACAACAAACTGATAGGAACTTAAAGGTGAATAGACATACAAGTTCTCATGAAATAGTTTGAACATTCGCGTAAATTCGTTTTTTTTAACAGGCTACACGAGGGTGATACTGAAACAGACAACATCCCTTTTATAGCATAGGAAGGGTATTGGAAAAAAGTGGGGTAGAAGGTAGAGCAAGGTAGCCAAGGGTTGACTAGGGTCCCTGGGATATAGTTTAAGGATACTTCCCGGTGTTTCACCTAAAGAGATGCAGGGGAAACCCTAGAAAACCTGCATCAGGTAGGTCGGGCTATTGTGTACTATTCTCACGCCCTTTCGAATGACGAGAAATGAGTCATTAATATTTAATATACCGTATTTTACAGTCCAAGATACCTTTCATCAATCCAGTTACACCGAAACTAGTTATTTCTATTCAATTAGTTATTTATTAGTTCTTATGCTCATTTATTTTATTGCAGAAATAGTTCTCGGGTTTTCACTCGGGGTACAGATACGATTAAAACGCGACGTTTCGACGACCACGTGCTCTGTCATCTTCAGGCTGAAGATGAGGACAGAGCACGTGGTCGTCTGCAGGCTGAAGATGACGACATAGCATGTGGTCGTCGAAACGTCGCGTTTTAATTGCATCTGTACCCCGAGTGGAAACCCGAGAACTATTTCTGCATCAACTACACCGGGAAAGCCTTATTTACTTATTTATTTTATTACTTATTTCGTCTCTCCCAAGTCTAGCTTTGCGTTCACAATAATCTTATTTTTTAGACCTTTCTCAGCTACAATTCACGCCGTAACGTCTACTTCGCAAATTTATTCACTCAGCAATTGAAAATTCACTAAAAAATCATAATGTATGGTTTAAAGTATTAATTTAAAAAATATTTGATTAATCGTTTTCTCTTGACATTAAAGCACCCATGTGAGAGAGAACAGAAATGAGTTATCTATTTGAACGTTCAGTTTAATAAAACCAAATTACATTACCCAATATTTTTAATTGAGAACTTCCAAATAGATTGCACAAGTTATTAACTATTTCATGACGAAATTTTGCTTAACTGAAATATATATATATACTCTTAAAGCACTTCCACAACATGTAACATGCATGATTGGAGCAGTACAATTTGTTCACATTCTCTACCTTGACGAAACACGTTATACTGTTTAAAAGTGTATTATACAAAATACAAATACTTACAAAGATTTATTTTGCTATATGCACCTAATTTAATCCAATTAATATCAAGAATTCGTGAACGAGACGGCAGTAAGTTGCGGAGCTCACGATAGAGCGGATTTGGGTTCGAATCCCATCGCGGTTATCGCAATATTTTTCAGACAATCTCTGTCCTGAAGTCATAATACAAAGTTAATAATTATTTGTATTATAATACAGTCCTTTGTATTACAATAGCTATCTGTCAATCTTTTAACACGCCTGTTAACAACGCAAGTAATTCATGCTATCAAACCACACACCGGTCATAGAAAAGGCGTGAGACAAGTACCACGAGCCTAAAGCAGGTTTTCTGAGGTTTGCCCTACATCACTTAAACTATATCCCAGAGCCACAGTTAGTACTTGGCTGCCTGTCTCCCTTCCGCATCCCCTATTCCAAATCACCTTCGTATACCATCAAAGGGGAGTTACCTATAATTTTCCAGTCTTGTGTTCCTTTATTGTGTATAATTTTCTTAAAGCGGATTAAATAAAAGTACAAACGTAGTTGTATGTATAGAAAAATAGAATGAAACGAGTCTACAATAGAATCAACTTCATTAGCGAAAGTTACTGGATACTATGCTCCTTAATTCATACCTAATGCAAAAAAAAAAGGTAAGAGTCCAAGATTATTTGTGTCAGAATTCGATCACTTAAATTAGAGTTGAAAAGCAGATATACACGACCCAAGCAAGGCTATCTACATAATGCACAATAGATGTTAAACTCAAGAATAGAGAAGCAAGACTGTTAGACAAAAACTAGAGATAATTGGGACAACAACGGTCGGCTTGTTTTGCACGATTAAAATAATGTATACGAGCGCACTGTACTATGGGAATATTTTCTTATTTCTAAAACATGAACAAATTCAGAGGCGCGGATAAAATAATTGAATAATTATAGTATAATCGGGTTTAAGTTGTTTTCCTGTTTATCAAAACCGGTTTTCAGGTTCACAAGCAGCGTTTAATGGACGTGAAAGAGCACATTATAAATATATACATTTTATATTTAATTCTATTTGTCGTTGTTCTAAGAGCACATTGTAATCATATCATTGTAACTGTACTCGATGCAGATCTTTAAAAAAATCAAATGAAAGATGCCATCAGCATAGGAACATTAGTTCGGTATCCCAGTCGTGCAAAATCCTAACAAAGATAATATATACGGAACATCGCGAAAGTTTTCCTTAACTGTTCTATCCTACATTTTGCGTCTACTTTACTTCTACCATGACTAGTTCATATACTGCTCAAATAGCAATATTTCTTCACCTCTGCCAAATGATATCTTACCAAGCTAACGCCCTTTGTTATTTCATTATTCGGATGGAACATATATATAATTTGAGTTGGGAGATCAGTTTGTTTTCGGACAAGAAGAGCAATGCTGACTGCGTCTAATTTTAGAAAACAAGCTAAGAAAAAACAAGCCTACGTTCGTGGGATTTGAAGATTTAGAAAAAGCCTTTGATAATGTAAACTGGAGTACACTGCAAATGATTCGGAAGATGGCAGGAATAAAATATAAAGACAGAAAAGTTATCTATAATCTCTACAGAACACAGCCAGTAGTAATTCTAATTGAAGCGCATGAAAAGAAAGCATAAATCAAGAAAGGAGTAAGACAGAGATGCAGTCTGTCGCCCATGATCTTCAACTTATATGTAGAACACGCAATGAAGAAATTTAGAAAGAGGAATATGGAAAAGTAATCGTACTGCAAAGATAAGAAATAAAGACATTTAGGTTTGCTGACGACATTGTTATAAAATCAGAAACAATAAATGGCATGAATGTAATCCTGGAGAAAGAGCATTAATAGATGGAAAACCAAGGTAACGAAGTATAGTCAGGAAAATAATGAAATAACAAAGGGCGTTAGCTTGGAAAGATATAATTTGGCAGAGGTGAAGAAATATTGCTATTTGAGCAGTATATGAACTAGTCATGGTAGAAGTAAAGTAGACGCAAAATGAAGGATAGCACAGTTAAGGAAAACTTTCGCGAAAAAGAGGAATTTTCTTACGACTAGCATAAGTCTCAATACCAGGAAGTAATTACTAAAATGTTCATATAGAGCGTAGCATTATATGGTTGCGAACGTGGGCGAGGGGAAGGACAGAAAGGAAAAGAATAGGCTTTCGAAATGTGGCCCTAAGGAAGAAGGCTGAAAATCAGAAGGGTGAATAGAGTTACTAATTAGGAAGGTTTTTTAGAATAGGCGAGGAGAGAACAATATGGAGGAATATGACTAACAAGGGATATATTTTGAAGCCTAAATTAGCAGTTGACACAGCTATTATAGCGGACATAGATATACTCGTACGTGCACCTGGACAAGACGGAAGATTGGACGATACAATGGAGTGACTATAAACAAAACAAAATCTCAACATATTACTTTTTCACTTCAAAAATAACTATGACCAAAAGAAAAAATAAATTCGACAGAATTCCCAGAAACAAATGATGTAAAGATGTCTTGGCCTACATTTAGATAGGCATCTAACCTGGAAATAAAGCGGAAAGAATTAAAAGTCAAAGAATCGAATTAGCATGGCTGTTTAGTGGAAGATGTATTACTGTACGGTTTGGCCATCTCTGATCTGAGCGTGGCCGCAGCGAGGGAATTTTTACCGCTCACCCAACCGAGAGGACATCTTTGTCCTAAGCAAATTATAGCTTGGGACATTCCGGGGTTGCTGCATCCAGGGAGCCTCCAGCAACGCACAACTACGCGCATCACAGATCAGCAAGCAGGCGACTCACGCAGCCAGCACATTTGTGGAAAAACTGTACTTCCAATTTGTTTAATACCTTCTAAATTTCCTTTTGAAATATGGATTAGCGGAAACAATTTTGATATTTGCCACCCAATTAAATCCCTATCGAAAGGGAGTTTTATTAATTCTGTTTCACGCAACACAGCAATTGCGTGACTTCATTTAGTGAAAAAATAGACAAAAATTTACAAAAGTGACATTGAAGTGTATGATTGATTTTCTATGACAAAAAATTTATTGTTCTATTTTATTTGCATCTGATTTTATTTCATATTTATCGTGTCTCTATCCAGTGAAACTGAGTGGTATAAACATTCGTGACGACGATGGGATCCATGTGTGTATTAAATAAAAACGAGAATGTACACGCTAGAGGGAGAATTACGTATATTTAGCTTTATCTTTTTATCGCCAGTTTATTAAAGGAGTGCTCAAACTTTTGTAAAGATTGAGACAGGTAATGATGCTTTCGCCTAGGCCAGGAATGGAGAACCTTTGTAGCTTACTTAAATATTGTGGATTGTCATGTAAAGAAATATTCGTGCATATTTAGGATTTGTAATCTTACTAATTAAAATATTTCTATTTTTTATATTTATTTTATAAATTTAAATTCCAATTAACAAAGAAATGTTAACCAAAAATATGTATGAAATGTACAATAATAGAAAAGCAATGTGCATTTAGGCAACAATTGATATACGAAAAGGTACGACGTTTGTCTGATAGCAGGATCCTACTTGGTTCACTTCCAGCCCAAACAAGCTTCACCAATTTCTTCTGCTTCTCTTCAGGTGTCAGGCAACTAATACCTGTTACAGTCCTATCTTCGCCGTGGTCTGCCTCTCTCTTCTTCCTTGACATTTATATTTTTATAGCTACTAATGGAAGTCTATAAATCGCCACCTTTTCCATTTCCTTCTATTATCTATAATTCTATCGTTTATACTAAAAACTCTTAGTTCTTTGTTAATGTCTTGATTTCTTAGTCTGTCTTATAAAGTGGAACTTTTAACTCTTCTCAGGGACTAAATTTATTGAGACTGGATACTGTTTCTTTGACCATGTCTCACTTCCATAAATAAGTGTAGGCACAGTAATAGTTTTATAAAATTTGTCTCTTTCCTGGTTTCATTTTTCAAATGTTTATTAATTGTTCCATAAATGAAGCAGAATTTCTCAAGTTGAAATTCTACTAAGTAGTTAAAATGTTTTAGTTGTTCTAAGATGTAACTATTTTTGTTCTGATATGTTACCTACCTCTAAAAGCTTTTGTGTTTTTTTTTTAGATTTCCACGTCAATCTTTTAAATTCATCTGTTAATTTTAATTACACGCTGAGAATAAAGTCTCACAAAAATATGTTAATTAAAAAATTGTTACGAAAGTAATCCCATAGATATTTCTATTATTTAAAGTGTCAGGTAATCAGCTCCTAACTCTCACAATTTTCTTGTTTAATCTTCATCATCAAAATAATTTTGTTCCAGATGTTTCAAGTTTCAGCCATAAGTCGACCAACAAGTGAGTCGAAATTCTATATTTAAATTCTTAACTTGTATCTCTAAATCGTGAAATAGCAAGCGTTGGAACTGTGTCACTCAAAATGAGTTCCTGTAGCACGCGTGTCATTATGGTCGCAATCATTGAGCTAAGCTGTTTCTACCATCTCGTATCCACTCCGCGCTCTTCTTTGTCGTCGTTTACGCCAAAGAGTATATTAATAAGATACTCTTTGGTTTACGCCAAGATTGAAACGCGCGGCAGGAAACAACCAGGTTCCATCTGCAACAGTGTCATTTTATAACCGATACTATTTTACTTTTACTGTTCCGATACTGTCCCAATCGTTTAAGATTTACGAGCATTTTTACGCTATAATAAAGTTTTGACCGTATTTCACTCAGCTGATACCTACGTCATTAATATTCGGTTATCGTTAAATACTTGGCATTGAGGAGGTTTGTAATGAACGGCTATACCGTGGGGAGGTTGTGATTCTATGATAGAACGTCCATGGCCAACAAGTCTTGCATCAGGCAAGTGAAAGCACTGTGTAGCTGCAACTACCGTTCCAGGAATGTCTCGCTGCAATGCTCATACCCCTCAATGTTACTTTCTCCAATACAAACTACCATATTCAATTATTTAATCTATATGTGACACCATCTTCTCCTTATATCTTGGTAGTATCAGGTGAAAGATAATTAAATTACAAGATTATTTTAGAGACAATAAAAGAGCCAAACGTGTACAAAGAAGAATTACGATTTTGAACCCATCCCCATTTTTTATTTGCTGCACTCAATCAATCTAGTGAAACTGGGGTGACTGTACTTCTATTTCACGATTGTTACTTCTAGTACAAATTGTTATCGTCTGCCACACTACACGCAATATTTACACACAAATCCTAACGCTCACTAACTTCTACTTAATTCTACCTTTATTTTACAGTCAGAGATTGTTTCCTTCGGGATGTTATCCTCACTTGCGTTAGATTGAGAATCTTATATTTTAAATTAGTGGAAACTGGACAACAGATCGAATATTATTTAAAAATGCCTGTTCAGGCGTTATCTAAAATTATTAGAAAAATATAATAAAAAATAAATAAAAAGATTGAATGACAAATGAATAATCATAAGGTTTACCCACTTAATTAAAAAAACAATTTATGTATTTTCCAATTTTTTTTAATATAAATAAATAATGTTTAAGTGAAACCATTTAGATGTCCTCTATCACCCGTAAAGTTTATGTATTGATTTTTTTACTAACAGGCTACATGAGGATGATTCTGAAACAGGCAAATCCCCTTTAATAGCATAGAAATGGAATTGAAAAGGGGGTATTTGGAAGGTAAAGCAAGGTAACCAAGGGTTGACTAGGGCCCCCGGACTATAGTTAAAGTATACTACTAGGCGATTCACCTGAAAGTGATACAGGGAAAACCTTAGAAAACCTGCATCAGGTAGGTATAGTTGTTGCGTACTATTATTACGCCGTTCAGAATGACGGGAGATGAGTTCGGCGACCCCACAACAAACCTAACTCCGATCATTCGGGAAGGCAGGAGAATTGTACCTTAAAGCCCGACCTACGTGATGCAGGTTCTCTAGGGCCTTCCCTGCATTGCTTTTAGGTGGATCACCGGGTAGGATCCCTTTAAACTATAGCGCGAGGACCCTGGTTAACCCTTGGCTACCTTGCACTACACCTCCCCCACCCTTTTCAATTCCCTTCCTATACTATTAAGGAACAGTTACCTACTTCAGGATCACCATCATGTAGGCCGAACCCCCCCCCCCCCCGAATTAATTTTTACTTCATTTGGACTAAGTTTATAATTTACCGGTAGGGACACATCCACAGCGCTATAATAGTTATTTGCTGATCGATCTATAACACACTATTCATATTTTCCACTTCAGTCTTAGATCTCGACTTCTGCACACCTAATCTTTTTTACTGTCCTCAAATCATTTATGCTACAATAATTTAGGAAAACGCCTTCTTATATGAAAAAGAAAAATAGTAAAAAAGATTAATTCATACATTAAATGAGAAATCCCAGTAATGTGTATTTTTCAGCTCATATATTTTCACTTGTCCCTTAATTTAGGTGCCATTTATGTAGTATGATGAAATACTTTTTTACATGGTTCTCAGACTCATTTGGTATATAAGCTTTATGAACGGTAACATTCTCATTTATTTACCAATTCAATGGAAATACTTATTATTATTCAAAAGACAGCAACTAAATTATATAAAGAATTTATTCAACTACAACGCAACTTACGTCTGAGATAAGTCGTTTATATGTATAATACACGACTAAGAAATGTCACTCCACTACACCTGGCTGAACTCACAAAACAAAAAAAGAGCACAAATTACTTCGCATCACACGATGGTTAGTCTTAATTCTTTGCAGATTTTGACGCATTGGCACCGATTTTATAGGGTATTCTTTAGTCTGAAAGCAAGTAAAGTATCACATACACAAGGAAGCATTGAACCCGACGTTTTGATACAAAGAAACTACTCTTCAGGGACAAAGGTCACATCAACAGCACGACGCCTACATGTTGTAGCGTTGCATATGAGGCCACTTTAAGCCAGCTGCGTTTTGCCTCTCCATCTACATTTTGGGGGGAAACAAGTTGAGTTCCAAGTCTCTGCTGACTTTGTTCACTTAATTGTCCATGGGGACCCACGGACGTGACTCAGTGCACGTGAAGCAGCATATATGAATGCGAGCCCTGGGCGAGGCTAATAGTCGTATCTTGGAAGCTTAAACAAAGGACGCTGGTGTCAATTGGAATTGCGTCCTGGTATATCGCGGGACAACGTGGTACGACTACCCCGCAGCACATTATTCTGCATTATCTAATATCAAAATTTCTTTGATGACATGAACTGGAGCACACTATTAAGGATTTTGAAGAGCGCTGGAATAAAATATCGACGAAAAAAAGCTTAAACGTAATCTCTACAGAAGACACGCAGCAGTAATTGGAATAGAAGATCAAGAAAGAAAAGCCGTAATCAATAAAGGAATACGACAAGTATGCAGTCTGTCGCCCGTGATGTTAAACTTATATATAGAACAGGCGATGAAGAAAGTTAAGAAGGAATATGGAAAAGGAATCATACTGCAAGGAGAATAAATAGAACCCCGTAAGGTTTGCTGATGATATTGTAGGGGAGTCAGAAGAAGACTTGGAAACTGTAATAAACGATATGAACGTGGTCCTGGAGAAATGAGTTCAATATGAGGATTAATAGAGGGAAAACCATTGTAATAGAGTATAGTATGGGATACAGTGGAATAACAAAGGCTGTTAGATTAGGAAGGGATATTTTAAAGAAACTGAAGGAATTGTGCTTATTGGGCACAAAAATAGCTAGAATAGGAAAACCCAGGCAAGAAAGTGCAAATATTAGAGCTTTAATATTTAAAAAAATAGCAAGGCAGTAATTGTAAGATGCTAACTAAATGTATTAAATTATGGTAAAATAAAAACTACAATTTTTAAAGCTACTATTTTCGAATCTGTTACTCATTTTCTTCCAAACAAGAGCAGTAGTTTATAGATCAGATGTGCTTGTAAAGATACGTGAATGGATAAGTCAGAGATGTATTTGATAAGCAGTCGGAAGTAAATAAACAATTGTTTACTGTACTTAGATACTTATAGTCTATAAATCTTATTAGGCATGAAGGTAGTCGATATCACATCCATACTTCATTCTATGTCATATGTGACTTGAAGAGACATGGGTAACATTTCAAACTTAAAGTTCGTATTCTGCAGAAATTGGTTTGATAGAATCCGACAGTAAGGTAAGGGAGGGTAATAGTACACAGTCGGATAAGAGTACGCAATGAATTTTCAGTGTTGGCAGCACTTTACGGAAACTTTTTGGTACTATTTGTGTGCGTCTACAAGTGCAGGAGAACACTCCGTCCTGTCATCTATTTGCTGCTAAATATACGTGTTACTTCAGTATGTAATAATTAGAGTTTAAAACCTAAGAATTTCGAGGCACAGAACAATAAATTATAATTTTGTGTCACATATCATTTCAAAGAACAATTATTTAGCTACAATTTTAGGCCAGTTTGGATTTAGTGTCTGCACGGTGCAGGCGTCAAGTGACGATTTTGTAAAGAACTACGTGGGAGGCCAAGAGTACGGCAGCACTGCATAGGCCTAATCTTTGCCTCACCAAAAAACATCTGTTCTTAAATGGACATTTTGTCTCGTTTTATTCCACGGTTCTTTTGTTAATGCTTATTTTCACTTTACAAATAATTAAATTATATTCCTTTCGTATTTTTACAACAATTTTACCTCTTCTAGTTTTACAAAACAAAAAAATAAGTTTCCAGATCATCTTCAAAACCGAACAGAGCATATTTCAGATGCATTTAAGGGCCAACAAATTATAAACTGGCTCAATTTAAGAAACTGTGAAATGAAACTTTGGCTGATTAATTGAACGACACAAGGTATGCACCAGTTATCATAGTTTTACAACAAGGAAACTTTGCCATTCTAAACGTGCAAAGCTTAAATTCCAAGAAACCTGTTGCCGGAATTCATTCGATTTTACCGCTTCGTAAATTGAAGGAAAAGGAAGATAAAAGGAAAAGACATTCAAAGAAGTCAGAAATAATCTCTTCACCGTTTAAGAATGGATTAGAAGGAAAATAAAAAATGGAAAAGAGAAAAGCGAAGGCAAAGAATGAAAGGATAGCAAATAATGCCATTAAACGACACACAAAAGAAGGTGACAGGAGAAATCATCAATAAAAGGATAATATGAAGGTCAGAAGTGTATAAAATATGACCCATCTCTGAAATATCTATTAATGATGATGAATACGTCGATTGTCCAGGATGTGGAAAATAGTTTTCCGATAAGTGGATCCAGTAAAGTATTTGCTAGGGCTGGTGAGCACGAGGCATTCTCCCCTTACGAAGGCAGTGGCCCATTTGTTTGTTAGTGACCATTCCTAGTGCATTCTCTTAAACGCCACTATGCATATTCTTACCCTCAAAGGAGGCCAAGAGTACGCAAATGACATTTCTTTAAATATATTTTTAAGGACAAGCTTGTTTATAGTAATCTTATCAAACGTTTTGTGATTAATTACTAAATATTAAATAGCATTGTGATAAATTTTTGCGTTGATATCTTTATTACTTCCATGGATATATCAATTCAGCCACTGAGTGCGTACTCTTACCCTCCCTTACCTATAAAACAAAATGAAGGTAAGATGTAATTTTTATATCTACATATATCTGGATCGGTTAGTAATTGGGGCAAGATTTAATAACGCTAGTTTAAGCGTTATAATCTAGTTGCAATATATATCATTTACTAATTACGTCAGTTTTTTGAAAAGTAATTTTTAACGCCAACTTGAAAAGTAAAGTAAGCCTATCATTCCAACAATAACCACTAAAAAATTAATCAGAAAATGTAAACTCAAGTGTAATACATTTTTTTATTTCCTAATTTACTGACGATGTCGTGAGAATGAGATTGGTGTTGGATAATTCTAAAACATTTCGCACTCCAAACGAATCGATCCGAGACTATTCTTGCGTATTTCATGCTGGCGCAGAGAACAAACAGAAAATTGGGGAGAAAAGTGGTTGGAAATTTTATTATAAATAAGCTGGTACGGAAGAAGTCGTACTTAAAGAAAAGTTGAATACGTACCTCCTTTCGAATCTTCAAAGTTCCATAGGGTGCGTTAACGAGACTAACTTAGAACGGGGAAAATAATACCTAGGTGTCTAATTAGATTGAAAAGGCTAATTCCACGTCAGGATTGCTTTTCACGACTCACAACAATAGGAATACATAAACTGTGTTATGAATAGTTTCTTTTATTTCAAAAATAAATTAATAGTATATTATTGAAGCCAATTTTCGAACAATAAGTAAAATAAACAAAAATGAGGCAAAATGTCAGCAAACAACTTTAATTAAGATGATGTTTGCTGACATATTTGGCCGTATTTTTATTTATTTAAACTTCTGAAGCTATTCTTCACTATGAACAATTATGCCGTGTTATCTTGCGCTACCTTTGGTAATGATGTATAATACTATAAATGGCCAAGAGCATAGACGGATTAGTCACTCCGCAAATTTCCAAGAAATCAACCGTATTGAAATACTAAACAAAAATTTCCCGGTAAAGCCCTCATACTCTGGCATTTTAAGCTGAATCATTAACGGTAAATATAAGTCGAGACAGCCGTCTCTGCGGAGGAAATGAAGTAAATAGATCGTTTAATATGAGCCTAGGGCTTTTATTCGCAGTTAAGAGAGACAAACGTCCGAACAGAAGAAACAGTATGCGGTTTGCTACACAAAAATGGTCGCCTTTTGTTACCAGACATAACGAAAATTTAAAAGAATTAGTCCATTAATAAGAAGACTGGTAGAATTGAAACGCGTTGAATCTACCAAACACAGCTTTCAGAATTTTTTTTTATTTTCAATAGCAAACTTTCAACTATTTTGTCATTTTTCAACTCGTTTAAAATTGTGTGTATATATAATACTGTCAACGTCGGCGTCTTATCAATCTAAGTCGACGGTTTAAATAGAATTTTAAATAGTTTGAAAACGATAAAATAGTCGAAATTTTACTACTGAAATTAAAACGTTCATTCTGAAGTCAGTTTTCAGCTGATACAACACATTTAAAAGAATTAACTTTGAACTATCAAAACATAAGGGACTGAAAGAACAATTTATTAATTTATTTTCTGAGATGGTAAAAGAACCTCAGCTATACCACTTGGCATGGAATGCCCCCAGTTTTATTACTTTCAATCAAACTTTCTACACAAAACTTTTAGGAATGCAAGCCCAGCTTTATCGTTAAATCTTAAATTCAGAGATGCAATGCTTTATTAAGTTACTGGAAATAAAACCATTCACGGAGATTTTGCATGAAGTCTTCGGTAGTATCAACGTCTCTCTAATTCATGATTTCTTCGTGACTAGACGCAGGCCTCACTTCCAACTTGCGAGATCCGTAAAATTTACCGACATTAAAAATTAGGACCAGAACATATTTAAAAACATGTTTCTCACCATCGACGATGTTTTCCAAATTCTGTGATAAAATTCACCGCCACTGAAAATCTAAACTAATATTAATAACCGTATAAACAATCTAAACATCCCTACTAAAATAACTCGGTATTTTCATGTCAAAACAACTGTATTATCTTGGTTTAAAAGTTATCTTCAATAAATTTAAAAACCGAGTAAACCCAAAAACCTAATTTAGACAAAATCTAAAAAAACATATTTTAAGTAAAACAACAAAACCTACCAACAGTGGTGTACCAAACTAGGCTAGACAAATTACTTAAATTGGTATAAAATTTGAAACGTCCAATGCGATAATCCGTCACCCAAGAAGGCATTACCTAAACTAATTTTTAAGCTCTATTAAAATCTGTTAGTGTGCAGAAAGACATGTCTTGCAGGCAGGAAAATAGGTGTGGCCTGGGCGCTGCGCCTCCTCGCATCATGCCGTACCTATAGCAACCACTCGGGGCGCCCCTCTCCTTGCACAAAATACAGAACATGTTTTACTGCTAAGAAAATGATCCCGGCTGCAAACACTTGAGCTATAATATCAACGGGCAAGTCTCCATTCAAGACGTAACATTTTAAAAAGCATATAGTGCATCTTCGAATTGGAGTGATTACATCTTACATGTGAATATATAAAAGGATATTGGAAATTTCCGACACAATACGTTAAACACTAAGAAAATGGTAAAGGACCACACTTCATGTTAACATGTTGCCCTGTCTACGCGAGACCCACACGAGAAGTAGATATTGTAACGAGTCCTTAAGTTAAAAATGTAAAATATAAGACGAATTAAATAAATTTCCCATTGAGTTGAGGCCGCGGTAACGTGAAATGACCGAATCAGCCACGAACGATCCGTGATCTTCAAAATGACATCATACACACCATTGCTACTACACCATGCGTGAAATAGTTCCCAGTCAGTGGCTCTCAAAAATCAATACAAAGCCTTTGAATGAACGTTCAACACCAACTTTCGAAATATATATATATACACACACTATAATAAAGGAATAAGAATAATTACTTATCAATTTCATCCAACCATATTTTATAGTTCTCTATTTTTCGTATATACATTTTAGTACTAAGCCTTTAAAATGTGGTGTTGTAGGAGAATGTTGAAAATCAGATGGGTGGATAGAGAACCACTAACGAGGAAGTTATTAGTATAATACTGGAAGAACGAACAATATGGAGGACGTTGACCAAGAGAAGGTATAGATTAATAGGCCACTTTTTGAGACATGAGGGTTTTATAAAATTAGCATTAGAAGAAAGTGTTTGAGGTACGAAAAGAAAAGGGAGGAAAAGTATGGAATACGCTAAGCATATTAGGGAGAATGTGGGATGTGGCAGTTATACAGAAATGAAAAGGCTTGCACATCAGACTCGTCCGAGTACTGAATACCACAACAACATTAAATATAACTAACCTCCACGACTGCTAGTAATCACATTCATCGACCGTTAATATAGCAAGTAGTTAAAACGATGGCATTTCAAGTAAACATTTCTTTCAATAATTTTGAATGGGAATTTCTGCTACACCTATCAAGCTGGTCACAATTTTGAATAACGTCTACTAGAAGAAGATATTGAAAGACTTTTCACTTCAACCGCGAATTTCAACTGCTACGTGAAATTGTTCCGATAGTGAATAAGCATTTCTCGGTTTGAACCTTGATAGCAAATCACATGCCTGGGGGACTTTTCTCTCGCAGGCAGTTCTCCCCAGAGTGGCTGCGGGGCTCACCTGACTGTCGGGAATGCCTCGTGCCCTCTCTGGCTTTTTCAAAGTTCTCACATGCCGAGACACCTTCACCTATTTTAAGAGGTATATGTAATGGGGTTGAAAACTTTGGGCATAAGGCTAGAGTTGTCCACTAATCCTATTGGATCAGTCGGCGCAACTATCTCCTAAAATTGGTGAAGACTCGGAGACGGGAATGCTGCGACCCCACATAAAACTCGTCTCCCGTCACTCGAAAGGGCGTAAGAATAGTACCCCATGCCCGACCTACCTGATGCAGGTTTTTCAGGGTATCCTGCATCTCTTTAGGTGAATCACCTGGTAGTATCCTTAAACTTTAGCACGGGGGCCCTAGTCAACCCTTAGCTACCTTGCTCTACCTTCCACATCCCCCTTTTCAATTCCCTTCCTATGCAATTAAAGGGGATTTTCCTGTTTCAGGATCACCCTCATGTAGCCTGATAACCAAAAGAAAACCTTGATAGCAATTTGCTCGAAGCATGTTTATTCGCCTGAACCTTCATACCCGGATACATGCGACATGAAAGATTGCAATAAGTAGTCAATTGTTTAAACCCATTACTAAAGAATTCAGCACTGTGCATCTACTTCGGGAGTTATGTTTTTATTCTGCACTATTACCCAGGACTGCCGACTTGCTGTGCTGTCACATCGCAAAGATTGGAATCCCGGCACGGGCACAGACCTGTGTTCGTCATGGTCATAAAAACAGTCGTCGAGACTGAAGCAGAATCGATACGCTGATACGTACCGCTTCCAATTCGGAATGTGTCAAGGAAGATGACGGTCCACATTCGTCCCTATCGGCTGGCTAAGCCACCTCATTGGACTGCAGAGCAAAAGAGCCAGCTGCGATCTGAAATACTCGCGCTAGTTGCAGTTTATAAAGTGCAACGTGTTTTTGTGCATTTTACACTTCCGTGTAGTGATCATCTTGATTTATGTGGTAGTGTTTCATGTGGCGTTCTCACTTAGCTTTGAATTTAAGGTTAAATAACATTGTACATTTTTGTTTGCACGCTCAACGAAGCGAATCTACTGTCAGGGTTCGTTTCGCTCAACAGTGTTCTGCCGTAAGGTTATTTCATAGTTATTCAGAAAATAGCATATTTCAGTTTAGGTTATTATTTCAGTTGGTCTGTGATGGGCAGTTATAGTAAATTTGGCGGTTGTAATTCTTGGTATTTTTGTGGATTGTAGACGATTTCCGAGGGATAGGTATATTTGAAATTGGGTTTCCGTCTAAGGAATACAGGATGGTGGGAGACGGATACGACGTTTTAGGGTTTTTTTACGGATCGATTGTTACAGAATGCGAGATGAGTAATAAGGTGGTGGGTGGGTATGAGAAGTTAAATGAACGACAGAACTGTAGATTTTTCTACAAGGTGACGAGGTGGGAATAAGGTAGAAACAATGTGGCTAGTCTACTACTGGCCGGATGAAAGTTTTGTACCTATGTAGAAGGGATTTAGGATGGCAGGAGCCAGTCCTGGATCTTGGGCATTTGATAAACTTAAATCTTTGGGTGATACGTTATCGGAGAATAGGGTTAGACTGAGGGTCCCCGAGATAAGGAGGCTGAGGGGTAGAGGGAGCTGACGGTGATTAATTTATTCCAGGGTTTGACTGTCCACTTGGATATCTATTCTTGAAGGATTGCGAGATTCTTCTTGAGAGTGCTAAGAATATCGTCAGGATTATTGTCCAGAATACTGCATCATCTGTAAACGGAGACAGGATATCGTTAGCACTGGTACAGCAGGGGAGGCCATGACAGGTTATGCTGTAACCATTGGCGGAAAGATAACTCTTTGAGGGAGGCTTGAAGATGGAGTAAAGGAGTGTGTCATTGATATACAAAATATCATATAAAGCGTACGAATATAAGTGGAATGTTTAAGTTTAGGAGTTTCTATACGAGTGTAAGACGCGGCAATAACGAGACTTTAATTCTTCCAGGCACAGATAACAATGTCTAAGGCGTGTCCACACAAGTTATTTTATTAAAACTCGTTACAATTTGGTTTTCGTCCCACGGTCCCTACTCTCTAATAAATGGCTGGAATTGTTTTGAATACATCGTATACAGAATCTACATTTCTAGGGCGTATAAAGGTTCAGGAACAGTGTAATAATACTAGAGTTTAATTATGAGTATGCATGACTCAATTCCATTTTAGAAGTGTTATTAATATGAATCAATTACCAGCAGCTAACCAAGAATTTTTAACATTAAACTTCACTAATTTGATAAATACTAATCACACTGACATCAAGATTGAAGTAATCCACAGCCAAAGAAATATTTTCTACTTGACCTTGAGAACGTCGGCAGTTAAAGTTAACCTTGACTGAAGATTTTCTTATAAACTATATACTTTAACTGGTGATATAACAATAAATTTAAAGCCATCAACGTGCTTTAAAAGTACGGAACAGTCGTTCCCTAAGGGCGGGATTCTTGCCATTGTATTTCTTCGTTTCTCAACCTTTTCTTTACCATGCCCCACCTAAGTCCTCTTTAGGACATGTACATTTTTCTTTTTAAAAACACCTATTCTGTAAATAATTTGTTCAGGGCAAACCTTAGGTTTAAGCAAGCAATCGTTCTCTACGAGATTATTAATATTTAAAAAAACAGTAAATAAATTTTCAAAAAATACAATTGACAACCAAAATGCAAGTATAAAATAATTAGTATGAAAGATTTTACTATATTGTAATGTTTTATAATTTCCAAATTCAATGTGAAGTCACTTCTGGATTAGTGTAAATTTAGTGAGACCCTTGTGCTTGATGCTTTCTGACGAGACATTTTGTATTGGGCTCCCTATTTCTAAATGTGACATGACCACAGTGGTGCATGCCATAGCAATCGTCCTATACAGTGCGCACGATTCCTTTACTAGGCATAGTTAACAATACTCTCGGAGTAAATTGTAGTTTTACTCCAAACTTTCGACAGTCACTACTAAAAAAAACATTTCACGGACTTTTTTTAAACTGAGAAACCAACAATCTCCCTTCTTTACAAGTACAACAATAGCAGGCGATTGGTTTTTTAATTCTAGAGAAGCTTTTTTTTCAACTGCCCCCACGTATGGCGTGGGACCCACTTTGAGAAACAGGTATAGAAAGAAGAAAGAGTCAGAAGTTTCAAACAGTAGAAACTTGATTGCAGGGAAAAAAAGAGTAAGACACATGCGTCGGATAACTCCTTGAAAAATAAACCTACTTCATTCAACCCATAGCCCAAAGAGGCCAAGTTACAATTCCAGCTAGTATGCTTGGATTTGAGGTCACCACGACAATGGGTCATGAGATGTCGAGAACGTGCAGGTGATATTTACAGCGAACGGCGTGATCGGCACCATTACTGGTACCGTGACGTGTCTGTTTCCGATTGGCCTTTTCCCCGGCATCTCATCGTCTAGTGCTTTTGCCTTTCAACAGACAGGTCATACGCATGATACATTTGGGGATCAACTGCAGACTCCAATTCAAATATAATTCAAACCAAGAAAAACAGAATCCGTAGCATCATTTCCAACTCCCCATGGTACCTTCGAAACTCGGTAATTCACAAATACATCCAAATTCCACCGATGTTCATCACAATAAATTCATGCATATCCTCCTTAATCAAAAGCTCCATCTCACTCCAATGACACCATAGCCCTCTTCCACAGCAATCCACCTCCTTCACATAACCGCAGACTCAAACGGAAACTACCAATCGACTACTCTCATTCACGTATAACCTAACATTAATTTCTCTCCTAGTTAGCTGGCACCTCATTCTCCGATTCTCAAAAAAATACTTCCTTTAATTCTCTGTTATCTGGTACCCCTACTACCTTAAATTTGATAATATTCACCGCCAATAATAGGCTAAACAAATATTCATAACCGTAATACAAAATTATATTCACAGCTCAATCACTTCTCTCGCTGTAAAATTGTTTTGTCACTGGACATTCAATTACATCATGTAGTCATGTTAATTATTTATTCACCGAATAATTAATTACTATACACCATGTAGAAACAACTGTAAGATCCTGGGATATAAGTTATCGCAATACAAAGCAAAATACAGGAAGATAATCGTCTGAAAGACGCGGTCTGCCGCTTAATATAAAAAACGTTGAATGTGGTGGAACGTCAATAATTTAATCAGACTGCCACGTTAGGAATTCAAATATGAATATGAAAACATTTAAACCCCGATATACGTGCTTACGCGAAATATGACAGTTTTCAGGCAAGCACGAGTGTCTGATAGATAATTGGTTGGTAAAAGGAAAGAGAATCATGGATCGACTAGACGTGTGACCACAGACAGATCTCGACTGGATGATGCCCCTCGGCAGGCTGCCTTTACACTAACAAACTAACATACACATTTCTCGGTCAATTTCTATCATTTATTAGATGTGTTGTAAAATTCTGTTTGCGCGTGACTAGCCAATCCCTAGCTGCGACGGGGAAAATTCGCATACTGAAGGAGAAAATATATTGGAAATAAAGTAATTAAATTCACGAGATTCCTCCGTAACAAAGGAAAACAGATGAACGAATGGAAGCAGTTATTAACGGGAATGTTACAACAGACTAATAGTAAATTTCGCAATTCGAATGAGTAAAGAGATAAATAATAAAATTAATAGTAAATTTCATACTATTAGTGTGCATATGAAAAGAATGAGTGAGCAAATTAGTAGTACGTTTGATATCAAGACTAAATGAACGATGAAATACACAAGTTGTATAGCAAATTCATAGTTTTTAGCGAGGAAGTTCAGCTGAAGGAGAGTGGCGAGCGAGTTCGACCAAAAATGAGAGGAAATTGCGGTAAATGGCGACCAGAAGGAAGTAATTAATTATAAACATAAAATAAGGATAATAAGAACTTACAGCGCAGTTGAATGGCACGATAACAGATTTGTTAAGTTAGTTAAATAATATACGGAAAATTATTAGCAACGATATGCAAACGAAGGTCTACCTCAATCGATTGTAATATATCATCGCAATAGTGAAATTACATATTTATTTGACCGTGTTCAAAGTGAAGGCACCGTCGTACTTCGTGACACACTCAGTGGTAGGCAATGGGAATTTTTACGCTGAGGTAAATTCCCAGAACCGGCCGAAGCGGAAAAGCTTTGTGTCGAAGCTTTTGGGACGACGCGTCAAGATGGCTAAGACAGGTTTTGGCAAAGGGGTGCGTCTTTCACTTGACAGTCCCAAGAAAAGAAAACTACAATAACGAGAACAAAGTCGCAAATTATCGAACTCTCAAATTAGAACTTTGTAAAGTTGAGATAGCCCTATTCATCCTTTCTAATAAGCTATATTTTACGTAAAAAATTATAATTTTATAATTACAAAAATATAGTTTGCAAAGTTAGTACTAATGCCTATATTTAATGGTCTCCAAGTATTGGGGAAACGTGGAATGCCAAGCAGAATTTAAATTAACGTTCAAAGAATGCCCAAACCCCAGTAAAGGTTAAGCTTTAAATTTTATTGTTCATATATTGTATTGGTGTGGATTTGCTGTACATATTTTAGGTAAAGTTAGAATTCAGGAAAAAGGAGTCATATCTTGTGCTAAGGGAGTGAAGCTACGGGTGAACAGTTTTTTTGTTTTGTTCATCGGCGACCAAGTGCGGTATTCAGTCGAGTATTATTAAGGTATTTTTAAATTACAATGACAGGCCACGATAGCGAAAATTCAGAAAAGTGACGTTGGTATTAACGAAGTTTTGCAGAATGACGAGATTGACGACGAGTTGGCGTTGAGAAGAAGCGACATTGAGTGAACAACAGATGTGACCCAGGAGAATTAAAGCTTATTCGCGAAATTTCCGAAACCAACCGTGAAACCTGAAGGTTTTTCTATATCAAACAAATGTAATTATTAATTTAAAAGCAGATTATTTCTCCTTAAATTCACTTAAAGTTATGTAGAAGCGGAATGCTCAGTTCCGAATACGCAGACACGAGACGCTCAAAGATACATTTAGGATA
This sequence comes from Eucriotettix oculatus, assembly GCA_034510155.1. Classification (NCBI taxonomy): domain Eukaryota; kingdom Metazoa; phylum Arthropoda; class Insecta; order Orthoptera; family Tetrigidae; genus Eucriotettix; species Eucriotettix oculatus. The sequence goes on along the minus strand of CM067376.1, from coordinate 126,065,007 downwards.
AGGAAGTACCTGACAGACTTGTATGAGCAGGTCGAAAGCAACATGCGGAAAGAGACTGGGATAAACTTTTGGTTATACCATAAAATGAAATTGTGAACCAAGAGATACGTTAATTCATTTTCTGTGTATTATAGATATAGCATTTCGTGATACTATAGTACAGTCAATTTGAGTAACTTATTTGTAGCTCCATGGATTCGCGATTCGTAGTAAGAGGGTTGTTTACAAAAATAAGTTAATTACGGGAAACCCGGAGATGTGGAAAACTACGCGGAAAGACCGAAGCCAGTCGCCGTAGCCAGGAAAACCTCTCATAAGAAGTGTATCACAATATAAGTATAAGTATAAAATCATATTCCATAAATCCTATAGAGAAGCACAAGCTTCAAGGATGTGGAACGAGTCAGAGATTTTACATAGGTTGCTTTATTAATATTAGAATATACTGTAACTATTGATTACTTTTAACTTATAATAAGATTTTCTTAAGTTCTATACAGAAGACATACAATTTGTACCTTATATATAAAATTGATAAATATTTTTACATCCTATACTAAAAAATTAGTGTTCTAATAATGTTCTTACATAATTATAAATATCTACCCTATGATACATTCAGCTTCATGAATTCTTCAACAGAGTAGAAGGAGTGGCTTAGTAAGAACTTAGTTAGTTCATATTTGAACTTGTTTGGATTTATTTTTAATTGTTTAATGGAGGTGGGAAGTTTATTAAATATGCTAATAGCATTGTAATGTACACCCTTTGTATTATGGTTAGAGACTTGCCTTCCTTGTGTAAATTGTTTTTACTTCTGGTATCAAAGTCATGTATATCTGAGTTTAGTGTGAAGAGGTTACTGTTATTAATAACAAATAACATGAGTGATTGAATATGCTGGGAAGTGAGTGTCAGTATTCCAGTTTTCTTGAAAAGTCCCCTACAAGATGTTTTTGGTGAGACCTGACATAATATTCTAACAGCCTTTTTTTGAAGTGTAAATATTTTATCTTTCCCTGATGCATTGCCCCAGAATATTATACCATATGTCATTATAGAGTGGAAATATGCAAAATAAACTAATTTTCTTATGTTAGGATCACTACAACTTGACATAATTATAAGAGCAAAGGTTGCCGAGCCTAATTTTCGTAGGAGAATATTACTATTCTTCATTCTTCTTTAGAACTCTAGAACCTACAACTTCTTTCTTCTTCTGGACGATCGTTGTCAATTAGTTCATTTCAACCCTGACGGCATTAAGGGAAGGATTCGCTCTTCTTTCTCTTTAACTATTTATCCTTTCCAGACGAGCGAAGCAGCGACTGTGAAGTCGTGTGAAGTTCAAACCAAAGGAAGTTACAGCCCATCAGTTACACGAGGAAATAGAGAAAAGGAAAAATTACATTATGTTGATTAATTTCATAGGGATTAAGGTGTTTGTTGTTTATATAGTTTTTATATGTTTGACTTTCAATATTTTAATATATTGGTACGAATTCCGTCGTCCAATGTCAAGCGGGAACAACACGAACTATAACGGTTTATTTTTAAATCGCCTTAACGAGTCAAGCTTAGATAAATTCCGTAGAGAAAATTTATATAGCGAGGAAGATAAAATTCTATACAGTATATTTAACTTAAAATTAGAATTTATATCTTACTTTACTTCATTTAACATTCAAAAGGCCGACAAACTACGTTGTGTGAATATTGCCTTGGACCATCTGTTAATTTGTGGAATTTACGGCAGGACCGCAAGAGGGCTGAACAACAAAAAAAAAAGCTCAAGGTCTATAACCTTACAGAGATACCTGCATTTTATGAGTAGGGTACTGAGTACCGAAATAAACAAACTTTCATTAACCGCGAGATTTTCTGGACCAATGTTATCGTGACAGGCTGCATGAGAATAATATATATTTAATGGTAACTCCTGTTTAATATCATAGAAAGGGAATTTGAAAGAGGGAATGCGAGGTCGAACTATTGGGTACTTGTGTCACTGTCTTCCGAATGACAAAGGAGTTTTCTGTGGCACCACAGCATTTCCTACTCAGTGCCTCAACACGTTTAAGGGAGAGCGAGCCCTCTGTTCCAATAGGAACAGCAGAACAGCTCTTATGAATCCTCTAAACCATGGCCCAAGTGGACCCATGACCATGGTATAGTCTGAGAGATAGAGGCATTCTTGAAGGTAGTCCATGTCAGTACAGGGGATTCTGCTGTAAGAACTTCCATAGCACACAATGTTGTTATGCTTGCACAACCATCAACGAATGATGAACTTAAATTGCCGACGAATAGAGTAGTTGCCCAGAAAGAGAATTTGCTCACTAATTGGTCAGGATTAAGAGGCATTGTTCGAGATCAGTTGACGACAGTAAAGAGATCCTTTTTTCTACCAGTTTAGGGTAGCAGATAATCATGTATCTAAAAATTGTAAAGAATTATTTTGTATTGTAATAGTTCTCTTTATTTTAAATCGACGGTCAGAGGAGAATTTTAAGAAAACACTACAACGAAAAACGTAAGCAACGAGTTCTACACAACAATATATGATTAAGTCAAGGATGGAAGGTGTCCTGATTTATATTTGCACCTATACCCGAACGTCGAACACAGAACTAATCTTTAGAGAAACGCCACTATGAAGTACGAAAACAGCACTACTTCTTTCACGTATACGTATAAACTCACTTGGTGCAGAAATGACGTGAGAAAATTGAAGATTTCCGTAATTAGCGACGAAACTCCATTTCTTAGAAGGTCCATAGTTTCGACTTACCGCCGCCTGGGCGGGAAAGTAAAGAATCCAACTCTCATTCGTGCGTGAAAGTTAGCAGACCGGAGTTCTTGCAAGTTGAACAATTTTAAATTGCAGTGCGGTTTTATTGTGAACGTCAGAAGACAAACTAGTCTGAAGACATTTATCGTGCGAACTGAATTTCCATGTAGGCGAATATCACCCTAATATTTCACTTATTCAGACTTAAACTACGGCAATCAAAAGAGATCGGCTGCATGAATGTAGACGACGTTTTGAAGCACACGTTACGTGAAAATTATACGGGATACTCAACAATTACTTGCGAATTAAGTTTGCATTTTGGCACTTTGAAAAGTTGAATCAAAAATTGGAAACGAGATGCTCCTTTAAGAAATAGTAACTTGAGAACGTCGATTCATAAAATGTCAGTTATGTTTAAGCATTAATATACCGGGTATTCAGCTAGTATTTAATTAAAAAATGAAAATGCGACGACTAGCTGAAGCAAAGAAGAAAGCATAGACTCCAATGGAAATTTAAATAATAATGAGAGTAACCCCAGGGGAATTCCTAATAGCCGCGAACCTGTATGGTCATTAAGAATAGCAAAGAATTTCCGTATATTCACCCATTCGGAGGTGTCGGCCGAAAACACAGTGCTTATCAGGTGAATGAGGAAATTTCCTATGCTATTAGAGGGGAGGCGCCTGTTTCAGGATCAGCCTCATGTATCTTTGTTACTGAAAAAAAAAATCAAGAGTTGTCGACTGATCACATTGAATCAATTGGTAATCTGCCTCATAAAACTGGCAGACACACAGAAAAGGGAATGCTGCGACCCCACAGAAACTCGTCTGTCATTCGGAAGAGCGTGAGAACAATATTCAAAAGTTCGACCTACCTGGTGCAGGTTGTCTAAGGTTTCCCTGCATCTGTTTTAGGCGAGTCACCTGATATGACCCTCTTACTATATCACGGGGGGCTTATCAACCATTGGCTACCTTGCTCTACCTTCCATATCCCCCTTTTCAATTCCCTTCCTATGCTATTAAAGGGTAGCTGACTGCTTGAGAATCATGCATGTGACCAATAAAAGAAGGTCGGACGTAATGCCTTGGGGCAAGTAGCTCGCGTCATCTCGCCAGCAACGTCCAGGTCGCTGGCAGATGGAATATTGGCCTGCCATACTTGTTAAGTGCTATAACTGAGCTAAAGTATCTTACACCAAACTTAGGCAATAATCTACACGTGACACGAGTGAACTGTTTCGGCTGCTGCCTCACCAGTGTCTGGCCCTTGCATTCCTTGACTAATTTTTTTCTCCTCCCTCAAAAGGGCGGGAGAGAAACATCCCGTGGTACTGTATGTGCCCTTTTGTGTCCTTTCTCACCAGGGCTACATGCAAGTCAAGTTTCCCCTTTTTTCTTGTGGACCATGACTTTTCTGAAGGATTTATGTTTGTATATTATTCATTAAAGATTAAAACGCGTGGCAATAAAACTTGGTACTCATTTTCTTTAAAAACCCGAGGAAAAATGCTGGGGGTGGGGGGAAGAGACCGTTAACACAAACGTGTAAGGAATTATAGTTAAAACATATGATAACGTGTTAGTCTGCTAAAGTTCGTGAATGATTGATACAGAATACTTGAAAATACGCAATATTTAATTTCGCGCAAAATGGAGTTTATTTCCTTAATGTGATGATATCACAATTGATCAATTATATCCTGCAAAATGCGAAAAATAAGAAGAATGATGATAAACAATACGAAAGATTTTCTAATTACGTTAGGTTCTATATTTACATTTTAATCAGATCCGCCACTTAACATGACATTCACGGAACATCTGTATCTAATTTAATCCCGCAATATCAGCTTTGGAAAATACCGAAGAAAGAAAACCGTACGTAAGATTTTTCATTATTATTTAATGGATTATTCAATTGCAATGACCTTCGGAATAATTTAAGTGAGATTGTCGATAATTTTGGATTATTTGAGTATTTTGAATTTGGTGAATTTATTATGTCACACTCCGACAAATTAATTTCAAGTGAGAAATTTAAAGAATTAATGACATCACATATAATTAATATTTATTCTATCGAAGAGATGGCGGATATCGTTATTTATTAGTTGTTTTTAAAGAGTTTCGCAAGAAGGTCTGCGAAATTTTTAACTTCAGGTATTTTTATGAAATTAACGGGACATTAAATTTGGTGTTCTTCAGAAAGGCCTTTTTAAATTGGTGGCAAATTTTACGGAAATAAGAGACACGATTAGATGATTTGACTGTCGTACGCCAAATTGATGGAATTAACCAAATAACGGAAAAAACGTCATTCAGTCGACTTGAGATACGGGGAGTATTTGTATCACCATTAATTTACGGGGATATTTTTCCATCCTTAAGGTACAGAGTATTTTTTACCGCGTGTATACATGACTCCGTTAAGCTGCCGAAAAAAGAGGTACAGAGTTGACAGTAGCGATCAAACATGTCAGTGCTGCACTGACAACTGACATTCCATCGCTGACACTGCAGTGCCTCAGTTTTCTTGGAGAGTATGAATAATGTGTTAGGCTTGATTGGTGAACCCCCACCACCGTTCTAGCCACTGATCACATGGGTGGCCAGTTGGTGGCAGAGATGATTATCGAGTATCGTCTGTGAACAGGGTGGAAGAGCGGACTATCGTTTGTGAGATTTCGAACTGTTTGTATTTTGCGTTTTCAATCTTCGTGCAGTTTAGTTTGCGGTTGCAGTCAGTGGTTCTTTGTTGTAAACAGTGGTGACTATTTTGGTTCAGAGAGCGTTTGCAATCAGTGTGTCACGCTATTGTCTACTTTAAGTTTTTATTTATTTTGAAACGTGATGTAAGTAAGAAAATAATACGCAAACTCTTGAGTGAATGGACAGGAGACAAAGTGATGAGACTTTTCCACCAGGTGGATAGTAGGCCTGCGTTATGGGAATTTTCCCACACAGACTACAAAAATAGAATAAAATGTAGTCAATAGGAAATAATTTATGATTTATACCATCTAAACCACCCAACGTGTAATTTTCAGGAGATTGCTTCCGAGCTATGTAACATCTAACTTTCCAGCCGGTCGAAGTTGCCAAAAAAACAACTGCAGAGTAGTATAAACATGTAACAGAGTTCACTGTCCGGTTCTGTAGTGAGGGCAGCACTTCCACAAAGTTGTCAGTGGAAAAGTGGGAAGTTGACTGCTCACGATTTAAACGGTTGGCAGTGCACAGCCAACGGAACTTGGACGGACATCTTTGCCTGTGTAAACCTTGTTTTAGTGTACAGGGGACATTTTAACTCTCTCAAGGTACGGGGATGTTTTAGATTGGTTTAAAGTACTGTGAGTTATCATGGCTGTTTTGATTAAATAAGCATTCCGAAGGGATAGGTAGGAATGAATTGGTTCAAAAAAGAGGTGTTCGGTACTGTTTAAATCATTTTTTGTACAAGAGATTATGTGTAATTAAATACTGAATCGGGTTAATACAAATAAGTACCCCGACAAGCACAGCACCCAGCTAGTTCCTAATAAAAGCCTTGTGTAAAGACACGAGGGTAAAAGCGGTTATTCTCTGTAATGATTAAGCGTGTGCTTTCCCTGAGCTTGACTAACCTTTACAAGTACATTCTTTCTGGCTCGCAACCCTGCGCACTGCTTATTTCCGCAGGAAAGCGTCCATGTGTGATGCCGGCTATGTTATGTTGGCGGATGCGCCAGAAGGCATCACGTTCGTAGAACGTTAGGTTCAGTTTAGGTGAAGTAGCTATCTTTGGCTGAACTCTTCACACTATTCTTTTACATCATATGGTCTCTTCGCAAGGAACAAAAGTAAGCAATTGTAGTTATGCCAGAAGATTGACAACGGCTCGCTCAAAGTAGTTTACGATATTCTGTTCCCGATTTCCCCACTTTTTTTGGTTTACACAATACTCCAAATATTCCGTCGCTGATGACGTTCTCATGGCAAGACTTTATTAACTTTGAAATTAACAGAATATTTTCTGTACATTCGGTGGTTGAAACAGTCATTAAGTCCGGTAAGATCAAGATATTGGACAACTTCTTCAACGATGATAATGATTTCTAACTAAGCAATGCTGTTTGCCAACTTCTAAGCTTGGACGCGCCGAAGCAACAGCCACAGCAGCGACACTGGGAGGCGAGAGCAACACATGTACAGGGGAACACGCCCTTGCCTACCGTTATCATCTCAACGATTTTACCGTATCACACAAATCCACGTAGTGCATCGACAAAACTATGGCCTAAGTTGAAACTCTTCCGGAAAGCATTCGTATTAATATGAAACAAATTAATGGTATTCTTCTGGAGCAGCATTAATATTTACACTCAGAAAAGAACCCAAAAAACTGAAGCTGACGTGCTACTCGAAGAACAATTAATAAACGGCTGTTAAAAAAAGTGTCAAATACATTAAGAGGTAGTAATCATCAAAACAAGAAAAAGAAGTTCAACAAACAAGGGTTTCGAAACTTTCTGATATCTGTACACTTCTCCACAGTGGTTGAAGAAGTTTGGTCGTGAACATGTCTTAAGGCCACAGGTTCTGTACCAGCCCACAAAGTGATGGGGCCCACACCTCAGATGAAAGAGAATGTGCAACATTTAAGAAGACCTGGAACCAGAGTCCGGTGATTGGCAGCAGCAAAAGGCGTGAGGCCCTCTTGTCTGAGTGACGCTACATGAACAATCGCTATACCCATGCAACCTTCAGCTCGACCAGGCAGTAATAATACCAGAAGATCACCGAAGATTACAGTTGTGTAAATGGCTCTTGCAGAAGTGTGCTGCAGATCCGCTGAAGGGTTCACAAGAGATGTCGTTGTGAACTTTCATAACCAGCATGCGTGGGTTTATGAAAAAACCTATTCAGTTGCAGAAAGATGGCATCAGCATCATTTCTCCATCAACGTATGGACAGGCGTTTAGATCATGCATCACTACGACCGTACAGCCAACCACAAATATTAAATGGATCTAATTATCATTAATTTATTGTTAACAAATTGCCATTTTGTTGGAGGCAGTGCCAAGTCAGCAAAGAGTGCACACCTCCTATATCACGAAAAGGTCGTCAGTATGAACCGCTCCTACGAACAAGTGTAAATATCTCAGAAAGTAAGCGGTTCCGGACCCACGTTTATTGAACCTTTTTCCTTGCTTTAATAGTTACGACCACCTCTCAAAATATTCGACACTTTTTTAACACCCTGTATAAGATATATCTTTTATAACAAACGTAATACTAGGGTTAAGACTCCATATTCGGGATTTTTCATATAATATGACAGTCCACAGTCGCCTTGGTAGGCCAAGGCTGCAGAGCCAACGAAGAAGAAGAACACACGTAATTAACTACCTGCATAATTGACAAGTACAAAATAATATTGAACAATACTTAAATTATGAAGTGTGCAGACGTTTATAACAGTGGTGACCTTTGTCAATACTAAACTCAATCTGAAATATTACGAGGAAAGGTAGTAAAATTTCAAAAATTATAAAGGCACGTACAAACATTCAGATTTACTAAACCATCATAAATAGTATTTAAATGAGTGACCTGTTTTTCATTTAAAGAACAATTTTCTTACTTAATGGTCATTTCTGAGATTAATCCTTTTTTCGGTAAGTCACTTGCTTCTGTAGAATAACGGTATTCTCAAAATTAAAGAAATAATAAGTTTCAAACAATGTAATGGAAGACTGTTAATAAAACGGAAACTTTACATTACCTATATGTTCCTCAATTCTAGTTAACAAAGATCGTTTCGATTGGGCAATATAACATGAGGAAATATTCAGGTAACTATATAAACAACATTAAGGGAATCATAACTATTTAATGAACATTCTAAATTTTGTAGATAAGTAATGAGTAGTAGTACACTAAAACTTTGTATTAGTATATATGTAATTATTACTACGATTAATGAATTTCACAATACAATCAGTAAGCCAAAATGAGCAATTAAAGATTCGAAATACATAAAAGTTATAATTTAATATAGGTTATCAGACAGAAACAAAGCTTTGTCATCAAAATTAAAAAAAAACTCATGTCCCTTTCTCCGCAAGAGGTTGATTCGATTAAAAAATTAAATTGACAACGATTGATAAAATCTGCATGCAGGACTGTTTTCCTTTATGTAGCAGCTGTAATGTAATGAATTTTAAGAAAACGATATAATTTGAAAATTGAATATATAGTTTAATTTCAAGAATATTTAATAACGAAGACTAAATAGAATCAATATATTAAAAGAAAGGGTATCATCAGGAAAATTGTTAATCACCAGTACTATTTAAGAAATTAAGTAAAAGAAAAAATTATAATGTGAAGCAATACGGAAAAAAAAGCGTATATCTGAAGTTAACAGTACTGTTATAGAATAAAGATTTGGAAAATATATTTAATAAAGGCCAGAAAAATGCTCGCCCTAAACTAAAACAAAAGCTAGTTTGTAATAGTACTAGCATCAAAATACTATGTAGCTAAAGAATCGAATGACTTTCCACATTGATTAGATTCTGGGAGAGGAGGTTGGGGGGGGGGGGAGTTGAGGTGGTGGTACGGGCGTAGAGCATCAAATAATCATAAAGTTCTTTTTTTCTCTCTTTACAACGTGTCTTGGCTTCAAAGCAGCTGAAGAACGTTTTGGTTTCACAGATCGAGAGAGGGCGTGGTAAAATTTCGTGGTTCAAGACAGTAAGGGAATTATTAATAACGTTCTTCATAAAGAATAGAAACTTCACCTTAACTTTTCGTTTTCCTTGTCTCATATTAAACGAATTGTCCCCTCCACCCAAACACTGAGAAAGTAAGCACTATATTACGGGCAAGTAGACACACACTAAGTAAACAAAATATATTGGTAGATTTCCCCTTAGCGTTAGTAATTATTTTATTAAAACCCGAATGGTTATTTAACAAATAAAAGTTAAAAAATAATAAAAGAACAAAAATATAAAATATCAAAATATATCAATATTTGTTTCGACGCAGAAATAGGATTGTCGCTTACTGCAGTTTGCATGCCTGTTTACAAAAAAACTAATATTGTGCGTTGTTTATTACTCACTCTCTTCTGTTGTGAGCGGTTTTGGCCGTGCTGTTTTGTTTCACGCGCACAGGTTTTGAATTGTAAATGCACGGGATGAACAGTATATCGCTCGCTGAATACTTGGCATGGGTAGAATGAATATAATACAAATCAGAGGAGTTTCTACAACAGATAGTAAAATATTTCTGTTTATACACTAATCTTTATAATAAAAAGGACTATTATTGAATTAAAAAATAAAAATGGGAGACCTGGATATTTGTCGATTTTTTAAAAATTGTTTCAATATCACTTCATTTATATTTTTTCGTAATAAAATATTCACGAAAGTAACGACTTCGAGACTCAGTTGAAATATTTATTTTAAGGTATGGATTACTTTAGACTGTACAAGTCTAGCGTAAACTATTCAGGAATTAATATATAAATGTAAAGAACTGTGAAACATTTTGCCAATTTATAGGTTATTAGAAACGGTTTTCATTATTCCATTCGTGAATTTCTAAAACTAACTTTCTATCTGAAAATTAGAATTTACCGAGTATGTGCAACGAATATTACTAAATAGTAATATTCGTTGCACATACTCGGTAAATTCTAATTATAATATTATAAACAGTATATTAGCAATAGTTTTCGGTTTCGCTTCTTTTCTGTTTCAACGGCATTCAATGGTCCATTTCAATTGATCATAATGAAACTTATGACAGCCGAATGTGCATATTCTCCTGTTATTTTGAGTAAGCTCTTAAATATGACCTGTTGGAAAGTGTGTGTGTTCAAATATATGCATTTAAATTTCAATGTTTATAAAGTAAATAAAATCCTCTGTTTCCTAGCTTGCAAATTTTATTGTTTACTTGCAGCATAATTGTATATTACTACTTGTTGCATATACGAGAATCTTGAATTTTCGCAGTTTAATTAGTTCTATTCGCACAATATTTTGGTGGTTGTGTCAGCTGTTAAAAAGGTAATGTTGGTGTGGTACCATCGGCAATTATTTCTTTTAAAAATGAATCATAGAATTTACATTAAATTTTGCTGTAAGAGTAGAATAAAGTATTTACAATGTTAAATATTTATTTTAGTGAGTCTGTTAAAAGAATGGTTTACGAGTGGTAAAAGCGTTTCTAAGAAGGCCGTGAAGACGTTGAAGATGAGGGTTCTGGACGCCCCGGAACGGCAAAAATCGATAAAACCGGAAAAGTGAGAAAATGAATAAGAACGATCGCGAATCAAAATCATAGGAATCGCTGATTATGCTAGCAAATCAATTAATTGGCTCATGTAATGAAATCTTTACGTTTGTTTGTGTATGAAACGTTTTACAGCAATGTTTGTTCCAATATTGTTAATTTTAGAACATAAACAGCGACGAATGTATGTAGTAGCTCAGAAGTCGCTAAAAGAAGTCGACCGCGGATTCAGAACCGCTGAAACGTGTCATAACATGTGATAAAATATTAGTTTAGGACATGAAGTAGAAAGTAAGGCTCAATCGTCAAAGTGCATCTTTAGTTCTTGCCACAAGTCCAAACAATCAGTAAAGAGTACTACCTGAAAGTTCAACGCTGTTTGCGTAAAGTAATCCTAAAATAAGATAAAAGACGCCCGAATCTGTGGTGAAACAAGCCATGGCTTTGCACCACGACAATGCGCCTGCTCATACTTCATAGCTTGTTAGTACATTTTTAGTCAAAAATAACACTAATAATGTCCTAGTTTTCATATTTGCTATACGTGGCCCCATGTGACATTTCTCAGTTCTCAAAAATATACAAAACATTAAAGGGGCGTCGTGTTATAAGCTTATTGTTGTAATAAGTCCTAGGACGGGACTGATGCTACATTACTTGCGCAAGCCTTTTCATTTCCGCAATGACCACCCCTACATCCTCCTTAATCTGCTTGGCGTATTTTATCTTTGGCCTCCGTCTTCTGTTTTTACCCCACACACTTCCCCCTAATGCAAATTTTACAAGACCCTCATGTTTCAAAACGTGGCCTATAATCTATCCCTTCTCTTGGTCCGCGCCCTCCATATTGTTTGCTCTTCCCCTATTCTGCTTAGAACTTACTCTTTGGTTACCCTATCCATCCATCTGATTTTCTGCACTCTCCAATACCACCACATTTCAAAAGCTTCAATTATTTTTCTTTCTGCAACTCCTACCTTCCACGTTTCTCACCCATATAACGCCATACTCCATACCTACATTTTTAGCAATGATTTCCTAATATTCACACTAATATTACCCGTAAGTAAAATCCTATTTTCTGCGAAAGCATTAGAGGTTAAAAGCGCATCGCTGAAAGAGCCACTCACTATTCCAAAGATCGAATGACAAGTGTTTCGGAAATTGGTAAAAGCGTTGGTGTAACTGTACAATGGGGACTGTTTTGAAGGCATATTTCATTGTACTGCACGTAGCAAACATATTCGTACCGACTTCCATTCAGCCAGTGTCTAAGGCAAATTCTTTGGTGTTTAATCTAATAATCAAAATTATTATTTTTTTACAGTTAACCTAACAGATAAATGCTTCATTTATACATACGGTTGAAGAATTTACGCTTCCACGACCTTCAGGCTTATACCACAAACGAATGTAACTTACGCATTTGCCACCTCGATGCAGTGCATGATGCACAAAAAAAACCAAGTACACGACATGTAGTGTAACTTTGCAGCATTTCCGTTACACAATGAACGCATTCCGAGGAAAAGCGAAAACATGCTCTAAGGCAATGAGTTATTTCCTGGAGTTCAGAAACAAGGCTATCCAGGAAGAAATCAATAAAACGGAGGTAGAACTGCAACTGCTGGAGAAGGGCCCCGACCAAAAGCGAAACCTACTTACGATAGGGACGACAATCATCGTTTCGTTAGCAACCAATCTCATGAAATAGTGACGTGGGATTTTTCTTTTAGGAGCTTAAAAGCGCCGAAGAAAATACCTCCACACTCAAGTTAACTAAGAAATAGCACGATTAAAGATTCTAATAAAGGACGGAAACGAGTAGAACTAGTCAAGTGTCGTGACAACAGTCGTGGGCGCAGACACTTGCAGTTTATAACGCCCACACTGCAATCCATCACCTAAATGGAATTATAAAAAAGTCTTCAGTCATATCATATCGAAAAATGATAGGGAAATATCATATGCTGATCAAATGTCACTCAACTTCTTTAATATATAAATTGAAAGTTTCATTTAGAAAAATTATACCAATTATGCATTTTCTACCAGTTACGCATCGGGGCCCACCATTATAAAAATCATTCAAAAAACCATGACACGCTTATATACAATACAAGAATGGAGGAGTCAATCAGGATGTAAAATTATCAGATCTTTTTTAAGCAAGGATTTTGTGAATATTTAACTTTTACTTGGGCAATGACATTGCTATATGTCTTATACCGTTAACTTACCAACATAATATTTTTGCATGATACCAAAGATTCTATTATATTAATCGCGGCATCAAACTTTTCTTAATTGTTTCACTACACCTCTGTGTCACAATAACAGCGTTACGCGTCAGCAGAGTCAAGCTGAGCTGCATAACATCCGGATTTCCTAATCAGCTCTAAACTTGTTTTTCAACATTGCACCGTGTATCGACAAACCAAAAATCGTTACTATCTACTCTGTATCACTGCACATTGTTAAAAGCAAATAGTAATTAACAGAAAACAAATTAGACTAATTGGCGATGTCATCTAAAAGTTTCATTTAATATTCTTCCTACTTTTATGAACATGAGTAATCTTTCAAAACGCGCCATTGACTTATTATTTCCAACCTAATGTCTGCAATCAGGTTTCACGGTGACCTTGACAATTTCATAATGTTAAACAAGAAGCCCAAGTTGAAAATTAAATACTGATGTAATGACTAAGTTATTCTTTATACAGAAATTTGAAGGAGAATGAATTATTTGCTTATAAGCTTAAAATACTCTGTAAACTTTCCATGCCAGTAACATTACCTTCTTGAATTAGATATAAATTAGGATAAATTGCGTCATTTTCTTTTTTGTCTTTAATACTAGGGTGTAAAATATTATCTAATAATTTCTTTTCCACATTACCACAACAGCGAATTGAAAAATATGTATACGACACGGAAAAAAATACTTAGATGTTTTTAATGTGAAATCTGGAAGGATCCTTGTCCAGAGCTCAACGGCATCAAATGCTAAACGTCCACGTCCAAGCAGGGTCCATCAAAAACCAAACAGTAGATCATATTCCGGTCTGTGGTCTTTGCCAATCGTGACTCAAGCGTTTTCAGCCCATTTTATACGGGCGTGATTTGCCTACTTTACACTATTTCTCCGTTATTCTGTAATTTAGACTTTTCATACTGTCATCTCTTGATCACTGTCCTACTTATTAAACATAAATTGCATTATCCGTCAATCATTATTGATGCCGTTGAGTGTTCCAGTCCATACTACACTTTCCTATCGGCCATTATCGCTTCTCACAGCTCGTTACGCCTATTCTAGATTTCTTAAGTCTAGAGCTATCGCCAAACTTCCAGTTACCAACATTGCTCGTTCACTACACTTTTTCCCAACTTTCGTCCACAAATTTTATTCCGATATCTGCTTCGAATATCACTGAAAATATTTCTAATTTCCTTCATTCCAACTCAATTATTCAATCGACGAGTCTAGGACAGAAAACTGTCCGTAAAACTCTAAAACATAATATGACCACTTGTTAATAAACTTATAGAACGTGCCCTGTACATTATTCGCGCATTTATATTCCTAATGTCCAATTATACACATCGTATGGAATCACGAGGAATTAAAAATAGTTAAACGTCTGTTACTTCAGGGAAGGTTGTAACGAAAACATGAGGTAGAGGAGGCAGTTTAAATAGATTCCATGAAAGGCTGGCACCAATTGAAACATTGGGAAGTTGCGAGTGAATTTTTGTATCTTAAGCTGCGTGCTGGATCTGTGCTTGGTAGGGGACATCTGCAAGGGTGGGAGCTACAGCAAAGACGGGAGGGTACAATGCATCCGACTACAAACACGAAACTCGCTGACAAAAATGTTTCAACGACGAAATATTTTAGATAAAAGCTGACGACTGTGTAATTTATCGGCACCATCTCTCGAAGTCGAAAGCTATCTAACTACCAAATTTAGCACCCAATCACGGCAAAGATTGTCAATTACGGGCCTGCAAAGTACACTGCAAACGCTGAACTTGAAAGTGAGAAGCAGCTCCCTCGCATGTCTTGCAGACAAGTTGCTCAAAGTGGCATTGTTCAAATTCAAACAGTCGAACTCGGTTTTAACAGATCTATTGTAACGAACTTTTCATTTTGGCAAGAAGGGTACACACTATTCGTATGTAAATTTGGCCGCGTACCAAGTTCTAAATCACGGTAACTATCATCACGTGTGTATATGCGAGATTCTTCATGAAATAGGTTGCATTGTTTGGGCTTTGACCTTGATTACACAGACAATTTTTTGAAATTTAATGTTATGTTTAGACCTGCCTGTAGATCTGTCAAATCAGGTGTATTTAATACACTGCTACACAGATACTGTACAGTAGAATATATCTTGTAATGAAATCAAGAAAGATTTTAAATTCAATTTGAAGTATTGTAAAATATTCATGTTGCTACATTATACAGACTGTCTGAAGAAAGTTCAGTCTCTGGAAAATTCACATTTCCGTGCCTCCTTTGCGGTAAACGACTAATTTAATTTTAAAGGAAGTCAATGACTTGTTTTCTTTCTTTTTCCTATACAATTCAATTTATACATAATATCCTAAACAATATTTGAGGGTTACTAGTTTTAAGTGCTAAAAAATTATGTAATTGAGGAAGGTTCAAGTGCTAGGAAACACGTCCTTAATCAAATTGCCATTTCACCCGCGCACAGTTGGAATAATTTGACATTTACGCAATTACACCAATAGGAAAGTAGTTGTGGTAATCAGTCAAAGACTGGTCTGATACAACTCTCCATGATAACCTATCCTGCGCTAGCCTTTTCATTTTTACATAGCTACTACATTTTCCCTAATCTACTTAGCCTCCCTCTTCTGTTCTTACCCCACAAACTTCCGTCTAATGACAATTTTACAAGACCCTCACGTCTCAAAACGAGGCCTATTAATCTATCCCTTCTCTTGATCTAAGTCCTCCAAATTGTTCTTTTCGCCTATTCTCCTTAGAACTCCTTGTTAGTTTCCATATCCAACCTTCTAATTTTCAGCATTCTTTCCCATTTTTTTTGGTTAACAGGCTACATGAGGGTGATCCTGAAACAGGCCCTCTAGCACCACATTTCTAAATCTTCTATTCTTTTTGTGTGCGGGAAATACTACGAAAAGAGTAGACGCACATAATTAAGTACCATAATTGAAAAATTAAGCAATTGCACCTGCAGCAAATAGTAAGAAAAATATAATGGTTAATCATAATTTGTGGCCAACCCTGGGAACAAAGGTGTTGTGTATTCCTCAGAGGGAACAGGGTTAAACACAATAACTGTAAGATGTGTTTAATCAAAAAGGAAATTAACAAGTCATCTTGCAGGTGGTCTGATCTGGTACTAAGGGAAAGAAAGAAGAGGAAATTATAATTGACAGACGGTAGAGACAATAGAGGAGCTGTCATTGAGGCTCCATAGTGTGTTTGTTGACAGCGAGATATTACTAAAGGCAGACTGTAAACTACACAGAAAGGCTTGGCTTCAGAACATTTATTCATCTACGCAAACGTTGCTTAGAATGCCTTGAGATTGTGTGATAACTTTGAAAAAAGTATGTGACCACTACAATTCACCAGAATTATCTGATGACACTGTTGGATGTATATATATATGTGCATGCACTTCCATTCTATATGGGGGAAGAGGTGTGGATTTGATGATGAGGGCATAGAAGAACATAGGGGTCCCATATGAATTAGTAGAGAATATCTTCCTCTCTCCTGTTACTGTTGGTGGATCTCAATGTCTGTGAAAGTAAGAAAAGTAAGGCCTTTTGTTTTTAAAAAATGTGCAGAGCTTCATATTAAAGGTATAAGCAGATGATGGTAAATAGAGAACCAAAGGTTCATAGGTGAACAAAAACCATGAGCACATATGTGCTAAGGTATATAAAATTTAGAACAAAATTTGTAAACCTAGCTATATTTTTCCATCAGGGTTTCATGCAGTGCATTTGTGTTTTAATTTTTATAGTGTTAATCTAAAGTCCATATC
This sequence comes from Eucriotettix oculatus, assembly GCA_034510155.1. Lineage (NCBI taxonomy): Eukaryota > Metazoa > Arthropoda > Insecta > Orthoptera > Tetrigidae > Eucriotettix > Eucriotettix oculatus. Next base: position 126,047,851 of record CM067376.1, on the reverse strand, counting down.
TATTTTAAGGTCTAATGAGTTGACCATAAAACAGTTTTCATTATAGCTAAATTAAATTAGAAGTCTGTGAATGAATCTTTGTTATTGAAATTTTGTGTCATTTGATTTAAAATAAATGAATAGTAATATTAAATATGAACCACATCTTTACAAGAAGATTCCGTATAGTAGTTTAAGAATAAACCTTTGTGAACTTACTAGAGGTCAATTAAGAAAATAATGTTTAATCATAAAATAATAAAAAATTGGTATAATAAGAAGTTCATATTACAAAATATATTATATATTGACAGGAAGGAGAAGACAAGGTAATAGATTACATCAAAGAACTTGAAAAATATGACCCTGAAGAGGATGCCTATAGACAGGAAAAAAATGGGAGAGCTACTTATGTTAGAAGTACCTGCCTGTGGGCAGGTCATTGCTGTTCTTAACATAACTATACTAGTTTACTTTCAAGCCCGTTTTTCGTTAATTATATCAAGTGAAATTAATGAGTATTTTATAGACAATTAAAAAAATTATTCAACTATAGCGACGTTTCATCCACAAATTTGGGGCTTTATCAGGTAAAAAGGAGAAGAGACTTTATAAAGTCCCAAATATGTGAAGTAAACATTGTAGTTGTAGTTTTTTGTCTGTCAAATAGTCATTTAATGCAACTCTATTATTGGATTGAGTTGAACAACACGATTTATACATTTAATTTACCGAAATAGTTTACGCAGAAATCGAAAATATCTTCAGGAATACAAAACGTACGATATGACTAACTGAACGGTTATTTTCGTACTGAAACCAACTGTTTCAATAATAATCGTCAACTTTACACGTTTCTAGAAATAGTCGCGTAGCCTTCTCAAATATTAGAAATAGGAACATCTACAACAGACACTACAAAGGTCTTTAAGTGATATCTTTCAACAAGCACATATTTTCTTTCATTTCAATAGTCTGGTTAAACTATTTAGAACCATGGCCACATATAACACTTGCCATCCAACATTAACTTCGAAAAATAACGAAAATAAAAACTCGGCTTACGTTCTTCTCTACACGAAACCACAATGGTCGAGAGAAACGACTAAGAAACTTGCAAAAAGAGAAAGTTCATCGAGCATATTTAGACAAATACAAACACATGGTTGGCTCGCTCCCCGACCAGGACCCTTTGAATATAAGATCGTTAACGGGCTGCTTCAGAAAGACAACCGCGAAGAGAACATGGTGACATGCTGAATTGACCAGTGAACCCAGTTAACGAACATTCATGCAAAATGATGACGGCACTTTAAGAAATTGTAGCGCAAAGCAAATGTCGGAGCGTTAAATGATTTAAATGCCGATTAGCATGATCGTATCAAATGAAGTTATGAACTGTATATATATATATATATATATATATATATATATATATATATATATTATCTTAATCTAACGTGTTCCCATTTTGTTGACTGAGGAATTTTATGTTGAAAGATTTGGGTTGCTTTCATCAATTTCCCGGTAAGAACGAACAAATGGAATGGGATGCACAAATTTTCTCGAAATCAAAGCGGAACAATTTATTGAATTATAAACACAATTCACACTTAAGAACATATATATGAACCACAGTGTGTCCGTCGTAAATGGTACCACTTAAAAGTTCGTGTTGAATCAGATCTCCACTTTTGCTGATCGGGAACGTAAGCCCGTTCTCGTTCGATGAATAATGACACCACAATATAATTTAAATCAACAGTCACAATCGTCCATCACTTGCGACCTTGACTTCAGGAAAAAATATTTGTCGGAGAACTAAATTATCGGAACTAAAGAACTTCAACCAAAGTCTTAAAAGGTTTGTCGTAGTTAACTAATGCCGGGAGTTAAATTTTATGCAAGTGATAACGGTTAAAGTATAACTTAGGCTCCATAATTTACAAGCTATAATTATGGCAACCCAGATGTTGGGACGTTGTCAGATGGCACGCAGGATGGCTGTTACTAGGCAACTACCCCTGCTTTCAGCTCAATTGTTGATCACATAAATAACCGAGTATTAATACACATGTTTAATAGCACTCGTTAATAAAGAATTGCAAGAAAATTCTCTTTCATTTTTAGTAAATTTCTTAAAAATGAACATTGAAAACATAATTACTGACGATTTATACTTACAGAGATCATATTTCTCGTTCGAAGGAATCTGTATATTTGAGTTGGTTCTGTAAAAGAAAAACTATTAATTGGCATTTCAATGCAATGACACAAAAAGAGAACAATCTAATTTATTGCAACAAACAAGAAACTGCTTTACAGGCCATTTCAAACTATAAAATACATAGAAAATTGTAGTCTAAGCTGACAGGTGATCGCACACAACTAAAATCATAGACTATATAGGATAACGGATAAACGAAGATAAATCGGTAAATACTAATTAATAATGGCTCGATTCAATGTACTAAATTTTTATCCAATTGTAAATGTCAATGAATGAGTATATTCCATTGGAATGATTAGTATTTTCTTTGGGTTCCCACCGCGATAATTCTGTAAATTTTGTTTCCACGACTAGTGCCGTCGTCATCGCCAGGTGTATGCCGACATTTCAACTGCCATTAGGGCATCTTTAACCTGCTTTGGCATTTCTCCTCAATTGCTAAATGTTCATTTTCAAGGGTGCATGAACAGTAACTACAAAAAAAAATGCGTATAGAAAATGCTGGAATACACAACTAAAACAATTCAAAGACACGCAAAAACGTCAACGTTAATTATCCTGTGAACAACACTGCGAGAAGGCAAGGCAAAATCTAAATATATTTCAACAAAATATTCCCAAGCAGTTTACACAGCATATATAATTGATGTGTCATGGAGTAAAATACACTTATTCTGCAAAGCACTGGTGATACAAATAATATGTAGCAACAGCTACAATAAGGAAATGCCGACCAAGAAATACTAAAGCATAAGATTATAAAAATTATATGCTTCAACATAACATAACAAACTTCGTGGTTTATAGCTACATGGTTACTGCTGGTAAGGTAAATTGTCTGGTTTTAGGAATGCAACTTTGCTCCTTCACTGTATTTTCATCTGTTCTACCATTTCATACATATACTTCCCTTAAACCAGATAATGGAACACTCCAATTCCTCCACCACTAACAGTATATTAAATTGACCACTGTTCTCAAATTCCTAATCTAAAGAGCTGCCTCTTTTAGTATGAAAGCAATTGCACGGCTACAGACAGGTAAGAGATGCTACTGTAAATATGTACATTTTTGTTTGTTATTACTACGCTTAAATCATTTCAATATGTAAATATAGGAAGCTGTTTCTTCAAAATAAATTACAGATATGGGTCGACAGTTCCATCATGACAATCATTATGGTTCCATGGCTTACATATTTAAGTAGATAATTTTAGTACAACAGAACTTTAGAAATGTATTAAATTTAGTGAAAATGTCAGTTCTTTTAAGAGTATGGAACCTTATTTCTAAAAATAATATTAATATTTTAAAAACTGCCAATAAAGGTGTTTTGTTACCCAGATCCTTGAATATCACTCAACTAGGTAAAATGGTTACAATAAAAAACTTTAATGTTTTATTTGAGGGAATGACTTGTATTCAAAACTGAATCACCAAGGAGACCAAAATTATTCAAATAAAATAATAGTCATAAGGTTACATTTGCAGAAGTCCTTCATAGCCCCACTCAAGGAGAAAAATACTCATCACTATCTGTATAATATGTGACATCAAATAAGAAAGCGAATATGGGAGGGATGAAAATCTTATTGTAATGCAATTAGGCAATGGACATTAATTTAAAATCTTTTAAATCACAGAAAATATTATTCTAACAGAAACTGGATTTCTAATATTGAAAGTAACCTAACACATTACAAGTGTGACAGATTTCACATTGTAAAAAATGAATTCACTGGAATACCCAGTATAACTAAACGGAAGAGCAAGTGAAGTGAAAGTTAAACAAGTTAATTATCAGAAAATAAAGAAAATATTACTATACTTGAAATGTTACACATTATAGAAAAGTCATATTTTCTTCACACACTATGAAATTACTAGCACAAGAAATGTGAGCATGCATTCCACAAACAATAAAAAGGAAATAAACATATGCCAGGCATACTACTACAAAATTAATGTATGAAAAGGAAACTACAATTATTTAATGCAGGTGATTAAGAAGGTAGTGTTGGTCAGTAAACATTAAAGTGTTGGTTATATGATAAAGAGCAGAAATGATAAGCATGTTCAATTTCTATTTTGGAATGGGTGCAAGTGCCAAATTTCATGTAAAAGTATACAATTCTCAAATTGCATAGCAGTCTTGAAAATCAAATTTAATTGCTTTATAAATATTACCATAATAAATATCTGAATGTCAAATGATATATTAAATTCATTATTCGGAGCAATAGTGATTCATTAGATAATATGAGCTGATAACACGAATATGTTTTTGAAATCTGAATACTTCAAAATTATTATAAGATAATGTACAGAATTTTAAATCGCTTTAATATCAGGTATAGATTTTTTCTATTTGAAACAACTACAAACCCAAGCTGTAATATAAGTGACTAAATTTCGTTTTACGGTAGTTTTTCTTCGATATAGAAGGATTGGAAAGGGGAACAATTTGTTCAGCCACACCGTTTGGAGCTGGTGCTACCCTGTATCACCAAAAGTAACGTAGTCCTGTGTGGGCAAATATATACTTACTTTCAAAAGCTTGGAGAAATAATTCGTGATCTGCCTGCATCTGATCCATTCTTGTATTTTTTGATGTATCTGAATCTTTTTCTCGCTTCTTTGGTGGCATTTTCCTATCACGAACGACACCACTTAAAAAAAAAAGAACTTACGAACCCGCGAAGTTCTTGCAACCGGTCACTCACCACTACTAGCAGTCTGCCAACGTGATTGCCGAGCGAGCAAACGTGGTACACTTCCGTCGATTCGGAGTGCCGTTGGCAGCCATGAAGCTTTGTAATTGGATGACAGAGATTTGTAAATTACATAGAACAAATGAAAGAATAGGCGCAAAATTTGATCTCATTCAATGAAAAAATGTAGCATTGAAATTTATTTTGTTACACGTAAAGAAAATAATACAATTTCAACGTATATAACACAATCTACGTTTGATTGCAGGAAACTAAACAGTTTCAAAATGTTTGCATTTTTGTAGTGACGCTAAAAAGTTGAAATTGATTTATCAGGGGTATTTATTTACTTCTCCAAATCTTCTAGGTACTACATATATTTCTTTCATTACTTCAGAGATCGTCCAGGCCATAACTGCATCGTGTACACTACGGCACTATTTAAATTACATATATATATATATAAGAAACTTTATGCTATCTTATGGATATCCATCTATATTATTTTATTAGGAAGTATGATACTTTAAAAATAAAAATAATTATTACTATTGCTGTAATCAAAATCATTAATATCTCAGACAAAAGAATTGGGAGGTCCCAGGTTGAGTCCTTATCCAGTTGATATGTTTCCATTTTAAAATCATTATTTTTATCATTCCTCTTTACTTTTACTGGTTTTAAAACTTCATTGGTTTTTCAGAATTGGATAGAAAAATCTCAAAATATTTAATTTTTTGGCAGTCTATCCATGTGTGTTAATAATAGTAATAGTCTTAGTTTAGATACATGAAAATAATTGTTTCTCATGTAATTTATAACTTTCAGATGGTGTTACTTTTATTTTCCAGACTAAATTGGCCAAAAATGATGTCAGTATTATTTCCTCAATTAGTTTATTAACTTACAATATTAAAGACAAATGTTAAACTTCCAGATAGTTTTATTAATTAATTTATATAATTTCAATTACTCAGACAAATTCTCAAAGTCAGCTAGGTAGATTGAGTCATGAATTAAGATGTCTTGAATAGAATTTGTGAGCATAGTGATCAGCTTGAAATTGGGGAGAAAAACTTTTTTATAGTTCCTGCAAAGATTGGCTGATAATTAGGTCAAGTATTTTGAAAAACGGAACTCACATTACATCTTAAATTTTTAGTGCAGAACTGTGAGGGCTGTATTTGCATAAAATCAATGGTATTTTAAAGGTCTTCAGGTTACCTTGGGAGGAATTATTTTTGAAATGATTGTTGATTAAACTGTAGGCTGTATTGAGAATTGAGTTGATGTTTGTACACCATGAAAAATAATTGGTCATCATATATTTAGACTGGCAGTTGGTTTATACAACTTGGGATGAGTGTTTACAGAACCACCAGAAACCAAAAGTATCAACAAATATCCATCATTCATGTCTGGTCTTAAGCAGCTAGAACAGGATCTACTAGATTATTCTTTAAAACCAATTTATTCATAGCTATTCCCACACAAACCTCAAATCTCTTAATCCTATATAAAAGCTATCCTCGGTTCATATCAAACCCAATTTGTTGAATCTAAGTTATTATTGGTAATAGGTGAGATTGGGCTTTAGACCAACTACTTAAAATATTCTTACCCATCCTGAATTAAATAACTTCTTTTCCCAAAACTGTGTAATAAAAAGACTATGTAATAACCAGCATTCTACTTCAACCAAAGTCAAAATTCTTCCCAATCTCATTGCCTAGAGAAATAAAAATATAGTTCCAACAGCTATGCATGCTTTAGCTCTGGTTACAATATTTCTGTCATTGTTTTGCATTTACTACCCTAAAAGTTAACTCATTATTTAGGAAACACTTCTCCAAATGTATTAAAATTTAGTCAGGAACTCAAATCCTCTGACACACTAGCTTGCTTAGTGTTCCTTTTCTTCTCTGCATTTTTCTCCTTTTGTTCCATCCAGTGGAGATGATCTATTATTGCTGAAGAAGAATGATCGTACCTAACTGGTGAATTCACATATCAGTAAGCCTCATATTCTATTTTTACCTGGGAATAGGTTATTCATGTGATCCATATTATTTCGTTGCCACCAGCCTCACTTTTCTTGACTTATTTACAGCTGATTCATTTTACACCATTCTTCTATAAATTGTGTGCCTCTTTTTAGATTTTATTAATCATTTTCGGTAATTTTTATTGGGAAGCAAAGTTGGAGTTCAGATTCCTTCACTTATAATTAATTTCTTGTACAAAACTTAACAAGAGACTTATTACAGTCACATTAAATACACGTTAAATCAGTGTTTCCCATTGTGGATTCCATGCACCACATTTATTTTTCAAGGGGACAATGTCTAGAATTTACAACACATAACCAACTGGTACAATTATTGACTTATTGGCCATCTTTTTATTTATGGTACAATTATACTTGTTCAGAAGGAAAAATTGTTGTATCTTAATTTTAATTGTTTGTTAAATGCTGTTCTTTCTATAGTGCGGCACATGGCGACAGATGGCAGCTCCATGCAGGGTTTGACGTTCATGAATTTTCAGAGGCACCGCCCCCATTCATCAGAAGGATAGAAAAACATTTCCTAATATAAACCACAATTTACTCCGAGAGTACTGTATACTATGAATAGAAAAGGAATAGTATGCATTGTGTTGGGCTTTATCTAGCTAATCTGTCTGCAGGAAGCACAAGGATCTAATTAAATTTAGTTCCTATTGATGTCAAAATTACTAAATCATTATAATCTTAAAGAAAAGTATTTCATGTAAATTATTTCGTACTTTCTCTATTGTATGTTTTAAAAATTTACAATTTTTTACTAACCTAATTTTTTTCTCCTGAAAAAAGATTGGGCATCAGTGGACAGAACTGGGGCATGGTAAAAAAGGTTGTGAAACACTGTACTAAATATTTTGTTAAGGTTCAATTACATTTTTTATTATTTATATTAACTATAAATATATGTTTACTGAATTGAAGAAGAAATAAAGTTAAGCCAGCTTTGAATTGACGTTTGTCAGTAGATGACGGTTTAATCATTTGAAACTTGTTACAAATAGAGTAATGAACACAGTTCTGTGTGATTGGCAATGATTTACACTTTTATATAGATTTTGTTTAATTAATGTGTTTACATCATGAATACTACTAAATAATTACAAATAACATTAATGAGTCAGTGTATTGTCACAATAGACTGAAAACATTAATTTTTTTTAATTGAGTGGATGAATATAAATGTTACTACTCTTGAATTTTTTAAATGAAGAGATGAGGTTTATGATGTGACCAGGCAAACACACATCAAAAACCGTCTCTTTACCGAAGAATAAACTGCTCGTACAAATAAGAATCTAAATACCAAAGTAACTAGTTTATGAGTCATTGAATTTTGCAATAATTCTTACTGCATATGTAGCTGAGCTGTTTCTTTACTTGTTGGTTAATGTGTCAATTCAAAGAAGTTTATTATTGCTCTTGGAGTTAGTTCTCTGCCAACAATAGGTTAATTACGACGTGAATCCTGCTGCAACAATAGATGGAGTGAGAATTACTCGCCCTCTCTCCTCTCACTCTTATTCTGCAAAATTACGCTTATAATAACACATTAAGTGAAATGAATTATATAGGAACGCCTAGTAGGAATTATAACTCGCACTTGCTTTTCACGTCATTTTTCTCGTGACAATTAAATTGATTCATAAATATTAATATCTTCTGAACTCTACAAGATACCGCATTGAAAACGAACACGAAAATTCAAGTAATAATTCCTGTTTTAATCCCTGTAATGTTCATTGAAACCGGTTAAACCGTTTCAGAAGAAAAACAGATCAAGAGAATGGGCAACCCGCATGATTTTTTTTGGCTATTTTGATGCGCGAATCCAAGAAACCCTTACAGTAGAATGTTTTAAATTAATATTTATATTACATTAATATCTTTTCCGATATATCGAAATGAAATATGTACCAGTATTCCATTTACATCTTCTGTTTTTAAACTCAAATTTTCATTGGGACCTGTTCGAGACAAACTTCCAGAGCGACCGACATTTTCATTTTATTTATTCGTATAAACTAGCTGAGGACACGGCGTGGCTGGGTATTTATTTATACTATCCCGGTATTTAATTATTTGACAACAGACGATTAAACCGACACCGTAAACGTCAGAACATGAATCTCAAATATAACCCCAATATCTCGGGAGTCAAAAATACTCTCGATACAATATCAAAGTTAAAAATATTTTCAGTACTCTGACATAATAAAATTCTGCCCATTTAAGGGATGAATTTGCACTTAAATCGCATATTAGAGGTCATAATGTAACAGCGACTCGCATTAAACCGGTTTCAACACCAAACTGGATAGTTTATTTGTCATTTTCATATGACTCACTTCCACCCCCACCCCTTTAATGCTGGAAGGGGTTGAAATTATACACAAATATTGTCGGGGATTCACTAATTTACTTCAAGAATTTTTTAGACTCAAATATGGTCCTTTATTACCACAGAGCATAAAATAGAGTATAAGCGGCAGGGGAAGGGGCACGGTGTCACCGGTCACTCAGGTCTCTCTCTACTCCATAAGGTCTGACAATGTTAATGCTTCTTAGAAGGTAAACACTTCGGCATTTATGGAAATTTGACAAACGTGTATCGTTTCCAATTCACGTTCTTCATTATTGTTTCCCTTTGTTTATTACAGTTTTTAACTGATCATATTTCGTTCACTTAGTGTATGCGCATAAGTAAAGCAATTGAAACATGGTATGCTGCTCCGCATTTAGATGCAGCACAAAGGATTGGGACAAAACAGTTATTCTTCGCATAGCTCTTCTACTTAATTATTCACCAATGTAAAGGTCTATTTATTTTGTGACGGTGATTAATAAATTATTTGACATACTCAATTCGCATTTCCTTCTCTGCGAAAGCGTTCCTTGTCTGTGCTATCCTACTCTATTTATTACTCTGCCAAAGTAGTAGAATTCCTTACCTTCCTTAAAAAATCCCTTCCCAATCCAACACCCCTTGTTATTCCACTGTTTCCCATACTACACTCCATTACCTTGATTTTCCCTCAATTAATCCTCAAGTTGTTCTCTTCCTCCAGGATCACGTTCATGCCATTTATTATATTTTCCAAGTCTTCTTCTGACTCCCCTAATGCTACAATATCATCTGCAACATTAGGGTTTATATTTCTTCTCCTTGCAGTTTGATTCCCTTTTCATATTTATTTTTAACTTTCTTCATCATCTGTTCTATAAATAAGTTGAACAGTATGGACGACACGCTGCATCATTGACTTACTCCTTTCTTGCCCTTCAATTCTAATTACTTCTGACTGTCATCTGTATAAGTTGTGGATAACTCTTCTTCGTCGATATATTATTCCTGTCGTCTTCAAAAACCTTAGTAGTGTGTTCGAGTTCACACTATCAAAGGCTTTATCTAAATCTATAAATGCCAAGAACGTAGGCCTGTTTATTTATCCTGTCTTCTAAAGTTAGACGCAGGGTCAATATATCTTCTCTTCATAAAACCAAAGTGATTTTCTTGTAATAAGCATTTTATTTCACGTTCGATTCCCCTATATACTTTTTTGCATTTAACGTACGATATTTTCGTATGTATATCAGGTAAAATAAATGGGGCATAATATAAATTAATAATAAAATAGGAACTGTACATTCAGTAGACAATTACATTACAATGAAATTATTTATACCATATCTCCTACCAATTACTTTTTAAGGTGATGCATTTTCTTGAATTACACTATTCATAGTAAGAAAACTAAAAATGACGGTGAAATGTGAAGCGTGTTTGGAAGCTATTGAGAAAAACGTCATTACTAATGAGAAAGGCCTACTTACAATAAAGAACCGTGTAGGATTGACATTACCTGATGTCTAATGTTATTAGTATTTGTTTTTTAGGGTTAACAGGCTACATGAGGGTGATCCTGAAACAGGCATAGGAAGGAATTGAAAAGGGGGATATCGGAAGGTAGAGTAAGGCAGCCAAGGGTTAACTAGGGCCCCCGGGCTATGAAGTTTGAAACAATATTTTGTTTGAAATTATTTAAAGTACAACTTTTAAATGGTTTGACAATTTTATATTTATCAATTTTATCTTTACAATGTTTACATAAAACAATATCTCAGGGGATTATGGGTCTCTCGAGAAATGAAGTACGCAGTTACTGAAAAATAGAAAAAATATTATTTAAATTTATATAATAAGCAAAATGAGCAAGTTTCACAGTTTTGTTGAACTTACCCAAAATTACTGGGCCTACAAACATTCAACCTCACGAATGTTTCCGCTTCTCTCTGTCTTTAGGTACGCATTGCAGCTGCTTTCCAGGAATGTCGTGTGATCATGGCTCAACTCCTCTCACATCACCTTCCCGTATGATCTCCTCTCCTCCGTCTGCCTCTCTCCGGCCCGTCTCGTCCATCTGTCTTCCTCGGGTCCATCTCGTCTCCTTTTTAAATTCTCACCGCGGGAGTTCCCCGCCACCGGGTTTTCACACTAAATCCTGGGGGTTCCCTCGGGATTTCACACGCCCCTGTATTTCCCGTGCGGAATTTTTACACACGACCCGGGAGTTTCCCGCGGGATTTTCCCTGCGGGGCTTCACCCACTTTCAGCCAATTTTAAGACTTTATTGTTGTTGGCCTCTATTGTCGTCCCACAAAACTTTCTTCATTGTAGGCCCAACTGCACTTCACAATGACAACATTTATCGAGAATTGCTCCCGAATCCCCTTCGCATTACATTAAATTAATCAACCCTATACCATTTGCACCTTAAAATTAAACTATGTAACCAAAATCTGCAGGCAACTGCGTTTTTACATTACAATATATTAATGCGAGTGGGAACTACACCATACGGCGTCTCTCGCATCCAAGCATTTTATCCTTTTATCTTTCCAATCTTAATCTCGAATACATCTGTACTCTATAGCTTGCATTATTCCCTGTAAGTTTAGGTTTTCCTTTTTTCTTTCTTTTTGGGGGTTGCCAGTGAAATATTCTTATTGGCCATTGTTTCTCTGACATTCGTCTCAAATGTCCATACCAATTCAACCTCCTACATTCTAATGTATCTAAGATTTTTAGTGATGTAATCCCCATTACTTCCCGAATGTATTAATTTCTTATCCTTTCTGTTCTTGTCACACCACAGCTGCTGAAAAAATATTTATTTGCAAAAGAAACGAACTCACAACTGCGGCTTATATGATTCTTTTTGATAAAACAATGCATAAAACAAGAATAATCACTTTTGAAAAGAAGAAACTCATTATGCGTCACTTATCAAGGAATTTGGACAGCTTTACTTAAAAATTCGAATGCATCATAATGTGAGAACTCTTAATGGCGAATGGCACAGAGAACGAATTGGAGCAAGAAATAATAAAATCGTTATATTGAACGGACAATAATTTAATTCTAGTTCGGAATTGTTTCGTAATTCGTATTAGCCACATAAATATTTTACCACATAGCGTAATTATTCCAACTGTTTATTTTCTATTGTCATATTCTACAAATAGTAGTTCATTGCCTAGATTTGTTTTATTTCAAAATAAATATTTATTTACATGTAATAATTGTCATTGATATTACTTTCAGAGCACAAGACATGGAGAAAAACGTTCCGTCGAAAATCTATCAAAGTCAACTTAAAACATAAAAGTTACACTATACTTGAATCTTGTTAGCAAGTCCAAAGGTTTGATTTTCTTGAGCCGAGGCTCCTCGTCACTAGAGTTCAAAAGTCGCTTCGCTAGTTTATTTGTATGCATTTCTAATCTGTTGTGGTAGCGCACACTGTTTTTAAATTCTTCAGTAAGGGTTGTAAAATCCACAGGTTGTCGGATGACCTCGTTCGGAACGTTTACCAAGGATCGCAGTACTTTTTATTGGAATCGCTTGATAATGTCTGTGTATGATGTACTAACTGCTCTCCAAAGTTGTATCCCGTAAAGCGATATTGGACACACAGTTGTGAGTGAATTTCGTCCCATGAACCAATAATATTTCGGGATTTTTAGACCCAATTGTTTTACGCTTGGAGAATATATGCTGTTTCCATGTAAGTCGCCAACCAAGGTGCATTCCCTGTGTAATGGAAAATTTCCCACTCTGGACGAAGGACTCACGAGGATTGACGGAACAAACATCACGTGGAAGAAGGGATACTCGAGTTTAGGTGGGAGGTGAGATGCCGAAAAATATTCAGAATCGCTCTAGACGCTGAGAGGGTGAGGAGGTATAGATGGGGGAGTTGTGCAAGACTTTGAGAAGGCAACGAGGCAGAGGATGTGTTAATTGTTTCTCTTTAGTGAGAGGGTAGTGAGAACAAGGAAGGCCAGAGGGAAGAAGGGGAAGAAACTGGGTACCCACAATCACCGGCAGTACCAGGTTCATCACACTTTCCACCGGCAGAGGGAAAATTTACAACTGAACCCGAAGGAAAAAGGAAGTTCCAGTCACCTAGTAACTGCGTCGAGAGACGAATGAACGTCAAGTGAACGAATCTCTGCTACACATGGTTACCCCATAAGTAATTAACACTGATATTTAAAAATTGCCCCCTTGAATTAATTAATTTGTTTGTAATAGCGCGCAGGGCCCCTTAAAGTAATTCTTTGTTATAAATAAAATTATTACATTATTTCTCAAAGCGCAAGTAATTTCATTAAATAACCTAAATAAAACCCCTATATTGTTTACATTTTTCTTAATAAAATCCGATGAAATGCAGGTAATTCTATTACTTGCGGAAGATGTGTGATAACTAAAGGAGTGGTTTGCATCTACTGTGGTCATATAGGTAATGAGACTGTTATCATCAGTTCCGTTAGACAAGAGAGCTCTTATCAGTGGTTGCCAGTGGGGTCCAGTTAACTTGACTCATTCTTTAGCAGTTATAGTTCAAGGTAAGATCTTACTATATAACTTTCGTCAACTGTGTCTGATACCGGGCCATCTTATCGGTAGCCTTACGAAACATTGTAAATATATGCCAGAGTCAGCTTTAACTTTGAACAATTTACAAATGGGTCTAACTTTCTATTTCCATTCAATCCAAATATTACTCTCCAAAACCTAAAAAAAATCATCACCTAATCGAAAATAGGTGTCGTCATTGCTTCCAGTTCACACTACTCATTTTGTTTTCGGCAATTTAATTACAATGATACTTCAAAAAGATTATTTAAACTGCTTGCGAATTCATCTTAAAGATGTATTTAGGACTGCCATGTCCCAATTATCGGATCATACCATGTATCAGGGCTACAGTGCCTACACACGACAAGTTTTAGTTGGTTAGATAGTTCGTAGTCCAGCATTCATTTCTCGTTATTTTTTATTTGGTCCCATATGCGTTTATTGTAGACTTTTTTTAAAAAAAAGGTACACACGCTGAGATAAATTTTATTTCAAACATTTCTCTATCAAACGTATATAAGTAGTTAACAATTTTCCGCTTTCCGAATCGCCACTTTAAAATTTAAATCTCTACGCTGTCCTGCTTTTAACGTGTACTTTTGAGCAATAAAATAGTTTTATTCATGACTGCAAACAAGAGTTTTTATTTTAAAAATTATTTAATACTCATAAACAATTTATTTATACGAATAATACTTTGAAAAATAGGTAATGTTTGATTTGAATCTTGTTCCTCTGTCTGCTTACTACATGGCTGATAATTATGTATTAGTGGCTGCACAACTCCAACTCGCTACTTTGTAAGACTTAAAAGACTTGCGCAATAATGAAATACAAGGTGGAAGTACATACACGTTTCGTTTGAGTTACATAATCGTATTACTCAAGTTAGGGAATTTGGCACTATGGGAACGAACTTGTATTAAGCAAAATTTACTCACATAAAATTTGTATTCTCGTTGTTGTGGTGTGTAATAGTTAGCATAAAACTACCGTGGTGAGTGCCCAAAAAGATTTCTTTCAAGACTTAAACAGTTATTATAATTATAAATGATAACTTCAACCACAATAATTTTTCTTTGGGATAAAACTTTGATTTTGAGTGTAGCTCTCAGCATAAACAAATGATTCATTTTATACGAGCTTCGGGACTTGCAATAACTTTTTAATGTTTACGCGTTACTCCTTAACAACCTTCCATTACTCGATGCCTACGTTCCTACTCCCTACTTGCTTTCTCGCACGCTTACATTTATTATGTTCTCGATAACCTCCTGCTTACTAAATATTCCAATACTAACAAGAGCAGGTAAATTATATTTCATAGAGTTCCTGTAAGCCAATCTTCAAAAAATATCATTCAACTTTTTGAATCATTCAATCCAATTATTACACTAGTATTACCTACCTGATGCAGATATTCTAGGGTTTGCCCTGCATCTCTTTTAGATGAATACCGGGTAGGATCCTTAAATTAAAGCCCTGGGACCCTGCGCATCCCTGGGCTGGATTCCACTCCCTTCCGAATTCCCCCTTTAAATTCCCTTCCTATGCTATTAAACGGGAGTCACCAGTGTCTGGATCAACCACATGTAGCCTGTTACCTAAGAAAAAGAAATTCAGAAAAAATGTACTGTACGAGGGAAATTATTAACTATGTCTGAATCGGAACAATTAAAAAAAATATCAATTGTATTATTTTTATTTTCTCTTTTATAAGTATGTAAATTAGGCACAATTAGTACAGGTCACTTAATTTTATATATATTATTATAATTGTGACTTTTTTGTAGCATTGTCCTTTATATTGTATTTAATAATATTATCTCACTTCGGTCGGCGACTATGGAAATATTTTTTGTTCTAAATTACGTTTGTAAGTAAGGTTAAGTGGTTATGGAGTCCTGGACAAGTCACGAAATTCCGTGAAAGTGAGCGACTTGACGGCGGAGGCCAGGCCGTTCAGGAGGGTCAGACAAATAGTTATGCATAGGACAGGGTAGAGGACATATGATGGGACAGATAGGGAAATGAGTGACAACCAGGTGGAGTTCTGGAAAGTCCGTCAGGGCTGACTTCCTCCTTCCTGGTTTTCCTCTTTCCCTCCCCCTCTTGGTCCATGGCCAAGGTAATTAAATTAAGACTCCTGCAGGCTGACCCGACCTTGAGCACTTTGAGAGGTGTATGTACGGGGGTCAAAGACCTCCGGCATACGGTAAGAGTTGTTTGTTGATCCCATTGGACCAGTCGTCCAACTGCCTCTCAATACTGATCAAGGCACAGAGGCGGGTTTGTTAAGTTCACACAACAATCCAGTCTTCCGTCATCTAATGTAGTTTTTCTAGGTTTTCCCTGCATCACCTTTAGGCGAAACACCGGGTAGAATGCTTACACAGCCTGGGGGCCCTAGTCAACCCTTTGCTACCTTGCTCTACCTTCCACATCCCCCGTTTTCAACTCCCTTCCTATGTTGCCTGCTTCAGGATCATCCTTATGCAGCCTGTTAACCACCAAAAAAAACGGGTAGAGGACGGAAGGAGTTAGCTGCTAGTGCGAAGAACATTACATGTTTAAAATTTTTAAACCTCCAGCCGCAATCCGATCTTCGAAAACGTGGTTCAGCTTAGCCAACAGCCGACTCGACGAGTGACACCTGGTAAGATGTACGCATCTTCCCCACAATTGCAGTAACCAACAGTCACGGCGGCAAAATTATAGCATGAAATTGAAAAATCGTGTAATAAATTAATTGAAACCTCTTCAACGATAAACCAGCAGTAAGATAAAGGAGCTCCCTACTAAATTTAGTAGTTAATAGATCTTTTCTTTTCCAAAAAAGCTATATGACAGCTTCCGAGGTTATATTTATGCTCCTTGAAATTTTGTTTAATTTATTTCCAATGCGTATATAATTCTGAAACAGGTGACGATACTCCCCTCCCTCATGCATTATCAGTCCTGAACCCGACTGTGTTCCAATTACAAAAAGTAACCCACGTAACACGTAGGTGGCGCCCAAACATTAAATCCTTAAAGATTTAACACTTTTCATTGATTGAAAGTAACAATATGTATTAGTTACTGATATTGGCGTTTTCCCATATGTATTTGCAATTTATGGAAAATAAATATACTTACTTTGATAGTCTACATTATTCTAATTATTCGTTCTCTCGTACAAATCGCCTGTATTCAGGTATCTCATTGCGTACAATTCGAGACTTTGTTTCTCTAGTATGAATTTATTACCTTTTTTTCTGAGAAAAATTTCCTTATTCTTCAGTACGGAACATCTCCCTTCTACAAATAATTATAATGATGGGTTTTATAACAGAAAAAATTAATTATCAGGCTCGTTTAATATATTATTAATAGTCAAAAGGAATTGGAATTACAAAATTGAGATTTTATAAAAAAGTGGATGTCTCCTCCGGCCTAAAATGAAGTCAATGCTCCATATTTAATGAAATTTTGCTTGACTTTTTTTCCAAAAATCACAGGCAGCTCGGAAAAAGTTATGAGCAACCCACTTAGTAGCTTATTGATCTACCGTAAAGGATATATATGTAACAATCGCTTACCCTGGCGTAACTTGCGGACTAGAGATATCAGAAATTCAATGTGATGACGTCGAGACGGCAGAAAGTTTGCTCTTACCGGATATATATCATAATTTAAGCCAGAATTTGATGCTGAGCTATCTTATCTAAGCAGGCGCGCCCTTACGTGCGTCTCCTAAGACTGCCACTTTAGGCGTCCTTCCATCAAGTGTCACGTCACTTGTCCACCAGACCTCGTGTTGGGGCTTCCGGGCCTGTCAAATAAGTCATCGATTTCGCGGCAACTTTCCTGTGCTCAGCGTCCCAGACGAAGCTCGTGTGTTTCTCAGGTCTGCCGTTTATCCAGTTACACTAAAAATTAGAAACCACGCCATGATCAAGTATTTAAGCTTCACGCTACCTCGTAATTAAACTATACAATCCACAGAGTTGAGGTCTTGAGTTTCATTATTTATATCTGCGATTCTTAGGTTGTTGTTGACTAAACTTGAGATTATTATCCCGTCTCGTTCACTTATCTGGTATCGATATCACGTGGATGTCGCTGATGGTTGATATTCCGTGTTGATTTGACTGAAATTCTGTAGAGAAGGGCGATGGTTGCAGTGTGGTTGTCCTTCGTTGGTTAACTACTGCGATTCCTGATAATCTCTCCAAATCTCTCAGTTTCGTCTTTCGTACTCCGTCTAATTTATCTCTCACATCTCTACTACAACTCCTTACCCCAACATTATTCGCGTCCACATTCGTCTAATACTGTTATTGGGGGTGAGAATAATAATATACGTTGCTTCACTCCCACCATGCAGACCGGTCGTAAATGGTCCTTCATTCAAAAACGCAAGTGCCTACAGGAACCAGAGAAAATATCTTCAATTCGCACAAAGATTTCGCAGTCGAGTTTGCGGTTCGATGAATCACATTTCCAGTTGCATCATGCAGATGGCAAGCACACACATAGGCGCTGCGGGAGTTTTCTCGCAGGAGCTTCGCTCCAGAGTGACTGCGGGGCTCACCTGATTATGTCGGGAATGCCTCGCACTCTCTCTGAGTTTTTTTTATCAAAGTCCTCACATGCCGAGACACCTTCACCTATTTTAGGAGGTATATGTACTGGGGTCGAAGACCTTGGGCATATGGCAAGAGTTGTCCGCTGATCCCATTGAATCAGTCGTCAACTGCCTCCTAAAACTGGTGGAGACATGGAGAAGGGAATGCTGCGACCCCACATCAAACTCGTCAAACTAAGATCTAGTTTTTTACTAGTTATTTCCATTACTTCGTTCATAAAGCCTGGATGAAAATATTAGCGTACATGTTCTTCGTTGGTTTTTTGAAAAATGCCGGAAGACTGGACTAGCAAGACAGAGAGATGTCAACCCTCACTGACCCTCGGGAATACGACTGAACGTACGCGTCTCCCAAGTTGGTAGACAAATACAATTACGGAAAGATGTCGGGGGAAAGGATGAGAGATAGTTGCAACAGCAAAAAAAAATAGCTAGAGCGTCATAAGGAACGAGGAAGCATTAGTTCAGGGAAAACTCGTCGTCTCTCCCCAACCCACGAACCTTATTAGTTGCATTCTGCCACACAGAGATATAGCCTGATTTTTTACCAAGGTGAAAAGTTTTAAGTTTTTATACTAATAACTAGACTTTTGGGGGAATTTCAAGTTGCCAGATACATCTTCTGTATTGCAATGATGCTTCACACATCACACGACTATTTCCGATACAGTCTGCCACTTATTTTCCACTGAAGCTGAGGAACTCAATTGGCTTTACATTATCATTGTCTAATTAAGCAACATTAGGGATACGTTGATAAAAAAATATGTCAATGTCACGTTGGGCGTAAACCTCTGAGATAAATCTGCCAGAGTTTAATTCTTTTAGATAAACAAGTTTCAGTTATTTATTTTATTTAGCTGATACAGATTTACAGACAGTTCAGTTAAATTTGGAAGGTTTACGCGAGTTTTCTCTCCATAAACACTAATATGAAGAAAGTTGAGAAATAAATTTCTGGAATTTGTAGTGTTTCGAATAGCCGAATAGTAAAGATGCCAGAGATCACGTGAAATGACTTAATTTTTTTCTGTTTTATGAAAAAAATAATAATTTTTTTCTTGCGGTAGTTGTCCAACTCGTAAATATATAAATTGGTAATAACTATAGGAAATAAGGATTCCTTAACGACAATTACATTTTTGAGAATCATAAATGTAGATCATTTCGGTGAGTCTCTTCGTGTCTGACAAATCCTTAAATTCATTAGAAAGTGATTTATTAAAAGATAGCGTAATTAAAATATGTAAATCTTATCTATAAAAGAAATAAAGTTTTCAGTGCACAGTTCCTTTAAGTTTATGTAATTGATAACGCGTTCGAAATATTTTGCCGTAAGACGGAATGCACAGAATAGTATAGAACTACTGAATTAATTGCAGTATATCTAAATGTATAGCAAAAACAGCTTTCTACCTCCAATACCACAGTACTGGAAATAATTTTATTATTTACTGAAATTACTCAATATTACAATAAATAAATTATATTCATCTCTACTAAGTTTCTTATTTAACACCTGTAGAATTCATTAATGCCTAATTTGTTAAATCTGAACCATTTTGTAAACAAGAAGCGAAGCGTTATATTATTTTCCATTAAAATATTTCTGGCTTATTGGTTGTTTCATTTATTGATCGCTTTTACGGTTGTGAGACAAATATAACTATTGAAAATAAATATATTTTTATAAGTCATAATACGTAATGGGCCAATTATTTGCATGCTTCTACGTTTCTACTTCATCATTCACGTGAGCTATAAATCAATTACTTTCATAAATTTTAATTATAAAGTGAAAGTAAATGTGCAGTTTTGGACACTGAGAGTAATATATAGACTATTGTGTATCGACCTTGACGTGTCTAGAAGTTCTGGACAAATCATCAACATCCGGCCCGAGGAATTGAAATGCCGGAGGGGAGAGAGATGATAGAAAGCAGAGTGATGGTTTTTGTGCCTTCAGTTAGTTTGTTAGCCTTCTGTCATCCTCATCAGAATGCACTAAAGCTCGTTTGTGTTTCATGTATTTAATATCCAGAATTTTGAGTTCATGTGTATAGATTCTGGCTTTTCCTTACACGTTAAATATTAAATGTAAATTCAAAAATCCGTTATACGAGTCAATTTACTATCCTGCTTCTACAAGGACGGACGATTTCTACAATGAATGATTGTGAACTTTTTAATAAAATTGCACTGGCTATCGAACTTAAGAAAACAAAGAAGAGTATAGCCAATAGCTGGTTAGACAAGCGTTCGAACCGTGGGCATGAAGAACCAATTCGAAAATTAACCAAGAAGTCCTGGATGGTTAACAACTGCTTTCTGGCGAATAGACGGATTTGGCAAATAATTTTCGGAAAATATCCTTCGGAGCATGGATTGAAGCGAATCCTATCCCAATTTCCTCTCGTGGGGTAACGACCACTACGAAGCTGATGCTATTTCCGTAAAGCGTTTGCCAAATCAGTCTCCATCCATATTTTCATCGCGTGTACCGTAGTCCACTAACATGCGCTTTTTGGAATGAAAGAACGTCAGTGTATGGCCTGCTAATTGATGTGCCAGTAGTGGTCTAAAGCGGAAATTTTCACCTATTTGGAACAGTTACCCTTGGGAAAAAGGAAACGGTGAGTAGTTGCTGCTGGGAAAACTTAATTGTTTCCTCCCCGCACTGTGTGTTAAAGAATAGACTTTATTAAAATACCGTTAAAATATTTAGTAAGTTAGGAAAGTGCATAATTAGTAACAATTTTGGAAGTAAATGGTAACAATTTTAATGTTTTAGGTTATCTCTAATAAAAACTGTGTGATATTCGTAAGACCACGTACGTAAGAATTTTAAAAAAGTTGAGCAACTGTAGGAGCAGAAAAAGAAGTAATAAAAATGTGTCTATAAACACACACACACACATATATATATATATATAAGTGAGCTGATGCTTCCCCGGCGTAGTTGATGCAGAAATAGTTATGCACCTGCACGTTATTGGAAACCCGAGAACTATTTCTGTATATATATATATATATATATATATATATATATTCATAGTAGCGCATACTTTCAGGACTGGTCAGAACCAGCCATCTATTGTCCTCAAGGTCAAGAGGGGGGTGAATGTTTTTTTAGGACGGGGCGCTGTCCGGGGCAGTTGGGGAGTGGATGAAGAGCCGAGTAGATGTTCGCGAGCTGCACAATCCAAAATTTACTAAAAAGGAAAAAATAATTTCGAATATAATCTGCTAAACAACTTGAATCGGACGAAGCAAATTCCACGACGGAGCCCGGACAGCGACTCTCCTATCATATCAGCGGTGAGCCAATAAACTTTCTAATGAGAAAATATTTTCTTTCATCAAATTTCATAGTCTGATTCAGCCTCTGATACAAGGTCCAGATCCAGTTTGAGATGGCCGTGCGTAAAAAAAATTTGTCTATTTTTTTAACTGTGATAATAATTTCATTATTGAATTATGTTTTTATATAGAGCAAATTATTAACAATAAACTATTGTTATTACAATATATTATTGAGTCAACCAGTATTTATCGTACGTGAGATAATTCAAGCACATGAGAGGTTGTCAGCTTTGCCTTATAAATTTCAATAAATTTGCAGCAGCAGTAAAATTTCTCTTTGAAGTTATTTACCATATTGGAGCATTAAGCATCAAACTATTATTTTAAGTTATACTAACTTCAATTTCAGGTTATTTTATTATTCACAATTGTAGTGGTTCAAAATTTAACAATAATAAATGGGGGAAATGCCTCAATAGTGGTCATTTCCGATGGTTAATCCTGGAGTGGGGTGTGGGTTCCGCCAAAGGAATTCCCATCTGTCGAGACGCCGCGTCGGCCAGACGAGGATAATCCGACAACAATAGCGAAAGGACGCGACACCGACAGAAAAAAATCAAACGGCTCTGGAAGGGAGGATCAGAGCTGACAAAATGGCAAACGAGAGGAGAATTATTCATTCTTGCCCAGCAGCACAAAAAGAGTTTTCGAGTCTATCATTCACAAAGTGATTCTTCGGTACGAATATTGAGAGAGAGGGGGGAAGAGGGAGGGGGAGAGAGAGGAGAGGGAGATGGAGACCATACGTCCGCCAAGGTTAATCCGAAGTATTGTTAACTCCTGGGATGTGCGGGTTAATTTGCCATTCATTTATTCTACCAGGCCACGAAGATCCTATAGAAAATGAATCTCATTATAAACGCCTGCCAAACAAAAATATAACTTATTAAAAATTGCGTAGTTATAAATTTGTAATTGTTAGTAAAAACAGAATTTTTTACTATCAAAATCTATCTCATAGTGCAACGTTTATATAAATGACAATGGTGAACTTTACTGAATTACCTAACAGTGAAAAGTGAGTTTTTTTTTATCGAGGGAAAATGAGGAAATGTACTTAACGCACACTGACCGGGGTCCGCACCGGTCAGTAGTGTGGGGCTTTCACCCACTAAAACCTTAAAACCCTTTCTGCGCGACGTACATCCACCCCGGAACCGCGTTAGCATTACATCGGGGTGGTGTCGCTCATGTTTGTCCTAGGACTCCTCTTTCTTTTCCATGTATTTTCAGAATTTATGCAGTGTTGTTGTCAACTGCGTCCATTTCATGCTTCTTTTGGCGGAGGATAGTCTGTACGAAGGTCTTGATTTTGTCCCACGCCTGCTTGTTTGTTAGCATCTTAGAGACTACATTGTCAGGTGTAAATTTTCCGATTTCTACTTCCAAATTACCCCGCTCTTCAATCCACCTCGAGCACTCGAAGAAAGTGTGGTGGACGTCGTCCTTTCCATCGCAGTAGAGGCAGGTATGGCTATCTATTTTAGCCATCTTGTAGAGGTAGCTCCTGAAATACCCATGCCCGGTCAGGAACTGGGTAAGGAAGAAATCGACGTCTCCATGTGTCCTTTTTATCCATGGCGTTATAGCTGGAATCAGCCTGCGAGTCCATCTTGCCGTGCCGGCATTTTCCTCCCATCTACGTTGCCAGCTAGCTTCTCTATTTTGTGTCGCCACTCGTTTGGCTTCTTCCCGTCCGAGTTCGGGCTGGTTTCTCCACGCTTCCTGCCGTTCTAGTGCAAGAAGGTCAATTGGTGCGACTGCAGCAATGACAAGCGCAGCGGCCTCGGAAACGGTGCGGTATGCGCTTATAATCCGTAGTGCGCCTCTCCGCTGGACTGCCGCCATTCTTTTTCGGTATTTTTCAGTCTTTAGAGCATGCGCCCAAATTTCTGCGCCATACAGGAGAATAGAGTGCACCGTCGACATGAGGAGGCGTCTCTTGCTGGGCCTAGGTCCTTTCGTAGTTGTCAGCAGCCTGCTGAGTGCGGATGTTGTTTCGGCGGCCTTGTTGCTGGCCGTCCGGATATGTTGCCAAAAGGACATTTTGTTATCTATTGTTACGCCCAGGTATTTTGTGTATTCTTTTGAGGTTATTGTTAACCGATTTATCTTGAAAGGTTTAAGTGGTACACAAAGATTGATAGTCAAGAATTCAGTTATGAATTAATTTCCTAAGAAATATTGTAAGTACGCTATGATAACAAAAATGTTCTAACACACTACGTTTCATCAGCAATTATGAATCTCATCAGGTGTTCACAACAAATAAAGCGAGAATCCATCACCCTTCTCTACTATCCAAAATTAAAGACTTCCGAATTGACACCCACTCCTAATAGAACCTTCTGTGTCAAAATAAATAACTACCTCTCCCAACCTCACTCAATCGCGGCGGGCGTCCCCCAAGGAAGTGTCATTCATTTCCCCCTTCCTATACAACATCTTCTCCCACGATATTCCACAACATCCCAATACTAGCACAATCTCTTTCGCAGACGACATAGCCATCTCCTATGAAACCTCCTCTCTCATCTCCGATTTCCAACCACTCCAATCAGAGCTCAACAACCTAGAACTATGATCCAAACAATAGTGAATCAGCATCAACCCCACCAAATCAATAACCGTCCCATTCACACTACAAAAAACCCTCCTCCCCAAATCCACCTCTATCTAAACAACTCATTAATCCCTACAAAAACAGAAACCACCTACCTCGGAGTCATGTTTGATTCAAAACTCTCGTGGAAATCTCATATTAATCTTCTCCTCTCCAAAGTCAACCATAAATTCAGAACCCTATATCCCTTCTAAACAGAAATGCCCCTGTGACCATCAGAACAAAACGCCTCCTATACCTCTCCATAATACAACCCACCTGGTCCTATGCCTCGTCCATATGGGGAACAACAGCCAAAAACCATTCTGCCAAAATTCGAACTAAACAAAACATAATCCGCACCATTACAAACTCTCCCTGGTACCCTAGAAATTCCGTCATCCACCACAACATAAAACTTCCCAAAGTAAATTCCGTAATCTCCAAATCCATAACCTCCCTAATTAAAAGCGCCCTCAATCACCCAAACCTCACGATCCAGCAATTCCATGACAATCCTCCCCCATCTCCACGCTTCCGTCGGCTAAACGAAAACTCCCAATTGACCTCGTCCTTCCCCCTGAACATTCAGGCACATCCTAACCCACCTTACCATCAAGCCCGCAGACCACATCCTCACATGTCCTCCAATAGTCAGTTCACCGTCTGTCAACCCTCACCCACCCACGTCGTATGCCTCTCAGGTACTCACAAAAATAAATAAACCAAACCCATTTTGCTCAAGTAGGTTAATAAATAGATTAACATGTCAATTATATACATTATTTTAATTTTGTATTCACTATTTAATATTGTATATACTGTATCAATTATTGTACCAAATAACATTCATTACGATAAAAGTTTATATAAATAAAAAATAAATAAAATAAAGCTAAACAAAGATATATTGATCTTGTAGTTGATGCGACTATAAAAAAGTAAAAAAAGAAGATATATGCTAAGGTATATAAAAGAGGAAAACAAAGAGCGTATTTAAAAATACAGTCATACATGTTGCTGAGATTATTTGTATAAGAGTTAAAATTTATTGATTAACAATTCAATTTAATGTGTAACATTTTATATATTAACGCATTAATTACCATTTTGTCCAATATTTTTTGATTTATTGTTTGTATCTGCCTAGTAAGGATAGCATGTAATTTGAACTACAACATTTGTATTTTTTCCAAATTTCAACATGTTGGCCCATCTCATAATGGGGATCATGACACACACTACCTAGTTTTGGTGTAATACTGGAAAACACACTACATATACATTTGCAACACTTTTCTTGCGGCGTTAGTCTAACACACTGCAGATTTCCTTTGTTTGCCCATTTCTGTGTTCTATGTAACGACCAGTTTTAGAGGTTTTTCTCTAACTAGAATACGATTTTTATTGGTTTGGAGAAAGATGTCTTTGCAGCCTCTTTTGGGTCTGATGTTGCCCTGGCAGCAGATTTTATGAAATCCAATACATAAATAACACAATTTTCACGTGATTTCACCTAATCTACAATAATGGCAATGACATTGGCGAGAAAGGGAATTACTTTTTCATTTAAGCGAGAATCAAATATTTTATTAATTCCGTTTTATAATCGCACCTACATCTACGGTCATTAACGACTTTCTAATTAATCAAGATTGCTCATTTGCTAAGTCAGCACAAACACCCAGGCTACCGCCAGAAATCGAACCCAGGACCTCTGTGGTTCAAGGCTGTGGCGCTAGCCACCAGACCACTGAGGAGGCTCAAATCTTTTTTTGTGTAACAATAATTATTTTATTTATTTTCAGGTTGTAAAATGCAGTTGTCCAGCTCTAACACGGGGAAAAGGCCGAACCCGCGATCCAAGGCCAATTTCTTGTCTGCTCTTACGTTCTGGTGAGAACTGTCTTTTCAAAGTCTACATTACTTATTACATTGTTAAGCTAAAGATGGAAAGTAAATCCGTAACTTATAAAATATTATCACTTATGTGGTGAAAATAACCAAGTTTGAATGTTGTCCATTGAAGAAAAGAACTCCATCAAACGGACTAGACGGAGCAACGTCAAACGTTGCTTACTCTTACCGTTAGGAAAAAATAGTATATAGCATGAATGACCAAAATTTTACTATTTCTGGCAGCGTCTGAATCGCAGTTGCTGTTTTGCGCTACAAAAGACGTACTAAAATTAACGATAGAGGAAGTACAGAAGTACGTCCAACCTGTCTAGATCTTTGCCAACGTAAAGTCCAGCTTGAAAAGAACAATCCGAAATTTTTTCCCGAGGCACAGTCGGATTTTTATAAATTTGACTTTATTCACGTACCTTTTAATTCAGAGTGCTTCCATGAGTCTCGGAAATTTACTCATCTAGTTTCTTACATTTAATTTCAGACTTTACTTGCCATTCCTTTACGGACAATTTCCCGAAAATACATATCAAAACGTTTCACATGATTACCGTTATACACATAATTGTCTAACTGGATTAATAATGGACTAAAAAACATTATATAAAGGAACAACTATTCAGACAGTTTGGCAGTGTTACTGATATTAATGATCTTAGAATATTTTTTTAAATGTCTGTTGTATAGTTGAAAGTGGCTTTGTCTTGAAGTTACTTATTAAAAGGCTTTCGTTACGTATTTTTGACTCACAATGGTAGCACAAATCTAAAAGAATAAAAATGAATGAGCAGAAGAAATGTAGGTAACGTCCTCCAGAAATCTCAAACTCTTTCTGGAGAATGTCGGCAAATATATCAACAGACAACGTAGCTATACAGCAGACACAACAGCAGATGTGTTATTCCAAACAAATTTAAATGAATCAAACAGAATGAACAGAAGAAAATCTCAGTAAATCTCAAACTCATTCTAGAGAAAGTCGACAGACAACGTAACCAAACAGCAGATTAGTTATTCCATATTTCAACTTTTTTAATTAAAATTGTACTTGATATTAAATTTAGTAACAGTGTATAGGAGAACACAAAAATAATATTGTTCCTATATTCCGTAGCTTAAAATGATAATTATGAGAGGCTAAAGGAAGTGACAACGTGAGAGAAGGAAAAAATAAGAGATCGACAAGAGAATTGTAGTTAAAGGTGCAGACTATGGAGGAATGATTGATTGAAAAGGAACTTCGAATAGTAAAGATAAATTGCATTTATGGCTATTCAATATATACTCGTAACCTTCAGACTGATAACCTTACAGACACGCACTTCTTCGTTCAGGGGTCGCCATGACCGATGGCGACGATGGAAACGGTGGATAAAAATAAATTCTGTTCTATGTAATGACCTTGATAAACGAAGATGTCCTTTTTTTTCAATTATCGGAAAGTAAATTCCGTTCAAACAAAAATCTAAGGTAAATATGATATCATTCAATATCTAACAATTCTTTAGGTTGCCAGGTAAAATCAAAGTTTTTTTGAATTTCCTTTCTTTGTGTTCTCCAAATTTACGACACTTGCGAATAAAAGATGAATATTTGGAAATATCTAAACATTATCTTCAAAAATTCATCAGATTTAGAAAATATTTAAATCCCGTAATGGATTAAAACTTTCAAACTGAAAGTATCGGAATCAACTAGTTAGACGAACTAGTGGACTTATTAACTGAACAAAGTCACTTTTTAAACACAAAACTTTGTGATACGGAATATTGTATTTTTCTGGTATAAACGAGCATGGTCATTATACGATTGTAATATTTTAACCAAACAGAGCTAACATAAATAAATTGTCACACAAGTATCGCTAATATATCAATGAATCATTATGGTAACGATTGCCAGTAAGAAAAATTGCTATAATGATAATTACAAACGCAAAACAGTCCGCCGGTTCGGAGGACCACGCAGCTGCCGATGAATACTGGTTGCTAACCTTCAGAGGACCGATTACAATTTAAAACATTGAATTAAGCATTCTTCTCCACTTTTCTACAGCAACTGGTATTTCCCCGTGCTTCCACTGGCTGATAGGTTAAAAGTTAAAATTTATGTTGTTTAATCTTAGTATTCAATATAATTACGGTTTGACCGATGTAAGAGAAGCCACATTTAGAACTATTAATTTTATAAACAAATAGGTAATAAGGAAAATATTGGTAGGACCTAATAACCTTAAATGAATCCCGAAAAAAAAGGCTTGATTTGTTTTTGGTGTTGTGGTATTCAGTCCTAAGACTGGTCTGATGCAACCCTCCATGCTAACCAATCTTACGCAAGCCTTTTCATTTCTTCATAACTAGCACAACCCACATCGTCCCTAATCTGCTTACCGTATTCTATCCTTGGCCTCCCTCTTCTGTTCTTACCCCACGCACTTCCCTCTAATGTTAATTTTACAAGATCCTCATGCCTTAAAACGTGAACTATTAACCAATCCTTCTCTTGGCCAACGTCCGCCATATTGTTCGCTTTTCCCCTATTATCTTTACGACTTCCACGTTAGTTACTCTATTCACCCATCTGATTTTCAGCATTCGCCTATAGCACCACAATTCAAAGGCTTTTATTCTTTTCCTTTCCGCAACTCCTATCGTCCACGTTTCCCACCCATCTAACACCACGCTCCGTAAGAACATTTTAGCAACGATTTCCTAATTTGCACACTTATATAACCCATAAATAAATTTCTCTTTTTCTTTCAAGCCTTCCTTGTCTGTGCTATCCTACTCTTTATGTTTACTATACTTCTACCAACCCTGGTTATTATCCTTCCCGAGTAACAGAATTTCTTAGCTTCCGTCCAAATATCCCTTCCCAATCTAACACCCTTTGTTATTCCACTATTTCCCAAACTACATTCCATTACCTTGGTTGTACCTCTATTAACCCTCACGTTGAACTCTTTCTGCAGGACTCCGTTAATGCCATTTATTATGGTTTCCAAGTCTTCTGATTCCCCTTCTTTTCTTTCTTCTTTCTATGGCATTCTAGCCCGCATTCGGGCCTTTGCCTACCAGGACGACTGCGGACTGTCATCTTACATGACACATTACGAACATGGAGTGATACGTAGTCAGCATATCGACTCTCCATCAATCTTAACCCCAGTCTCCGTGACCATGACAACACAAACATCCAAGCCCATGCCACGATTCGAACCCGGCACCTCTGGGTTGTGAGGCATTAACATTATTCATCGTCTATTCTATATATAAGTTGAACAGCATGGGTGAAAGACTGCTATCTTGTCTTAGTCGTTTCTGTCTCGATTTATGAGTAAATATGTAGTCTTGCAAATAAATAATATCTTTAGCAACTCAATACGTTATGGGTTTCCCAAACTTCTTACGCAATGGAACACTTTGCAAAATCAGACATTTTTACGGAACCCTTGGCTTATTTTTTAGGTTGGTTAATTCCTACATGTATATTTTTTAAAGGAGTTAATTATTATTTAGTAATGACTTTATGATATAAAACTAATATATTAAACATAAAGATATTAATAAATAAAGCACTTACTGACTGATGATTTTGGGTCCGTGAATTACATATATTGTTGATATCAGGCAAAATATTTGTATGTTCAATTCTAATATCTGGTGTGGCGTTGAGCCTGTTTCTGCACTTCGAGTTCATTGCAGCATAATAAGAAAATCCCCCTCGCATAAATAGGTTATAGAAAACTGAAGTAAAACAATCATATCTAGTTTTGAAATATTGGGGCACACTTCTGCCAAACTCGTCCAGAAATATATGTTTATTTGTTTCAATTGTGAGTCACTGATTAAATCGATTAGTGTTTCATAGTCACTTTCATTGAAGCTACTGGTTTAGCTGATGCGGTAAACGGATTTTAAACCCAGGAATCGTCCTTACTATTTTTGGCAAATATTTCAAAAATAATTTATTTCAAGTTATGTAGCTGTTCTGAAATCATTCTGGAAACTTAATGATCTACTTTAAAATTGAATTCGTACAAACATTCATGTAATGCAGAGAAACAATTAAAATCATTAGATTTAACTGACGAAATCAAAATTATTATTTTTTATTAAAAGATGCAATTTTCTCTCTCGTATTAAAAATTTTAAAACTTATTTGTAATGATAAGTTAATTGCACTTTGTAAAAATATCTGTCACGTATGCACATTTTATTAACCACGAAAGATTTGTTAGAATTTCAACAAAATACTATCCTTAATTACTTTTTGCCTTCAAGAAGATCAGCAACTTACTTGGAAGGTCAAAATGTTTTAATACGAGTTTTGTACTCACCACCCATTTCATCGCACAAAATTTTATTTAACCAGGATTGAAGTGGTTTTGGTTTTACACAGTTTATCACTTTCACGGCTTCATTCATAACGTTTTTTAATTTTTAGAAACTCTTGTCACCAGTATTTTTTCTAAAAACAATGTCAGAATCTTATTCTTATATTTGCTTTGCTGCTTTATGAGATTACCTAAGAAGGCATAATTAATGTCTTAAATCCAGCGAAATTTAACACGTTAAATAAGATGATCTTTTTTAAATGGATGGTTATGACAAAATATCGAATATATATCCTAAATACGTAAATTAATAGATACTTTTGTGACCAATATTATCTGTACACCTCTGGGCTACGGCAATCTCTATCTCACTCGTACACGATTCTGGTTTACTAAACACGTCCACACTTCATCATTTGTACCCTTGTTTCCTATTGTAGCGGGAAACAAGGAATATGGTTTCTTTGTTTCGCAAAACAAAGAAAGGTGTGAGAAGTGCTTCCACTTTCTCCCGTTAGATGCAAACGGAGTTTTCGTCCTACAAACGGAGGTAGTCAACCTATTTATATGTACCGTTTACTTTTATTTCTCTGATTGAAATTTTCTATGCGCCCACCGGTTCCATAGTTATGGTGAAAGTAGGAAAGTAACTTCACTTTATAAAATTTATAAAGAAGAGTTACAGAAATTTACTGTAGTTAAATCTATGTTTTTATTTATAATGCCTAATTTACATTTATTCTTGGCAGTTGTTTCATCCTCCTCAATTTTTGTGGTAAAATGATTTTTCACCCAGTGATACACCTTCCATTTCCATCATATTTTATAGCTGATAATTCAGGAAACTGATGAAATTCTCTCTTTAATGTACTATAACGAAGTAGTTCAAGTTTGTCAATATATAATGGCAAAATAGAGGGTGTCCATAAAATAATGTCCCAATGAAATATTTTAACATTTTAATTTCGACTATTTACCAAAAGCCATTCATCAAATTCACGACACACTAACCCAGTTTTTTCTTACAAATGTTCAATATATGTGTTATACGGCGCATATTCAACCTAAATTCAATTCTTCCCATAGTTTTGTAAACAAGTCCGGAGTAATGGCAGCTGCAGACTCTTGAACGGTGACAAATTATTATATAGCCGCAAAGCGAAAATTGATAGTGAACAGTTAAGTAAATTTGGGAAACGATTCTTGATGTTGGGTTTGAAGCCTTGAATGCAGTTTCATCAAAAGTCCACAACGCGATAAGTAATAAAAAAAGATGCCTTTGTCACTCGCGTATGAGAATATGTAATATTGCGTCACCTTCGAATTGAATGTGTTTTG
Organism: Eucriotettix oculatus; assembly: GCA_034510155.1. Classification (NCBI taxonomy): domain Eukaryota; kingdom Metazoa; phylum Arthropoda; class Insecta; order Orthoptera; family Tetrigidae; genus Eucriotettix; species Eucriotettix oculatus. The sequence continues at coordinate 126,015,761 of CM067376.1, read as the reverse complement.
TGTATACGTGGGAACTTTTCGGCCTGTTCAGTCAGCTGTCAACTCGGATCAACTGCCGCTGAATTTTCTGTCGTGTTTTAGGGGCCGTGTTTTCGAAAATCTAACGAAATGAGTATCAAGTGATCGGAAATAGCTTTTCGCATCACTGTGTCACGTTTCTTCATGCGGCACTGAACTTTCAATAGCAATTACTCAATTTTTCCTTCCGACATTCTCAAACGAGTTGACAACAGATTGAACAAGCCAGGCGTCAATGCACATTCGATTCTAAGATGACTCAAAACTTGAAAGATAAAGTTTGACGGAGTCAAACTTTTGTTTATCAACTTTATTGAATCAAATGTTCCCACTAGGTTTTTCATTGAACTTTTGTTGATCAACTAAAATCGGTCAACTAAACTTGACTAGTGAGAACACGACTTTAGAAATGTCTCCGATGCTCTCGGTTTCTTCTCAAGATTCACTGTCTCCCCAAAAAAGACGCATTCGACGATTGTTACTTGATAGCATTGTTCGCAGTTCTTCTTGTAACATAACTGTTACATAGCATGCACCACTGCCTTCAAAGCAATTGGTAGCACTGTTTGATCGATTTCGCTTGAACGTGTGGACCAAAACAGATTCAAGTCACATTAAATTTTTGCTGATAAACTAAAATCAGTCAACTAAACTTGACTCTTCAGAACGCGGCATTACAGTTAATATTATTACCTTTTATAATTGGGACATTCAAACTGTACTTTGGAAATCTAAAAGTCTTATTACCTGCTTGGAGCAACAAATTGAGACCTCTTGACAACATCTTCCATATAAACGCATCATTCTTTATTGTTCTCAAATGCTGCCACTGATTACTCTCATTATACCTTTATAAAAATTGTATGAGTGTACAATATAATGCTACAAACATGCTAAATAAGTACGCTTTGACAGCCACCGAACTTTTAGATGCAAAAGATATGTAATAAAATCTTCATTATTGTCCTGGGAAAACTGTAGAAACATTCTATCTTTTTTGCTTTTGATTGATCTTGTTTACGGCTCGAATTAATTGCATTTAATGACGAATGGACACTTGTATTCGATGTTGTTTTGTGTACGACACAATGAATACATAAAATATTTTGTAAGTACGCAACAAATCCGCAACAGGGACCAACCATTACACAGCCACGGGCAATACAAATAGTCTATTTCCAGAAAATTAAATTTTCGCGGGAATTTTTATTAAAACGTAATGATAATGATTATAAATTGTGCTATAATTTTTTAAATAAACGTAAATTAAATTTAAAGTAAGGGAAAGTGCTGCAGTATCGGACAAACCATGAAAGGTGGAAAGTGGTAGGGACCAGGTTGACTTCCACTCCTCGAAAATGAACCCTCTCAGCTGTGTATTTCATATCCACATCAGTCAATGGTTAAGCCGACAACATTATGGGTTTATATCGTAAGTTTATATTTTAAGTTATTCTCTCTGATTGCTGCTTGTGTGAAAGCCGTTTTATTATTTTAGTATTGTAGCAGACAATAGAGTTTATTGATTTAATAAAATACCATCTCAACACAGCGGGAATATCTTCATCTAACCCTGATACGTGTTAACTTCGGCAATAGACAAACCTTCTGCAGATACTGACAATTATGATGACAAATGTGACATAAAGCAGCGGGGAAAATAAATAAAATACTGAATAATTTACCAATTATTAAAACAAACGCAAATTATGCTAAGGGTCAGAGATGAATCTTTTTATCTTAGAGATTTAAATATGTGATTCTCATAGTACATTTTCTTTTTAATTCAAGTATGAAATTGTATTTTCCCCAACAAGAAAGGATTCCGAGAGACATGCATTTTAAATATCAAACGTTTCTAAGTACTTTATACACAATGTTTAAACATTCTGACTCACTAAAAATGTAAGAAATGACGATTTTACACTATACTTCCCCTAATTGGCTAGCATATTATGATTATGATTTCCATAGCTGAAATATCCTGATGAACGAGTTCCCCGTGCTCATCACTCATTGCGCCAAGAAATGTAGGTGCAAGTGCAGGAAGACTACTTTTATAGACATTATTACTCAAATCTTTATAAGATGCTGTACGATCATTAACAATGCTACGGTAATTTTCTGCCTTTCGATTTACAGAAAACATCTTTGTTTTTGAAATTATAAATGCAAGTATCTCGGAAACCTTGCGTGATGGGGAAAAGCTAAAATCATATTTTTATTCAGGACAGATAATACTATCAGAATCTCACATTTTTCTTTATGAGACAAAACAAGTTTAATTTTTGTTCCTGAGTGCAATGTCCTAAAAAAATTATTTTAAATAATTGGAATTGAATTTAAAAAAATCTCTGGGTCTAGGAGAAATTCCGAACATATATTATGAAAACACGTCAAAGAACTACGTCAAGTACTACTATTGGTTCTCGTGAGTCAAAAATATAGTTTAGCAGTGTTATTAGTCAGTCATCAGTCACGTCTTGCACGCAGAAATATCGTACTACAGGTTCAAAACACAGCAAAAGTATCGTTACTCAATTTTTTCCTCGCAAAAAATATTCTCCATTTGTTCTACTATTATATCAACTTTGTTGGGCAGACGGGGAAATTTTATATAGAAGGCATCTATCTTTCAAAGACCACCTTATCATAACCTTATCATAACCGAATTCCCAAGCAATGAGACTAATACCAATAAAAATTGTGAATGAATAACAGAAAATTGATTTACACATCATAAATATATATATATATATATATATATATATATACTGTATGTATGTATATAAATTTAACGTATTTATTGTTAGTGACGCGCTCTTGTAAATTTGTGACTTCTGAGTGTATGCTGCTTGCTATGGAACTATAAATAGTTACAACCACATATACAAACAAAACCATCTAACATCACGAAGAAAATGGGACATTTTAAAAGAGTTGGCAATAGTTTTCACTCTGTGACTCAGTTATGGTCGAGTCTCAATAACATTCCTACTTAGATAAGATTATCTTGCTGATATTTCACGATATATTCCAGAGAAATACTTCTTAAATATTAAGTGGTGTTAAGAGGATTTCCCTGTAATATCCTATTGCGAAAGTTACGGATTTCTTGATATTGGACGTTACAGTAATTTTAACTTACCTCTTATCAAGCCAAACTTCAATAAACAATATAAATAGATCTGAATAATTAAAGAATGAATGTTCTCCGGATGAATCTGTCGCAGATAGTTGGTCTCTTCGTCTGAATAATACGTTACCATGACTCACCTGAGGACGATGACGGAGCTCGTCATGGAAACGTTGTATTATTCATAAGAACGTCCCCAGGTTGAAACCCGAGAACGTTATCTTCAACAGATCTGAATAATATTTAGAATTTCTAGATAACTAACATTATAAATTAATTCATGGAAACGAACGATATCCTACTTGACTCATTGGATCTCTAGCATCAATGTAGAAAATAAGCTTAGATAAGAAAATGGTTCAACCCCCGATTAGCTTGAGCATTACCCAATCGGATGCATAAACCTGCAATCCGAAGGACCATTAATTTATAAAAAATATATTCTTTATATAATTAGATTTATTTTGAAATTCGTGGATTGTGTACGAATTTCTTGGGTGAATATTTCCTGTCTATCGTAAAATTTAACCCCAACGACCCATCCATCCCACTAATATTTTAAGTTATACAATCATCAGCTTTAAGGGAACTCGGAAGACCATATCTGGCTAAAGTGATTTTTAGGAACCCTTTTCTCAGAAACCGTTATAGACACAGAATTGAAATTGTCAGATCTGATGCATAACATCAACACAAATATTACTGAAGCCGGGTTATTGTAATCTCTTACAGACATTATTGGTTATGGATAAAAATGCTTTAAACTTTCCCATAAAAACAAATAAATTGACAATTAAAACCAATAATTTATTATGCTTCCACACACACATGCTATAACGTTAAAAATGAGTAGCGAATATGTAAGTGCTGTATCTATAACAGTTTCGGAGAAGAAGGTACCTAAAATCACATTGGCAAGTTAGGGCCTTACGACATCCCTTAAACTAAAACTATTAGTTTATTGTGTAACGAACAAATACATCTGCTCGGGCTTTGGCGGCGGAATCAAAACAAAGGAGACAGCGGTTGGCACTTGGGCCACCAAACCTAGACTCAGCGTCTCGGCTCGGGAGTTTCCCAAAATTGTGTGAGAATCGGCACCGGGTGGCATGTTTTCCCCAAGTGTAACCAAGGATATTATTGGAGGAGATCCATCCCCGCCACCTTGGTGATAGATGTAGCAGAAGTGGGGACGAGGTTTTAAAGAGGCAGACGGAGACATTTTTGGTATCAGATTGGCGGTAGAGAATAGAACGAGGAGATTGGTGACAACATGAGATTGGTGGCATGAGATTAAGGAAATTAGTGGTAGAGAATGGAATGAACAGATTTTTTGAGAGATGTTGAGATTGTGGTGATTGATTATCTAAATGTAATGGGGGTCTCTTTTATCTTGTTATCTATATAAATAAATACGAATGTAATTTTGCACTCTGGATACCGTTTAATCACGTGTGGGCAAAGAGATTATTATCGGTTCTGGCTGACCAAGATATTATAGTTTATTTCAATACTGTGTGGAGCTAATATAAATACATACTCGCGCAACGCCGGGCATCCTGCCAGTAATACATAAAAATGAATGTCTATTTTTGTGTCGTTTGCGTCACTATAGTATTCATCCGATTGCGATAAAGCTTTAATGAGTGGTTATGCTCACCGCCGAGAAGGTTTCTCTCTGCCAGTATGATAATTATGTTCCTTCCGTTTACCCTTTCCGGACAAGAAAGGCCTTCCCTCGATGTAGATGCAAAATTTTTACAATAGGTGGCACGAGAGTCGCCGTGAAGGTATTCGAGTTAGTACGTGTTTTTTCAATTGTTACAACTCGAGTCGTTTCAACTAGTGGGTGCAACTAATATGCAAACCTTACAAATTCCAAATATTTTAATCATAATTAAATAAAGAGGTGCGCTTTAGACCAAAGCAGTAATATTTTTAACCCATCAAGGAATCAGGAATATCCATGATTCCCTTACTGTCACTTTACATAACTGAAGGACGAGAAATCTGCTCTATCTCAGAAATGTCAGGTCGTGCATGAAACACAGTAAGAAAAGAGCATAAAAACTAAAAAGAAAGTGAGCAAGGTAGTTAAATAAAGGGTTTGGAGAGCAACACACTAAAAACGAACACACGTTTGAAGAGGAAAAATAGGACTGCACAGACGTTTGTTTCTAGACATGTTTTTGGATTCACTGTGATTTCCGTCGGAAAGTTGCTGCCCTAGACAAATGTTAGCACCGACCAAGGACTGTGTAACGGAACAAGATTTGAGATTTGAGGGCCACGTCACTGGCATTCTCAGAATGCCTCTTATCTTAGCCGATATTGGGTTATCCTTTTCACCTGCTTCGCGAATGTATGACGATGAACATTAACACAATACCATACCTCCCCCACCTTTAGTAGCCGATCGTTCCGGTCCCTGTATCGCAGAGGAGTTTATGAAGTAGCTACAACTTGTAAACAATGTGTGGATTGCGAACAAACTGTGTTGGAAATTTACTAAAATATGCCAATTAGAAAATTAGCGTTACAATAATTGGCATTATTTTGGACGCGGAAGAGGAAAACGAGAAAAATTTTGTGAGACACTACTGGATTCACGAATCTCCAACAAAACGAAAAACTGAGGGACAATATTGGACATTATATAGGTACCTAGTTGATGATGAAAATTTTCTCTTGAATTTTTTCATATGACATTCCCGTTAAATGCATTATTTCTAAAAATTAAAAATTACATTACCAAAACCAACACCATATTTGGAGAAGGTATTTCACGAAAAGAAAAGCTAGTTGTGAGTGTATTCAATCTATTACTTTTTAAATTGTTTATTTAACCCTTTGCGGCCTATTCTATAGAAAAGTAATATACCAAAATAACTTGTCATTTCAAAAAATTTAACTGGTTCCCTTGTAATCCAAACTGAATTCCTCCGAAGTGTTCTAAATGACAATTTCTCTGTTGCATATCTATTTCTTTCATTTTACTGTAGACATTATTACTTCGTCCGTAAAAATCATCTTTTCTTTGGAATATGTTAATTATAAGTTATTAAGTTTGGTTGCAGACTATTTCATTCGTTTAGTATAAAAACACCATTTTTGCTGATTGGACAACACAATAAAAAACTGTAATTATTATAGAAAATCACTGTGCAATAAAGAGACACTAGTGCCAAACATTACTGAAAGCAACTGAGGAAATTTTGTAATACTTGTAATTTATGAAGAGGAAATAGCTAATAAGGAAAGTCCTGTCCCGAGGATTCAGAACGGGGTTGCTACGCGGTCTGCCGCCTGCAGAAGAAACCGGTTTGGTAATCCAGTGCCATGCACAGACCGTACCGACACATGCCAAATATTCTCGTCAGCAAATACCGGTCTAGTGGGCACTAGGCTATACTAAACTATACAATGCATATTTGTTTGATGACTCACGCAAATCCGGCCCACATCTGCTTTGCAAAAGGGACTCGGATTAACTTGCTAACTTTCCACCCATGAATAAGTTACCACAGTATATAAGTCAAATAATTAAAATACTTAATAAGAACAGGAAAGATATATGGAAAGGTGGTGGCTTACTCAAACGTAAAGCTGGGAATCACCGTGAGCTCGGGGTTATAAATTTTCGGAGGCAACCGCCCCCTTCGTTAGAAGATTACGAGTAACATTCCGAGTGACAGTCAGCCGTCGACGTTTAACAACCTTTACATAATCTGTAATAATTTCTGAACAGAGCGAAACGCCACGTACGAACTACTGTCAAGAAAATTTATAGTATTTTTTTCTGATTTATAGTCTGTTTTACTATTTATGAATTTGATCTTTCTTTTACAGGTGGACATGGGAAATATTCCGGAAGGGGAACAAAGGCCCACTACAAGAGGCTGACTTATATGCACCATTAAAGTACCACAAGTCTAGCATCCTGGGAGACAAAGCTGAAGAGTGAGTGTTTCTTTACATATAGAACAACTTTCAACAGCCTGTTCTGCAATTGTTATCGTGGTAATCTGCACTAAAACTGGTCTGATGCAACCCTCTATGATAACCTATATTGCACAAGCCTTTTCATTTCCACCTAGTTACCACATCCAACGTACTCCCTAATATGCTTAGCAGATTCCATCCTTGGCTTCCCTCTTTTCTTCTGTTGCAAATGAATGCAAAATGTGCCACAATCCAATTTTAGTACTTGATCAAATTTTGCTCTCTTGATAAAGAATTCAGGTAGGCTGTATGTGTAAGAAAATTACTATTTACTATAAATGGTTTAAATGGATTGGACTCAACGGATGGGTGGATTAATTAAAAGTTTTAGCATTTACTTTCTATTTAAATTCGACAACATAACATTTCGATCTGTTTAAGATTAAATTATATACCACAGTTGTTTATAAACTATCCTCACGCTTCCCCATCTCCAAACCTGCCTATCTTTCCATTTTTTATTTGCCAATTCTTTTTCTTGTACATTGATGTGAACTTGCTTCACCTAATTTTCTGACAGTCCGCAGTCGATCCGGTAGCCAAGGCCCTAAACGGGCTGAAGAAGAATTAGATTAAGAAAATAATTGATTTTTTTATTAAAAATATAAATTGTTAATGGCTGTATTAGTTAATATTACCGTGTTGTTAGTCTTGTTTTACACCGACAATATTTTTACAATAATAAGGAAATTATAAAAGAAAGAATAGTTAACCTTAATATAATTGATTTAATTATGATAATAAGATCGAAACTGTGGTAATACAATATAAAATTATCTGCAGAAGAATAATACAACTCAAACTAAAAGTTTCAGAAAAAAAATACGAATAAAATGTATTATCAATTTGGCTATGGCGGTAAAGCAATAAGAATCTATGTAGCTCCCAAACGCTGCTCTCGGGAACGCGGGTGGAAAAAGATATTAATGAAATAAAAAAAAAATCGAAGCAAGTAAAAACCGGGTAAAATGCCGTTAGCGGATGTTAACGCCTATTCGTACGCCGGCTGCTCCTTTGCTGTATCACGTCTTCTTCTGGTTAAGATCCTCTAGCGCTTCTCCTTCAGATTAAATCCGCATCAAAAAATCTTTTTATTTTCTGTACTCCCACCAAATGAATATCTCTTCTCGAAATGTGCAGAAACTAATTTTATAAATGTTGCTTGTTCTGCCTCTGCTTCCCCTCTCTGCTCCTCTCTCAGGCAGAATCCCTGCACCAACAATAATCCCAGGCAGGCTCTGCTCCACAATACACTCCAGGCAATAAATAATGTCGTAATCGACGAGGTTTCACCCCGACTTGACCTTGACCATCCTCGCTTTTGTCCTGCTGTACGCGACTCGGTAGAATATTAAACTAAATTATTTTTGCTTTACCAATTCAATGTAGGGGACATGAGTCACCACATTACTAAATAAATAGAATTAAACAAGTAATTATTATATTTTTAAGCTAGTAGCTTCCGGTGCAGAGGAAAATAAAATATCCAGGTGCACTTCATTTATAAAAATGATTGGATCACATTTTCACGTTACTTTGCCGTATTACGATTTTATGCAATGTTTTAAAACTTACATAATGTTTATCGTATACTACCTTTATGAAATTTATCGAACGTATAAGTCATTTTGCTATATTTTAATTTATTATCTTTTCAAATTATCACTTTAAACCGATGAAAGGTGACGCAGCCATGTTTTGCGTTGTTAGCGTGTAGTTACAATGTATGCACCCACTTATAATGTAAGAAATTTAAGGGAACATGATATTTTGTTCTATAATAAATCTGAATAATACCGTCTGTCAACCTCCGAAACAAAAAAAATACTTAAACACGCCGTCTTCAGGAACGAGGGAATCGTTACAAACGTACGGATATACGAGGGTTGCATTTAAAGCAAGTAGAAAATTTTTTTTTAAAAAAAAACAGAAAAATATTTTACAGATATTTTATTATCAATCATTTACCTTACACCTCGCACAACTTCTCCACATACCCTTATTTTATTTTTTTAGAACGTTTGTAAATTTTCAAAACAATTCAACGACCCGCCGACCGTAAAGTCAGATCAGCTTCTTGATACCAAGGAATATTACGCCAGCGAACATTCATCGTCAAGTGAATGTAGTGTATGGAGAAGCAATAATGAGTGATGTAATGGTGAGGAATTTATTGTAATTACAAGTGTATTTAATGATTTTTGGGTAATGAGCAGCAATGAATGGAGTAAAATAAATGCTCACAGCGGGAATCAACAAACCGTGATAGTCAATTTTGAGCGTCAGGCTATCATGACTTTGACTTAGAAGATGAGGCCAGCAAACCATTCGTATAATCGAAGACATAAAAATACGAAATAATAACAGGCTAGGTGTACACGCGCTGTGATCACTGCCAGAAAAAGAGGTGCAGTGTTGTCAGTGGCGCGTAAACATATATCAGCACTGTACAGTGTTAGGTCTGACTGGCGTACCCCTTCCATCGTTCACATAGGTGGCCAGTTGGTGGCAACTACGATGACAAATTATCGATAGTGAACTGTGTACAAGAGCTGACTATCGATTGCGCGATGGTCAACAATGTTTGTATTTTTCGTTTTCAATTCGCGTGCAGTTTGGTCGATTGGAGTTGGGGGTACAGTGGTGAGTAGTTTGGTTCAACAAGCGTTTGTGTACGTGAAATCACGAAGGAGAAAATTTTTCAACAATATATCAATACTATACAACATCAACATCACAGTTAAACTTTCCAACCGGTCGAAGTTGCCAAAAAATAGCAGGTACCAGAGATTTGTAGTGAGGGCAGTAGTTTCACACAGTTGTCAGTGAAGAAGTGGACGAAAATCACTACCCGTGTAAACCTACCTTTAGCATACTTCATTGAATGGAGCATTGTCTATGATATTGTGATATTGTGTTTCAGACTGTGGAAATCAGAGTTGGAAAGAAATCCTTCGTCGCCTAGTCTTTTTAGATTCTTCTTCAACTTCTTCGGTTTACGAATGCTCTTCTACAACCTCATACTCCTTGTTGCCGAAGGATTCAAGTAAGCCATTCCAACTCAATTTTAATGTTAATTAAATAAAATGGGAATGTCTAATGTTTTTGCTTACTTTTCCATTGGAATATAACAATTTGTACACAAATGATAGTTGACGAACATGTGTGATTTATTTGAACTTTATGATTTGGTGTTATTTTTTATATTTGCAACAGACAACACAGTAGCATTATTAAGATGATTGTCATTAATTTGGAGAAATTAATGGTTTGATAGGAATAATTGCCAATCTCAAAAAGCTTTAAAAATGCGTATCACATACGTTACTTCTACTTTTATTCTCTACTGAAGCACTCTAGAACAACAAATGTTGTTTGTTAAATCAAATAGTGTAGAGTGCTCGAGTACTTCTTTTATAATTTTACCGACAAAAATTCCTAAGTGGCTAACAAAAGCAAGTTGCAAAGTGCCTACGATTGTAAATCCTCCAGAAGTTTTAAAATAATAAATAAATAAACAATCCAACTAATTTGTCAGCAAACATTTTTATATTCATTTTACATATTTACGAAGTCTCGTCCATATTTGTGTACTTCATGAGGCAGATATTGAATGGAAAGCATTTTTGTAAAAATGGAAATATTTGTGTTGTCACGACGCTTATCCAGTGGTTTGCTTGAATAACAAAGGATGCGTCGATCAGAGATGTTGCGTATATTCGTATCAGCGTTCGCAATTGCGGAACTTCCGCTTTCTTTGCATCAGCATCTGCTATATTTTATGCAGATGTAGCGTAGGTCACTACAATAAAGAATCGTTTTCTACTTTAATGAGAAAAGAAAGAACAATTAATATGTCATCGCAACGCTCTCTATAAGCACAAGTTTTTTTATAGCAGAGGCCGAGGTAAAGTTTAAATAAGATATTTTAAAGCTGAAAAACACTTAGGATGACGTTTCAGGTTCTCTTCACTCCTAAGGCTAAAAAAGAATAAAAATGAAAGATAAGCGGAAAAACCACGGACGTCCGTACGGTCAGAAACCTATGCTTAAGAAACAATCTTGCCATGATACTGGATTTGTCAAGTGAAGACGAGAGTCCAGGAATACTAGAAAATGGTAGCTCTGACGCTGTACTCAAGAAAGAATTGCTATCTTATGCAATAAAAAAGTTCAATATAATGAACATGCACATAAATGGTGGAGCATTCTTCAAGAATAATTGAAAATATTGTCAACAATAGCATACTGATTATTATCGTCACACCATTCAGTGTTTCTAGTGAACAGTTGAACCGCTGCGAAATAGACTTGAATCTGAAAATGCGGCGATATTATTTTATATTAAATAATTCACCAATTTTTAACTTGATTTACTAAATGTTCAACTATTTAATAAAAATATTTGATATTACTATATTTTTTATCTACGTACCCATACGAAGCTTCTTTTAAAAATCTTGAATTTCTCATCCACTGAGTGAGATTTCAAAAATCTACATCCGCAGATGTAAAAAGATCGGCATCCGCAACATCTCTAACGTCGACCACCCGTAAAGCTAAATAACTTTATTCTCTGGGCCATGTGAGGTGAAGAAGACAACGTATTCCGAGGTTAAAAAATCGGACAATCACACTCAGGGTCATTTTCTTCATTTGGGACATGTTGTGAGATTCAACATTATTATTGACAAGTTCAGTTATGCACTAAGAGAAAAAGGGGGCAAAAGTTGGTGTCCAGTAGTAATTTCAGTGGAAGAGAGAGATGAACTAGAATGAAAGTATTTATTTCAGTCGAAGTCCTGTCCTGTTCATAACGGGAAATATTAGTTTTATAAGGTGAAAAATTATGGAAGCAAACCCTGGAATATGTTTTCTTATGAAATAGCATTCAATTGACTTATTTAGTTGTTCTAAAGCCTAGTCTTCTTATAGAACCCCCAGATAATAATATAATTTTGATTAAAAATGTAATAATTAATTATTCAAAATCTTAAAAGTTAATTTAAATTAATTTGTTAATAAATTATTATTTTTATATATTTTAACGCATTTATGTGACTAAACCACCACACTAGCCATGATTGTGAGGCGAGGCATACATTTGGCTTGAAAGATTTATCTGGCCAATAACGAAAATTAACAAATTATTCTTTAAATATGAATGACACACGGTAACGCAGTGAGTTTAACTTTAAATTTAACAGGTATATTCGTGGACAGGAAATATAGAGTCGCATAAAACATTCCGAATAATTTCACGAGATATGTTGTAATGTTTAAGACACAATTAATTACTAATACTTTTCATTTATTAATGTTTTCCATGTGAAAGAGTAGCTGGGGCTGACAAAAAATAAACATTACCCTGCCACGATGTAATTATTCGTGTTATTAAAGTACTGTTTCTTGTAATAGTATGGTCCAACCGATGTTTTTGGGGAAGCTGATACGGTATTTCACCCCTGGAAGTGATGTTGGCAGAAATGATGCCTTCCTGTACGCCAGCGCCGTGGTCCTGTGCTCAGTACTTGGCGTGGGATTCCTACATTTCTTTTACTACAGCGCGTCCCATCTCGGCATGAAGACGCGTATCATGATTTGTTCCCTCGTTTACCGTAAGGTGAGCTCCGCACTTTTATTTTAAAATACATTTCACTGTTAACGTTCCTGTACAACCTTTAACCCGTAATTTCGTTGTTCTTGCACCTATACACGCCGACCATAAATCTTAAAAACTAACCGCAGGATTCCAGCAATTGGTCAGGAAACACTTAAAGGTGCACAGATCACAGCTTGTCTGGGAGAAAATAGTGGAATTCAACAATAAAAATAACAAATTTATTAAATAAAAAGACAGCCAATAAATCAGCATATAAATTTATCACTATTTATTCAAAAACGGCGTTTCGTCTCCTTTTTGAGACTTCCTCAAACGTAAAATTTAGCAATTCATCATAATCACTTCTTGACTCCCTCAGCCGAAAAGTTTATTGAATGTACATGTTATGAATTATATGAACTGCATGTGAAGAATCTTTAGTGTCGCGGACCATCTCTTTTTTTCGGCCGTAACCGTCGTTGGAGATGGTCCGCGACACTAAATTCTTCACATGTACATTCAATAATATTTTCGGCTGAGGAAGTCAAGGAGTAAATATGATGAATTGCTCAATTTTACGCCTGAGGAAGTCTAAAATAAAGACGAAACGCCGATTTTTGAATAAATAGTGATAAAATTATTTGCTAACTTATTGGCCGTCTTTTTATTATTGTATATTTTAAAGACAGAAAACTATGTTGTAATAAATTTATCATCCCTAAATTGAATATGTAAAAATTTTACAATATGAAAGTATAGAACCTTGTCCTTCTGCAAAGGCAAAATTATCGATTAAAAACAAACACTTTATATGCAATGATAAGAATTTGTCAGGACACAAATAACTTAAACTCAAATAATGTTTACATGAACTGAGAATCTACAGTGAGAGAGAATTTATCGTAATGTAATGTTATTTAGAAATGCACTCCTCTCTCGCACGTAAACTATGAAGCCGTGGAGTGAGACCTTGATGACAATAACGTGCAAGATGACCTATGATAAAAGCAATAATTAAAGTGGTGTTACTATTCACACACTTCAAGGCCCAACAGCTGATGGCTGCAAATACTCGTATCGCTTATACGCGTCGACCATGGCCAATTGGCTAATTGAACAAAAATATACATAAGTGTTCAATAAAATTCTAGTTCATAAAATATTCAGGAAGGATTTCACCTGAGTATAGATAGTATAGTATAGTAGTATAGTAGCTTCTCAAGAAATCGGCTGATTCGTCACAAGCGTGGGCGTTGAAGTCAGGTCCCTGTAGTAAACGGCTGGATTCCGGACAGATTAGTAAAAGTCTCAGTGAAAGCGAGGCAATAGATTACGCGTGGTGATCCAGGCTCTGGTTCGTGATGTTGCCTCCTTCGGACTAAGGACAGACTTCGTCCAATTCGGACTCAATAAAAATTTCTGGAACGCAGCGAAAAACGTGTCTCCTCTTCGGTGCTTCGAGACGAAGTGTTATTTCTAGGTCAGCGAAGTGGGTTCCTCGGATTCAAAATAGTGGGGGATAAAAAGTAGAAGGGATGATTAAACTTCTAAAAATGTAAATTCAAAGAGAATGGAACGAATTAGAAGAAATTAAATTAGAGAGGAAATTAAAAATAGTTTTTTACGTCTATTAGTATAAAACAGATGGTTAGATAGCTAAAATAACATTTATAAAAATAAATTGAGGGCGCTGCAACCGAAATTGAGGGGAGCTTATGTTGAAAATTCTGGAAATATATCAATAATTACAGATAAACTGCGTAGAAAACTAATTAAATTCATTCTTGAGATAGGGAAATCGACAATGTGAAAAATATAAAGATGTCATTGATTAAGATATTTATAACTGTGGCCACCTGTTTATCATGAGAATTGGATGAACTGAAAAATATAATTACAATGAAACGTAGGAAAAATATTCGAGATGAAAATATGATAAACATTTAAAAATTGGAAAAAATAGGAGTATTTTTCTATCTTTTTAGAAAAGAATTTGAGAAAGAAATATTGAAAATAGAAAGTAATATCAGAAAATTAGAGATATAAATTCAATTATTAATGAAGAATTTCTATTCTTTGGTCAAGAAAGGATAGGAAAAATTGACAAAAAATGTGTGACGCAGTTGCAATCAATGGTCCGTTATGTATATATATATATATATATAACTTTTAAGAAGCAATTTAAACAGCCTGAACTAACGTTTGGATGTCATACGTGAAACCTATAATATTATAAAGTTGCGATTGCTGATGGAAAGTTCGGGTCGCAGGTAGCATTGCCAAGTGAATTAGGGCAGGCCACATTCACGCCTCATTATTTTCTTAGTGGACTACTGTTTATCGATCTACGTTTTATTATATTTGGAATTTTATTTTATAATATTTAAGATACAGGAAGTTACAAGACTTCACCGACAAACTAATATGGATTATAGTGCATGCAGAGAATATCATTCTTTGTGAAACTCACATTTAGCGCATATTTCAAGGTGCGCAGCCACGCACTCTATCCGACCCGTTGGTTGTTCACCTGTACAGCCAGCCGTCAATATCCTGACAGTACGTACCTACGGGTTTGGTTGTTTGATATTGTTATAGGTATTTGATTATAAGACGATAATCAACATACCGTACCAGTTATATGAACTTATTTTTTCAATAACATCTGATTTGTGTACAATTGTTTGTTTTCAAATCCGAAACTTAAGGACGAAACCTTCACCTCAGTATAATTCATAAACGGCGTGAATGGGAACATATTTTATAAACACAAAGTTATCCTATCTGCATATATTTTAAACAAATTCGGTATTATATTCGAGCTATATTACATTGAAACTGATTTAGGTGGTTTTCATCAAAAAGAGAAGGTCTTCCGGGACGTTTTTCATCACACAAAGTAAATTTTCCTATTTAGAAACACAAAAAGTATTTTCCTACCACCCTCTCAGCAAATACTTCCTTTCTGTGCACACTTGTACACGTTAACGTTCATGTTCAAGCTGTAATCCGTAATTTCGTCTTCATAACCTTTAATGCTGACCTTCGATGGAAGTTATTTCTGCTGCACTAGATCCTCAATTAAGCTCGGAAGAGCAAACCATTTGAATAACGAAGAACAAATGGTTCACAACGCAGTGCTGCCTGACCAATGAAGAACTGCACGGAGTTATTCACCGACCCAATGCAATACACATAATCAATTCGAAACATTGATTTGATTCGTAACAAGCTAAAATTTTGGATTTTGGAACGAAATGCTATTCCATAATTATATCCGAAAAGTTTCATATTAAATCTAACATCACTACAATTAGTGTACAAACTGATATTGTTCAACTCATCAGTGACTAACATCCTTTCTTGATAAGCTGACTTATTTACGTTTAAATTAGTTTCATCTTTACTTTTGATTTCGGTGTCCGCGGGATGGGGGGGGGGGGGGTTGAGGCTTTTGGGATCATGAAACAAACGAAACATTGTGTGTTAATTACAATTTCCTTGAAGTGTGACACTCTAGACAGTGTATAGATCTTGAAGGAAGATCTCTATATTTGAAATTGTAAGTTCGCCATTTTCAATTACAGTCTCACAGGATTTAGAAAAAAGGCTGTTTGTGTTAAGCTGCCTCAATGTTTTGATTACGTTCAGAATTCTTTCTCTGTCCCTAAAGACAAACAAAGTTTCTAAAACTGTCATTCTGTCTTTAATGAATATTAATTAAAAAATAATGAAACCGTAAGTTTTTATGATAAAGTTTATAATATACTGTACTTTTTTGTGACAGTCTTTGAGGCTGAAGCTTGTCGACGCCGCGGATCAGCTGGGACGGGTGATGACGCTAATGAGCGTCGACGCCACTCGGTTCGAGTTTCTCTTCACCACGGCTCACAATCTCTGGCTTGGACCGCTTCAAGCGGTTGTAGTCGCCTTCTTTCTCTGGTCGCACGTGGGGCTGTCGTCTCTAACAGGCCTCCTGTATCTGGTGCTTTGTATTCCTCTGTACAGTACGTACAAGTGTGTGACGAAGTCTGTGTTTTTCGTTCCTTGTCATACTCTCCGGCCTTCTTATTTGCAGGTTTCCTGGGAAAGAAAACCTCTATTCTGCGGCCTAAAATCGCCTCTGAAACCCAAGCACGAATCAAACTCACGCAGGAGATTGTTGATGGGATGAAAAATATAAAAACGTACGCCTGGGAAGGGAGTTTCAACAACCTCGTGAATGCTGTTCGTGGGTTTGTATTCTTCTCAACCCATGACTTGGAAAAAGTAGCTTATACGTAATTGATTATTGCCTCTTCGTGGCTCTCACGGATAACCACAGGAGGTATATTTAGATGATATACGAAATCAAGAGTATTTTGCGGGATGAGAAAGAGGATGAGGGAGACAGAAATGGTTGGATGTTACAACTTTACTCATATTAGGTATGTTGGTAGTAATCTGACATTAGATGTTACAGTTGGCAATCCACTCTGTTGCTTAGGTGAAATTAATTAATCATTTAATTTTTGCCATATTCAAATGCGCAGTGCTTTACTGCCAACTAAAGTAGACTTTTGAAAATATTTCACAGACAAATGTATTATAATTAATTTATAAAGACAAGTTCATAATTCTCTTGGTATAGATAAAAGCATTTTAAAAGAGATTTGGGTTTATGTAAATGTCGAAGCTTAAAAAAATTTATCCCTTGATTTCCCAAAAGAATTTTTTTAGACTTCTTTCGACGGCAATACTCTTCAATACTTTGGCTTCACCGATTTTCCCTTAAAATCTCGTTTATTTTCGAGGCAATTGTAATAAAATAACACTGTAAAGCAGGTTGTGAGACATTATTTTGTGAGAGGTTATTGTTTCACATAGATGAGAGCTTGGATTTAAATGTTTTATATACAGCAGTAATTTATATAATCGGAAATCAATATACGAATATTTCAAATAATGTAATGTTATTGAATATCGTATTGAGGAGGGAGGTCAAGAGCTTACGGAAACGGCACTGTTTAGAGGTTACGTGTGTGAGCTGGTAGATGTTCCCAATGAATGGTGTCAGAGAACGACTAGGAGACTATAGATGTGTATGAGGAAAATCTGTAGCTACAGAAGCAGACAGCTCTTGGCGATAGAAACTTTCCACGCTAGCTGAGTTGAAAACCTTTTTCTTGATATATAGCTCAGGGATGACAGTGACTGAAAACACGAGGGACATATATTCGGAGGCCTGTCCCCTACAATAGCAAATTTAGACTTGGAAATATTGGATGCGTAAAGCCTTGTTCACTTACTTTGATATATTCTTGTTTGTATGTCTATATAGATTGTAATTGTGCATTAGTGAACCTGTTATCGTAATACAGCCTGATGATATCCAAACAGGTCGTAGGCAAGTCTGGTTTTTAGGTGACAATAAATATTGAGGCCTATATATTGGTTTTTAATTAATTAATTATTATATTATTTATACTAAGAATTACTTAATTGTACGTTTAATCACTTCATAATTTAGATAAGTATTTATTAACTAATGCAATAAGTAAAACAAAAATATTACTCGAGTCTCTTGCTGATAAACACTGATTGCACCATAAATATTGTTATATCGACATTTTCACAGGGGCGAGATTTCCATGATTCGCATGATGCTAAGACTTCAAGCAGTTTCTCTGTCTTTGGGAATTTTCTCTACCAGGTTGGCAGTATTCATCAGCGTCCTCACCACTTACATGGTTGATCACCAAGTCACGGCCGAGAAGGTAGTGTCATGTTAATTAGTTACAAGTGAACGAATTAACTTTCCTGCAAATGATTTCATACTTGGTGGAGGATAATTTAAATACTAAATCTCTAAAGTCAAATATAACAATCTGTATTTACACGCATAACTGCTGATAAAGTAGGCTAAAACACTAATAAAACAAACTAATACAGGAATATTTAATGGTAATCAAAATGCTTGGAAAAAAATAAAAACGCTAAGGATTGCTGATGATATTGTGATAGGAAAATCAGAAGAGTCCATGGTAACCATAACAAATGGTACGAACGTGATACTGGAGGAAGAGTACAACATGAGGATTAATAGAGGGAAAACCAATGTAATGGAATGCAGTATAGGAAATAGTGGAATAACAAAGGGTGTTAAATTGGGAGAGGATATTTTAAAGGAAGTTAACGAACTCTGTTAATTGAGAAACATAATAACTTGGGATTGTAGAAGTATAGTTGACATAAAGAGTAGGATAGCATAGGCAAGGAAGGCTTTCGCAAAATAGTTGAATTTACTTAAGGCTAATCTAAGTATGAATATTAGGAAATCATTATTAATAATGTTTGTATGGAGTGTGGCGTTACATGGGTCCGAAACGTGGACGATAGAAGTTGCAGACGGGAAAATAATAGAAGTTTTCGAAATGTGGTGCTATAGGAGAATGTTGAAAATCAGATGGGTGGATAGGGTAAGTAAACAGGAAGTTCTAAGGAGAATAGGGGAAGAGGGAACAATTTGGAGGACGTTAACCAAGAGAAGGGATAGATTAATATACCACGTTTTAAGACATAATTGTCTGGTAAAATTAGCATTAGAAGGAAAAGCGTGGGTAAGAAGAAGAGATAGGGGTAGGATGTAATACGTTGAGCAGTTTATTGTTGTTTGACGTGATTCTATGTAAAACGAGAATCAGATATAATTTTTGTCTTATAACATTTTCACTGATTACTGCTAAAGGAAAAAAAGTAAACAGGTGTTACCGAAAGACAGACAATAAATTAGTGAACCAGCCTAGTAGCTATCGTCAGGTGATAGAAAAATGTAATTGCGTGAGAACGACACACAGCCAAACAAGGTTTAAACATGGGCGTTTATATTTTAAGTATTATAATTCTCTGTAATAATCATTAACTACTTACCCTTTCATTAAATATTCTTCACTAAGTTTTACGTTAGTGTCTTATATTGTGCTTACACTCGAGTATACTCGTTTAAGCGAAAAAATTTCTTTAATTTTTAAGTCGTTTTAAAGTATGCACACTCTTACCTAACTCAGTAGTTACCTGACAAAAGAATTTAACTCGTATTCTAATGTCGTCAATGCCATTTGCAAAAGTACATCAGAAGTAATGCAAAAATTATGTTTACCCTAACTCAGTGATTACCGTCATCTAATGGGACCAGAAAATAATTTACTATTCCAATGTCTCGCAGAAGACTAATTTAAATGCAGCAACTCTACATATTTCCTTACTAATAATCGAATTGTCTTTGTCCTGTACACTTTCACTAACACAATATCTGCCCGGGATAAAAGAAACAACTTGTGCTTTTTTTACTTGTTGCTCTTTCTGTAGATATTTTAAACAAGACACATTTTCGATATTTCCTGAGCCATGATAGATAGGTTACACAGAGGATGACTCGAACGCGAGTCATACGAGAATTATTTAATAAGTCTGTTAAAAATGTAACAAGAAGTATTTTTAATATAAAACATACTTTCTTTATCAATATAGTCTCATGTCTTGGCTGTACACTTTGCCCAGCGAGTTTAAAATTTTTTCAACTGACCAACTCTGCAAAATACTCCGTCTCGGCCTTGATCACTTCCTCATTCGAAGTAAAAATTTTCTCACCAAGCTAATTTTTCATATTAGGGAAGAAGAAGTCACTTGGTGCTAGGTGTGGTGAATAGGGTGGACGAGAAACAATTCGAAGATCAACTCGTACACTTGAAACTGCTGCCGTGTGCTTCTTACGCGCTTATCTTGGTTGTTTCTCAATCAGGACCCGTTTCAAACATAATACAGCTATGCTATGATTGTGGCCTTTTCCAAGAAATCTATGAGTATTATATCCTGAGAACCACAAAACGGTCTTCGCCATTTTCGGTGCGCTTTCACCAGCTTTTGTATTGATGGTTTTTGGTCTATAGAGTGTAGTAATGAATCCAAGTTTCAACAACGGTTACGAATCTGCGCAAAAATTTCTTGTGGATTACGCCTAAACATTGCTATATTCTGCGTTAAAATGTTTTGACCGGATCCATTGTCAAAGGTCGCGGCACCCATCGCGAACAAAGCTTTTTCATGGCCAGTTTTTCATAGAGGATGAAATGAGCTCCCTCGGTTGAGAAGCCTATGGCATCAAGTACCTCACGAACTTTTTATCTGCGATATTCCACTACGATATTGAGAAATTTTTTGTTTTCCTAAGTGATGACCCCAATTGGGCGGCCAGTTTAAACTCATTGATCCAGAAGTAAGGTAATAAAATGCTGGTGCAGAGTCCGCATTAACTACATCCAATTAGGTTTTGATTTGCACAGCTGTCCAACGTTTCAAATAAAAGTGTTCAACGACAGCGCGAAATTGTTTTTTTTAATTGTCTGCGCCTGACTACTCACCTAACGCTTCAAAAGGCTGCAACCAATAAACTGCGATATGTTAAAATCTTTCAAGAATATCTTTGAAACGATCATGTTTACAGAAATTCGGGCGAAAGTGAAAAATTACCCGCTCTTTCATAAAAATCTACCAGACTTATCGAGCAACCCTCGTGAACATAATGGAATTTTTTAGTATAATTACATACTTGAAATCTAGTTGAATCTAAGCTTCCGAGATGAAAGATTCTGTTCTATGTTCTTCGTATTGCTTTCTGCTTCTCTGCAGATACAGCAATCTTCTTTGCTATAATTGTTTGTTTTGTATGGTTTTCATTTAGTGCTGTTTGAGACATCACCGTTTACGATGAATGAGTATATACTTGAGATACTATACCAGATTAAATTACTGTGTTATGTAACTGTAAATGTAGCTTCTATATTTGTTGCAGGTTTTCGTGACAGCCGCGTACTACAATATACTGAGAAGAACACTGACACATCTCATATCCACGGCTATAAGACAATTAACTGAGGCCCTGGTGTCCGTAGAGCGCATCAAGGTAACAGACTAGTTTTACCAATGCACAAATTAATGTAATGTAAAAATTATGCCGATAAAAATGACTAGTGGGAATGGAAAGGTGACGCAGAGTTCTCGAGCACACGAAAGCTATTTTAAGAAATAGCTATGAGTATGGGGTATTATTTAAATTATTTGCGTTTATGAAAAAGTCACTTAGTAGGGGCCCTACGCACTATTAAAAACAGATAAATTAATACAACGAGACGATTTTTAGCATCAGGGTTAATTACTTATTGGGATAACCACGTGCAGCAGAGATTATGTTCACTTGACGATTCCTTCTTCCTTGGATTGAATTTTAGATTTTTCCGGAAGTGGGATAACGTAGTACTGCCGGTGATTGTGGAAAACCCAGTTTTTCCTCCTTCTTCCCTCTGGCTTTCTTGTTCTCAATACTTTCTCACCAAAGAGCAACAATTCACACCTCCTCTGTCTCGTCGCCTTCTCACCAACTTGAACAACTCTCCTCCTATGCCTTCTCAACGTCTAGAACCATTCTGAGTATTCTTCGGCTTCTCACCTCCTAGCTAAACTCATATATACCTTCTACAACAGAAAACGTTAACCGAAGTGATGTTTCTTCCGCCAATCCTTATTAGTACTTCGTCCAGTTCGGGAAATTTTCCTTGATACAGGGAACAGTGTCCTTTGGAAATTTTGAAGTGTTAATGTTCTTTCAGCAAAACATGCTTAGTATTATCAATCCGCAAACACTTATGTCACCCGTCCGGCAGCCTGGCTGTCGCCGAGTCATAATATTCTTGCTGAACCTTTAGATCATACAAAAATTAGAATAAAATTAGGGAGAGGTCCTACTGCGTTATACAATATTATATGAACATTTGGGATTACGATTATTATTAAGTATAATGTGTTACAAAGCGACATGTTTAGAAAATTTAATACTATGTTTGGCATCCTCTTTTAATATAATTTTGTTTCATTTAATTATTTTATATTATGAGTCCTCCTTGATCCGGATCCGTCTTAGCACCTCTTCACTCTTTCCCCTGTCTATTAACTTATTCACTTATTATTATTAACTTATTCAGACGAATAGAAGCGGATATTTAGTTGTTAGTAGGTTTTTCTTACAGGGACAGTTTATCTGGCACAATGCTCCCTTTCGTATCTTGCAATGTATTTTATTTCTTTGATAGCAACAGTAAACCATCCCCATAGTTAATGGCGTAGCATTCTCCTCCCCCATATTCCGCAACATGCAAAGTTTTATTTTCCAATCCATTACACGTATAGATTTAATAGTAATGGGAATAAACACCAACATTAGATCACATCTCTTTCTACATGTGCACTACCTGGGTGCCCGGTGTTGCCCGTGAATTTATTTGTATTAGCCCACTTAAGTCAATGTTTAATGTTTTTCACTTATTTAATTCCCTCAGCCTTGCCACGACATTCAAATCGTCCAATCGTGTCTCTTTTTTCCTTAGAATTGGTCTCTGTCAAACATACAACTTTCTGATTCTCACGCGTTTGTCATGTAAAATTCTTGCGTTCAATTATCAGTTTTGAGAAGATTTTACCATTAATGTATTGAAATAAACAATAACACATATTAATAAAAATTGTTTATATATTCCCAACATAATTTATTGAAATAAACAATAACACATTAATAAAAATTGTTTATATATTCCCAACATAATTTATTGAAATAAACAAAAACACATATTAATAAAAATTGTTTATATATTCCCAACAGTCGTTCCTGCTGACTGCGGAGACTCCAGTCCCGAAGACGAAGGTAATAGAAAACTTCCATTTGCCGGAGGAGATGGTGGCCTTAAAATCTAAGACTGACGATGACGACGACAAAGTGGGAGTTGTGCTCGTGCAGAGTATTAACGCCCAATGGAACAAAGAAGATATTTTGAAGAACGTAAGCCTGAAGGCCTCTCCCGGGCAGCTGATAGTAGTCATCGGACCTGTTGGCTCAGGAAAGGTAGGACACGAGCATGAATATTACAGAGCTCTATATTTTACAAATAGCAATTGTATCCTAGTTTATTTTTAATTTTGTATTAATTAATTATTGTATTCCTAATCATATGAAATATACACGGATACAAAATAATTCGCCCAAAACACGATCAACAAAAACGCATACGAATTACGTTGCAGAAGTCTTTCAAATAATTGTGGGGCCTGTGAAAATATCTGTGTAGTCGACTAAGAGTAGCGAAAGATCCGAGGGAAACTGTAGAATCCCATTCCACAACAGCCATACAAAAAACTTTTGCAAAAAAAACACAATCATTTAACATCTGATTGTCCTAGAAGGACCAACGACATAGACGTTCAGTTTGTTAACTGGTATGGAAACCGTCCGGATAATTACAGAGGATGCTGCAGAAGTTATATCCACTGCTAAGGAATAAGCCACTCAAACCAAAAACTTTTAGAACACAGTATGTCCAGCCCAGTTTATCTTACGAGCAAAGAACGCAATATGACATAGAACTAACAAACCTCTTCCATACCATTAATCCAATTCCAAACACAGCAAAATAATGACAACAGAATTTAAAAAAATGATGAAACATCTTATCAACTAACTGAGTACAATGATGAAACTTACCTCAATGTTGGTAACTTATTTTCTTAATGGCTCAATCATTAAAAATTCTGGAATGGAACTCCAACGGCTTGTGTCCATACGCACAAGAAGTCAAATGTTTCTTACAAAATAACAATATTGATCTGATTCTAGTGTCAGGAACGCACTTCACTCAGAAAGATTCCCCCTGAACATTCAGGCACATCCTAACCAACCTTATCTTCATGCCCTCAGACCACATCCTCATATATCCTCCAATAATCAGTCCGCTGCCTGCCAATCCTCACCCACCCAGGAAAACAGGAGCCACGTTTCGATTTGATCACCGGGAAAATCTTACAAAAACTCTCAGAACAAAGTTTCAAAGCAATACAACAAATATTTAACGATGTTCAGACAATTGGCTGTTTCCCTAGTTAATGGAAAGTAGCCCAAATTATTATAATATTAAAACCCGGGAAACTCCTAATGACACATCAACGTATCGACAAATATGCCTGCTGCTTATTCTCTCCAAAGTTTTGAATACAGTCTTTCTAAACCCCATAAAACTTATTTTAGAGGGCAAATTTAATTGATTCTGGTTCAGAAGACAACATAGTACTGATTGATTGATTGTTAAGTTCCCATCTGGCCTTTTTTTCGAAGCCATCAAGGGGGCAACGGCGAATACCTGGTTTCCTAAAAACCCGAGCGGATAGGGATCCTGCCCATTGGGAAAAACTGAAGAAAAATTAGTGCCCGCGAAACCACTGCTCCCTCGAGTCCAACTCCAACGTGCGTTGGCCTGGGACGTGGACAACCCACTACCAGTAGGCTTACGGGCCTCCGAAGGATAGATCGGAGGTACCAATTTCTTGGAAGGGCGGCGTTAGTTGACCGCGCACTGCTCCTTTAGGTTGAGGGTCGCCCCGCAGGAAGGAGTTGCACTTACCATTCAATGGCCCTTGATGCTAGTCTGCTCATTCCGGAAAACCAGAACGGGCTTTCAAGCTAGGTCTACATCCTGCTACTAACAGCGTGAGAAAACCTGTCAGATGCTTATAGCCAGGCGGTTTCTTCATCGGATAACTAGAAGTGCTAGGAATGACTCGATGACCGCCCTAAGTCAACCTCAGCTCCTGTCACCGGCAGGACGGGAAGCCTGCTTCCCAGATTGACCCCGTGGAGAACCACACGACCTCCCTTCATCGTACCAGCGAAATTCTGTCACCCCCCCCCCCCCTACGGGCCCCACGAGAAGGCATTATCCTGGCCTTGACGTCGCACCATTGGTTCAGTCAAGGTGCTGACTACTAAATGACAGAAGTAACAAGACTCGATAACATGACTCCCGAACACAGCAATGGCCATAATCAGTGGCCAAGGTCATAGTGACTCACAGTTACTCTCGCCCTTTTAACCGCATAGTACTTTCGAACAAGTGCACCGGCTAGTCAAAGTGATTAATATGTCATTTGAAGAAACAATTTAATATTCAGCTGCCTTCATGAACGTCAGCCAGGTCTAATATACAAACTCAAAATCGTCAATGCAACTTCGTCCTACCTTTCAGGAAGACACCAGGAAGAACTTACAGAACTATTACTGATAAATTCTGGAGTGTCCCTAGGGAAGCATACTGTTGTAGAACCTATCCTCTAAACAAATATCTTCACAAAGAGGAAACAACTCGGTTTAAAAATGAGGAAAATGTACTGGATGAGTCGCAGATCATCTCAGGTGACACTGGAGAACAAACTCCTGCTATCATCAAGCCGATTTGGGCCTATTGGGGAACGGAAAGTAATTCAAACCTCGAAATAGTGTGTCAAGACAAATAGTAAATGCTCCATGGTATGCCAATAACATCTAAATACTAAAACTCCATCGATTAAAGAAGAAATTAAGAGATTTACTTTATGTTATTGTGCTAAAACTGATGTTCATCCTAACACACTTGCCAGAGTTCTGTTTGAACACACAAGTGAAGTGCCACGATTAAAAATATTCAAGCCAGAAACCCAACTAGGCGGAATTGATTAGGATTAACTAATGTGGACTGTATTGCAAAAACGTATTGTGTTATCTAACTTATCTGAAAGATATTTGCTAAAGGTTGCTGCTGCATGTCCCTACAAGGCATTTTATGTTTATTTTTGTTATCTGACTTTACAAATCCATTACACACTGTTGTTTGGGCAAATTGAAAGAAAAGCGAGGTTAATAAAAAAAATTTTACCACGAATAACTTCAATATTTAACTCTTGAAGTGAGCAAGAGTTCTTAATCCCAGGGTTTCCCGTGAGAATAATAATTGGCAATTGGACAGTGGTTCGTATACGTCGAGTTTCTTTAAAGAAAAGTTTATTGCTCATTTATCTGTTTTTCATTAACACTGTGGACTTCGTTCTTTAATTCCTTAACCGTGGTGGCACTTATCAACGATTGTAATTTTATTTAACTTACACAGTTCTCTGCTTTTGGCCCGTTTCGTTTCACTCCATATGCACCACACTTCGTCGCGACAACCTATCTGTGCCGTACGCGATTCATACAATTAATTCCAACATAGTCATCAGACTTAAATTTACAAAAAATAAAAGACGGCCAATAAGTCAGCATATAAATTTATTACTATTTAATTAACAAAAATACGAGTCAAGAAGTAAAAGGCATGAATTACTAAATTTGTTTATTTAAATAATTGTAACATAGAACCCATATTTAATTTCTTGTTTGTAGTATACCTGAGGATATCTCAAAAAGGAGACGAAACGTCGAATTTTTTTTCTTTAAATAGTAATAAATTTATATTCTGGCTTATTAACCGTCTTTTATTTATCCTACAATTAATTCTAATTCTCGAGGCTCTGAATTTCTTGCAATTAAAATTAATTCCTAAAACAAACGAATAAGGACCATTAACTGGACATGTTACAGCCTTGTGAATGTCTCCAATTACACACTCGCAACAAGCAAGTTTTACTTGCGATTTGCATGGAGCGGCGGTCCGACCGACTCACTCAGCAATGATTTACAATGCTTTATTACATTATACTGTACATTCCAGCTATCAACCTCAATTGTACCCTTTAAAATAAAATATTACACGGAATTACACTTCCCGTGTTACTGCACCGAACTTACAGCAGAAATTATTTGAAATATTGTAGAGTCGGGTTGAAGAATTCTTAAGTTAGCCATGTTTAGCGTTTTCTTATACTCGAAGCTGAACTTCGCAAAGAAACACCAACAATAAATGATTTACTGGCCAAGTATTTTCAGCAGCCTGATCTTAACATTATACCTTCTTCTTACGAGTAGCGCACGTTGTTTTCCTTCACTTTGTTCCTTCTCTGCTAACTGATCGCGAGAAATAAATCACACATGTTCATCAATAATTTTATGAATCTGAATATCTTAGGAACAGCTTCCGTATTACTGCTGTCCGATTTATAGGCCTACAATTGAAACTATCCGGTGTAAGAACCTGAGCATCTACCACATTCGCCAAGAATTTTAACCGACTTTTTAATTAAATGAGTTAAAGAAATTTATTTCTTGCAATTAAAAATATATTAGCTACTACCTGCGGACCCGGCGTTGTCTGGGTATTTATTTATATTATTCCGGTGCATTATTTAATCCTTGGTCAACACATAACTAAACCGACATCGAAAACGTCACAATATGAACCTCAAATATACTCCCAGTATCTCGAGAGAGACCAAAATACACCCGGTACAATAGCAGGAATAAATATATTGTCAGTATTCTAACAGAATAAAAATTTTCCCCCACTTAATGGTTAAATTTTTTACTTAAATCGTATACTGAAGGTCACAATGTAACACAGCGACTCGCATTACACCGGTTTCGACACCAAACTCGATAGTTTCCTTTTTATTTTCATATTAGCAATTACTAAATTTTAAAATTTACCTGACACGAGAAATAAAACCAATTTAACAATTTATGTAGACATCGTATCGACTATCCAAAGAAGTTCATTTTTTCTCAGCCTGCTGCAACAATAGACAGTAAGTGGGATGAATGATATAGGAACGTGTAATAGGTTACACGCAGTATAATGTTGGATTTTAATTCAAACTTAAACAAATTATTTGGTTAGATTAAATAAAAATCATATTTAATTTATTAACAGAAAAAACAACACTTAAAAAACTTGGGGTCCAATTTAAAAAATTACTACGACTACCTTAGCTTATAATCAATCTCATAAGGGTCATTTTGTTGGGTTTTTGCAGTCGAACGACAGTTATGACACATTTCAGATAGTGGCACAGACACGCACCTGTTCTCCTTTGTGAAACGGCGGTTTTCTCTTTTCCTTTGAGTAATTCAGGCTGCTTGCGTAGTTCTTCCGCGTTCGTCAGGTGGCTCCTTCCAGTGATGATTTCTGCCGTCGGTACCTGGTCTTCCTTCTAGGAATTCTGATGCACGGATTACGTAGACGGAGCACCCTCTGCTCACTGCCATCTTATTTTCGTTTTCCCCTGATTAGATAGGAAACAAACTTCTCTCAGTCACAAGCTACTTCTTCCAACTCTATCTCTCATCTCATCTCCTCCTTCCTACTTCCAAGTTCCATTCCCGACTGATCAACTTCTATTCCACGACTCTACAGCTTCTTCCTCCTTCAAATATTCATGTCCGACTGCCGAAATTTCTCTCATCCATATTCGCAGGCCATATCGTTCATTCCTCCCACCATGAGGTGCATGTCGGATCACCTGACCCTCAGCCTTCAATCAAAATCCAGCTTGTCCTGCCCTTCAAACTTCCCGGGGTCAAAGAACTGGACTTACATACCAGATATTTAAGTCACCAAACGGTGATTCTGGCACGTTCAGTATTCCGATGTCTCACCTCTCTGGCACTTTGGTGTCTACTTGTACTTAGTGTCTCAAATATGGGAAATTCTTCGCCCAATAATGAAAGTAAATGGCGCTAGCCACATACACTCATTATAGCAGCAGGCTTTCGCGCGGAAATTTCAAGAAATCAACCCGTAGTATTAATATTTTTATTTATATTCATATTATATCTTATGCCATATATCGACATTAAATATTCAGGAATATTTCCTTTTTAAAACCTGAAATTTTCATTGAAATTTGTTAAGCCGTTTCGGAGCCTATTCGACACAAACATACAGTCAGTCAGACAGACAGACACTTTAATTCTATTTATTGGTATAGATTATGATATAATATTAATATTGACGTCTTCAAATTAGTTTTAATGATATAAGAAGTAAAAGAAATGTGATTAAAATTAAGGAGCAAAATTAATCTTCCGTTTTATAATCAACTTTCCTTTAATATATTTAGTTACTTAACTGCATAATTTTGTGAATCGGTGCCCGCAATGTATGTTCTCGTGCGCAGAGTTCCCTGCTGCTGGCGATGCTACGTGAGATGGATCTAAGCTCGGGGTCTGTGGAACTGCATGGGAAGGTCGCCATGGTGACTCAAGAGCCGTGGCTCTTCAGCGGCTCTGTGCGCCAAAACGTGCTCTTCGGCCAGCCTTTCCACAACGGCAAGTACGAGCAGACTCTGAAGCTGTGCGGCCTGGATCACGACCTCTCCCGCCTGGAGAACGGGGATGCCACCTTGGCAGAAGCACTCAGCGGCGGACAGAAGGCCAGGGTTTGCCTCGCCAGGTAAGCAAGCGATTCAAGTTTTTTAAAATATTCTTACCACAAGAACGTTATCCATAGCTCATCCTCAATGTTCAGGAAAATATACGGGTACAGCCCAATCGTTCCGGAATACCTAATATTGGTCATTTAAAAAGTGAATACGTCTGAGAAGTGTTTACATACCAACCTCGTGAAATTTATTAAAACAATGTAAATATTTTGAAGAAATTATTAGAAAATTGTTGATTTAGTTGTAAAATATCCTTAGATTCTTATTCTAGGTAGATCCAGCAATAACCTTTGGAAGATGGTCAAAAAGATAATGATACCATAAAAGTTGGCAATATTTGATATCAGCGAAAAGAAGGGAGGGGGATATGTTTGAATAATCATTGCGTGTCAATTAGTGCGATATAAATGAGTTTTTAAATCCAAAAACCTATTTGGAACAACATTTACAAAAAAATTAGGATGAAAGCAATTGTCGGCAAATTTTCAACCCTCCTGAGGACGATAAAATTTGCCAACAACCTGGGACAATTCTATTCAAAATGGTGAATTTAAGTCAAATTTAAGTAAAACTATGCAATGAATTCTTTCTGGTTCGTAGAAAATTAATGGTGAAGTATGTTATAGCGCTTTATTAAGTATAGGCGCAATTTAATCAAACTAAGATTTTGACAGTGTTAATCGCGTGAGTAATCATGAGATGTTAAGTGCCACCATCCGGAATGTAAGCAACGTCCAGACACAGGGGTGGAACATCTGGAGAGCATAAGAAACAGACCCCGTCTGGCGCCGGGTCATCTGCAGAATATTCAGACACCCGAGGATGACCAATGTGAAAAATGTGAGGCACACCCCCGAGGGAAGGCAAAGAAATGCTCTGGAGACAATAGGGTGTTGAGTTTTTTTGGCTGTAAGAAGTGCGACTGTCCCAAAAATGTTTAAAAGGGCATGAAAGTGGAGATAGAAGCCAGTCGCTGGCAAAATGTCGAATAAGGTGGTCGATGAGAAGGACACCGCAGAGAGCAGTCGCCATTGTTCGCTGGCGAAATGAGTAATTTAATATATCATCATGGCTCTACCTGATTCAGGATCAGAGGGTGACTGGGAGTTTTCTCGCGCAGGCACCTTTCCCCAGATGGATTGCGGGGCTCATCTGACTTCGTTGGGAATGCGTCGTACTCTCTCTGGTAATTTCGAAGTTCTCACATGACGATGCACCTTCACTTATTTTAGGCGGTGTATGTACTAGGGTCTACGACCTTGGGCATACAGTAAGAGTTGTTCGCTGATCCTATTCGATCACTGGCCAACTGCCTCCTAAATCTGGCGGAGACACGTCATTTGGAAGGGCATGAGGATAGTACCCAATGCCAGACCTACCTGATGCAGGTTTCCTAGGGCTTTCCCTGCATCCCTTTAGGTGAAACACCGGGTCCTTAAACTATAGCCAGGTGGCCTTAGTCAACTCTTGGCTTCCTTCCTCTCCCTTCCGTATACCCCTTTCTGTTACCCATTATGGTGTGCGTTTGTCATTGACTCAAATATTTTGGAAGAGAGGTTTGATTAGGGCGATCTCTGGAGGTCTAAAGAACATGATAAAGACTAGCTATCTGCCTGAGTTTGGTACTTCTGAGTAAGAAGTGTAAATCATTAGCAAACTCCTCAAAAAGAGAAACCAATATCCCTTGCGACCGAATTATATTAGGGCAAAAGACCTGAATATGGAAGAGTCCGTGTCAATTTGCCGGAGTCTTAACACTTGACGTGCAGATGAAATGAAAACAATAGGTCCTGCAAACCACCCTTTTCACGGCATAATATATTCTGGGATACTATTGCCCGGAAGGCTCGCAAACTGGACAATTGACATGCATCGACGCGTAAGCGTTTGGATTGACAAGGCCACCAAAAATATACAAAAAGGATTTCTCCTACTTTGCTGGCAAGGACACACATTCAATCCCCGCCAGAAAATGGAAGCGGAGAAAAAGTTATAAAATACTTAACCACGGATACGAAGATATATTCTTTCATTCAGTCATTTCAAGCATTAAATTTATTACAATACATTATATTCAATCAGTCATTCATGAATATCGAGTATGTAGTTTTGTTAGTACTAGTAGACTTTTAGACCTGAAGTTAGAGCCATGCGTGCGGACGATTCGAAATTATTTATAGGTTTCGTTTCACCTACAAATGGCTGATTGTGGGCGTTCAAGAAACAACAATTAGTACCGTTCACGAGATTCTACATGGCGTGTTTACATGCGCTGTAGGGAAAGGAGAAGAAGCGTATTGTCGTTTGAGGAGGTACTAGCCCTCCACTCGGCCTGGCATAACGCTACTATCATTGCTAAGAACATTAATTGTTTTCATACGAACGGGATATGGAGCCAGCGACGACATATTTTTAACACGCGATATACTTATTATCTATTTTTAGGATGCGTTTCTTGACGTACAACATAGCCTGAAATGACAGAAATATATTTCCAAACGCTATTATTTTCAGAACTTCTTTTACACTCCCAACTTGTCTCAACAAATAAAAGAGTAAAGGTGAGCTGTGTCTACGCACTGCTGTACACTGCGCATCGTCTTGACACACGACTAGCTAATTCTCCTGAACTGTAACTGTTTTTGGCGACAGCAGCTGACCGAGGATACACGAGCTGAACCAACGTCATGATCCTACTGATCTGCATGCGCACTTATGTGCAGTCGGTGTTGCTCAAAGATTCATGTTTCTCGCCCTTGGTTAGTCAAA
Organism: Eucriotettix oculatus; assembly: GCA_034510155.1. Taxonomy (NCBI): domain Eukaryota; kingdom Metazoa; phylum Arthropoda; class Insecta; order Orthoptera; family Tetrigidae; genus Eucriotettix; species Eucriotettix oculatus. The sequence continues at coordinate 125,983,032 of CM067376.1, read as the reverse complement.
ATTCGTTGCCAACTTTTGTTTTATGCCCACTAAATTCTAGATAAGAATTCTTTCTCTCTGTTGACATGAGAATTAACCGTTCGAATTAATTAAATTGTTTTTCTTTTAAATAATTTCATTTTTTACACCATACCCTGTTACCGTAAAAAACAAACTCGCCCCTTGCTATGTGTTGTATGCTCCCCTCTCAATGACTGACTAAATTATTGCTTTCAGGTGAAAACCACAGAAAATAGTTTCATCTAAAGATATAGCAACTGCATGAATTCAAAACAAAATATTTATAATTTATGCACTTTATAATCAGCACAATATTTTCATAAAATAAATCTGAACAAATCGTTAATAATATGAATTTATTAATTGATTACTTGAATCTCCAGGGCTATTTACGCTGACGCAGACATTTATTTGCTGGATGACCCGTTGTCAGCGGTGGACTCCCACGTGGGGCAACTTTTGTACCGCACGTGTATTAGAGACCATCTCCGGAGCAAGACCTGTATCCTAGTCACGCATCAGCTGCAATACATCCAGGATGCCGACCAAATCTTCATCCTCAACCAAGTGAGAAGCATACAGCTCTTAGAGATATCTGAGAAATATTAATATATGAAAGTTGCTGAAACTATCCTCTCTGTTAAATTAATTTATGCTATGAAAGTTTATTTTTAATCTGCAGTATAAACTCATACGTAGTACTGAAAGTTTTCGTCCAAATCACGGTACTGTGTAAAAGATGCGAATATAATTAAATGAAGGAATATTGTCGTGGTATTCAGTTCTAAGACTGGCCTGACGCAACCCTCCACGCTAACCTATCTTGCGCAAGCCTTTTCATTCCCGCAAAACTACCACAGCTTCCCTAATATACTTAGCGTATACCTTGGCCTCCCTCTTCTGTTCTTACCCCACACACTTCCCTCTAATGGTAATTTTACAAGATCCTCATGTCTCAAAACGTGGCCTATTAATCTATTCCTTCTCTTGGTCTACGTCCTCCATATTGTTCACTCTTCCCCTATTCTGTTAAGAACTACCTCGTTAGTGATTCTATCAATCCATCTAATTTTCAGCATTCTCCTATAGCACCACATTTCAAAGGCTTCTATGCTTTTACTTTCCGCTACTCCTATCGTCCACCTTTTGCACCCATATAACGCCACAATCCATACCAACATTGAACGCCAAAATTAACTTCCGTCAAAATATCTTTCCCAATCTAACACCCTTTGTTATTCCACGGATCCCCATACTACACTCCATTGTTTTAGTTTTCCCTTTATTAATCCTCATATTGAACCACATTCATGTAATTTATTATGGTTTCCAAGTCTTCTTCTGACTCCCCTAATACTACAATATCATCGGTAAAGGGTAGGGTTTTTTTATTTCGTCTCCTTGCAGTATGATTCCTTTTCCAAATTCAGTTTTAACTTGCTTCATCGCCTGTTCTATATATAGGTTAAACAGCATGGGCGACACACTACATCCTGCTTGAAGGAATATAGATTTCCATTGTGGTTCTTAATAATGACGTCTAAATTATTGGGTGAATCTTAAAACTTTAGCAATTTTTTTATTTTGCCCAAATGATGCGCAGAAATTATTATAATATGTCCATTAGTTTTGTTTGATATCTCTCACGTAAATATAGAAATACATGATATTATTGCATTGGGTCTGCTCAGGTAAAAGGAGCAAGCGAGCAAGCCGAATTTTCCTGTTCTTGACGTGAAGTTGCCTGAGGTGAATTGTGAGATTACAGTTGAGGAACAAAAGTGAAACTGTGCCGGTATCACAGAAACGTTATTGCCGCACGTGACCATTATGTTATCTTTAGGGCACGAGATCCGACCGTTGCGGTAATAGAATATTAAATGGAGTCTGAGAGTCTTGGGACATTAGCTTCGTGCAGAAATTTAGAACATTTTGTTCGTTATCACATTGCGTTGCTGAGACAACATTTACCGATTGCCAGTTTTAATTCGAAAAGTTGTCCTCACATTTTAAGAAAGTTTGTCCTAACTTTGAGCTCAAGTATATGAGTTGGTATAGCTATAAATGAGTGTTAAATTATATAATAAATTAATTTATATACAAAAAATTTGAAATTACAATTACAGATTGCTTAAGGTATGTGCCAACCATCGTTTTAAAAATACAAAATATTAATTCTCTCACAGGACAAAATGCCAAAATTTTGAAACTTAAGGCTACGCCAATTGAATTGAATTTTATGAGAATTTCCGGGGATTTGAACCTTCAGGAAAGTACCGGCTTCTTCTGATTTGATATTCCATATTCGTAGTCCGTTTCCGTTGTTGGCATTACTGTCTATCTCCTATCCAAAAGAGCTGTGGAATATAAACGATGTGATACTATATATGTACGCGAAACAATGCTAATGTGGCTTTTTCTGTCGCTTATTATATATCGTTTCTCCACTTGGAGAAACGTCATCTTCTTTACCCACGTGGTCTAGATGGTAAAGTTATCCTTGATCCCATTTTCTAGTAATCACCCGTTCCCAAATGCACAGCTGATATTTGTTTGTGTACAAGGTCATTAGAAATTAATTTTTTCACAGCAAGATATAATGTTTTGGCTTACGGTTCTTGAGTGACATAGTTACGAATAATTTAGACGTTTCAGCAAAATCGCACTGCTACGGGAGCGTAGGGATGATTTTGCCCTCCGGTTGGAATTATCAAAATGACCATTATTATTCATTTCTATAATTTCATCGTGTTGTTGACGTACTTCTACGATAACAGAATGTAGCCTATTAAAATATTTCTGGTACATAAAATTATTCGAAATGCGTTCTCTTACTTATTATACAAAATTATTTAGATTAATCAATAAGCAATATAAACATTTAAAATTATAAATTTATTTAAACGTTTAAAAGGTAAATCTATCCCAACATCTTTTGGTTATACTATATTTCAAATCACAAATTAATACAACAATATTTTCACCTTCTAATAGTTTATTTATACTCCACTTGTGACATTTAAGAAAAATATTTCATATTACAAAAATGTTTAGAAGAGAAATAAGTCCTATAATTGTTTTGCTTGGTATTACACCACTTGTGACAAAAAATGTTGTGTATTCTAATATAAACTGTTAGATGATCAAGGGAGATGGGTTTGAAATGTCTGAGAGTTAATAAGACGAAATCAACCGAGATTCGTGTCTTTTTGGGGGTTATAGAAAACTCGGATTAATTTCATACGTTCAGTATTTGATTTAAATCGTACTTCAGCCCCATTCGAGTTGGATGAAATTAACTTCTTACATTTGGAGTAATTTCAATCAAGCTTTATTCATGTCTATTACGGTCGTGTTTGAGCATTGGATGGGTAAACAACCCCTAGCACCTATAAAGAGGCGGGGTGGAGAGAAGGGTACAGTTATTATTGCATTATGGTACCGAAGCTAATTATTACCCTCTTAAAATAACAGTCGTAATTTCCCTTTCTTAAGGTACCGTTTTTCTTACTCTCTGAGGTTACCCGAAATATTTTTGACCGGCTTAAGTATAGTGGTTACTTCTTTTTTAATGTAGGAGTATTTTTGCTCTTGTAAATTGTTGGCAGTATGTTTTACTCAATTAGGATATTGAGAATATTTTTGATACTATTATTGTACCAGAAGTATTTTTTAATTTCGTGATACTAGTAGTATATTTGACTCTCTTAGGATACCGGGAATTTTTTCGCCTCTTTTAACGGAATGGAGAATGTAATTACCTTGATTATTAGACTACGTTACTGTGCATAATTAAGTTAGTAGTAGATTCCTCTACTCGATTATGGTATTGTGAGACATCAAATCGGTTGTGATGGGATTAACATTCCATTGTTGAGGTAACGGGAGTAAAAAGGTTGAAGTAAAAATTCAAACTCTCGATGTCGTTTTAATCACGAATTGATCAATAATTAAACACAACACCAGTTTAAATTAGTAAATGCACGGAAAACGCCGGCTACCCAACTACTCATTAATAAACGGCCCAATTTAACATAAAACACCTAATCCTACACGTTTTCTAAATCATAACCTGATTCCTTTACTTTTACTACGCCACCCGGGAACGACGAACATAAATGATCAAAGGTCTCATGCTCGGAGATTATTATATTGTGCACCTAAAATGTGTAACAGCAGTTTGTTAATGGTATAGTTATTTACGTTAGATTATAAAGGAGATATGATTGCAGACGAGAAATATTATATTCTGTCAAAATTGTATTCGTATCTGTAGCTTTACTTGCTGCTGAATAGCAACATTGAACTTTCCCACATGACAGTAAATTTGTGTCATTATTAAGAGATGACATATTTGTAAAAGGTATGTTTAAAAATGATGGCAATATTCCACATGCTTAGATACATTAAATTTATTCGCAAGACGCAGTCACTTAATCAACAATTTCAAGTATTTTTTTCTTTCAGGGTGTAATCGAGGCATCGGGTACTTACTCGGAACTAAAACTCTCTTCCGTTGATTTCTCAAAATTCCTAGGTATAGAAGACAAAGAAGATATACCAACTTCAGATAACTGCCTCCAACATACGGTAAGTGAATATATGTCCCCTGTCCATTTCCCTTGTTAACAGCTCGGCTATCGCAACACAGCCGCCATATTACAAATATTAATTTCTTAAGTAAAAGTTCAAAGGGAAAATTATTTATTCATATTCTTGCAGTTTTTTATTTTCCCAGTAAACTCCATGTACTTGTGCAACTGTTGAAATATGTAGTTGTTGGTAATAAATTAAATGATCTACCATCCGATTCTATTCTCAAAGTTGAACTTAAATAACTTGAGTAAGCTAGGATGGAGAAGGGGGTGGGGCGAATGTACACAAAAATTAAGAAACAAAATATGAATGATTATAAAGTAAGTTATTTATGAAAAATAATTTTCAATATGTTTTAGACAATTGATAAATATCTAACGAAAATATGTGTTAAAATTCGTATGTATAATATATAAACATATGAGATGATAAAAATCAAAAATTAAATTAAAACATGCAGTCTCTTTTAATAAATTTAAATAAAACGATAAATTCTTGATTTCCAAACATATTGGCACGCAGAGACCTTTTGCAAATTTCGCTCCTCAATTATTCCGGGATTTTTGCTAACGAAATATCCAACTCAAGTAACGCGTAGAATAATTTGAATATTATATGCACTGCAACCTATAAATCGAGGTATTCATTGTTCATAATATTGTAAATTAAAGCTGTTAATATTTATATGTGGGTGGGCGGGTCATTTGAGAACATAAAATATTATTCAAGAGGTGGAACAGAAATATGTACATTGAAAGGACAGAAAAACGCTGTTACCTATGGATATAGAGAAATCAAAATTAAGGTTCTGCTTTGATTATTTTAGTAATAATCAAGACTTAACTATACTTCGTGTTAAATAAGCTAAGCCAATCACTTCAATATTTATTGCGAGTGTTAATGTTTATTAACTTGGAGAGTGCCGCTCATAACTTTTTCAACTCAGAACAAGAGTCGAGTTTATCTTTGACTCAACATGGTGACTGACTCACTCTACAAGAGTCTCTAGGGACTCGTTCACAACTCTACGACTCGAACTGTGACCCGTAACTATCTAATGAGTCACTTTAGAGAACTTTTTTTTTATAAGAGTCAACTCTTTGAATCGATTCTCGGTTCATTTGCCCATCTCTAGCTTATACACTTTTCAATGCGTTTGATATGCGCACCATTAGTCGCTCGATAGACTAACAGACGATAGTCAGACTGACTCGCATGTCCTGTGAAGAACGTCTGGAGTTACAGTTTCGGTTGCGGATATAATTCAACCTTTTAGGTGGCTTATTTCATCTTTTGGACAACCACGAACGTACTGGTGGATTTCTGTAGATTGCTGTGAAAACTTGCATTCTTTCACTGCATTTCTACAGAAGAATTATTTTCGTACGTTTAACAATTAATTTATTTAAGGTTACAAAATTATGTCATTCTCTTTTGATGACCCAGTATTTCAATGCAGCAAAAATGTCTTTACCTGCAGTGCGCTCCTGTCGGCAAATTTGACTATAAACACGGGAGCACTGTTTAAGCTTGCTATCTAACCAATTGCAGCTTGTATTAAAATACAGACTAGCTATGCCCGCGACTTCGTTCCTAAAACGAAAGCACGGGAACCATTTATTTATGATCGGTTCACAACAACTCGCAGTTGGTTTTGAACAGGTCTCATTTTCACGCATTTGCAACAATAGATGAAGTGAGAATACTAGCCCTCCGACCCTCCACCTCCCCCTCTCTCTCATACTGACAAAGTTACTCAGTATGAATGGTATAGGAACGCCTAATAGAACTTTTAACTCTCAATTGGTTTTCACACCACCTTTCGCGTGGATTTATAAATATTTACATTAATATCTTATGAACTCTGCAAAATACCTAAATGAAACATACACGAAAATTTAAGTTAAAATTCTAGTTTCAATCTCTGAAATTTTCATTGAAATCCGTTTAGTGTTTTGGAGCATAAACAGATCAAAAGTATAGGCAACCGGCATTTACTGTGGAGACCAACGCGGAACCGAAGAAACCATCACGTAGAATTAATATTATTATCGAAATGCATGAATATTTAACTTAAATTTCCTGGTTTTAAACCCTCAAATTTTATTTATTGGTGTAGATGAGCATTAATTATTTCTAGGCGATACTCATCTATAATAAGAACAAAGTAGTAAACAATACACGAGTTTCTCATTGTTGCCCGCACCTTCATACAGGCAAGAAAAATAATAGATTTGACAACTGAACAGATCGGCGGGGATTTATTATTCTCTCTTTGTTTAATAATATTTCGTGAACCCCTGGCGAGGTACCGTTTAGTGACCCCTGATTTAAATAATACGTTTTTCATGCCAGTGAGTTAAATAAATGTGATCTTCAACAGAAAGAAAACACGTTATACTTTTATTTATTAGGTCCACTTACATTTCATCAGCAGTAAAGAGCTGTAATTTAAAGGGATATAATGGACGATCATGTCTCAGAGAGTAAACCTCAAAGCATAGAAAACACGCTACTCGCTTAGAGCATTGCGTTAAAGCAGAATTAGATAAATACAGTGAGTACACTACTCTAATAAATGTTATGCAGATAATTGAATAAGTGTCTGTAGGGTGTCTTTCAGGACATTGGTGAGCGTGCAGAGGGGAAGATGGTTGTGGACAAGGAACAGCAGAGCAAGGGCAGCGTGCGGGGGCGAGTGTACCGTCAGTACCTGCGCGGCGGAGCGAGCCTCACAGGCATATGCTGCCTCGTCGGCGGTTTCCTCTTCACCGAAGTCCTCGCCAGCGGATCTGACTACTGGCTGTCTTTATGGTAATTCAAATTATAAATTACGGAATAAGTGTTGAATTAGATTCCTATTCGTATTTTCCTCTTAAAAAAATTAGTATTTGTTAAGCAAATAAAACTGAGTAAACATAAACAAAATAGCCAATATTTTAGCTTTTTATTTAAAACTAAACAATAGTGTTATTTAACACACTCTAGAAAGATTCGTCCAGATTTTTTTACTTCATCCGGTACAGAATTAGTACATTTCCTATAGACGTTAAATTTTAATGCATAAAATACATATATAAGAGAATTTTGCTTTGTGGACTGCGTCCAGCTACGGTTACGACCGAAATGTAGTAGAAATCATTAATAAGTAGCGATAAATAGAAAAGCTCGCTAACTGTTGACGCCATTGTAATATCTCAATATATTTAACTTATATATAGAACAAGCGATGAAGAATGTTAAAACGGAATATGTAAAAGGAATCGTACTGCAAGGAGAAGAAATAAAAACCTTACGCTTTTCCGACGATATTTTTAGTATTAGGGGAGTCAGAAGAAGACTTGGAAACCATAATAAATGGCATGAACATCCTGGAGAAAGAGTTCAATATGAGGATTAGTTGAGGCAAAACCAAGGTAATGAAGTGTAGTACGGGAAACAATGGAATAACAAAGGGTGTTAGATTGGAAAGTTATATTTTGACGGAAGTTAAGGAATTCTGCTACTTGGGAAACGTAATAACTAGGGTTGGCAGAAGAAAAGTAGACATAAAGAGTAGGATAGCAGAGGCCAGGAAAGCTTTCACGAAAAAGAGGAATTTACTTACGGGTAATATAAGTGTGAATATTAGGAAATCGTTGCTAAAAGTATTGGTATAATAATATATGGATGCGAAACGTGGACGATAGGAGTTGGGGAAAGGAAAATAATAGAATCTTTCGAAACGTGGTGCTATAGACGAATGCTGAAAATCAGATGGATGGATAGAATCACAAACGAGGAAGTTCTAAACAGAATAGGGGAAAAGCGAACAATATGGAGGACGTTGACTAAGAGGTCTTGTAAAATTAGAATTAGAGGGAAGTGTGTGGGGTAAGAAAACATGAGGGAGGTCAAGGATGGAATTCGCTAATCAGATTAGGGAGGATGTTGGGTTGTGCTAGTTATAAGGAAATGAAGAGGCTTGCGCAAGATAGGTTAGCATGGAGGTTTGTATCAGACCAGTCTTAGGACTGAATACTACAATAACAACAGTACTATATAATAAATACCATGTTATATAAACATCATAGGTGTTATATGTATATACGATTTTACCGTATTTTGGAGGTACCGTCTGTTTACTCCTGTAACCCGTCTTGTCCCATATAGTGGTTAGTTTAATTTGAACTGCAGCACAAAAATAAACAATTGACGAAGCGTAAGAAAGGAATTGCCGATTATAACTTTTATTCACATAATGTCTCTAAGATGTATTGTAATAAATCAATTAATAAGTATTGCAAAGGACTGGGGTTATTGAATAATTAATAAATACATTTCTATTAAAACATGAAATATAATTATAAATGATAAATTTTTATTATTACTGAGATCTCTTTCTACTAATATTATATTGGGTACTATAGGACTGTCAGGATTCAGTAGAAGTAAAAATCGTATTAAATTTTCATCAGTCGAGGCAATCACGTAGTCTCCAGACACTTTAAAGCTCTCAAGATATATAGTTCCTGCCTAAACTCCATCTCAATCTGGCGCCGCTCATCATCACATTAAACTTATCACGTTTTTAATCCTTGCTAATACTTCTAATAAAATTACAAGGAATACCTTATCTATTAAATAATAATTAAACTGCCGTGCTACAATGGCAGCTCTCACCTCGACTAAGCAAATTTTGATTTACGCACCGCATCAAACTGGACTCGAACCGAGGCCGCAACTGAAGTAGTCGGGGTAGGTGGACGACTGGACTCCTTCACTGACCCTTGATGTGTCTCGGGCTGAAACAGGATACGCATGTCGCGATACAGAACACAATTCTGGCGTGAAAGAGCTGACTGGATCCATCCAGTAGAGCCCAGTTCGGGCGCAACCATCAGGATTCTCTCACAAGCCCGGTCTTGTCACGACTAAAATGATGAAGGAATTGCCTAAGAAATTAATAGTAATGTTACCCTACATTAAAAATGGAATTCTAAGATTAGGACACTGACCAAAATGTATAAAAGCGGCGCATTAACGATAAGTAAACCAGGCAAAGATCCAACAGATCTATCCACTTACAGACCTATCACTTTACTGCCAATAATTTCAAAAATATTGAAGATTACAAAAGGATCTGCCTTCAGAGACCTGGACACCAGCACACCAGTTTGTATTTCGTCAGAAACACTCTACAGTGCAAAATATTCACCAAATTACACAAACCATAAATCAAGCTTTTGAAAATAAACAATATTGCAGTGGAGTATTCCTTGCCTTAAGCCTGGCTTTTGATAAAGCCTGGTACCCAAGATTAATTTATAAAATCAAGAGTATCTTTCCACCTGCATACTTCAACCTCCTAAATTCATATATTAACGACAGAAAATTCCAAACTACAGTAAATGGAGAAAGGTCTGACTTATTTCCGATCAAATCTAGAGTACCACAAGGCTGTGTCCTTGGACCTTTCCTGTATGTTTTGTACTAGTCACTGGCACAACATACAACAATAGGAACATTCACAGATAATACAGCCATTCTCTCCTGCCACGAGGACTCTCAAACAGCCTCAAATATTACAGAAACTTACACAAACAATGATTAGAAAAATGTAAAATAAAAGTGAACAAGAATAAATCAGCACATATCACATTTAGTGTCCGGAAATAAACTTGCTCCCCAGTCACAATAAATAATGTACAAATTCAACAAATAAAAACAGTTACATATTTAGGTCTAATATTCTAAATTAACTTGGAAATATCATGTAGCAAAAATCAGAAAGCAAGTTGAGATGAAGAGTAGAGTACTACTATGGCTGACATGAAGAATATCACGGTTACCTATGGACAATAAAATCTTGATATATAAAACTATCATCAATCCAATATGGACATATTGGATTGATCTATGGGAATACACAACAAAATCAAAAATATCAATCATTAAAAGATGTCAATCCAAGATCCTCCGGCAATTTGTAAACGCCCCACGAAACATAACGAACCACACACTGCATACAGATTGAAAAGTTCCAACGCTACAAAAGTCATCCATAAAAATCATCAAACATCACGCAGTCCTAAAAAATTATCCAAACACACTGCTCGACAAACTTCTAGAACCAGTGATTAATAAAAGACTAAAAAACATATGGCCTAGTGAACTATTTTAAGATAAACTACTCATTGCTTTTGTAAATTCTACAAGCAATGTCTTTGGCTATCTCCTGATCATGTTATAGGTGGGTAACAGGCTACACGAGGGTGATCCTGAAACAGGCAACTCCCGTTTAATAGCATAAGAAGGGAATAGAAAAGTGAGGATGTGGAGGGTAGATCAAGGTAGACAAGGGTTGACTAGGACCCCTGGGCTATAGTTTAAGGAATGTAGCCGGTGTTTCACCTTAAAGAGATGCAAGGAAAATCCTAGAAAATCTGCATCGGGTAGGTCGGACTATTAGGTTCTATTCTCACACCCTTCCGAATGGCAGGAGATGAGTTTGCTGTAGGATTCCCTTCTCCGTGTTTCCACCAGTTTTATGAGGCAGTTGGCTGACTGATCCAATGGGATCAGCGGGCAACTCTTACCGTATGCCCAAGGTTTTTGAGCTTAGCACATACACCTCCCCAAATACATGAAGGTGCCTCAACTTGTGAGAACCTTGAAAAAAAACCAGAAAGAGTACGAAGCATTCTCCGCAATCAATCTGGGAAGCAATATCTGCGAGAGAACTGTCACACAGGCATCCCATTCTAATACAATTAGTAGCTCATAAAATTGTGAATTATAAATTATGATTAATACAATATATTTCACAAAATTAAATGCAACCTAGTGAGATTCCTGTATTAATTTCTAATATGCAAAAGCGGTAACGATAATAGTTAACGAATCGTTAAAAGTTCATGAAATTAAAGAAATGAATTTTTATAAAGATCAATGCATGCTTATGTTTAATAATTAGGTATGAACGTGTGTGTACACAGGGTGAACTCCGGTGGTGAAGATACACACTGGTACGTGCTGGTGCTGGCGGCGCTGATGGCGGCGTTGATGTGCGCTGCGGTCCTACGCACCCTGGCGCTCTTCGCAATGTGCGTGCGAGCGTCTACCAAGCTACACCAGCACATGCTTTGCTGCATGCTTGGCGCTACTATGTCCTACTTCTACACGAACCCCTCAGGTAAGGCTATGCCCGCGCCCTCGATTAAGTAAACGGTGCCTCACACAGCGTTCTTACAGGCCGGATCATGAACCATTTCTCCAAGGACCTGGCGCTGGTGGACGAAGGCCTACCGCAAATCATTTACAGCTCGGCCCAGGTTCGTTCTTCCACCGTCCAGTTTCGTTGACGAGCTAAAGAGAAGTCTCACCTGGTTCTCTTTCCAGATCTTCCTCAATTCTGTCGGGATAGTTGTGGTGGTTGCGATGACCGACGGCTGGCTTCTTCTGCCTGCCTTAGTTGTTGCCGGACTCCTTTACGCCTTGCGATCGTTTTACCTTGCCTCGTCGCGCAGTCTTAAGAGGCTCGAAGCGATCAGTGAGTACTTGTATCTGAGTTTCTTCTTTCCTGAACTTGATTTGAGCTCAATTCTTATCTATGTTACAGTGACATGATTTCGTTGTAGTGTATGGTGAAGAATAATGACAGTAACTCTAAGTTATCTGTTGCTCCAACCCAATTTTTTACCTTATAAGAAAATATATCACGCTAAGTATCTCCGCAAATCCCATGCAGCACAGTTTCTCATCACATGTACCAATACCGAGCTGTATCTTAATCCCTAAGTAGCACAATTATTTCACTCTCTTTGTCTATACTAAGTTTCCTATGCAGTTGCTTGTGCTATATTTGTAGAAGCTATAATTTTAGGAAATTATTCAAGTACTTGTCACAGTAGTTTCAAAATATATTCCAAATTTTCTATTCTTTAACAGGATCTTTGGATTGACTTCAAACCTTAACTTTCGTTTAATTTCATTCGGGATGCCATTTTTTTATATTCCTTCCATTGTTTCCTCAACACTACGCACTTCGCGACTTTCCAAAAAGACTACCCCCCACTTTGGGAGGGATTTGAAAGCATCCCCAAAACTTTTTCCATTATCCACGGGCTGCAGACCGCTGCTAGGTCATCAACCCTTCTATCGACGCAAACGTTCACCTGATCTGGGTCTCTAAGAACTTTTACAATGCTTAAGGCCTTGACAAACCGAAAGCGGACAATGCGCGCGGAAGAAACTGACCCCAGTCCGTCGAACCTGTACTAATTCTTTCTTCAACACGTGATCATATCCAGAAGTTCGTCTGGTGAAGAAGAATTGCTCCATATGTTAGCAAAAGACGAAAAGAAAATGGATATGTCATAATGAAATTTATGTTTGTATTGTACAGAGAGTATATAGAGGCGGCATTCTATGCTCGATAGGGGTTATTTACCAATTTAATACAAATGTATTCAGTTTCAACTGACATTATGTGATTCTATATAATGACGGATTTTACACACTGACTTACAGGTACTCTAAATGAATGAAAAAAGAAGAATGCGCTGAATTTCACCGGCTCTGTAGCGGCTTATTCACGCGAAATAAAATACTGTACTCCCGAAATAATTCAATCAACCTTTCATTGTTAATACCTTCTACTCCGCTCATTTTGCCTCCAGTCCGCGCGCTAACTCTGTAAAAATCTACAACCTGTTCGCCGTCAACCGCAAAATGAAGTATCCCGCGCCGATTGGTCGCTTTTTATTTTATTAAGATAATGAAATCAAGCAATTGTAATGAGGCAAATAAAATAAGGCCCAAAATAATTTTAGGATTTAAGATCTCGGCAGTGTGGCGTATTTGCCACGTCTTGCGGACCTGTCACTGCAAAGAGGGTTGTTCGAAGGTCGAAGGGGGGAGAGGAGGTAATTTATGGCTGTGGACCCTTTTGAGGAGTGGACAGTGAAAGGAAGACAAAAGTAGCAGATGTGGACAGGACGCGCGAGAAGTAAACGTGGACAGAGCGAGCGAGGTGACAATATTTAAGTAAAATAAAACAAAAGGTTAATTCTACGTAGCCCCTATGTGAGAAATTAAACCTGTAGAAACTTATAAGTGATACAACTCGATGCTGGAAGTACGACGTGAGAAAACATGGATTGATAGTGTAGTGCCTTCAAAAAGCAGAGCACAATGTTTTATTTTACAGGAAAGTGAAGTTTAAAGTAAACGTTTGCGTGTAAGAAGAAACAGTTCTGGACATAAGATAAGCATTAATTTTCTTTATAAACTATGACCACAGAAAATTTTACGAATATTGCCACTAAAAATATTGCCTATATCTCCCCACGAGATTGTACCCTGAGAGAAAGATTTCATTCCATTCAATTAAAAATTTTAATTAAATTTGTATTCTTATTTTGTCTTAAAATAGGCTTCTAAAGTTATAAAACAATATAGTCTAAAACATACATATATAAATAAATCCTAATCACAAACATAATCATCACACAATTAAGATACCTAGATACCGAAATCCCTGTGGGAAGGCTCCTGTTCTCTTAGGAAACGTTAAGGTACGGATGTATGTAGACAAACTCTTGCGAACGAGCAGTAGTGAACCCGAAGTTCGCTTTGGTGTGACCAGCGCCATTCACCCGGGTTCTTATTGTAACGAATCATCAAAGTAAATTCGTGTTCAGTCGATTCGCTTTAGTGTGACCATTCGTCGATGTGCAGCTGGTTAATTTAGTTGAACAATTTAATTAACAATTTCAAAATTGTTCCTTAGTGTGATTTGTATTCTCTTTTTGTCATTTTATTTGTGTTTTCTTTGTATATAGCAGCCACCGGGCAAATGCCCAATAGCAGCTAAGTAACTAATAATAATTATAAAATTAATTAATAATTAAAAAACAAAATGGAAATGGGTGGTATGTGCCTGTTTGCGCTTATAGCGTTTTGTAATTTTGAATTTGTTTTTTTTTTGTCACAATGAAAAAGTGTTAAATTTAATTGAGGAGTGCAAATCAAAGCCATGGCTATGTGATCCAAACCACCTACTGCGGAGAAAGAGCGAACATCGTTTTAATGAAGTGTGACTTCACCTGTTCATTGATGTTCCCGAGCGCTAACGAACTACCATGAACACTAGTGAATGTTTGATTTGCAAGAGATCGCCTAGATGTAACTTTTAGAAGAAACGTTTGCCCGAAAAACCAGTTCTACTCCAACTCCAATGTACGTTGACCTGGGTCATGTAAAAACCACCACATTCGGGGTCCTTTACCATCAACGTGCTAAGAGTCACACCGCAGGGGAGGAGTTGCACTAGCCTTAAAATGGGCCCAGAAACTTGAACATTGAAGCGGGCAAGAATGAGCTCGTAACTAGGTCTACATCCTTCTAACAGCATAGGATCATGCAATATGAAGCTAATAGAGTCCTCGACTCTCACGTGATCCAGTCGGCTTTCTGTTTGTCAAGGCCCTTCATCCACGCTACAAGACCGACCGTGCTCACAGCTTACGTAATATAAACAATAATTACCGGAAAGCCGTAAGGACGAATTTTACTTATTATACTAGTTACGGCACTTATTCAGAGGATAGAGGCGAATAGAGCAAGATTCACCTCCAGACAATACGTAGAGGAAAGGACATAGGAATTAATATTTGTATTTATCTTTGGAGATATGTAGGCAGATTAAATGAAAGTCCAGCCTTCGGGGCAGCGATGTTAGCTGTAATTCCAATGTAGTATTATAGAGGGTCTATTATTATTGTGTAGTCTTCAATAATAATAATAATATGAGTATATCAGCAAATTAGCTTTCTGTCCAGATGTTCTCAGGGTTAATTCAAGTCATGAAATAAACTTTTGGAGTCTCTGCTCCGATTTTTATATCATCGCTCAACCTATATTTAAAATCATCGGAAGGAGGAAGTAATTGTCGAGATTGTTTGTGTACTTTGCAAACCATAGTCAGCAAGCGCTGTTGAGGTCGGTGAACTACATTACTTGCACAACACGTGCATTCCAAATTCCGTGCTTGTTTCCTACAAATTACTAGTAATATTAACCTAATTTTACACTAAAAGTAATTTTTTTTAATTAACCGTTGAAATAGAACGATTAATGACACCGCATAGGATTAAACGGAGAGTAATAAATATAACTTTGTTTACAAAAGTGTACGTTTTTCTTATTGGATTATTTCTGAAGCAAAGAGCCCGGTCCTGAATCACGTGAAGACCTCCCTGCAAGGTCTGTCCACCATCCGAGCCTTCAAGGCGCAGTACCAGCTGAAGCAGGAATTCGACGCTCAACAGGTACAGCCAAGTCTCGATAGCTACGGCAATCGCTCCAAGGACATTCTATGTCTCATTCTCTTTACAGGACATCAACACGTCCGCTTCTTACTTGTTCCTGTCTTTGGACCAAGCTTTCGGAGTGTGGATGGATGTGGGTTGCTTGTTCTACCTGACTATGGTGACTTTCAGCTTCCTGGTCATCGGCGAAGGTATGGTTGGCCCTGAGTGTTACGGTCTGGCGGTGATAACGAGGTCTTCCTGATAGGGGGTTGTTTCAGGTTCAGGTTGGCACGGTGGTGACGTGGGTCTGGCCGTCGCCCTGTCCGTGCGGCTTACGGGAATGATCCAGCACGGTATCCGCCAGTGGGCCAGTTTGGAGACCAATATGATCTCAGTAGAAAGGCTCATCAACTTTACGAAGATACGGCAAGAGCCGATGCTCGAATTTCCATCAGGTTATAATACGATTTTTCTCAACTGTCACTTGTACTTTTGCTTTGTCTTAAGTGTCAACATGTCCAAGCGATACGGAAATAATAAAGAAATAAAAAATATTGTACAGATCAACAGGAACTTTCACACAGAAGCTAATAATAAATTATGATAGTAGATTCCAGACTGACTTTAGTATGAGAAACAATTACACAGAAAAGCAATCAAAGATAAATAACAGCGTTTGCCCATACCAAATCTAAAAACAGGGTTAAAAGATTCAAATTTAATATGTTTTTAATATTTAAATCTTGTTGTGGTAATCAGTCCTAAGACTGGTCTGATGCAACCCTCCATGCTAACCTATTTTGCGCAAGCCTTTTCATTAACGATAACTACCACGTCCTAATATGATTAGCATATTCCATCCTTGGCCTCATTCTTCTGTTCTTACCCCAAACACTTCCCTCTAATGCTAATCTCATCACTCAAAACGTGACCTATTAATCTATCCCTTCTCTTGGTCAACGTTATCCATATTGTTCGCTCTCTCCCTATTCTGTTTTCAACTTTTTCGTTTGTGATTTTATCCACCCACCTGATTTCCAGCATTCTTCTGTAACACCACATTTCAAAGGCTTCTATTCTTTTCCTTTCCGCAACTCCTATCGCTCACGTTTCGCACGCATATAACGCCACGCTCCATTACGAACATTTTTAGTAACGATTTCCTAGTTTTCACACTTATATTGCCCGTAAGTAAATTCCTCGTTTTTGCGAAAGCCTTCCTTGCGTGCGCTATCCTACTCTTTATGTCTACTGTAATTCTACCATCCCTAGTTATTACGCTTCCCAAGTAGCAGAATTCCTTAACTTCAGTCAAATTATCCCTTCCCAATCTAACACCCTTTGTTATTCCACTGTTTCCCACACTACACCCCATTACCTTTGTATTCCCTCTATTAATCCTCTTTCTCCAGGACTACGTTCATGCCATTTATTATGGTTTCCAAGTCTTCTTCTGACTTCTTTATACTACAATAGTATTTACACAAATATGATTTCCAATTTGCATGCGTAGGAGCAATGCCGCCTCCTGAGTGGCCGCAGTTTGGAGCCGTGGAGTTCCGAAATGTGTCGCTGAAGTATCGCGCCGATGGCCAGCCAGTGCTGAAGCACGTGAGCTTCGTGGTGGAGGCCGGTGCCAAGGTGGGCGTAGTGGGTCGCACGGGCGCCGGGAAGACATCGCTGCTGGCGGCGCTGCTGCTCCTGGCCGATGATGTGCGTGGCTCCGTCTTGGTGGACAGCGTAGAAGTAGCGCAACTCGCTCGCAGGAGCTTCCGTTCCCGCCTCGGGGTCATCACGCAGGACCTGTTCTGCTCCGGGGCTGTCAGGAGACTTCTCGACCTCAAGGGAACCATCTCTGACAGCGACCTCTGGAGGGCACTCGAGGAGGTTTTGCTCACTCTAATGTCTCACAATTTCTGTTATATTTTAGCTGCTGGATGTGGAAATATAAAGGAACAGTCAACAGAAGACCCTCTACAAAGTGACAATGGAAATTGTTTTATTCAAAGGAATTGCACGAAGTGTTAATACGTTTATCCCAATTGGAGACGAGACAATCAATTCCAGTTTTGTATAAAAGAGGTAGGAAGCTGACAGTTTCACAGCCTCACCCACTCTTGCACTTCCTCGTCCAAATGAAACCGACGTCCGCGTATGTCTTTCTTCAGGCCGCCAAAAGTGTGGAAGTCATGAGAGAGAAGATCTGGGCTGTACGGAGGATGTTGAAGTGTTTCCCAGCCAATCTCTGAACATATCCCTCACCAGATTAGCAGATTTACAGTATAATGCCCCCATCCTCTTTACAACTCAGATCATTCCCCTTGTGACTTCCACAATTTTGGCGACATGATGAAATATATTCCTGGATGTCGGTTTCATTCGAACGAGAAAATGCAAGAGGTTATAGATTCGTCAGAGGCCTACATCTTTCTACAAGATTGGAATTGATCGTCTCGTCTGCTAGGGGGATAAATACGTTAACACCTCTTGCAATTAGTTTTGTATATAAAAAAGTCCATTGTCACTTTGTAGTGGGTGCTCTGTGATTTTTGGGGTGATCCTGATCCTGAAACAGGCAACTCCCCTTTAATAGCATAGGAAAGAAATTGAAAAGAGGGGCTGTGGAAGCTAGATCAAGGTAGTGAAGGGTTGACTAGGGCCCCTGGGCTTTGGTTTAAGGATCCTACCCAGGCATTACTTAGAAGAGATGCATGGAAAACCCTACAAAACCTGCATGAGATAGGTCGGGCTATTGGGTACTATTTCCACACCCTTCCAAATGCTGGGAGATTAGTTTGTTGTGGGCTCGTAGTATTCCCTTCTCCGTGTCTCCACTACTTTTAGGAGGCAGTTGGTCGACTGATCCAGCAGGATCAGTGGACAACTTTTACTGTTTGTCCAAGGTCTTCGGCACTAGTTTTTTTTTATGGTTAACAGGCTACATGAGGGTGATCCTGAAACAGGCAACTCCTCTTTAATAGCATAGGAAGGAATTGAAAAGGGGAAGGTAGATCAAGGTAGCCATTTTCTAATCCGCCATCTGAAAACAAATTTATGTATCATAACAGTTACTTTCTATTTAACACGAATATCAATTAGAGTGACGCACTAAGTCACTGAGAGAATAGTTGTCATGTATTAGTACGTCGAAGCATGGCGGAAAACAATTTAGTGCCAAGAAAAATAGATTTCTGAAATGTAAAGATTCTGCATATGAAAAGTTGTTGGATTTAAATATATGATAGGAAAAATCGCTAAGAGCACTGAATCTCTTTAATAAACGGATGATTTATTAACTTGAGATGTCATTGCCCAACACTGTTGTCAAACCCATTACTGACCAATGCTGAAGATGTTACACGTCTTAATGTGTTTTTGCTTAAAACTTTCGATTCTTCTGAATCTCATGTGCTACATTCGTTTTTAATTTGTTCAACAAATAATTAATTAATGTTCATTCAGGTGAGGTTGAAGGATCATGTGAGTGATTTGGACATTTACTCAAATTGGAGTGCAGGACAAAAGCAGCTTTTGGCTGTTGCAAGACTGATTCTGAGACATAACAAGATAATCATCCTTGATGAAGCAACATCGAGTGTGGATCCTGAGTGAGTTTCAATTCATTAGAGTTGTAATGGGTAGGTCTGGAACAATACATTAAAAAATTAACAGACTAGTTAGTATATTAATTTTAAGACACTTTATATAAATTATCTGCATACCAGACACATCCGCTTGAGGAACTCAAGATGAAAAGTTGAAGTGGAGGGGCACTGAACTGGAAGCTATTCTTTTTTCACATATGATGGTGAAATGGGTAAAGAATTATACAACTGGGTCAATCCAGCCAAGTGGCCCACTACGGGTTGCCGCGCCATCTCAGAAAAAAAAATCGTTTGTTTATTCTCTCATGTTTTGGCAGTTCAAAACTAATTTTGATTAATTTATATTGTGTCCGGTTCAAAAATGGCCGTCACTTTTTTTTTGTAGCGCTCACGCCGGTTTTCGCGTTTGCAGGCTTAACGGATTTGAACGAAAATTTGAGGGATTGAAACAGGAATTTTAACTTAAATTTTCGTGTATGTTTCATTTTGATATCTTGCAGAGTTCAGAAGATATAAATATTTATAAAAGCGAAAGCCGGCGTGAAAACGAACTTCGAGTTTTAAGTCCTATTAGGCGTTCCAGTACTATTCATCGGACTTACTATGATATTGTAAGCGTAATTTTGGCAGCATGAGATGGGAAGAGAGAGAGAGAGGAGGGGGGCGAGTATTCTCACTCCAACTATTGTTGCAGCAGGATTCGCGCCGTAATTAATCTATTGTTGGCAAAAAAAACTAACTCCCTGAGAAATAAAATTATTTAAAAGCAAATAAAATTAATATAATTTATTCCAATAAATATAATTGAAATTTCTATCAAATTGGCTCTGAAACATGTTAAAAGGGTAACCTGTTCAAAACCAACTGCTCAAGTTATAAGGTTTGCCCTGAAGCGATCATAAATAGATGATACCATACTTTTCATATATTCAATGAATTCAACTTTATCAAAATTCTGTACCTGCTGTTTCGGTTTTAGGGCAAAATAAAAAGAGTTATTTCCACACAAACAAAGCCGTGGGCATAGCTAGTTATAAATAAGATTAAAATTTGTTTACTTCGTGTTTGATAAATAAGCATTGCTTTAAACATTACCAGAACTAGATACCTGCAGCCATGAGTCCAGAGGTTGAGAGCTGGACTACTGAATACTGGAATCAGATTTGAATCCCATTCAATGCACCTTTCATTTCTAGTATTTTCTGCTTTGAGAATGTTCTGTTTCTAGAAGATTCCAAGAATGTATAAATTGTACTGGACCTTGAAGCGGAGGTCGTCTTTCATAGTGCAAGCCATTTTATTGTACTTTGTGTTAAATAAACATCTAAAACCTATAGCAGTGTATGTTACTGTATCTCACAGTCGTACAGAAACATGACTATATCATTTCCATCTTAAAATTTCATTATTATTTATATTGCTTCAATTGTTTTATCATAATCATTCTAGAGTTTATTTGGTTATGTAATACACTTAATTTTGAAAAAGAAATGTCTTCCATGATCAAATAGTCTCAACAAAGAAACTGAATTTACCAAAATAAAATTATAGCCATGTTCACTGTCATCAACAGATTTACTTGAACTTTATTAGATAGTAGAAGCTTTCAGTATTTCAACAGTAGTCACCTGAAGGGGTTTAATAAAATAATTGTATGGAAAAGGAACCCTTATTACAACCTACATTGTTCTATAACATCAACGGTTAAATAAATCTGTTGACAACTGTGAACATAGTTGTAAAATTATAAATTCTATATTTACATTGATTATTTAATTATTGAATTTTTAGAACTGACAACTTGATCCATAAAATGATACAGAGTAAATTTCAACACAGTACTGTATTAACAATATCACACAGACTGAAGACAGTCATTGATAATGACAAAATCATGGTCATTGATGATGGGACCATAAAGGTGAGTGTATATATATATATATATATATATATATAATTAATGGGGAAAGGACAGAGAGATAGAAAGAAGATGACTTACCTGAGGTTCATAGATGGTAGACACCTTGTGAGGTTTAGAGAACTTGAATTTTTGGAGGCACCGCCCCCTTCATCAGAAAGTTAGGAAGACATTTCCAGTGATCAGCTAGGATGTGGTGGTTATGTAGAAATGAAAAGGCTTGCACAGAATAGGTTAGCATGGAGTGTTGTGTCAGCTGAATACAACAACAAGAATTGTGAGATTTTTAGCACAAAGCTGAATGGTACTTTGGAATGAAGAATAGGGCAATAGGAAAAGTTTTGGAGAGAGTAGTTGTAGAACATGCACAGAGAGCACAAAACTAAAAAAAAGAAAGAATTCTTAGGATTAAATAAATTTTTGATTATTTACCAAACATACCAACAGCTTTAAGAGATTTTTCTTGTTGTTGTTAATTGATAAAGAGCTTTTATTTTACCAGATACATCAATTATTATTAAAATTATCATCTTTATAACTGAGACAGAATATATATGATAATTATATCTGAATGGTTAACCAAAAGTTGTATAAGCTGATTTTCAACTTGAATTGATTAATTCATGAAAATTTTTAAGTATTGATTTCATAGGGTAAGCTGCTATATATCAATTCATACATGTGCTAAATACTACAATTTCACAACAAATTAATAATATTCATTACATTTTCCAAATTTGTATCTGTATTTTTCAAGATAGATAATATTTCAAGAACTGGTTTGTATGTATTTCCAGGAATATGACACCCCATACCGCTTGCTTCAAAACAAAGATGGTTATCTATACAAAATGGTAGAAAAGTTGGGGAGAACCACCTTGGAGCAGTTTATTGAGATAGCAAAAAAGGTAAAATTAAGAAATGTATTCAACATAATTTTATATCTTTTAATAATATTTAGTATGTCATAAAAAACCTCTATACTAGCAGACCTAGCAAATATAGCCAGTCTTATTACATGTGTACAGAACAATGGATCCATATTCGATTCCTAACCCTGCTCATTATCTCTCATTATAAATGTTTCAATTAGTCTGACAGGAAAGAGAGACAAAATAGTCCATGACTTATATTAAATTAATAGTATGTGTCAACTGGAAGAGAAGAGTCTAAATTCCCTTCTTCAGACAAAGGATGAAGGTTACAAATGGAGTAGTATCTTATCTTCTCAGCATAGCCTGGAACTTGTGGCTCAACCCATCCAAACTTCCACATTGGACAATGAAACCCCAAACTGGATCACAGCCAGGAAAATCGTCAATTTCAAACTGTCCTCTCTAAATGTTCAAGAATTAATGTCCATTCTTAAAGTCCTGATCATACTCTTTCTTAGAGTTTTGCTTGTCCAAAATTTATTGGGTTTTTAATGCCTTGTCCCCACTTGCTTATTTCATATTCCATTGGTGGTGGGGCCTGATACTGTCGAATAAAAGTTATTATCTGTGCTCTCTTGGTGGAGTCATTTGCTCCACTCTACTGACATTTTTGGGGCAAAATGCTATCTTTGCTCACCTGATGCCAACAAATCTCAACGACTCGGAAAATACTCTAGTCGCACTATCATGTCAGAGTTTTATTACCCCTGTCTGTAACCTAAAACATTCCTCATTCCACTTGCCTTTGATTCCTTACCACCAAATTCCATATGTAGTTCTGTTTAGTTCCAGGTGTTTATGAGAATCACCTTTCCCTTTCAGATAAAACATCCATTAACATATGTTAAGAATCATCCAGTATGCATCCCTAGAATTAATTTGGTGTTAAATTTAAAGATTATTTGGGTGTCTTACTGTCTGGAGAAGTACGTGATACTTAATGGGATTGATATAGCCAGGTATAGAAGTCAGGGATGAAATAATTATGGACATTTTTATATATTTTATAAGCTAAGAAACATTACATAAATCAAGAAGTTTCACTTTAAAACTAACTAAAGGGTCTTTATATTGAATTACTGAGAAACAAATAATGATTTTCATAATTATATACAGAAAGCATTAAGACAGTAAGTGCAAACAACACTGTATTCCTTAAAAAGAAATTGCTGTTCATTTATTCATTCTCTAAACCTTATAATTTACTTTTCAATGGAGACGCAATCATTCATGTCCATTGTAGATGATCTGAAATTCTACCAATCTCTATTTACATATCTGAACAATAAATGGAAATATTTGTCTTCCTTTATCAAAATAAAAAACTAAGTTTTTATTTATGTAATGTTTTTAGAGATCTATTGAGAAGGAGAATGAAAAGAAATGAGTTTATGCAGATGAACTCTTACATCACCACACTATGATGAGTAATTTGAGTGAAAAAAAAAAGACATTAATTTATTCTGTTAATTAAATTTTTAATAAATTGCATTTGATAATTGCTTCATTGTTTATATTTTATGAAAAATACCCTATGGAATATACAGTATATAGAAAACAGTCATTGACTTACATGCCTACTGGCAGGAAAGTATGGAAATTTACCTTGTGGCAGGAACAGGGGTCATCTCTGCCCTACACTTCCACCTACCACAATCCCACCAATAACATAACCTACAGAACAAAAGAAAATATAACCTGCCTCTCCTCCCTTACCATCACAAAATAAACTGTAAACTCCACCCAGCCTTCTTCATTGGCCAGACAAAGAGAACCCTCATCGAACTGATTGCCAACCTCCGCAGCACAGTTAAATTTTAAAAAACTTAATTCCCCATAGCAGCAGCCTGTGTCTGGGTCCACAACAACACCAATAATTTCAGTCATTGCTTCACACTATCCCCCCCCCCCCCCCGTCATCCATGTCAACGACAGTCATTCTCCGACACATATTTTATATATATTGTGATAAAAAATGTGGATTTTGTGGTATTGTGGCGTTATGAGGCGCAGTTCGGCCAACAACAATGTCTAGTCGGCTGAAAGATGGTGATTCCCCGCGGGAGACTCCCGCCGAACATGTGTAAAAAATGAGGGCGGTAACCCCGAAATTTTGTGAAATGAGGCGGAGAGCCCCGGAATTTTATGAAATAGACCTATGGCGGGGAATTCCCGTCAGAGAATTTAAAAATGGGAGCCGATGGGTGGCTCGGGGTCAGAAGGCAGATGAGTGGAGGAGAGGACGGACGTGATCATAAGTGAGATGAGTTGAGGAGAGGAAAGACGTGGTCCGAGCAGATGAGCAGAAGTCAGATGAGTTGAGGAGAGGACGGACGAGAGCAGATGCTGTGAGAGGTGGGCAGAGACGTTAGATGTTTCGAGGAAACAGATGAGTTGCGGATCTGGTTCCTTCTACCTTCATCGATAAAAATCCTGCAAGACGCCAGAGAGATGCGTGAGATGGATGTTTGTAGGCCCAGTAATTGTGGGTAAGTTATTAAAAAAAGCTGTGAAACTTGCTCATTGCTCTGGTTAAATAATATTTAATCATTAATGATTTTTTTTTTCAGTTACTGCATACTCCATCTCTCGAGAGACCCAAAATCCCCTGAGATTAAGCCCGTGTAATCACTTTAAATTAATAAATGAAAAATTTTAAAATTGATTATAATTTGTTATATTGATTAATTAATGTTTTATACCCTAAAAAGTATATTACAATATATACATCAGGAAATGACATTGTCATATTAAAACAATTAATAAGGAAAGGAAAAAGAGATAGAAAGTAGGTGACTTATCTGATGTTCATAAACTCGTCGGCTAGCTCATCACTGGAAACGTCTTCGTAATTTTTGTTGAAGAGGGCGGTACCTCCGAAAATTTAAAGAACTCCGAACCTCACAAGGTGCCTACATCTATGAACCTCAGGTAAGTCACCTACTTTCTATCTTTCTTTCCTTTCCTTATGCTCAGCCAAGGGCATATGTAAAGCAGGAGAGATAAAGAACAACTGAAAATATTCAACCACCGGGACTCGAACCCGGATCATCAAAGATCCTCCGCTGTAGCCACAGAATGCCTTTAAACATGGTAGTGCTAAAGCAATGTAGGGAATAATAAGTGTGAGATTACATACTCTATTGGAAATTCTGATTTCGAAATATATTTGACTTGAATTTTAATACTACGACAAGGTTGCTGTATTTTCAGATTCCCAACCAAATCCTGCAATATAACTGAATGTTATCAGCTTAATAGTCACTCCCATACTTAGATTTTCTCTTGTTATAATTATTAATACTTACAATTATTTGAATCAATCAAATTTTATTGACACCTAAAAATTACAGTAGGACAAATTTACTCCTGAATATGTTGAATAATAATCTATTTCAGGTTTCAATTGGGATAATTGTTTACTAAACATACATTTTGATGGCTCACTTTACTGTGATCAGCAGGTTTGATGCTAAAGGAGCAATTGATTAAATTTGCTCTACAACCTGCTTTCCTGATAAATATATACCTCACAATCCATATAGTAAAACACTTTAACACAGTTTAGTAAATTATGATTTCAAAGCATACCTCTCAAAAGTTATCAGTGATCTCTACTTCTAGACAGAATTCATATAATGCATGGTATTTGATTACCTGTCTTTCATTGGCATGTCCTACTATATGCTGCCAATTAATTATGAAGTATCTAAGGCTTTTTAAGAATCAATATAGGTTCTTACTGGAGACTGTCCTCGAGGTTTTTAAGTTCACCATATAAGGTGAGGGTGTCTTACAGCACCAATGCAGTTATTACTCATGACTAATCATCAATGACGTTTTTGACTATTTGTAAAGAAATATGGACACAAAAATTACTTAAATAAATATTTTTATTTATATGAGTACAGCAAAACAATAAAAAGGAATATATACATTTTAAGCCAGAATAACTTTGAAAACCAACACTTGGCATTTCACTTTCACTATAATGCACTATAAAATTATAATTTGTGTCAGTACAGCAGTTTTCTATTACTTTGTTACAATAAATATTCAAACCTAACAAATGCTCCGTTATGATTATAATTAAGGAACTGTATTTTTTTGTAAGCATTGTTTGGTCAGTCTTCATCTAGAGAATAGTACCCTTCTGAAACATCCTCTATATGCTCCAGACACAGAAAGGATCTAACAGTTTGGACAAGGTATGAGCACCTCCTGTTAAAATGTTTAAAACAGACATTTATACAGAGAAACACTTTTCAACAATTACAATTAATACTAATTAAGGATTTTTAAATTGCTAATAGCCAAATAACATAAGAAAACAATTATTATTTATTTGTCTGCCAGTCATACTACAAAATAGCAACTTTAGAGTGTTACAGTCATCTATTACCAGTACAGAGATGAAGTCAGCGCATTCATTACCACATACTGCCTATTTCTTTATAATAAAAACTGATTGTATGATTATATGAATTTGTGCATTGAGTTAATTACGGGAAACAGACAAAAATTGAATTTATTTAAATGTTCTGAAGTAAAATTAATAATATATTTTACACAAAGTACAGTGTGACCATAAAAGAATGTCTCATTTATAAAAGTTAATAGCATCAAATATATGTGCTGCAGAGTCTAGTTTCAAAACCACAATTAAAGAGTAGCTCAGTTTCAAATAAGCACATGTACCTCTTTGTTTTTTCCCCACTTGCATTGCCACATACAAAAAATAGCAACTACTAAACATAAAACATTCTGTTTTTGCAAAGAATGAATCTGTAATTTCAGTTCAATGTGTGTTTCGCTTAAAGTTTAGTTGTGTAAAATATATTCTTAGTGTATGTTGTGTGTAGTGTTTCCATCAGTAAAAAAAGGTAGCAGCATTAGTAGAAGTGTGCTTATTTGGTGTCTCAGTAACCACAACAATTGTGATTGTAAAGACAATACAAAACAATCAGATGCATGTATAAAATGAGAAGCACAAGACAACAAAAAGTGACTGAAGAGGATGTTGACCATGTCAAAACATCTTAAACTTCAGTTACCAAAGAGACAGTATAAAGATATTTTAAGAAAAAATTAGCACATGTGTCTATACCAGTTACAGTTGGTACATACTTTAAAGCCAGGTGACTATGGTGTACATTATAAATTTGTAAGTGTAGTGTTGGACAGGGAAGATGGCACTTCATCATGTGGTGTTCAGTGATGAGTCAACTTTTCATCTAAGTGGGATGGTAAAAAAACACACAATATTTTAATATAGGTGTCAAATCATCCCCAAAATTAAACATTTTTTGCTCTGTGTCCTGATGTCAAGTGTACAGCCTATTTTATTTTCTGAAACTACTGTAACAGGGGTTGTTGAATGCCACAGTCCCTGGCAATTTGACTGGTCACGATGGTCAAAATGACAGTTCTTTTCCACTGGTCTCCACAGTCACATAACTTCAAGCCGTGTGATTTTTATCCTTTAGGACTTCATGAAAGATTGTGTCTCTGTTCCATCACTACCTAATGTTTTCCACAGTTGAGAAACTGAGTTGAAGATTCCATAGCTACTATTACTCCAGACTTATTAAACAATGTGTGGGAACAATTGGACTTTAGGTTGGATGTGTGTCATATTAGACATTTTAAAAAAAAACTAGGTTAGTTTACTTTCAAATTGATGTATTATTTGTTTTAAATATTCAATATGTACTATAACACTCTTTTATGTACATAGTGTAAATTATAAAAATAAAAACTAGGGCATACCGTTCATCAGTAATGTGACTTGTGATGGGTACTCCTTTTCCAGACAGCATAAGTAATTCAAGAAGATTTTTGTCTGAGACTCTCACCCCTATTACACTGTTAAGAGGTATAATAGTGGTATTTTCTTCTGGCACACTGCAGCATACTCGATGATACCAATTGCAACGTGTCAGAGTTACTTGATTTCTTCTCCTATCTATGATGCAATCCTTCAAAAATAAGAAACATGAGGTAAATGAACTTTTTTTACTTAATGCTATTTCATATATTTTAAAATACATTGATACTGTAATTTCATATAAATTTTTTAAACCTTGCAACAAACAACTATATATGTAAGTATTGTAACATTGAAATGAAAATTGTAATTTGAAAGAATCTTATAAAAATGTTTGTTTCACACATTGTTACAAAGTAAAATTGTGACATTTCTAAAGATTGGTTATTGAATTTTGACAAACATTTGATGATGAACTCACAGAACAGATTCCAATGCAGCTATAAAGTAATAATTGATAAATCAGATGCATTAAGAGTATAAAATATAATTTTATACATCAACAATGTTGATATTTTGAAAAAATATGTAGTACTTTTAATTATAATGCCAATAAATAATAAATATTTCTGAATTCTGTAATATATGAATGTCAGACCATTGAATTGTAGGAAAATGTAAGTGTAACAGAAAAGTTTGACAAATTACATTAAATAGACTAGAATAGGAATATAATTAATATTGGAATATAAATTGATTATTTGAATGCTCAGCTTGTAGCAACATAAAATAAAAGTTAGTATCCAGATTGTTTAAAATACTGGAGGAATATTAGCTGCCAAAATAATTGTCAATGAAATTATACTGTATGTCAAAATCTGCATTTGATGGGCACTTTGCTAGTGTGTCAAATTTTAATCAGTAATATTCATGGATTTCCATAAATAAAAATTGGTAAAGAAATGGCTATAAAATTGTTATACAATTTAATCCAAGCATGTCTGAATTATTTCGTAAACCATGTAATGTTGTAGTCATGGTGAATGGGTGGTAATACAAACAACCCCAATCCCCTGCATTTGAAGACATTACCATGATGAAAATAAAGTGGGTACATGAAGACTTTGAATTACTGTTTAAGAAGTAAAAACTGAACGAAATAATAAAACATAGATTAGCTAAAACAATTACTTCATTTAGATGATCAGAATACAAAAACACAAATGTCCATTCTTCATTGATTTCCTAGTTAGATTTTGAAAAGTGTGAGTAGTAAATTGTAGGCAAGACTGAGAGCTTCAGGTGTACAGGGTTGGAAGGATTTCACAACAGGTCCTAGCATTGACTTGGACTAGCTCAGTTTTCCAGTCTGATCTAAATTTAGTTTTATGGCCATTGGCTGAGCTTCAATTGAAGCAATTCTTCTCTGTCTGACAATAACTTCTTTCAATGTTATATTTAAAAAAAATAGACAGTAGAAGTAGGCAAGAAGAGGTTGTAAAATGATTAAGCAAGTGAATAATGTAGTTTATGTTCAATTATATCTTCAAAATGTGTATTAACTGAAGATAGTTGGCTGTCTCTTCTCTACACCTGAAGATGACCACAGTTCATTATTGTTGTTTGAATCTGATAAGGGAAGTATGTGTTTATCTCTATTATTTTCTCACCTTACTCACAGACAATTAATTGTAAACTCAAAAAATTCTGGACCATTGCCTACATACATCAAAATAAGAACCAATAGAAATAATATTAAAACTTTATGATAAACATAGCAATTAACTCACATAACTACTTGCGGTTATTAAATGAATATATTAAACAGTTAAGTACATAAAAATAAGTAACTATACCTCCCATTTACCAAGAACAGCAGGGCTTAGCATTAAGCCTCCAACTATGATAAATAGTTGTACCAACAAATAACCTGCAATAAAATAGTACCAATTTTTATATTAAATTATTAATGTATTATTAAAATAAACTAATTAAACTCACTTTTCATTTAAAGAACAATAATTTATATAATAAGTAAATTTATTACATAAGTTTTACTAAGAGTAAAACATGTCATTCAATTTCAAATATGATTTTTTTTAACAATTACATTGTATTTTTTTCTTGTAAAATTAGAACCATAATTAATCTTCAATCACAAGACTAAATGTAGTCCTGATTATATCATTTCTCATTGTTGGTAAGTATTGGTTACATTTCATAAGAATATGAAAAAATTAAGAGCTGTACAATAATACTACCAAAGTATAGCATAGAAATTGCTTCAAAGATACCTGAACAGTAGGAAACAGCTAAAAATCCAAACACAACAAGACCTGAAACAAATATGGAAGTTAAATAATGAAAACCATTTAGTTGAGAAAACTCTCATATCACTTAAATTTTATTTTTTCTTTAAATTTAGGAAAGCTAATAGCAGATATCTGTAAACATTACAAATCTATAAATATCTGTTATTTATGAATTGATGAGTATGATAATACATTTATTTCTCATACTGTAGCGATGTTTTAAGAAACTGGGTATCAAGTAACGATGTTCTCAAATCAAAAACAGTGTTGTACAGAAAACATGTAGTTTACATTCCATCGAAACAATAACTACAAATATTAAATTTACAAAAACACAAACAAAAAGTTATTAATAATTTGGTTAACAAAAATTATATATAACTTAGTTACAGTCTAATTTCAACATCCAACTTACCACCCACATAGAATATATCCATTTCACCAGTCATCACCTTAACTATAACACACCCTTTCCCAACTTACCCATGGCCACAAAATAAAACAGAGCAGATCCCTTAACACCAGCTTCTTCCTTAACTTAATACCTATATTGCATTCATTGTAATCCCACCAAGATATAGAATCTGATGACTTCCAAACATTGCTGAAACATTGTAAACCCTTCACAGATACAAGTTCCAGTGACTGTACCATTAGGCTTTCTGTATTTTACACAGAGAGTTAGGTTTATAATATGAATACATATTATTAACAAGGGCAGGAAAGAGACAGAAACTTGGTGACTTACCTGAGGTTCACAGATGGTTTTCAACAAAATGTTAGGAAGACATTTTCTGTGATCGGCTTCAAAAATTTGAGAACTTCAATCCCTACATGGAGCTTACCATCTGTGAACCTCAGGTAAGTCACCAATTTTCTACCCTATCTCTCTTTCCTGCCCTTATTAATTGTTTTCATTAACCTGACAATGTCATTTCCTGATGCATATATATACATCAAGGAAATACATATGTCAAGCGTAGAAGGGGATGGAAGAAGGAAGAAAGACTGAAAAAATTCGATGTGGCCAGGACTCGAACCTGGGTGCACGAAACAACATTCAAACACATCCACCCTTAGGGGTGTCAATATTTAAATATTGATACACACTCTCATACATACATACAACCACCATTCAAAGTTCAGCTTCTGATGAGTCGGGAGGTAGGGCTTTGAGGGGGGTCAGTGTGAAGCACTGGTTGAAGTTGTTGGTGTTGTGGATATGGGCATGGGCGGCTATTGGGAATTGGGTTTTGAGGAGTTTTACTGTGCTACGGTGGTTGGCAATCCGTTCGGGGAGGGGTCTCTTTGTCTGACCGATGTAAAAGGCTGGGCAGACAGGTTATGTTTTCCTTAATTTTGTAGGTAGTGCTGTTGGTGGGGCTGTGGAAGGTCGTGGTAGGTGGGAGTATTGGGCAGACATGGCATCTGTTTCTGCCACACGGTCTGCAACCAATTGTGGGTGGGGGGTTTGTAGGGTCTGACCAGGATATTACGGAGGTTGGGTGGGCGCCTAAAGGCAACCCTTGGACAGGGTGGATGTTCTTCATGTCCGGGTTGGATTGTAGTCCAGTGTAGGCAAGGCGGAGGAAAGAGTTCAGTTTACGTAGTCCGGGGAAGTAGGTAGTGGTTAGGGGAAGACTACGTTCTGTATGATGGTTGGGGTTGGGACTGACAATTTGGGAGGTCCACAGACTTTTGGAGGAGGTCTGTGGGGTAATTGGAGGAGGTCTGTGGGGTAATTTCTGTTCCAGAAGGCATTGAATATTCGGTTGGTGTAGGACGCTAGGCTGTCCAAAGTAGAGCATATGCGGGCTCCCCTAAGGGCAAGACTGTAGGGGAGGGATTGTTTGGTATGTTCAGGGTGGCAACTGGAAAAGTGGAGGTACTGAAGGGTGTTAGTTGGTTTTATGTGGACAGAGATGTTAATGAGGCCTGAATTTAGTTGGATGTCCACATCGAGGAAGGTGATGTTGGTCGGGGAACAGTTCCAAGTGAACTTGACGGGGAATTTAATGTTGAGGAAGTCTGAGAGGGCATCTTGTCCATGCGTCCATAGCATGAAGATGTCATCTATGAACCGGAACCAGGTTAAGGGTTTCAGTGGAGAGGAATTTAGATGTTGTTGTTCCAGTTGACCCATAAACAGGTTGGCATAGGAAGGAGCCATCCGGGTGCCCATGGCAGTGTCGCTGATTTGGTGGTAAATTTTGTCTTGGAAGGAGTAGTAGTTTCTGGTGAGGACAAACTGGGTCAGTGATATCAATAAGTGGGTGTTTGGGAGGGAATTTGGAGGCCTGCGAGACAGGAAGTGTTCGAGTGCCGACAGGCCACTGGTGTGTGGGATATTGGTGTATAGAGAGACAACATCTACGGTAACCAGTAGTGTGTCCTGCGGGAGTGGTGTGGGTAATTCACGGAGGCGACGGAGAAAATGGTTGGTGTCTTGGATGAATGAGGGGAGATTTTCCACTATTGGCTGGAGGGAGTCATCGTCGGCTAGCCGATCACTGGAAATGTCTTCCTAACCTTCTGATGAAGGGGGCGGTGCCTCCGAAAATTCAAGTTCTCCAAAACTCACAAGGTGTCTACCATCTATGAACCTCAGGTAAGTCATCTTCTTTCTATCTCTCTGTCCTTTCCCCATTAATTAAATATATATATATATATATATATATATGTATTATGTATGTGTGTGTGTGTGTGTGTTTTTTCAAAAGTGACGTTAAAAGAAATTTAGGTATTGGAAGTAAAAGTGAAGAGAAGCAAAATTCACCAAATGAAGAATGATCCGGCATTGCTCAAGTGCATTCATGGGTCTTTTAACAAAAGAATCAATTATTGCATTTGAGAGAATGGTCAGTATTTTGAACACCTACTGTGTTTCTTCGACTAACTATCTTATTAAGCCATGAACATTTAAAACACAAAAGGTTCTTTTATTGGCATATCTTAAACCCACTTTCTGTGGGGATGAAGTCAAAATCATGATATTTTGCTCTTCTTATTCAAATTTTTGCTGATTTGCTTTATTAATAAATGGCATTATATTGTATTTGCTTGAGTACGGATGTTTATTTGGACTTTTTTGGTTTTCTTGACTTTTACTTCCAATCCCTAAATTTTTTATTCTCATTTTTGAAACAGCCTGTATATATGTAACAACTCAGTAATTGGCTAACCGATCACTGGAAATGCTTTCTTAACATTCTGATGATGGGGACATTGCATTCGAAAATTCCTTCAAACCCTACATAGGGCCTGTCATCTGTGAACCTCAGGTAAGTCACCAACTTCCTTTTTCTCTTTCCTGTCCTTATTAATTGCTTTAATTAGCAGAGGGATGCAGGAAATATTTTTGAGAATCTGAGTGAATGGGATGGTTTCCAGTTGCTGAGACCCACCATTAAGACACACACTGCTTCAAGAAGGCAGCTCAGGGTCTTGAAAATTGAGATTTTCCTCCCTGTTGATGCTACTATCAATCAATTGCTGTTCTGTCTCACTTTCCTATCCAAGTGAATTAATTATTTTGACTGTCACCTTATATTTCCTAGCTTCATATGCTTCACACTGACCCCCCTAAAAGTCCAACCTCCAAACTCTTCAGAAGCTGAACTCCAACTATGGGAACTTTCATTTCAGCATGTCCTACAGTCCAGACAAATCCCTGGCCTCAACATCCTATAACTCTTTATCTTCAACCTCCCCCCCCCCCCCAACAGCACCTAGCTCATTGGAATTTGTATATGTAATAAAACCTTCTGTGTGCATACTGAGTGTGTATACCTTGCTATTTGTTTGAATGATGGTTGTATGTATGAACGTATGAGTGTGTCAATATTTAAATATTGACACCTTTCAGGATGGATGTGTCTGAATGAGTGTGCGTCAAGATGGGGGTGTTAATATGCATCTCCACATCCTCCATCAAGTCCTTGCCTCTTCCCAGACCCTCATTGAGAGAGAAAGTTGGTGACCTGGTGGGGTCCATTTTTTACGACCTAAGCTAGCAGCGCAGCAAATTTTGTCTGCTCAGTCGTCGGCTAACCGATCACTGGAAATGTCTTCCTAACTTTCTGATGAAGGGGGCGGTGCCTCCGAAAATTCAAGTACTCTAAACCTCAAGGTGTCTACCATCTATGAACCTCAGGTGTCACCTTCTTTCTATCTCTATGTCCTTTCCCTATATATTGAAAATTGTTGGCTTCATAAAAATAATTCCATTCTGATCTTCTAACCAAAAAACATTTACAGTTTAAGTTTAACATTTGGGGGAAGGAAGGGGGGGGGGATAACAGGCTACTCCTTGGAAGGGAATTGAAAAGGGGAGTGTGAAGATACCCAAGGGTTGACTAAGGCCCCCAGGCAATAGTTTAAGAATCCTACATGGTGAATCACAAGAAAGAGATGCAGGGAAAACACCAGCAAAACCTGCATCAAGTTAATGGGTATTATTCTCATGCTGAATGACAGCAGAGGAGTTTGCTGTGGGGTCGCAGCATTACCTTCTCCGTGCCCCCCACCAGTTTTTGGAGGCATCTGGCCAATTGACCCAATAGGAATAGACCCAACTTTTACCACATGCCCAAGGTCTGCAACCCCAGTACATACACCTTCCAAATGAGATAAGGTGTCTCAACATGTGAGAACCTTAAAGACCAGAGAGCAAATGAGGCGTCCCTGAAGGTATGCCCCATCATCACTCTGAAGAGAAATAGCTACTACAGATAATTTCTTCCTTTAAATTTAACAAATTGTGATATGCAATTGAGCATCCACATTTCCTAAACTACTTGTAAGAGTTAATTATCTAAGTGTAATCAATAATTATTCAAATTGGTTAGAATAA
This sequence comes from Eucriotettix oculatus, assembly GCA_034510155.1. Lineage (NCBI taxonomy): Eukaryota > Metazoa > Arthropoda > Insecta > Orthoptera > Tetrigidae > Eucriotettix > Eucriotettix oculatus. Next base: position 125,947,753 of record CM067376.1, on the reverse strand, counting down.
CAAATGCATAACTCTTTTCTAATCAATAATCTTGCTATAAATGTAAAGATGGAAATTAAAATACAACTAACTAAAAAACTATCAAACACACTTGGAATACAGAGATTTTCTAAATAGTCTAACACTAGTCTATTACATAAACAGAAATAAAATGATATTTCTTGTAATTACATATATAAATAAGAATCACCAGTGGCATGAGCAAGTGGGACTTCCTTAGCTGCTGAAATACTTTCTATATATAAGATTTACCTAACTCATTTATCTCCATTTTGTTCTACAAAGTTCTGTTGCAACTTGCATAGCTGATTTGGATAAAAAATCAATTCATAACCATGATTAAAAGTCTCTGTGAATATTTTGTTGCAAATAAGGGTTGCAGTTTATCAAAAATTATTTTGGAAAATAATATAATTAATTCCTTATTTCTATTCTTGGGAGTTAGTACGCAAGAATTTACAGAAGTTAAATTATTGTCATAAACTGTTATTATATTTCTTGTTATCCACAGCTTTATTCCATGTTGTACACTTATTCACTGCTAATAATAATTCATCTGTAGGCTGTTTATACAAATGAAAGATAATCCATTTACAGCTACACTATGAAATGAATGGATAATTCTAAGTAAAGTCAGTGATATAACTGCCCAGATATTACTAACAACATTAACTTGCAATTTAATCAGGTTGTTGTGCTTTTGGATTAAAAGAAGTAGACAATTTCTTGAAAATGATCAAAAGATAATTTTGTGAATTATTATATTATATTTATTATTGCTTTTTGAACATGAAATAAGCCAAAGATTACCATAATGTTTTGAGGTAAGTGTATAAATGTTCACTAACTAAAGCAATATTGAAAAGTCGTTAAGCATCAAAATAGTCTATGTTGAAAACTAAAAAGAATTAACCCAAAAATTTCATGAAGTAATACATACCAATAATAATGTTCGATATGTTGACAACTTTAAATTATTCCTTCTTCAAAACTCTTGATACCATAGTATGTGAAAGTGATAATAGCCTATTATATTAAAACCACATTTATAATTCTGTTTCCTTTATGAATTATTTATCTTTACAAAACATCAATTTTAAAATCTGATGATGTAATAATGGTAAGATTATTATATTGTGGATAAATAAATATAATTAATGTACACCCTTTCTCAACATGTATTTTGTAAATTATTACAAAATAAGATGGCAACTTATTAAATCTCAAGCCTCCTTCATTTGATTCAAACTAACCTCCAACCAACCCCCCCTCCCCCCCTAAAAAACAAAGCCAGTTGCAATTAGTTAAGACTCCCCTATATATAAAATAATTCCATATTGATTACAGTTAACACATTTGAATAGATAGAATTGCTTGGGTGCCAGGTAGTAAATAAGGCTCAATTTATTTACTTCACAAATACTCAGGAAAATTCTTAGGCTTTGGCATAGATAAAAAAAATTTACAATTGTATATCAATCATAATATCTAAGAAATTTTAAGAGACCCTTCTACCTATATGTTTCAAGTTTTTCTGACAATTCATCATACCCTTAAAAAACAATGGGCAGCAGCTACATTAGCCATATAGGCTTTTGAATGCTTTCAAAACTCATAACATTTACAGAGGCGGAACAACAATTTTTCTTAGCAAATGCACAATCTATTGTAGAATAAGTAATATAATTCTACAAATATTAACTTATTTCACTGAATTCTAAAATACTAATACTTTCAGACTTCTCTCACGAATCATGATATATTCCTCAATCTGGATTACTTATAAGTTAGTAACACTTTTGTAAATGGAACTTTTCTCTCTTCCTGGTGCTGTGGTCAGCTATTTGCCTTTAAAAACCTTTTTTTCTTTTTAGAAAAATGTACTTACGCAAATGCTCCAGGAAGAAGAGATAGTCCAAACACAGTTCTTAATTACATGTTACATTATATAGCTTTATATAAATTCATAAGATTTGCCAGCAAATCGCAATAGTTTCTCAACTTATGAATAATGATGAACAATATAAAAATGACAGCTGTTGGGATCCAGTGATTAGACAGGCCTGAAAATGATTGTTGGTCATACTAAATTGAAATAAGGTACTTTTATGACTTGTCATATAAAAATTGAGATTTCAGTTTAGTATTATTAACATTTTCAAATTTTGATTTCAGATACAAAACTGTTCCAGTATTTGTTGTTGTGGTATTCAGTCCTAAGACTGGTCTGATACAACCCTCCATGCTTATCTATCTTGCACAAGCCTTTTCATTTCCCCATAGCTAGCACATCCCACATCTTCCCTAATCTAATTAAAATAGTCCATCATTGACATCGCTCTTATGTTCTTACCGCAAATACTTACCTCTAATGCCAATTTTACAAGACCCTCATGCTGCAAAACATAGCCTACTGACTCTTGGTCAAAGTCCTCCATATTGTTCTCTCTTCCCCTATTCTGCTTAGAGTTCCTCATTAATGAATTTATCCATCCATCTGGTTCATTCAGCCCTCTTCTATACCACCACATTTCTATTGTTTCTTGTCACCCATAATTTATTGCTGACAAAATTTTTCACAACTCCAAAATTAATATGCTTAAATATACTTTTTCAGAATTTCAAAAGGCACAGTTGAGACTTTTTCCTGTTCATGATGAATTTTTTAGATCACACTATTTAATACAATGTGACTCATCACATTTTTCTGCCACATTCAAACAAACAATAACAACAAAGTTTTGAGTACAAAGAGGTGCAAACTTTTAAGTTTCACATCTCTCTTTCATATGAACAGCACAGACAGAGCATTCTTTTTTGAAACAGCTATAGATAAGTTAGAGAGACGCATACTACAGGACAAAAGTAATGCTAAAATCCAATTTTAAGAAAACAACTACCACAGAGAACTTTTTATGAAAAATTGTAATTATATTAGGGTTATTAAATTAGTACCAGATTCAACTTTTAGATTTTTTTGTGAAAAATAGCTTAGATTGATCAGAGTAATCTTACATGAATATATGCACCTGTACAAATGGGAAAAAATAAGAATTTACACAATGCATTAATCTAAGGATCAACCCTACTACACACAAATCAGCTTTTACACTCACAAACACTTTTTAACTAAATAGAAATCCTGTCAGAATGAAGAAATGATTTCAGTATAGGAAGAATAATGCAGATTTTATAATATTAAAGCATGAACAATTTTCAAATGTTCTTACTCAAATTACTAATATAGATTTATATTCTAATAATTTAATGAAACCAGCATGTGTCAAGATTCTGTTTATCCTACCCATAATTCGATATAAACTTTAATAAAGTCCTGAATAAAAAGTTCTTAAAATAAATTTTAATTATAAAATTCCTTGAAAATAAAACAACGTCAACTTGTCTTATAATTCTTTATTGTTACATAAAATTTACATTCAAAATAATGATTAGTCAAAAAGTGACCATTAAGTTTTCATAGTAATTCTACTAGAGGAAATCTGAGAGAACATAGAAAAATAGATTTGATTTGGATGGCAAAGAGTGATTTGGTTCCATGGCTTATGAAAATACTACTCAATAGCATCTTGCATCACATGAAATATAAGGACTTTTTTAAATTGGACAGCCCAGAAAATAATCACAAATCTAGTAGCTATAAATAGGTATTGAAAATGATTCTGTGTGAGAGATTGTAAAGCCCCATTTGAATAATTATCGAAACTTTGGGAAATAATTTTTACTGCTAAAAGAAATTCTGAAACAGGAATACATTAGCTACTACTTCCTTCTTTGTTTTTATTTAACAAGAGAGAAATTAAAACATCTTCAAAAGGCATATGCTTTTTAAAGAATATTAAAATTTTCACATTAGCATTTGTCTAAGTGGCAAGTTCAAAAACTATAAAAGTCAAATATGTTTACAATTTTTAATTTGACACCACCAAACATTAATAGTAATTCGAGTTGAGGTGATCTTATTATAAACTGTTGACAGTTTAAAAACATCTGCGTTTCTTATCTCTATGTTGTATTTTGTAATACTAAGAAGATTATAAGTTTGGAAATATGGCGAAATTACCACCAAAAAGTATCCATGTCTGCAAACCTGGTGCTTTGGATATACACAATTTTACTCGATTTTTTAAAGTCACTGCCGGTATGTCAAATACAACCATATTTACCATGGGAGGGTACACCTATACTAACACTAATCCTAATGTGTCGGTGACGCAATCGTATTAGTTCAGTAATGTTGAAGTTTGTTTACATTCTGAACAGCACGTCACTCGGAGTTGCAAGACAGGTATACGCAATGTCTATCTTGAGGTTAGTTTGCCAAAGATACTTTGACAGAAGAAACATATCTCGAAAATTAAAATATAATGCAGTTCATTTTTTCATTACATTCGTATTATTTTTAACATAAAAAATATAAATACAATGAAATTATTTTTAAATAGCTAGAAATTAGTTAGAAAGTGTTATGGTGAAAATATCAAGTTCTTCACTGCGTGGGATTTCATAGTCACTTATTTTCAATGACATGCCTATCTTTCTCTATTCATCTACTTTATACTAATTGTTTTATGTTTCGCAATATGACAAGTGAAATGTAATCGCCACGTTAGGACCGAAACTATACAGATGCTCTGGATCTCGCGGCTAAAAACTCAAGTACGCCCTTCACTGACTTTACGGGATAGATACAAAAAGTAAATTGACATTCCATTCTCGCTAAATATTTTTAAAATAATTTTACAAAAATAACAGTATTTATCAAGTTTCAATATACGTTTCATTTCATGTAACCCCGGGAAGTACTTCTTGGGTGCGGAAAATTTTACAAAAAATATTGTTAACTAAAAATATGAACCCGTACAATACACAATAACAAATTTATTATTGCCGAAAAGTTGATTAGAATTTCTGTAAATTTTGGAGCTTTTTGAACCTAAGTAAGGGGCGGCAAATTTGATCTACACCCGCCCGACGTATTTTATTGTTTTCAATACAAAGTATAGACATATTCGCCAGTCGTTTTGTTCCAGTGAAAACCGCAGATATAATTTTATGAATTTGAGATTGCTAAATAAACGTTGGTAGGTAGCTGTAATTACTGGCATGCGGAGAAAAATTCAAAATATGGTAACCAAGTTTGTGTTGATGTTCTCCTTGCAATAAATCAAATAAACCGCGCTCTTTAAACTCGCGGAGTAACACACCTGCCGGAAATATGAAACTTATAATTAATGAAATAAATCATTTGGATCTAAAACACTGTTGAATTTTGTCATAAGAAATCCCAAAATGGGTAATACCATTCATGGGTGCATTGAATAAAAATAAGGGTGGGGACATAAACAAGGAAGAGATAGATTTACAAAAACCGAACTTGTTTCAACTGTTGTTAAGTTATAAACGATCAGTTGTTTAGTCTGCCTGGCATGTCATAAGGAATAAGTGTTGGTGGGTGAACGTGTCAGGGAAGTCGAACAGATGTTGGCATGGATCCCATGTGTTGTCATAGAATTACGATAATTCTGCCATGGATTCAATGAGTGAATGTAGTTAGATTGTTTCTGACTTGTGTGACAAGTGCAGTTAACAATTTGTGCAACTTGATTGAAACAAAAAATAACAGCTTATTTAAGTCATGTTTAATAAATTTAATGAATCAAATTGACAACTTCAAGGTAATGAGCTGAATTTATTAAAAACAAAAGTTAATTTTCTGTTTGTGGCAAAACTTCTTCTATTCAAATGAAATTTTGGACAGGGGAATGCAGTTAGTTTCCAAATTTATGAAGTGTAGCAAAAAATTAAGAATGATTTATCTATTGTCGGCTATAATACAAAAGTTTTTAATTTCAGTCTACAGACTGAATGGCGCAATACATATGAAAATACATAAGTACAAGTTTGAACAATATGTGAATTTCTTTTCATCCATATAATACTCTTGTATGTAAGCAACCAGATTTAAACTTAACATTTCAGTTAGACAAATAAACAGAGAAAATTTAGGAAGAAATGTAGGAGCTCATTTACAAAGGGGAAATGAGAAGATAGTCTGTTAGTAATGGGAGGCTTATATGCTCACTTAGGTGGAGGGATATATAGGATACCAGCGTCTGACCTTCGAGGTCCATTGAAGTTTCTCTCTCTCTTACTCTGTCTTGTGTCCTTATTCCACGATACCCTTCCCATCTCCCTACACTGCTTATTCCATTCCTCATTTCAATAATATCCAGCTAGTTATGCATTTAATTATATAAGAGTAATGTATTAAGTACCTGCAATTTTGCTTTTTGTACCAGTGGATTAAACATTTTAAAAGTGGTAGAAAAAGCATAAAGAACAGGGTTTCAATGTTGAACAAATCTGTGCTGTGATTCTAAATAACAGGTAGGTGACTGTTGATAAAGTGGCAAACCATATGCAGATTAATCATGGTTCTTCATATGAAATCCTGCATAACTGGCAAAACTTCCACAAAAATCTTGTGAGATGGGCTACTGTATGTATGTAGAGCACAAGCATAATCATGTGAGATTCTGTCTTCACTTACTTGGTCATGGTAAAATGTTTATGAAGCAAATTGTCACTGGAGATGAAACATGGATTCATCAATTCCAATCAGAGAGCAAATGTCAGAGTGTAAAATGAAGCATCCCAAATCTCCAGTCAAAAATAAATTCAAGTTGACCTTCTGCAGAAAAAGTAATACAGTATTTTGGGATTCACAGGGGCCAATCCCAAATGCTACCTGGAAAATCAGTCAACAGTAAACATTGATATTGTTAAACAAGCTGAAGCCTGCAATTCACGAATAGGTCAACTGCTACCCTCACCATGTAATCACTTCAGACACTGTTTTGAGGTGTTGGAACATCCTGAATGCAGTCCCAATCTCACCCCATTGGGTTGGTCCATTTACAGAGCGTTGAAGCAGTGAATTGCCTTCCTGCACAACCAAATCCATTTTCAGAATAGCATCAGAAAGCTTGTACAATGGTGGATCAGGGGCTTTGTAAAGCACAGTCAACAATAAATAAAAATTATGCACTTTTGTTGTAATAAACTATAAAAATTAATTTACAGTTATGTATTGACTTACCCTCGTACTTATCAACCACAACCTCCTAATTTGTAACTAGTTCTATTTTGTCTTCTCCATTCACTTCAAAGTACACATTTCAAAAACCTTTATTTATTGTTCCCTTTTCTTCTAAATATTGTTGAATATCTGTTAGAGAATGTATGATGTTCTATTCAGAAGCAGGATTCCCCCAAAATGAAGAGCATCAAGTCAATATCAATTTTCCATTATTTTGCCTACACACTTCCTTTGTACTATGAAGATTTACATCAGAATCTACTACTCCCATGGACTATAGCATATACTCTCCTGCATCAAGACAAAAGAAAGAACGAGACTTGGATTCTGCTCCATCTTGAACATCTGCAAGGTTCTTACCAGTAAAGTCATCAAAAGATCAGGTTTGTAGCCAATGAATTGAACCAATGTATATTTATAATGCAACATTACAAAATTATAGAAGACTATGTATGCAAACATTGTGAGACACCTTGCAGCATCTAGTAATAGTCTCAATCTAGAAGTCGGTCAAAATTCTCATCAGCGAGTGAAGATGCCATCATGAATAGTGTGATTGGGTAAGTCTAGGTAGTGTGAAATTATGACCAGCAAATTTGACATTCTCGAGATCAAGTTTTGATCAAAACATGACAGTTTGCTGCTTATGTGAAGTAGAATTGTACTGTCAAGAAAGTTCCACCATGCAAAGTAGATAAATGGTCCGCACCTCATGATAGCTGTCTGCACAGTGACATTTTTGGTCAAGATTTGATGCATGATCCTGTCACAAGAAAGAGTCATTTAAATGTTAGAAAGTTTAAAGTGTAGTGCCGATCTAAATGCTGGGACCTGTCAACAAAATAAGGAAGATGTGTGATACAAGAATTTTAAAAATTCTGCATCAAGAAGCATCTAATAACAAATAGAGAAGTGCATAATGTTTAGGTTTTCATATATTTACTTTTCTCTACAAAATTTCGTCTCAAATATCTAAAAACAAACAAACAATGCTTCTCTGTGGTAGAATTCACAAATAAACACTTTACAAATGATATTATATAACAATCTGGGTTTCCTTTAATCCTATTTATCACACCAGCAATCATGCAAGGAATAAATTGTAACAGAAAGTAGGAGTTAAGGATATAATAGTAGGTTCTGATTAGAAAGGGAATGGTTGTGAAGGAAGTAATTTTGCTGGGAATTGTCAAAGATAAATAAAACAGAAATATTATCAAAAACAAAATATTTAATGTTACAAGACATTAAGTATATTTATATTTTCATATTATTATTATTAATTACCTCTTTTTATTTAACAAATTTTAAAAGGGTTTAAATTTTCTTGATTGTTTTAGTAAATTTATTCTTTTTTTGTCTTCTTCAAACTTTTGCCTCATTTTAGCCAGATGTTTCATTTTTGATTCTCTGATTTGGAATGTATAAAAGTTTAGTAGTTCCTTCTTTGACCTTTTCAGCTTTTCTTTGGTAAGAATCTTCTTTTCTATACTCTCTTTTCTTGCAAATCCAGGTTTCTTACCCCTAAAATAATTTTAAATGTGAAGTACTGATTGCTTTCAAAAAATATTTTATAAATAATAATACTAATAAGTAGCATATTGTAATAATAATAATTCTCAGCATGTTCTATTCTCTATTGTGGTCAATATTATTTTGGATACCACCTAGTGACCACGACTACCCAAACTCAACTACAATCACCCTTTACATACACTGGACTATACAATCCTGCTCACAAACAAAAGAATATCCTCCCCACCTGAGCAAGCATAGTGTTTGGCTACCTTTCAGCGCATGCATCATTCTTGTATCTTGTGCAGACCCCATCCTCACCAAAACCAGGTAGTCAGCCTCACATTATGTATAGATGCCATGACTGCCCTATCCTTCAACCTGATGGAAACCTCCAAACTCTTTCATTAAGATCAAAGAAAATATTACCTGCATGTCTCATCAGCACAGTTTGCCAGATAAATTGTAGGCTCTGTGTTGCATTGTACTTAAGTCAAACTAATAGACCTCTTCCACAACATAATGCTAACTTCTGCATTGTCAAACACACACATGCTATGCCCAGAGGTACAAAAACAATTTCTACCAGTGCTTCACTATGACTCTTCTTAAAATCCTACCATCCAATTCCACTTCTGCTGAACTCCATACTGATGAACTGTGATAATATGTGAGTATAATTATATGCATGTGTGTATTGAATTAAGTATTTTACTTATGTCAAACAGTGGAAATTAATAGAGAAGTCTTGTGCTAAATGTACAGGTTGTGTTAATCTTAATGAGCAGACTGCAATCTGGTATAAAAATTATGGATTGCAAGCTTGCTTATTGCTCTTTTGTAAGCTGTTAGCCCCCACAAACACAGGATCAGAACACAAGGTGTCTGGTAATGCTGCAGAATTGAGACAGTTTGCTATCCACTGGAGTCTACTGACAGAGGTGATTATGTGAGCTAATACAAGTCTCTCATACCCATAAAAGTTTTTGCCATTTTTTATTTGTATTTTATTTCAGTGAAAATGTCAGTTTCTTACTATCCACCACAGACTTGTTAAAACAATAACATAAATATTAAATTAATTGAAACTACTTGACTAAATAATTATTTAATAATTTATTACACCTGATCACATATGCTTTTACGATTAACTATTACAGTATACAAATCTACAAATTACTTTTTAAATACCAGCTGTGTCAGTTTCGAAACATTAACAGTTTGTACTCACTTTTTTGTAACTGTGATCCATCCCTCATCATCAGCTTCCATGGATTCTTTTTCTTGAGATGACTTTTTAGCACTTTCCTGATCAAATGATTCCATGAAAGCATCAATTTCTTTCTGCATAGACTCAGGGTTTGGGATTTTATTATTGTATTCTGCACACCATTCTATTGGAAAATGAAAAAAAAAAGTTTATTGCTGTAATATATAGGTGTATATGCAACAAAAATAACTAAATTTACTAATTTCATCATATAAATCACTATACTAAAGGAAACTTCAAAATGTAGCTGTAATTTGATACATTGCATTGACCTGACTCACTTTTCACATCAATAAATCTGATTTGTATAGTCCACAATATACTGTATCAACCCACTCTGAGGATGTACTATAACAATAAGAAATACTACTTGAAATATTACCTAGATAATCTATGTATCCAGAAATGGCTTGTGAATAATTAAAGGTTTTAGGTAATATATATTAAAATTTTTATCTTTATCAGTTAACAGTTCCTTGAATTATAACATTACTTCTGCTCAAATTATACTTTCACTTTACAATTACAACTTAAATAAAATCATATATGACACTGTTTCATTCTTATTTCATGAGCTTTAAAATTAATACTATACTTTTATATTGAAACATAGTATATAGGAGGATGGAACAACAAATAGAATGAGAGTTAGGAGATCAGTTTGGTTTAAGGAAGAATGTAGAGACAAGAGAAGCAATATTGACTAATTTTAGATGACAGGATCAGTATGACATCACAACTAATATTTGCCATGCATTTTTTCATGTTAGATACAGGGTATGACATCATTAGGACAAGGGTAGAGGGGAGGGGCAGGTAATACTAAACTGTACCAGCTCCCAGACCAGTCTTAGGACCACAACAACAACATTGCTTCAAGCATCAAAGAACTTGAATTTGAGAATAAATTTATACAATGTGTCATGGAAGACCACTTATTACATTCATATTTATATAAACATATTCTATGAAATTGCCATTAGAAAATTAAGTTGTTTTTGTCACACTGATTAAATTTAAAAAGTTTTTAAGAAGTGTAAAAAATACTTCATTGAACTTACTTCTCATTCCACTAATTGTTGGAAATTCTTTGGTAGAGAGTACAAGTGGTTCATCACCTTCCCATTCAAGGACCTCTTTAAGTCCATTTTCTGATTCAAATACAACATAGGCAACTTTAAATTCCTGTTAAATTACAAATATTTAAATGAGAAAATACCTACATTTGCATTATAAGATAAAACTAACAAAGCTTTTTTATTTAAATTATATGAAACAAATTAACAATTTCAGAAATTTTGGATTTTTTTGTACAGCTTTAAATGGATATATAATTACTTTATTAAATTGATAGTTTATGAATAGATTTAATTCAGTTTTACCTTTATAGCCTTGTACCTAAAGAAGAAAGACGAGGTTTCTGTTGGTGGCAAATTAGCGTTTGGTGTTCTATGGAAGTAAACAGAGGTCACAGTTCCAAATGTTCCAAAAAGACATTTGAAGTTCTCCTAAAACCATATTATCAAAATTAATGCAAGTAATGGCAAATATTCAGTGAGTCTAAAAGACTTAGGAAAAATTCCCATCTACATCATAGATCAAACGTCTACTTAAACAATGTTTATACATATACTTTCTAATAATGGGGTATGAGAGAATAATGAATGTCTTTCAATCCAAACACACAGTAAACCACATGTTGCCTTACTAGATAGATTGTTATTACATAATATACATCCATAATTTTTTCAGTGAAATAAAATATTTAATGAAAAAAATCCATTTAGGTCTTAACACCACCTATTGTGTTGATGTCATAATCACATATTGTAAGATTCTATAATACTGATACATCCAATCAGATATAACCATGATTTGGTCATATCTACTGCACTATTGTCCGTGATCATAAATGAACACACACATAATGGATCAAATCAATAGAATATATTTACTTAAAATACATAAACCAAGGTATGCACAGTTAACTTAAGAGCTTATACATGATAATTTGAGGAAAGTTCAGTGTAAACACTCAAATGCGCCAAATTTGGAGTATGCTAACCAACTATATACGAACATCGATGTAATAATATAAATTAAATAAGAATTTTTTCTTACCTCGGTGCAATAACCGGGGACATTTAGTACAAAGAGTGTGCGATTCGATGGTTTCAGGTCATTTTTCTCCCTCACATTGTGTTGCTTGATGAAAAGACAGTGCTTTGAAACGGAGTTGTCATTGTGCTTAAAATAAAAAGCTGGTGGAATAAAAGTATTTTTATTAAATATTCGTTAAATGGTTTGCGCTAAAATAGAATTTAATAGTTTACCTACGTTTGAATCCACAGAAATTCTTGTTAACCATTTCAAAAACAGCTACTATCACAAAATTTATAGAAACTCACAGCAAAGCTCATTCCACACAATGTAAACACAGGCATCACTACTACGGTTCATACATGTGCTACAGCAGAGTATATTGGTATTGCATTCATCCTTTCAACAATATCTCTGATAAATCTAAATTTATCGCTTGAAGTTTTTTATTCTAATTATATGTTTTTCTTTTAATATTTCAATGAATATGTTTTCTTCAATAATAAACTATTATTTATAAAATTTATTTGTGTTAAATAATGATTGCATTATAAAGAAGTCTGACCGTGTCATTCGAAGTGTACCATCTTTCTTAATTTGTTTGATTTTCATTTTTGTTTCCATTACCAACCTTGTATTATTCTACTTCTGTCTTCTACATATTACCAACGTGTATGTAGACGGAAAACATACGTATTACATAGTATGGTTGAATCATTTACGTAGTACGAATATTTACCTGAAGTGTAAACGTTGCCGTTTTCTTGTTTGTTTTCTTTAGGAGTTTTTGAGATATTCGTTTTTCTATTCAATACTAAATAATAGAAATTGTAATATTGAGATTATTTAACACGTGCTAATAAGCCATGGAAATTGATTCAGATAGTGACAAGGATAGTGGAAGGAAGGGCTCTTCTAAAGTTAAGAAGAAGCAAAGTAAAACAACAAAAAATACAGCAGTATTTTTGCCAGGTACTCCAATGGAAGAAGGCGAAGAATTAGTCTGTGATCAATCGGCATATATTATGTTGCACCAGGCACAAACAGGTTTGACATAATATAAAATTTTCATTCTATTTTTGGCATGTTCAGATGTGGTTAAACATTGCTCTATATCTGCAAGCAAAGGAACCATAGAAAAATGGATACAATTACCAGTTTTGTTTCTACAGAAAACTATATAATAAACTTTGGCTAAAGGGGAATATGATCCCCCAAACTTATACATCAGGATTTTGCCTTCATTGTATATGTGTGATGTATCTAGTGCACCAATGATGAATCAGTTTTATTTATAACATTGTGTTTTTTATTTATATTTTGTTGCTACCCCTTCCATACTTTTAAGTTTGGTATTAATTTTAATTAAGTAGTTTATCTGACAATAAATCAGCCTTCTTGTCAGTTTTTTATAATTTAAATATTATGACATTTCGTGTGTCATTTGAGACTTCAGGTAAAACTTCAGCTGTACACAGAACTGCATTCTAACTCCTTCAGCCAAAAGAATTGTGGAGTAAGGTTCAGTGTACAGCAAAATTTTGACACAAAGTCTCAAATGAGATGATACATTGTAATATTTAAATTTAAAAAACTAACAAAGAGGATGATTTAACTCATTGTTATTAATTTTCAATTTGATGTTAGAGTTTTAAAAACTTTTCATCTTATTTACTTACTAGTCTGATGAAGGTTAAATTTTTAATTTGCTTACATACTGGGTTTAAATAATAAATTTCAAAAAAGAAGTAGGTAATGGAGATCCTTCAACTTGTTGGCAATGCTTATTATTATAATTATACATTTACAGCGTAAAAAGACAAGTATTTTTCAGGAATCTTAAAAATAAGAAAATTTTGTCTTTAACCATATTATGTGTATAATCCTTGAATTTTTTTCAATCTTTTTTGTAGGTTATCCTTGTCTCAGTTTTGATATAATTAGGGATCAATTGGGAAATGCACGAGAGAATTTTCCTCTTACTTCATATATTGTGGCAGGGACACAAGCTCCCCGAGCTCATACCAATAGTGTTATTATTATTAAGGTAGTATTCAGGCTTGATATATAAGACATATTATACATAAATGGTATTTATTACTCCAAATAACTTTTTTATATCTTACAGATGAGCAATATGCATAAAACTCAAGAAAAGAGTGAAAGTGATGAAGATATTTCTGACAGTGATAGTGACACTGATGATGGCTTGAAGCAACCAAAAATGAGTTCTGTATTCATTAATCATAAAGGATGTGTCAACAGAGTTAGGGTTTGTACCTAAACATTGCCAGATTTAATGAATGTCTAGACAGAATAAATCTATAAAGTTACTATAATAAATGTGAATTAAAATAAAATTTAGCATGTTTATCCTTTTTATTAACAGCTAATATTTAGTTTGCCAGAGTTATTTCTTAAGTGTCATGTCACTCCTTTTGAGTCTGGTATATGTATGGGCACGGAAGTAATAATAAGAAAAGCTTTTCTTTTTCAGGCTACTACGTACAATAATAGTGCTGTTGTTGCTACATGGTCCGAGTTAGGTCAAGTAAACATTTGGGATATGAGAAGAGCATTGCAAGAGTTGGATGAAGGATCTTCTTTAAAGAATTCATGTCAAGTGTCACCCTTGTTTTCATTTGTTGGTCATCAGGTAGAAGGTTTTGCTTTGGATTGGAGTCCCATATCAGCTGGTGAGTTGCAATGGGTTTTATATAAACTTCCCATTAAATATGTTATATTGTCCTTTTTTAATTTTATATATGTTCTTCACTCTGCTTGCAAAAATGAGTACAAAGTTTTCATAAATATTACCTTTTGTATTATGAATATTGTTCAAATAATATTTTCAGGTTTAAGCAGACTTAAGTAGTAATAGACCTGTCCAAGATTAAAGAAAATAATTGAATGTCGGTATTAACCACTGAATTACCATCGAAGTTCAAAGATATGTCACATATCATCTAAGAGTTGAGTGCCACCAAATTTGGCCAAGAACTTGGGATAATTACCTGTGATATAATAAGTTTTGAAACTGAATGTGCTATAACACACCAATTGTAAACAAAATACTATACATAAATTAATTTCACTATAAACTCTTCCTGTTACACATGCTCAAACATTTAAAGATTATGAAATCTGAGGTGACCTTCATGCAACAAATCTTCAAGCACATTTAGAAAGTTTTAGGTTTCAGAAATTCACACATTATATGTGATTGTTTCGTGTTAGAGTTATTAGATTAAGACGTGCATTAATTGTTTTTAACAGACGTAACATGCACGCATAGTATAGTACCTAGTGATCACAGTCTCTATTAATTCTAATATCCAAATCAAGAACATTATTTATTGCATGCATTAAGTTTTGTATGGTGAATGTTAATTTCAATTATCATGCAATATTGAGTCTTTAATTATTACACATACACTATCACACGGAAATATACTTGTTTTATATTTCAGATTGATAATGTTAGTTTTCTTGAGCATGTATTGCATTCTCTTCCAACAAGTTTTCCTCAAATCCACCTTGGGTGAAACATAGCTTATTCAAGAAGGTTCTCTGCCTCTTCTTGCAGAATGAGACAAGTGTTGAAATCGGGACAGTAGCATAGTTACAAGCTAGGGCAATAAAATGTACTGAATATGAAAATTTAGTGTACAGGAAGACACACCTGCACTGTTCAAAAGTCAAGATCAAAGAGAGTGGTCTGGGTGGGAGAATACTCCCTCCAAGACAACAAAAAACATGTGAAATAACTCCCTTGATCTGAGAGTAAACAATGTGCACATTATCTCACCAATTGTGATGAAGCTGTAGAGTCCAATAAAATATAGCTAAGGTAGACATAATCTATGAAATTTGGTTGTAATTATGGTAAATAATATCAGCATAAACATACAACTTTTGTGTGTATTAATATATTATTACTCTTTGAGTTGTCAACAATATTGTACCCAATGCATCAGAGAACCACATAATGGTTCTGTCAGATCATAAAATATGAGTAAAATGTGGAAAATAAAACAAACTATAGTAAAAAGGGGTGTAAATGCATAAGACTGCACAATAATGTACAGTACATTACAACATCTACTGTGGATTGTTTTCACAAAAATGCTCAAAATGTAACCTTGAATACTTTTGTTGCAACAACAAATTTCCTGCATCTTCATATTCCAAAAATCAAACCCTCCTTCTCTACCTATTAGATTTTGAAAATGCAGTAAGGAAAAAGAGAAAATATGAATATTTGAAATCATTAAATAATTCTGGTATGGTCTGGACAATAGGAGTTGCAGACAGAAAAAGAATAGAAGCTTTTGAAATGTGGTGCTATAGGAGAATGCTGAAAGTCATATGGGTGGATAGAGTTACTAACGAGGGAGTTCTAAGCAGAATAGAGGAAGGCCAAGGATGGAATATGTTAAGAAGAATAGGGAGGATTTGGGATGTCCTATATATGTGAAAATGATAAGATAGATTAGCATGGAGGGTTGCATCAGACCAGTCTTCAGACTGATAACAACAATAATAATAAAACTTTAATAATCTGTATTACAAATTATTAGCTTGTTAATCAAGATGCCTACATCTATCTCATGATTGACTGTTATTCTTTTAATCTACGCTCTCTATTCATAAAAAAATACTTACCATCAGTTAAACATAGTTATTAATGTCTTTATTTAAATATAAATAATTAAGATGATTAACTAGAACAGCTAATGTTTATTTAATTTATGTTGTTAAAAAATGTGCTTATCGTTACATTTAAATTGTTTAATGCATTTTCTAACAAACACTGGTGTTTTCGATAGGAGTACTTGCATCTGGTGATTGTAGAAATGGCATTCACATATGGCATCCTTCTGAAGGTGATACTTGGCATGTTGACCAGAGGCCTCTGCAAGGTCATTCAGCATCTGTTGAAGATTTACAGTGGTCACCAACTGAAGGAAATGTTTTAGCATCTTGTTCAGTTGATAAAAGGTATCATTTTATGTTTTTTTTATAATCTACTAGCTGGGTGCTTGACCATCATGCAGGAATGCTGACTGATCCATTAAATTTATTTATTTAATTCAGCTCTTGATTAACTTCTGGTACAGTTTTGGGAAGAATTTATAATGTAAACAATCTGAATTTATTAAAAAAAATGCATAGAAATTATGGTTTTTAGAACATAAAACAAAAGGATTATGTCCTAAAACCACCAATTCCGAAGATGAACATACTTAAAATTTCCGATATCTGCCCAACCAGAGACCGAGTTTATAATCATATCTTATCACTACTGCCAACCTCAACATGTTCCCCCTACCAATGTGTGGCCAGCTTCATCATTTACCCACTCAGATGAAGCAACACAAAATAGAGGTAACTGATGACTTCAATTACCCAGTTTCCCTTGTTCTAATCGTGTGTGAAAGAAAAAATTTGTCGAAGCATGTGATGAATAATCCCAAACCAAATAATAAGACATACTTTTACTCACTTCTTGTTAAACTATTAATTTCTGGGTAAAGATAGTAACAGCATATAAAAAACGAAAAAAATATATAGTGAATGTAAAATACTGATGAAATTCCAATGTGTCAAACATTGTCCATTGCAATGTTTCAAAAATTGTACCTAACTTAAAATATATTCAATTTACACATCATTTTCTTCTTTTTTTAAAAATTCTTTCCCACCTGATTGGCACAAAACCACATCCAGTCATCTATAAATGTTTCATTCCTTCCAAGTTTTAAAGATCCACTACATTTATTGCTCTCTTGTAATTGTTGTTTATTTTTATCACCTACTAGAGCTACTAACTCTAGCACTTTCATGTACTTCCTAAAGGAAATGAATAAATTATTCTATTTGCGGAGTTTTTAATCCAGCAACCTATAAAATTTCTGCACTAGTTTAACTTACCTCGGAGTTTGCCAGGAATTAACCGAGTATACTCCCACCCTTTACTTTTAAAAAAGCTAGATATGACTTCACACCATTGTTTAAGAATAAGAAATGATTGTATTAATATAATATTAAATAATTCTGTTATATATCATATTTGTTGTGGCATTCAGTCCTTTGAGAAGTCTGATTCAATCCTCCATGCTAACCTATTCTGTGTAAGCCTTTTCATTTGTGTGTAACTATGCACGTTCTATCTTTGGCTCCTACACACTTACTGAATCCCCATGTGTCAAAAGTGACATATTAATCTATCCCTTCTCTTAATCACAGTCCTTCATATTGTTCTCTCTTCTCCTATTCTGCTTAGAACTTCATGGTTAGTCACTCTATCCAACCATCTGATTTTCATTGTATTTACCAAAAATTAAATATAATGTTGTGTTTTTGAATCTTGGTTATCTTCCTGAAGAAATATGTTGAAGTCCTTTCAGCAAAATTTAATACACTTGTCAGCTAATCGAACATTTTAAATCGGCGGATACAAAGTGCAGTGAAATTGTAAATTTTAATTTGCATGTTAATTATAAGATGATTACAAAATAATTATTTCTTATAAAGGAGGTTAAAAATATTTGACAGGAGTGGGAATCAAAGCTAATCATTTGGTTTAGGCACAGGTCACTTACAAATTATTAATTGATTATATGTTTCCGCTGATTTTTTAAATTTACAATTGACTTATAACTGGTCAGAGATTGCTTAAATATGGGTGAAAATAAAATCAGGGCTATTTACATGCTATTTTAATATCCCCCCCCCCCTCTCAGTGATTGATAAACTCCAATTATTTTCAGAATTAACTTTATGAGGAGGCCAACTTACAGCAGCAGAATATTTAATATATGCTACCACAAAGCCTCTAATCTTCATATTAACTCACATATCTGTGAAAATATATGGAACATTGTCACTGAGGGCATACACAGTATTTTACTATAGTATAAGTGGACTGAATATGCTGTGCTTATTTTGAATGTAAATTAAAATAAAGTGATGGAATAATTGCTAATAATACTGGGAAAAAGTATTTGGTGGAACTGGGAACCGAACCCGTTTCCATCGAGCAATGAGAAAGAGAGGTCAGTCCTTATATGAATAACATTGGAATACATCCCATAATCTGTTATTACTTTTCACTGGTAGCCTGGTGCACCATAAAGCAAAGTATTGTCACATTAACTTCACAGGTATTTATCTCCATAATTATCAGCTGTCACTAGAAAATTTATTGGACAAATGCTCTTTAAAAATGATAATGGACAACTTTCACCAGGTTTAAGTTTTATCTCAGCCATTTTCATGTGCGAAATATTAACCCAATTTTTCCCTAAACCGCATCTTTTGTATAGATTGTTTAACGGTAAAAAATAATATATACACATATGTGCTTCAGGAAATGACATTGTCTTGTTAAAACAATTAATAAGGGAAGGAAAGAGAGATAGAAAGTAGGTGACTTACCTGAGGTTCATAGATGTTGGGCACTTTGTGAGGTTTGGAGTTCTTTAAATGTTCGGAGGCACCGCCCCCTTCATCAGAAAGTTAGGAAGACATTTCTAGTGATCGGCTATCTGATGACTGGAAATGTCTACTTTCTGTCTCTCTTTCCTTTCCTTATTAATTATATATATAAATTTTCTATCCTAATACAATAATATTTACCAAAAACAAGGGGCTCAATGGTTTTTAGAGTTATTTCCGTAGTCACTGCTTTTCTTCCTGTTGATAAAATATTAAATATGTCACTTTCCAAATATTTATTAGATTATATTGATTATCAAGATATGCCTGTTTTATAGATATTTTAAAATATTGTCCATTTCTCCTGAATGCAAACTAAGAATACATGTTTTCAATATTTCAGTATAAGAATATGGGACACACGATCTGCTCCAAATGTTGCAAACAAGTTGACAGTTTGTGATGCTCATACTTCTGATATTAATGTATTAAGCTGGAATAAGAATGAACCTTTAATCGTGTCTGGTGGTGATGATGGAATGTTACATGTTTGGGATCTTAGAAATTTTCAGGTTTGTTGTCAAGAGTTCTTTTATGACTAACTTAACAAGTGGCAAAATCAATACATTTTAATAAATTAACATAGAAGTAAATAGTTTAACTATCAATTTATATTAAATGCATTATAACAATTCAAAAATTACAAAAAAAATAAACTGCCCTTATTTGGAAGGACTGTGTAAAAAAGCACTGTGTAGAAGATTTGAAGTTGAGAACAGATAATTAACTTCAATTAATATTTTGATATTATTTAGTACAAGTTTTCTTTAACTTTCTAGAATTATTATATATTTGTTAATTATAGGCTAATAAAAACAAATATTATTTATTGTACCATTGCCATCTATTTTCTGTGGTACATTGTTAACAGAGGTCACCTAAACCTTTATTGTAACCTATTTAAAGTACCCTTTAAATAGTTTGAAAGGTTTAAATTTAATGTCTGTTATATATAATTAATGACCTTGTACAGACTTTATTCAATAAATTTTGCATTTGGCATATTTTTATGCCTTCAGGTTTTTTCTCCCACAGCAGTGTCGAAACATATCAAAAGAATCACATCTGAAGTCCAACAATAGTGATAGAGATCTAAGGTAACACGTAACCCTTTAACTTCCTTTCCACAAGTACTTATAGCCAGACTGAATGGTGACCAAATTCCTGGCTATAACCACTGCATTAATAGAATCTTATTCAAATTCAATTGAATCCAGTCCATTAAAATTTGATTGTTTGTGAGCTGTGAAACGACAAAACAGGAACATTAATGTGCAATCTACAATCTATATAGATATAAAAATAAGAATATATCACAGAAAGTGAATTTCGGAGAGAAGGATTTACCTATTTTATACAGTGGTGTAGCAACCTACTACACACATTACATCTATCAGGTGTAACGCCCTGCATCAAACTGTACCAGGCAACTATTCACCAATGCTTATTTTAATATATAACAAAGCCCATTTTTAATCCACATTTGATTATTACCTTTAACAATAAGGACGGTGAGATTATATTTTACTTCACTGTACATAACTGGTATGACAGCACTTCCAATCGCATCAACTTTGGAAATTCAATCTATGTCTAGTTGGCTTGATTGGTACATATGGAAAACAACTTTTCAACTCATCTTCACCTGTATCATAAATCAAAACTTCAATATATAAATTCTTATCCACGTTACTGTTACTTAGAGAATGAATCCTAACCAAATCTTCAGGTAGTCCACTATCAGAGCAACAGATTGATCACATTTTATTGCCTTCATACTTCTCTGATTTCTTCTTTGTCTAGGTTTACAGTGAGATTCATAGTGACCAAATTTTATGCATATGTAACATTGGATGTTGATAAACCTATTTAAGATTTTGTCTGGTTACAGTTTTTTCCAGAAGTTTGCCATGGTATGTCCACTTTGCCATACCATTTTCAGAGTGTTGCTTCCGTAATTTGTTCACCTTGACAACAGGTTGACATATGTCGGCTTTAATATTGCTGTTTTCATTCTCGGCCATTTTGTGAGTTCTTATTTCTAAGCACTATCCATGAAATATTTTTCTTTGCATCAATATTTTCATTTATTAAAGCACAAACTAACTGATCCGACATTATTGTAAAAAGTGCCAAAGGCACACGGAGGCCAATCGCTTCATCTCTACCCCATAGTCCACAGATGTTTGTCCCAGTTGTTGAACACATTTATTGAAACGAAATCTTTGTCACATTATTGTATGAGATAGTTCAAGGAACCTATATAAATCAAATATACAATTATTTATTTATTTTTTCAGCCAGGATCTGCTGTAGCATCTTTTAAACACCACACAAATAGTGTCACAACTGTTGAATGGAATCCATCAGAAGGGTCTGTATTTGCATCAGGCGGTGCAGACAATCAGATAGCACTGTGGGACCTGGCAGTTGAGCGTGATGCCGCTGATGAAGATGATCAAGAAATCAAGGTATAGAAACAGTAGTATTGAAACAATAATAATAATAATTTTTAATTTACTTTTTATTTAGACCTTTAATTCGTGATTTATTGATTTTATTTCCAATTGTGAACGAAATTGCATGGTGACTACTTTTGTTTATTGAGTTGAAATTGTGTATTTGCCGTTCAGTAAACTTATACCATACATTTGTCAATGGAGTACTGATATGTATTAATTAAGAGTTCTTAATAATAATATTTATTTCAAATTCTCTGGCATACAATTTAAAACAGGAATATTACAAATTACTTCTACTACATTGCATAGGAGAAAGATTTATAAATAGAGGACACTTCAATGCAAGCCTACAACTAAAGGAAGTAAACTAAGAAAGGATATCAGGGAAATGGGATGAAGCTTTCACTCGACCAGAAAGCCTACTGATAAAACACGATTCCTGTTCTATTAGATTTATTCATACCTAGTTGGGTACCCGATGATGCCCGGGTATTTATTTATATTATCCCGGTACATTAGTTAATTCTTGGTCAACCTGTGACTAAACTGGCTTCAAAAATGTCTCAACATGAACCTCAAATATACCCCCAGTATCTTGACAGAGTCAAAAATACTCCTGGTACAATAACACGACTAAAAATATTTTCAGTACTCTAACAATAAAATTTCTTCCCCACTTAAGGGATTAATTCTTATTTAAATTGCATTTTAAAGGTCATAATGTAACACAGCGACTCCCTTTACACTGGTATTGACACCAAAGTCTATAATATCCTTGTTATTTTCATATGACTCATATTCCTCACATGCTGCAAAGGGTTGAAATTATACACAAATATTGTTGGAGAAACACTATAAATGTTATTGACCCCAAGAAATTCTTCAAGTCCACTATGAGCCTTCATTACATATAAAACCACCACCCCTTCCCCCTTGAGGTTGTAGCCATGTCTTCTCTCCAAAGTATTTGGTTTTGGGTCTCAAGGAATAAGGAAACAAAATTTAGTAAAAATTGTTCTATCCTTTAAATGTATTAAGCAGAAGTGTGTTCTACCCCATCCAATCCCTCTGTTAGGGGATGAACTGCAATATAATTCACATTCAAAATGTCAGAATGAAGACTGAAAAGACCTATTTGGATACCAAACTTCACTTTTTTTTCCCTATGATGTCCCTACAGCCCCACAAAGAATAGGATTGAAATTATATGCAAATCGAAAACTATATCAAATTAGTTAAAAAACTAATGGTAGTTTATGGATTTTTAAAAATTACCGCATATCCGCCCCCATTTCAATTTTTTGTAGGTCTGTATAGCCTAATTGTGTTGATTTCGGTCGCCAAGAACACCTGTTCAAAATTTGGTCGAAATTGTTCCATCCTTTAAAGATAGTTTGTTATATCCCTTCCAACCCCTGTTACAGGATGATCTACAATTTTATGTCAGAATTAAACTCAGTGGCTGTTTAAAGTCATTTTTTTGGTTATTTTTATGTGAAACCCCTCAACTTCCATCCCTAAGGAAACTCCCCTTTGATTATGTATGAGATTGAAGTTATAATGCTATTGATCCAAGAATGTATTTCATTATTTAAAATTTTCCACCCCCTCCACCTTAACCCTTAGGGGTAGTAGCTGAATCTTACCCCGACTGATGTATACCATGTGTTAGTCTATCAAAACTTACCAAAAAACGATATAGAGCGGGTAATATGGAGGGGGAAATGGAAGGTCGTCCAGGCAACACACATTCAATTGGAACTTCAAACGCGCACAAATAAAGTAGCCTTCTCGTAGGCATCTTTTCTGAAAATTTCCAATTTTCTGCCCAATTTACTTAATTTTTATTTCCGTAAGAACCTTGAGATGAATTAAATCAGTAAAATCATTCTCAAGTTATGGCGTGACCAAGGGGAATAAGGATTCATTTTTATAGATATAGATAGATACGAAAAATATTGGATACCAAAGAATATTTTGAACCAAAATGTGACCATTCTGCTGTCATTTTAGCACTAAGCACAAGAATAAAATAGAAATAAGTGAAGTCAAACCTTGTAAATAAAAGTACAGGCTGGAAAAGCTTCAGAATAAATATATAATATGAAATTAACATTAATACTAACTAAAAAACAACAGAACAACTTGACTTTGAAACTGAATAATATACCAGAATTTTGCAACCATAAGGCTTCAACAACAATCAAAACATTTCTTTACACATATTGCAAAAGAAAATATGAAACCTTAGCTTGAAGATGATGGCAGCAAACTAGGCACTCTGACAATAATAATAACCGTACCAAAAAAGCACAACTATAATACAGACAATATGAAAATTCAAGAGGCGTCAATCATACTTTCTGACTAAACCAGAAAATACTATTGCATGTGGAAAGTCTTCAAAAGAATTGAGGTCAATACTTCCTATGAGGTAAGGACTGGAAGTTGTGCGAGAGACAATAAACAAAAGGCAAACTCGTTTGCTGAAACATTTACACCAAATAAAAGCAAACTGCCAACATTCTTGAAGAAGGTAATACAATTGCTACTGAAGAAATTAAGCCTCCAACTCCCAAAAAAGTCACAGAAGAAAGAAAATCTAACTTGAATTCAAAGAAAATGCCAGTATTTGATCTAATAACCCAACAGATATTAAGACAGTTTCCAAAGAAAGGTATTGTTCAGTCCAGTATCTTGCCAGTGATTTTGAGATTGTTTGAGAAACTTCTGCTCAATAGATGGAACCAGGTCAACCAAGAAAGTAAAATAATTCCAAACTATCAATTTGATTTCAGAGAAAATAACAGATGTAATAGAAAAATCATTAGAAGATAAATTAATCTGTTCTGTACTATTTCTTGATGTGTTAGCATTCAATAGAATGATTAATCTACAAGTTTAACAAAATGCTGCCCAGTCAGTGCATATAATTGAGAAGTTGTCCTTAAGCTGAACAGACTTAGTGTTTGAAAAGTTGAATGCTTTGTAGAATTCCTCATAATTTCTCTATATAAGTAAAGTGGGTTACACAAATTTGATAAAGGATTTGCAAATCTCTTTCTATTTTAATTTAGTTATTTTTATTTTCATCTTTTTTACTATTATTTTTTTGTAAATATTTCAGGATTTACCGCCCCAGCTATTGTTTATACACCAAGGTCAAACTGATTTGAAAGAACTTCATTGGCACCCCCAACTACCTGGAGTAATAATCAGCACAGCACTGAGTGGATTCAACATCTTCAGAACTATTAGCATCTGATCATTATGTTTATATGAAATAAATGTTTATTTACTATACATATGATAAACTGTCCTTATTGCCCCTGATTTGTTCAATTTGATATTTGCAATTACATGGATAAGTACTGTAGCAAATTTGATCTTGTATGTTGCTGAATTTGTAGCAAAACTTTAGACCAGAGAAACTTTTCAACTGTAACCAATGTTTAGAGAGACTTCAAGATTTAACGCTTGGGGAGCTTGGTCTTTGGTATTATGAATATTGGTAACTGTCACCTTTTTTCGTGTCTGTTTATATAAATATTTGTCATTTAATATATTTACCTATATAAAAATAGGTTTTGCAAGCTCTTCTATGAACCCTCATAACAACCTTTTGTTATTGTAGAATTTGCGAGTTTGATAATTAATTCAACATTCTTAGATTATTTATATGCTGTGGGATGGGGAAAATGTGTGCTATTTAAATGGGCTTAGCAGTAACAAACTTGTAACTTATTTGCATAACCCACTCTTCAACCAAATTTCTAACATCTAACTAATACACTTGTAATTTGTTGCATACGGATAATGCCGTCGAGCGCTGTATAGATATTTTTAGAAGAAAGACAAAAATGGAAAAATGTCGATCGAATCAGAAACTCGAAGCCCGGAGAACGGGATTTTCGGGGTTCAAGTCCCTGATCAGGTCGACATTTTTCCATTCTTGTCTTTCTTCCAGCCTTATACTTTGCACAATTAAAATTATTTTTATGTCTTAACTACCGCAATAAGCCACCGAAGATTCTAATGAGAACTCTTCACATTTTACTTTGGCAACAAGTCCAAAAACGTTTTTTTAAAAAAAGGGGATAAGCTTTTTTAATTCGTCTGTAAATATACACGTTTTCTTTTGCATATTAGGAGGCTAATATTATTATCGTATGTTAAAATTTAATTTATTCGTCGTTTATTTATAATTTGTAACGTAATTGCAAAAAGAAACACAAAAATTCGCGTTAGAACTCGACTTCACTCTACAATACACGATAATTAACTGACTGACTATATATATATATATATATTATCGGTCCCGGCCTCAACTCGCTCTCAACTTTCAGTTATAACAAAAGACAATGTCGCACGTGATAATATTATTTTCTATTTTTAATCCGTGTATATCGGCAATTTTAATCAAATAACCTATTCAGTTATTTTCATCAAACAATCGCGACAAAATGACTAACTGGTCGGGATATCGGGTACATACCTTCAAACCGGTCAAAACGTGACGTCTGGGAAGCCTATTATATTCATAATTAGCTATTTTCAGCACGCGTATGTTCTGCGCACTTTTCTGAGAATAGTTTTGAAATACCATTGCGTAAAAAACTGCTGAATAATCGAAATTTAAAATTAGAAGCAGTCCCTACCGAGAAGCTGCCTGGAAGTTTAGGGAGAAAAAAAATGCAAGGCGATCAGTTAAACCTACTGCAAGAAACAGGCACAAATTAGTAGACGAACTGATACCTCTTTCGTGTAAAGATGCTGCAGATACTTGTCGGAATGCTGACGATTCAAAAGTAACAAAAATATGAAATAAAAGCTTGGAAAATAAAATATTGGGAGCTATTTAGGGAGAAAGAAAATTTACAGGAGTAATTAAAAAAGTTAAAGAGAACTGATTAAGATGAAAACAATGCCTTACTAAACGAGGTAATACAAATGGTACAAAGTCATGGAATTCACATTTTTAGAGATTTCCGAATTGAGCATCAGAATTTAAATATTCCGAAAAATGTTCGTGTTTGATGAAATATTGCTGTTTTTACTAATGTTATTCATGCTTTATGAAATGAATAATTTATATTTGCCCAATGTTTAATTTTATCAACAATTTATTATAATGTTTGCAATTCATGTCGTGGTGGAAGTGTACTCGGATGACAGGAGAAAAATAACTGAAAAATGTAATCTTTAAAGGCGTCTAAATGCTGACCGCCTACGTAACATTACAAAAATGTAAACTTGTCCTATTGTTATAATAATGGTAGCGGTACTAGTCACATCACATAGATTGTGCGGTTCTTGCAAATATTTACTCAGGGGCAAATAAAGCACTTTATAGCCCAGGAAAGAAAGTGCTCTGGAATAATAAAGATATTCACTGAGAAGCATCTCTCCAATTTGCTATAGATTTTTGAGAAACAATTTTCGTTTGCCTACTTTCAACATTGAGGAATTGGGCCAGATGTCTACATATTAATCCTGTCAGATGTACTGTATTTAATAAAACAATTGGAGAGACTGACAGGTCTCATTCGATGAAATGTATTTATCAAATAAAATTTTATTGAGACAGCTCAAAAATTGAAAAGAACGGTACAATCACATATCAAGAGACAAGATAAGACATGAAATATTTGTGCTATGAAAGAAATGAGTGCGTCACGTCCGGAAATTATATGGAAATGTCGCAGTTTCCAGAGGGGCCAATCCAAGTCAAGTGGTCCAGGGAAAAGGAAATTGGTTGCCGCACCATCTTAGAAAAAAGTAATAGTTCTCTTGTGCATTGCCTCATGTTTAAGCAGTTCAGAACTAATTTTGTTTCATTTATATTGTGTCCGGTTCAAAAATGGCGACCGCTTTTGTTGTAACGCGCACGCCGTTTTTCGCGTTTGCAGACATCTACGAATTTCTAAATTATCCACGACTGTATCGTCTTCAATTAAACTGAATTGTGTTCAGTGCATTCAGACCTACAGGTTAAGCTCATACTTAGGAACCTAATATTATTTTTTCGCGTACTCTGTGTATCACGAAGATGTAGATTCCAAATGGAGAAATTTCCATTTTCGTAGGCTAATTTCCCCAAGAAGAAATAGTTTGTGAACCTCAATAATTTCCGTGCTTTTACACATAATGGTGTAGTTACTCAATATAAATTATTAATGGTAATTGACGTTCCCTTTACAAATTACACCTCTTTAAAAAAGGGATTTTTAAAATTTTTTCAATGTTTGAGACGCTATATCTCTGTTGTTCATAAAGATAAAATTCTGAAACTTGTTCGTATAATTGGTCTTTATAGTAGCAAACTACGATATAAATTTGAACTTTGAGATTCAACTCAAAGCTAGAATAAAAAATTGTTAAACGTGGCGAGAAATGCTCGATTTCCAAGTGTAGTATAAGCGGGTATATCAATTAATGCTTCAAATATATATTTTCTGAGATGGTGCGGCAACCACCTCTGGACCACTTGGCTCGATTTCCAAGTGTAGTATAAGCGGGTATATCAATTAATACTTCAAATATATATTTTATAAGATGGTCCGGCGTGACGTCACGCGCAAAGGAGGCGTGACATGTACCTGCATTTCTACAATGGTTAGAAACATTTTATGGATTAAATCCTTTCGTGGTGTAACTGCTGGATGACAAAATTTCATGATTATATCTAGATAATGGCATTTTATTACCACAACGTCTACGGGTTAAGTGTTGTTCAAATATTTTCTCAAATATTTATGTGAATTGCATGGCACTTTACCTGAAGAAGATTGCGATACCAGCCAATAACATGTTTAATATGGACCACGCTCCTGGCTGCAGGTTTTGTTTCTAACATTATAGTAATTAACCTTTCACTTTTTTGTTTATAGTAATTTATTCGTTGCCCCAGCCTTTTATTCATTACAAGACCTACTCCTGCATTCCCTCTATTCGCTTTTGTGCTAATCTCGCTATATTCATCCGACCAAAAATCTTTCTCTTCCGGCCACCTAATTTCACTTATTCATACTATATCTAAGTTTAACCTTTTCATTTCTCTTTTTAAATGTTATAATCTACCAGCACGGTTTAAACTTCTGACATTCCACAAACGATTCGAAGAACGTCACTGTTTGTCTTTCTGAAGACATCCTCCCACCCCAAAGATCCTAATGAGGAACTATTTTACCTCTGAAGTATTTTACCCGAGAGGCTGTCATCATATTGTTATGCATTGCATGTATGCGGGAAATTAAAGACACGGCTGAAGTTTCCCCTTTCTTTCAGCCGTGCAACACAACCATTAAAGCTGTTCCAGACATGCAGACATGGAGCTATTCCTGGATCACAATCCTCGTGCCTTGTGTGTCAGGAATAGTGAGGCCTGATGGTGACGTCCGATGGGAGAATAGCATCCCCACACGGTTAATATTTCATACAAACCAGCATACCCACGCATTTATATACACATTTATACTCATCTACACCAATATCCTTCTCACAACAATCCTAAATTATGCCCAACACCGGTCGTCCCGATGGAATAATTCCTCTTTCCGCGGTAACTTCACAATCTGTTTAACACGCAAGACGTAACAAACTTTATTTAATATATTAAAACGTTTGCTAATATTAATAAAATTATTATCATTCTTAAATCTTAAAAGTTACTTTCGTTATAACTATTTCGAGACAGTCCGCAGCCGCCTCGGTAGGTTTAGGCCCTCAAGAGGGCTGTTGAGCCATTGGAAGAAGAAGAATAACTGTTTCGAGTATTCGATATCATCTACGTTATTTACTTTTGAACACACCCCAAGGATTAAAACCTATAACAGCAACAGTTTTATCCGATTTCATCAACGCTTGTCATCTCTTTGCACTAATAAAATTTTTTATTCAAGGTAAGATAAATTCTTTTCTGTTTGATTACTTTAATCCAAATGCTTTTTGTTTTCCCATTGACCTCTTTCCATACTTGATTCATTCCATCTTTGATATTTTAATCTTTTATAAACAAAACAAAATCCGATTAAAACTAATATCATGAAATGAGTTTTTTCTCGTTGCATCTTCATCAGAAAATAATTTATAGTCGTACTATTTGGTAGTTTTTGAAGGAAGACAACTCACAAGGCTTTATTTACTATATTTATTTTGTTGTAACAGTTGGTCATATAGGAAAACTTTAATTGTGCTTTTGGATTGAGAGAATATTTCTGGAAGAAAAATCTCCGCGAGTCTTGGTAAGGGGAGAAACGCCTTTTAAATCAGTTTATTCAAGGCGCAGTTAATACTTCTTGTGAACTAACATTTTTTTCTCATTTCACTGATGTCTTTTTTTGTTAGCATCATTACTCAAGATTTTTTAAAATACAAGGCTGAAGATTGAATTGTACTTCAATTTTGTATTGACCTATATTAATGTCGAAAATGTATTTATGTTTTATTTGTTCAAAAGGAGATGTTTTACTTGAAGCGTACATCAGTCACGACTCTTGTCCAATGTTATTTTTCCTGCATAGTTTACTTAGTCTACATTTATCAAGCGGAAACTGTTTAGCGCCGTATTTGCTTGTCTTTTTATTCAACAACTCGTGATTGGTCCATTTAAATCATGTGGTCAAATATGTCCACCGGATTGGTCGCGTATCCCCGATAAAGCACCGATGTCAAAGTCGTGAGATCGTCGAATTAACGTCTTTGGTCAAATGGGAAATAAATATTGTTTGGTGACGTCCGTTTCTGCCGCCAAATTATGATCATATGTGGGTTTGACTATGAGTGAGCTCGCACATAGATTCGTTGTGTTGATTTAACACATACATAAAGGACTCCCTGTTAAGCCAGCTAGAAGATGTATATTAAACAGGTGAGTTGTTTGCAGTCATTGTTGTCAACAGTATTCTTACTCGATGACGTTTCTGGACCAATATTCTTAAACAAAAAAATTAATTTTAGGTTATAATCCAGGGTTTCAAAAGTTATAGGGAGCAAACCATTGTAGATCCTTTCGATCCGAGACACAACGTTGTCGGTGAGTAATTAAAAATCTTTTCTTAAACATCATACGCCAAGCAGATTTGGGTGGATGTTGTAGTTATGTAGTAGATATGTGAAGGCTTGCCCAGAATACGTTAGTATGGATCAGACCAGTCGAATAACTCAATACAACAACAATTAGGATCATAGTTCAATTTTAAACAGTAGTCCTGTGCACATAACCATTAACTTTGGTTTAAGATTTTTGTAAGATAATTTGTAATTGGGCAGTAATTATAGAGTTACATTGTCAGAAATGTGTATTCAATGACTCATTTTGTTCATTCATTGTTTATGTGTAGCCACCTCTTATATATAAACAATTGCTTGATATTTCTACAACTAAATATAATTTTAATGGAATAATATTCCAGAAATGGAATAATTTATTTGAATTGAAAATGTTTTGTTCCCTTCACCTTTCAGGACCTCCTCAGATCTTTCTACAAAAAGTTTATATAATTACATAATGTAATACCATCTTTATAAATATAATTTTTACAATCTTTTAATGTTTTTTTTTGGCTCACAAAGACCAATTGGGTGGCTTAAATGTTAAGATTGCTATAAGCATGTGTAATTTCAAATTATATATATGAAGATGAAATAGAGATACTTAATGATTAAAGTTGAAAAATTTACTCTTAAAAAATATTTTGTGACTTCCACATATGAACATCATGACTAGAATTGAACTTGGAAATGTAGAACCATTTTTATGACGTGCTGATGCCAAGTTGTCTACATATTGTCAATAATGCTCCTATTGGCTCAAACTCGCACATGGTGACATGACATGGTTATATTTTTTTAGGATTATTGGCCTCTTTATATTAGGTTGTTTGATGAATTAATGTAGTATCTGTTTCATTATAGTCTCTTATACATTGATATGGGGTATGTTTCAGTTGGCCGAAATGGATCAGGAAAGAGTAATTTCTTTTATGGTAAGTAAAAAAGTAGTGACTTTGCATTACTCATTCAATTAAAAAATATATTTTCATTCTTTACATTTAATTAATCAGATTGTATATTTAGTTCCTATTTCATGTAACATTTTCTATCTGTGAGATTTGTAAATTGTTTTTTGGTTTTAGTTTTAAGTTTTCATTGTTTTTATTTCATAATCAAAGGCAACTTATTATTGTGTATTTAAATCTTTTTGTATAGCCATCCAATTTGTACTGAGCGATGAATTTTCCCACTTGCGGCCAGAACAGAGACAAGCATTGCTCCATGAAGGTACAGGCCCTCGTGTTCTCAATGCCTATGTGGAGATTATTTTTGACAATTCCGATGGACGCTTACCGGTAAATAAATTTTCTTCAAGGTTTAATGGCGTGTGATTCAAATCTTATTTTATTCTGGTACATCAATGTTTTAATTTTAAATTTAATTAATTTCTTCTGAAATAATATAATAATTTCCATGTTGTTTTTTGAGTTTACGTATGTAGCACAGTATGGCCTTCATAACTGCCTTGGCAAATCCTTCACATGCATTCTATAACACTCTTTCTAACAAGACAATTCCCCTGATAATTTGCAGTCCAACTGAATTCACTTGTATTTTCAAAGTTTTTCTATGGAAATTTGTGCTTGTGTCCCATTTTTTCAGATTGATAAAGAAGAAGTCTTCCTCAGACGTGTTATTGGTGCAAAGAAGGATCAATATTTCCTTAATAAGAAGGTAGTTCCAAGATCCGATGTGATGAACCTTCTTGAATCGGCTGGATTTTCACGATCTAATCCTTACTACATTGTGAAGCAAGGAAAAGTAAGTTCATTTGATTTAGAATTGTTATCTGTTTCATGAGAATAAGATATATATGACAATTTTTGACTGTTGTTTTTGGCAATCTATATTTATTGTTTTACGAGGTCATTATAATTGAGGAATTTTTTGATGGTAACAATGCACTTATTCTAGTAAAATTTTGCTGTACTGAAGGCCCTGGTTGCTGTTGTCATTAGTTTTTTGCTTATGCTATTTAAATGAAGTTATTGCCAAGTTTATTTTTAATTATACATTTGTTGATTTAGTGACATAAAAATATGTTCAGTATGAATATTGATATGTAATCAGGTCATTGTTGTTTAATAATTAATTGAATGCTTCTTTTTTTTAGATCAATCAAATGGCCACCGCTCCCGATTCTCACAGGCTCCGGCTTCTTCGAGAAGTGGCCGGGACCAGAGTATATGATGAAAGGAGGGAAGAATCTAATGCCATCTTAAAAGGTTTGTTTATCTTTATGTATTTGATTTATTTATCCACTTGAACAGGATAGTTTTCACATATGGGTGTGTGTTTTGTATGATTGTGGCGTGGCCATGAATTACCTCTGTTAAGAATTTGGTTGAATTTAGTGTACCCGATTACAGCCTTTCTCACTGTGCAGTCTGTTTTAGAAATGTCCACTTGAGAAGGTTTTCTGATACTGATATGCTTGCAAATATAATCTGTGTTTCTCTATCACTCCTGTTAAATGATGTAATATCTTAATTTTATAGAGACTGTAGGAAAATTGGAAAAAATTGAAGAATTTTTGCGAACAATAGATGATCGTCTGAAAACATTAGAAGAAGAGAAGGAAGAACTTAAAGAGTATCAGAAGTGGGACAAAATGAGGCGATCTTTGGAGTACACTATTCACGATCGTGAACTGAAGGATAACCGTGAAAAACTGGAAAATGTAGGTGCTTCTATTGGTAATAAAGAATTAATACAGCTAATTTGTCATCAAATAACTTTATATTTAATAATTATAAAATTGTTTGCTGTATTGTTTAGTTACTATTTATTAATGTTAGATTATTTATGTATTGTTTTATCAAGTCTGTTGTACAAAATCTAAAGAAACTTGATCCATTAACAATTGGTCTTATATTAAATCAATTTTGAAGTGTTTTATATACAAAATAAAGTTTTAGTTATTGATTTTTAAAGCTGCTGAATTCAGAAAAAATAAATGTGTACAAACTCAATCTCGTTATGTGTAATTAAAATTAACTTTCACTGTTGACTTTAAGATGGAGAAACTAAGGAAGATGTCTGGAGAGGAACAAAAGAAATACAGCAGTGAACAGAAATATGCACAAGAGAAAATTCGGGTGGCAATCCGTAATTTGAAAGAAGCCAGGAAAGTAGTGCAAACGTTGAAAGATGAACGTGATACGCTGAGTGCAGACCAGCAACTGCTGCTCAAGGAGAAGACAAAACTGGAGCTCATAATTAAAGATCTTTCAGATGAAGTCATGGGCGACAACACGTCAAAGGTAATAAATAAACTGTATTTTAATTTTAATGATTCCTGGCTTTATAAGCAAATGTTTGTTGTAGAGTGTGTAAGTTTTTTGTTATTTTACATTTCTGTTATTTATTTGAACATTGTTTTTTATATTTGGCAAGTTGTTATTTTATGTAGTCAATGACCATCATTGTATTTATATCTTATATTTTTATTTATTTTTAACTGTGTTTTGTTCTTTACCTTACACATATCTAAAAATATATATTTTTAAATATTGTATAAATTGTGTAAGGAAGAAGTATTATAAATCAACATTTGTGCTGATTGAAAATTTTGAAAATGTCCCTTCCAGGAACGTGCTGAAAATGAATTAGCAAAGTTGAAAGTTACGATTGGCCAGAAACAACGTGAATTGGAAGAGTTACAACCGAAGTATGAATCCATGAAGAAGCAGGAAGAAGCCTGCACCAAAGAGTATGTAATTTGTGAACATAATTAAAAGTTCTCAAATTGAAGATTTATGGTTGTTACTTCTGTTGAAAAGTCTGTGCGTAGCAACTCTTAATGTTGGCATTATTCCAGGTTGGCCTTAAAGGAACAAAAACGAAAGGAACTGTATGCGAAACAGGGCAGAGGGAGCCAGTTTACTTCAAAAGAAGCACGAGATCAGTGGATTATGAAAGAATTGAGGTAAATATTTCAAAATGTATTAAAATATGAATTATTTCTATTTAATATTGTGATTAGGAAATTTGTGTGTCTGTAGTTGGATAATTCCTTCATGTATGAACTTTAATTCTCAGATCACTCAATAAACAAATTAAAGATAAGGAGGACCATGCAAGCAAATTGGGTGAGGATATCAAGAGGGATGACGAAAAGAAGGCACAACTCCTGAAGAAAATTGAAGTAATCCATTTGACTTTTATTGTTTAACTAGTTACATTATTTAACTGCCTGATTATTATTTTATTCAGCAAGAATAATGAAATACACTTGTGTTAGAACTGTGAAAATTGCAATGTCTACAGTTGTAGATCCTTGGAAACTCGCTGGGAAAAATAATTAAGTTTTGTTAGTCTGTGCATGAATATTCTTGTAGTTGGCTAACATATTTTACATGTGGCAGTTGTTGTTCAGAACAGATATTCAGTAAGTGTGATGAACCTGAAGTATTGGAAGTGTACAAACAGTAATTCTAGTTGGATTGTATGTAGATTTGGAAATATGGAATCAGTGTTCTGGAATGCTACAACTGCTTGATTATTGTGCTCTTTAAACTTTGATTAGTGAATTTACTTGCACCTTACTTTGGTATTTGTGTTTCAGGAGCAAACAAATGAGTTGGAGAAACAAAGAGCTTGCATTGATGAGCACAATAAACAGTTCTATGAACAGAAAAAGAATAAGGATCAACAACAGAGTAAAAGAAAGTAAGTTGAATTATAATTTTGTCTATTACTGTGAATCTGATTTTGTTGAAGAACACTTGTAAACAAGTTAAATATCCTTTGCACCGAAAATATAATGACAATTGTTTGATTTGGGATTAATTTATTTTCTTAAACCTATTAGTAATAAGTAATAAGACTAGCAGAGTATTAAAAATTTTAATCTGAAGACTCTTTGTTTGACTCAACACATTTTTCTTAAACCTTATATTGCTTTAAATGTTTGTATTTTGCTCTATTAAAATAAATAGTGAGCTCTGGAGGAAGGAAAATTCGCTACAGCAGACCTTATCGTCCCTTAAAGAAGATTTGGCCAAAGCTGACCAGTCCCTTCGTTCCATGGCTGGCAAAGTAAGTGCCTGTTAATTTCACATTGTCAAGATGGTTAGCATAGCTAGTCTTGGGGAACCATAAATTATGCAATGTTATCAATAAAATTGAGAACTATATTTTTCTAAGTAAAAATAAATTTAATATAGCCAAGAATTCCTGAAAATGTGTTATTGTTCATCTAATTCTCATACCTGATAAAGAGCTGCAGGCATATATTATTACACATGTAAGTTTCAGTAAAGTTTTTAGGAATTCCAGTCTGTAGTATTGGTCCAAGTAGCATATAGATGTTCATTATAAGAAAAGAACTTAATTATAAACAACATATAATTTATTGTTTATTTTCTCCTCTTTAAGCCTATATTGAACGGACGTGATAGTGTCAGAAAGGTATTGGAAACATTCAGAGAACGTGGAGGATCATTCGCAGAAATTGCAAGTTGTTACTACGGACCTGTCATTGAGAACTTTGACTGTGAGAAGAGCATTTACACTGCGGTGGAGGTCACTGCCGGCAATAGGTAAAGTTGTAACCCTGATGTGTGTCTGCTATTTTCATCCAGTGATTAACTTTGCGCATGGATGGATAGATATTTTATTTTCTAAATTTACTTTCATGCTTCAATTGGAAGAAATCTTGTCTTAATTCTAATTGATAACGTTACCTGCATCTGATAGTAGACGACCGTTGTTGTGTTGTGCTCCAGCATATCTAACAATTTCCCTTCCTTAAATCTTTCTCCCTTTTTTTACAGTAATTTTTTCATTTAGTGTTAGAAGCCTGAGTGACTGTTTTCATTTAATGTATTTAGTACAAATTTATTACACGTGGAACTCCACTGTATTATTTATAAATACAATATATTTTTACTCTACAAAAACAGCAAGTTAATTTTGGCATTTAATGATGGTATGGATTGTGGCTTATATCGTTGTGAAAAGTGAACCGTAGGAGTTGCAGAAAGGAAAAGTATAGAAACTTCAAATGTGGTGCTATTGGAGAATGAGAAGGGTGGATAGAATCACTAACCAGGAAGTTCCTAGCAGAATAGGGGAAGAGAGAACAGTATGGAGGACTTTGAAGGGATAGATTAATAGGCCACGTTTCAAGACACGGTCTTGTAAAATTAGCGTTAGAGGGAAGTGAACAAAAGAGGGTGGAGGATGGAATATGATAAGCACCTTATGGATGTCTTGCCTATGTAGTTAAAAAATGCTTGTACAGGATAGGCCTTAGGACTGATTACCACAATAACAACAATTTTGACACAAAAAATTGTATTATCATACTAAATAAGTAAATAAAATTAATTCACGTTTGAAATATGAATAAAATTAATGTGTTTTGAAATATTTTCAGGCTAGATTTTATTTATTTTTGGTTTGATTTAAATAGGATGACTAATAATTGCATTAATCTTATTTACATCATGTAACTCGCTATTAAATAGAGTATTAATTGGAAGTTAAAATTGTTTCTGAATGATTGCAGGTTGTTTCACCATATTGTAGAGTCCGATAAAGTTGGTACTCAGATACTGAAAGAGATGAACAGGCAGAAGTTGCCTGGTGAAGTAACCTTTATGCCCCTCAATCGATTACATGTCAGGGATCAAGAATATCCTGAGACAAAGGTAAACCAAATCAATATGTGTAGTACAAAGGAATTGCATTTTTTTAATGTAACACTTACTGTTACGGAAAGTTAAGACATTTTTATTGGTTCTGTAATAATGTTTTACTGAAGTGATTTATGAACTTCTTTTTTTTACAGGATGCCATTGCGATGGTTACGAAGCTGAATTATGAAAGTCGATATGATAAAGCCCTCAAGTATATATTTGGGAAAACGTTGATTTGCAGGAATCTGGAAGTTGCCACAAATTTGGCGAAAACAAGTCAACTTGATTGTGTAACTTTGGAAGGAGACCAGGTAAACTTTCAGCCTGAAATTTATAAACAACCATAACTATGATGTAATTGAGTACTGATGATTGTGTACATTTATTTGTATTTTTTAAAGCATGTATATTGATGAGCGTCAGAAAATATACTTGGATGTTGTTCTCGATCTTGACTATTATTTTTTATTTTCTGGCCAAGGAATGCTGTTGCCAAGTTTCTCCTGTTGTAATTCCAATATGGTGTGTGACTTTGTATTCTACTAATATATTTCTTTGGAATTTGTGTCACATTTGTGTATGATAATTGAGTTAAAATATCAGAATTATGATCGTTAGTATCA
This sequence comes from Eucriotettix oculatus, assembly GCA_034510155.1. NCBI lineage: Eukaryota > Metazoa > Arthropoda > Insecta > Orthoptera > Tetrigidae > Eucriotettix > Eucriotettix oculatus. The sequence continues at coordinate 125,909,465 of CM067376.1, read as the reverse complement.
CTTCTTTGGGAAATATATGCACTGCTTTTTCTCCTCTTTTAGGTCTCGTCAAAAGGTTCTCTTACAGGTGGTTACTTCAACACATCCCGATCTCGTCTGGAAATTCAGAAGACTCGTAGTGAGCTCAGTGTCCAGATCCGGGCAGCAGAGACGGAGCTGTCTCAGCTGCGAGACAACCTGAGAGGCATCGAGGAGCAAATTAACTTCATAGTGTCAGACATGCAGAAAACTGAAACCAAAAATAGCAAAGCTAAGTGAGTATGCATACACACAGTTTGTGATGATATGTTTTTAGATTGTGAGGGGAAATTTGAATTTTTAAGACTGCCTATGAATGGAGTATATAATCTCATTGGACATTTGTTTCAGAGATATATTTGACAAAGTGAAAGCTGACATACGATTGATGAAAGAAGAGGTGAGCGGTATTGAAAGGTACCACGGACCGAAAATACGGTCTCTGGATCAGTACGCCTCCAGTTTGGAAGCGATGAAGACGACCAAGGCTGGCCTGGAGGCTGAGTTAAATCAGGTATTTCACATTTAGAAAATTACATATACAACATTACTTATGATGTATTAGTCTTTGCTTTGATTTCAAGCATTTCACTACAAGATGGAAACTGTGACCAATCCTAGTAATTTAATTTTCAGGAACTTATGTCTCAGTTATCAGTTCAAGATCAGAGAGAAGTAGACAGCCTTAATGATGACATTCGTCGCCTTACTCAACAAAACAAAGAAGCCTTCAGTTCGAGAATGCGTTATGAAGCCGAGAAGAATAAGTTAGAAAATCTGCTGACCAACAATCTCAACCGACGACATGATGAATTGGTTCAGGCATGTTTTTCTTTTCTTGACTTTATTCCAAATCATACACTCAGACAACAGAGACACTTTGTTATGTCAAAAAATATCCTTTGGTTGCTTTTATGTTTCCTGTCAATATGTTTTATGTTAAAATGAAACTAGTTGTATTCATGGGCTAATATTATTTATACAGGCACTTCAGGAAATATCTGTAGAAGAACGTCAACAAAAACTGGTCAATTGCAAAGCGGAACTGGAAAGTGTTGACAAGCGCATTGATACGGCTAACCGAGAATTTAAATCTGTTGAGAAGAAAGTACAGGAAGCTCTGAAGAAGGTGAGTTGTGTTGATTATTTAATGTATAAAATTATTTCAGGGTAATATCAAATGCTAAAATTGGAAGCCCTTTTGGTGAAACTGTAGAACTAATCATTTGAGTGAAATAAAGAATTAAATTATATTTATGTCAGCTTGTAAAAAATGCAGTGTCCTGGTAATATAAACTAATCATTTTCCACACAGCAAAAAACTGAGCAGCAGGATCAAGATTTCTGGAAACAGAAAGAAAAGGATATTCAAGAGAAAATTGATGAAGACGCAAAAGACTTGGAGAAAATGGCATCAAAGCAAAACATGTTCCAGCAGAAAATAGCCGAGTGCACGAAGAAAATCCAAGATCTGGGATCTTTACCTACTTCTGATATGTACGTGAAGTATCAAAACATGTCTACAAAAAATGTAAGTGAGCTTTATTGAGTCTAGAGAATTAGCCTTTTTAAGAAGTGAAATTATGTATGTAAACGTAATGACATATTATGTTGCAGCTATTTAAAGAAATGGAGAAAGCAAATGGACAACTTAAGAAATACAGTCATGTAAACAAGAAAGCATTGGATCAGTTCATGAGTTTCTCTGATCAGAAGGAGAAGTTGATGAAGAGGAAAGAGGAGTTGGACAGAGGGTAAGGCTCGCTCACTATGTTCCATCAATTTCCCACACACCTAAACATTATTCTTTTCCTCATTGTAAAAGTGAAGGGTTTTTCTTCTTCTGTTTGGGACTTTTACTTTAAATATTTAATTAGATTCAGAGGTGTGGTGAGTAATGTGTAATTTGTTTTATTTTATCACATTTCTTCTTCAATATCTGAATTGAATTTACATAATAATTTCACTTTTGCCAACCTCCTGTGGCATTGCTGCCTCACCCCCCAGGGTTCTGGGTTTGAATCCTGGCATGGGCTTGGAGGCTTGTGTCGTCATGGTCCTGGAGACTGACGGAGAATTGATATGCTGACTATGTGTCACTCCAAATTCAGAATGTGTCATGCAAGATGACAGTCCACAGTCAACCCGATAGGCACAGGCCTTCAATGGGCTCTAGAGCCAAAGAAGAAGTATGATTTCACTGGCACCTGAATTGTTGATAAGAAAAGAAGGAAACAGCTTTAATTTTCTAAGTTGATGGGTTTACTAGATTCTCAAACAATGTCAGCTTTAGTATTTCCATTTAAGCAATCCTGACCTTTAATATATTTTTTTTAAATATCTCCATTTTAAATGTGTTACAAAATATACTGAAGTTTCATTAACCCTTTCCGGTCCTATGTCCCGCGGTGCGGGACACAGTGCTTTCTTGGAAGAAGTCTGTACCTGCCGTTACGTTCCGGTCCGCAGTAAATTTTACCTGCTGTTTCTGCAGCTTTCGTTGCGTTAGGATATAACTTGAGGGAAACAACTTAATTACAAATTTTTGTTAAAAAATTAGTTGAAAGATATTAATTTTAATTTATTTTAGTTTTTACAATCAAATATTAAATATTATAATTTAATTTAGAATGATACAGTTCAAAACATTTAACTGGGTGCAGTCCTGGGTTGCCTGTACATGTCTTGCAGAAAATAACTGTCTTTTTTCGTCGTCCTGGAGTTTTTCTGTCACTACACACAACACAATCTTTACCTCCTCGATTTGCCCTCTGACCCAGAAAGTGTTGAAAATAATTTAGCCTTTCTTCTTTGCCAAGGCTTGATTTCTTTCCAACCTTTATACATTGTTCACGCCTAACACTTTTCACTAATTCATTTATCAATAATTTTCGATACTTTATATGCTTCAATTGGCGTTGTTAGAGCACATTTGTCTTTTAACTGAAACCCCGTTGATGACAGTGAAAAATGCTGAGGAACTAAATTACTTTCAGTTCCCGTAAGCTTAGACCAACCATCATTTAATACATTCGGACGATGAATGTCGGTTTCATCAAAACTACTGTCACTTTCATCCTCACACTCATCCGATTCGCTAGAAAATGAACTGAGAATGTCATCTTTGCCATCAGATAGATTAATTAAGTCACTGAGTTCATTTGTAGACAATTTCATACGTTTAGAGAAAGATGTCATCTTTGCTGATATTTAAACGCAGTAAAAAGCTTTAATTATACTTAAAAATTCATGAACGATAATAAGTTACTAGTACCAGGCCTTGTTGTAAGCAACTGAGCAAATTTTGTAATACTTGAGATTTACTACCTGAAATAAATAATAAGGAAAGTTCTGTCCCGCCAGGCGGGACAGCGGACCGGAACACCAAAAATAGATTTGTCCCGCTATACGGGACATCGGACCACAATACAACATGCGGCAAACGGCAAAAAGACCGGAAAGGGTTAAAGTGCTTGTAAGTAACATTGGTTTTGAGTTGAATATTCTCTTTAGTTGAGCTTCTTGTCTTGGCTACTGAACTTATTTCTCATGAACCTTATTTTATCTGCAGTGAAATCAATACACTTGAGTGTGTAGTAAATGTGCTTCATTTTACTACAATGTTAGCATAAATTTTTCTCGCCTTCTTTATTTTAGTGACGAAAAGATTAAAGAGTTGATGCTTGCTTTGGAACAACGTAAATATGAGGCTATAGAGTTCACTTTCAAGCAAGTGTCCAAGTACTTCAGTGAAGTTTTCCGGAAACTTGTCCCCTCTGGGCACGCTCAGTTGGTGATGAGGAGGAACACTGACGAAGCGGGCGGATCACAGGACGTAAGTTTCCTCGGGTTAGCTTTTGTCAAATTTATGATAGTTCTAATTTTGTGAACAAATAAAGTACAGCCGAAATGGCTTGTAGTTTGTAAAGAAACATTTGAGTAAGACCTAAATCGAAGTCAAAAGATAATATGTTAATTTTAATTAGCTGTCAATTTATGTTCCACCATATTTCTAAAAATGAACATATGCCGTTTTGTTGTGAAAGTATCTGAATCTGAATTAAATTATTTTTGTTTAGTGGGTAAAATTTTTTTGCATTTGAATCTCTAATTTACAAGTTTTCTGCTTGGTTCCAGATACATCCTCCCACAATTTATTTTTCTGTTACATCATGTACCTTTGCAACATATCTTTGTAGCATACATTTTATTTTAGAAATTGTACAGTAGAAAGTATTTTCATTTTTTGCACATGTTTTATATTCTCTGATATAAATTTTACAAGGAGATGCCATTATTTTTACATTTCTATAGGAAGGAGAGTCGGACAAGTTCACTGGTGTCGGCATCAAAGTTTCGTTCACAGGGCGGAACGCGGAAATGAGGGAGATGAACCAACTGTCTGGCGGCCAGAAGTCGTTGGTAGCTCTGGGGTTGATTTTTGCCATTCAGAAATGTGACCCTGCACCTTTCTACTTGTTTGATGAAATAGATCAGGTAAGTTTCGAATGTCAGCCTTTCTTCGCCCCATGTGGTGGCAGGTTGGCTGACACAGTCTGTTTCAGGCCTTGGACTCGCAGCACAGGATGGCAGTTGCCGACATGATCCATGAACTCTCCAAAGATGCGCAGTTCATCACTACCACCTTCAGACCAGAACTGTTGGTTCATGCCAATAAATTTTACGGCGTCAAGTTCCGTAACAAGGTAATCGCTTCAGTTTTGCCTTAAATTGTTTGGAATTTTTTTGTGATCATGCTGAAATCTAATTAATGTGTTATTGGGAGTAAATGTTGACTGTACCCGTCTCTCAGATATTTATCAACATGTTTTATCTGTCCAGGTGAGCCACGTCGAATGTGTGACGAGGGAAGAAGCGGCAGACTTTGTGGAAGATGACACCACGACTGGCTGAAGACTGCCAGACATTTCTACAAACCTGAAAAGTACAAATTTTGAAAGGTGTATAAATAATTATATTTTATTTCTCTTTATATAATATGTAATTATTAATAATAATTAATTGAATAAATAATTAATTAAATTAATAATAAATCAAATTTTGTATTAAAATTATCTATTGTTTGTTAATTTTTTGTAATTCTAATTAATGCAATAAAATTAAAAATCTCTTAGCTCTTTTTGTGCTTTCTTTCTTACATTTATATGTACTTAATCAATTTTTATTTTGCAAAGAGATGGCTTTTCTTTTGACTGTTTATTTTCTATCTTTACCTATTCTTTTTGGGTACAGCATCCTGTAACCCAGTCTTATAAGGTATCAGCTTTTTCCTGTTTGTTGAGGAACACATTACATATTGCCTTATACATTAGTGTCCCATTCCGCCCAGCACTGAAGTTTTAGTTAAAGGTTTCTTATCAAGCTTTAATATTTAAGTGTAATACATAACTTAATAAGCTAAATACATCTAGTTAAAAAATATATACCATTAAAAAGTTAAATGCGAGCAGGTTTGTAGCTTTGCTTCTGTTAAAATTCTACAGAAATTGTAAATTCAGAGATGTAAGCCACCTAAACAAGAGTTCATTCTCGAGGCTCAGTCAGAACTTGGTCAAGTCAGCTGTCGGGGCTTCTTCCTTGACCATGTTCCACCCCTATTTACTGTACTCAAGCTAAAAAAAAATAGGGATTTCTATTCTACCCCATTCCCCTACATTAGTGGGAAGTTTTAACACTACTGATGACTTGTTTTTTATTTACTGTAGCGCCTTTTCCTATGATTTTCAATTTTAATAGTTTACCATTTTTCTTCAAAATTTTATTATATTGTCTGTAAATTTGTTTGTCAGTTATGTTATTTATTGTTTTATTCTTGTCTTAATCAGAAGCTTATCCAATATTATCATAAGTGGTGGCTCGTGGGTATTGAAAGTTATTGCTACATCACCGCAATACATTTTTAGGAGGATAAAGATATTAATAACACTACAATATCTACAGGGTTGTTAATTCTCCACGACCTGTAATTGCTGCATTTGTAATTTCGTCTCCATCACATGTAATAGAAACGAAATATTGAAGTTGTAAAAATTAAAACCATATTGGCATCATTTCCTAACACAACAGTAGTTTTACTTATTATATATTTTTAATAAAGTTAACAGGAAAAAGTCACATTTTATGGGATCGTACGGTAATTTTCTCAGAATTATGAAAGACTTCGAAATGCCGCCTGCTAAATGTTTTTTATTTTTAATAAACTTTGATCAAACCACAAGAAGGGCACAAACGGTAATCTTTTTATTGATTCGTCAAAAACATTTAAAACTGTATCCTGATGAGGCTGCCTACAGCTGTGTCTGATGGCGCTGTGAGTTTGGTAGCTCATATTATTGCTGGATCTTAGGCGAGCAGTGGGTTGAAACGGTAATACTGCGCATGCGCATTTCTCATTACAGACAAGCTGCTCGTGCTATAAAGAATGTAGCCAAGCCTTCTCATACATCAAAATATTTTACACAAAATCTACTCGGACCTGGCAGTATAGGAAATCAGCAAAAAGGTTACAGAGGTATTTATCAAGTTAGCTTAGTGAATCTTGAAGCGCCTTCCTCGTTGCAATTTTCCTCCTATTTGGGATCACGTCTCAGAGCCATCGCTGCTATTCTTCCTGGTACAGTACAATTTCCATTTTTATCCTCGTCTCCTTGGACTACCTGTCCAATAATGTGATTATCTGCTTGTCTCCAATCTCATCTGATCAAACACTTGTCTCCTAATCTCCGTTGCCTAATTTCCAATCGAAAATGTTTCTGCAAGCTTTTAATACCTCTTCCCCACTTAAATTCATATCCCGAAGGCTGCAAGGATAGATATTAACCAATCAGATTTATTGTTACTCTTCTGTGGGAAGAATAGTTTGCCACTCTCCCCGAAGGTTTTTGGGGAAAATCCACGCTTCTTCCCAGCCTCCGTCTCCACATTCTAGCGGGCAATACCCGCTGGCGGCTGAATGACCCCTGTTTGTCAAATAATGTCTTTCTTTTCGACTCCTTGCCGTCTACGTCCGAGCAGATGTGTTTGACCATTTCAAGTTGAAGGACGGTGATGTGATAAACCACTATACAAGTGAAGAAAGTAAATGGAGAGATAAAAGAGACTCCTTGCAATTACTAGTGAATCTGGAGGCGATATGATGGAAATTTTAAACAGACGAGGACTAGAGAATTAAACCTAAATCGATAGTACAATGTAATGAGAACATGAAAGGCGCCGACAGGCAGGATCAGATTTTGGCAAATTAGTTCGCGGGTACAAGAATCTCAGGGTACATATATTTCACCTGATGAACAACAACTATTTCAATATGTCATAATATTAGGGAAGTTGGTTGTTGGTCTAGCACCGAATGGCCTGATCGTTCTAACAGTACCATTTAAAACCAAATTTAGAGTGACGTATATTGTGAGATATCACCGTCAACTTTTTACATGGAACATCTCTGTAATGTATTAAATATGCGAAGTGAAACTTTAAGTTTGTGTATCCGTTTTCCTGGCTGTGTGGGTGGCACTAGCATTCATAGGACAAAAGGATGACCCTTCTGGCTGAATGTGGAGAGAGGGCCCATTCACGAAAAGAGAGATTACCATGAATAATTTCACACATGCAGTATTTAGGTTCAGCAGTTGAATTTTTTTTGGCTGCAATTGTTAAAGAGCAAACCATTTGAGGGGGACAGATTATTGTTGGTTTGGAATTATGAAGCTTCCCACCGAGCTTTCGTGGGAAGAAGAATGTTGGGAGACGGAAGACTGTTGATGTAAAAGTTAAATTGCTAGCCGCTGAGAGAAGGAGAGAGGCTGGCTAATGCTGACCTAAAACTAAACTGTTAGCCGCCGTAAGGGAGTCCCCGCCAGATTTGTCCACGAGATTCAGCCCGGACGGTGATGAACAGGGGTCATCCGCAGCCACCACCATCATCATCATCAACGCGAAACTTCACGGGTATCGTTGCATTGAATTTGTTCACATTTTCCAGTCCTATTGCTATGAAAAATCTAAATTGCTTCTCAATCACCCCACAGAGTGCTCTAATGTTAAAGTCTCTTGTTTCAGTAACATTTTAATGATAATATGTAAATGCCATCTATGCTCTTGTGGAAATATTTCATTTATATTAAATTCAGAATTGTTAAGTAAAATTAGTCTTTTCCTTTCAATAATAAATCCCCATTAATACATAATTATATTATAAGTAAGTTAAATAAATTCAAGTCAATTCCTTATCCCACCACCAGTAAAAGTTACCATTACCTATAAGAACAATAGAGTTTCTATTTGAGTACTCACTAGCGTGATGTTTGATGTGTTCATTTGCAAAATATGGTGGCGCTGAATAATAACCCTCCGACCTGAGGTCCTAACTCGTCACAACAAAATTTTGTGGTTACTTTGGCAGTGATAGAATGATTAACTGTACAATGTTTTTGTCATACCTTTAGTTGTGCTGATGAGCCAAGCAGCAATACCGTTAGCTTGAGACTGCTGTGGCTGTCCTCAACCCGCAGATTCCAACATAAAAATTTTTCGAGTACACAAAAATCTACTTTTTGTAATGGCACTATTTTTTTAACAAATTGGGAGAGACGTATTTTGAGATATCTTAGCCTAAATTTGGCTACTTTTCCATATAAAATCTGTTTGGGTAACTTTCAATAGCAATATCTGTGGACATATGAGTACAATAGTTTTTATGTTTCAGTACTTCTTAGTATATTGATCGTTATGCTCAGTTGCAAAATATTATGGTATATAGATATTTTACTGCGGAGCTATTGGCCTCCACACTACGGTCTAAATTTGATGTGACAAATTTTGTTGTGACTTTGGCATGGATAGATACATGAATGGCCAATTTTACTGTTTTTTCGATTATTCCATTACGTATGGGGCTGAAAGTTGTATCGAAAAGCCACGTTTCCCACTTATCTTGCTGCTAGAATGTGTCAAAGTTAGTATTTTCAGCAGCACGTACGCATCTATCACATGACTGCGCATTCTGGAATTAACACAGTTTTCGTATGGGGTATAGGGTTACTTCATTACACAATTTCATGGAAGCCTTAGGTGCCTCGTACTCTCTCTTTGTTCTTTTTTAAAGATTGTCACTTTCCGAGGAACATTCAGCTATTTTGAGAGGTGTATGTGCTGGGGTTGAAGACGTTGAGCATGTGGTAAGCGTTGTCCGCTGATTCCATTGGATCAGTCGGTCAGCTGCCTTCTAAAACTGGTGTAGACACGCAGAAGGAAATGCTGCGACCCCACGGCAAACTCATCTCCCGCCATTCGGAAGGGCGTGAGAACCACAGAACATAGAATAGAGTAGAAGAGGCAGGCACCGGACGGGATGGGACCATTCGGCGCGGCCGCCTCGGCGCAGCCACTTCGGCGCGGCCGTTTCGGCGCAAGCCAGTTCGGCGCGAAACTCACTTAACATTACAAGACATATAATTTCATATTTAGCAAAATTTTTAAATATATTCCTAAATACTTAATCAGTTGCAATACCCGAGAGTTGTAAAACGTTAATAGTAAAACAAGCTATAAGTATGAGTTCCACAAATATGGACTAAGCGTCGTAGGTTAATTTAATTAAATATTCAGCTACGTTTTTATGACAAATTATCTGGACTTTTCATTAATATTTTAAGATGCCAAATTATTTATTCATTTAACAATTTGTAACAATAACTCATGAGACTTTTGTGTTCAGAATAAAAATCGAAATATTTATCTTTCAATGAAACATAAATTTGATAAAAGTAGCGATTTAAATTTATTTAAATTACTTGTCTTTTAATAATAATAATAATAATAATAATAGCCAAATTGGTTTGAAGTAATGCGTCTCACTCATGAGTCTAAAATAAATATTATATTTTACATCTGAAATTATAATATTTTTCTAATAAATCTTATGGTTGTTTAAATGTGTATTCTTCCACAAAACTGAATAATTTTTCACATTGAATTTTATATTTTTCCAAGTCCCATAAATGCGGATATTAAATGTGGGCATAGTTTGGCCAATATAACTGTAATTACAATATAAACAGATACCGAAATTATTAATTTTATTTTTAATATTTTAACATAGCTTAAATTATTGCAAGATTTTAAGATAATTTGGATATCATAATTCATTAAATCATGTCATAAGTTTGTATTATTTCTTACTGCGTAATTTTACGGGTAATTATTAATTTCATATTAATCTCAGTTAACCCAATTTTAATGTATTTGTAAGCGAAATGCAAAGGATAAATATTAAGAAGAACACAATATTATTTTTCCCAGATTAAATTTATGATAGCGCTGACGTTATAATTTGACGTCCATATTTACTGAATTATAAAGCATAGTATCTTATGCAATAATGGCTGATTTGACATGTAATTAAGAATTAATCCTGAGTAAGTAGATATTTTTATAGCAATTGGTAACTATCTTATTGACAGAAACAATAACCAAAACATCAAGAAAATTGACAGAGTGATCTTTTTCAATTCAATTTTAAAGTTTCTTTCAGTGTTGTAATTATTAAAAGTATTGAGCAAATGGTTTATGTGGAATCTGAGGATGATACTAAAAAGTCATCATTCTTGAAATATCTCAGTGGTTTTAAATCTAAAGATGTAATACATAAGGCTTCCAAATCTCTCATAATTTGCGCGAATAACGACAAAGAAAAATTCCCAAGGTAGAACCAATGATTTCGTGATAGTAAATGTTCTTGAACGAAAAATAAGTGGAATTTATAATTACATTTATTAAGATAAGAATTTTTGATAAAATAATTTTTGTCAATTTCGAAAAGTAGTTATCCCATCTATTTTTAAAACTTGGTGTAATTAATTGATGCATGGGCTAAAAATTAAATAAGAACTCTTCATCTAATGATAAGAAAACATGATCATTAGTGACGTTTAAATGGTCCAAAAACTTAAAAGACGTTTTGACTGTAAAATTATTTTCCTTATTAAGAGAATTATATAAAAATATAGAAATGTTATGAAGAGGGCTGCTAGTAGAAGAAACGATAATTCTGACAGATAAATTATATGCTAGAGCATAGGCTCTGGCACTATTATCAGAAGTTAAAAACTAGGAGTTAAAAAGTGCTACTGTCCACAAGTCTTTTCAAGTTAATTTCTAATTGATCAATAACTAAAGTAATGGATTTAATTTTTATTGCAAGTTCTATGTATTTATTTGTCTGGTAATAACGTTTCAACTTTATAAAACTATTTAGTCAAATTCCTTTGGCAGATTCACTAAAGATAACATTAGGATTATTAGAAATGTACATTTTGGTGTTTTGCACAACTTATGATAATTTTCTATACAGAATTAACTCATTGTTAAAGTTTTCCATTGTAATTATGGAACTAACAATACGCTTATTCTTTGTGTTATTTCAGCCTCGTTGCTTGTGCGACATGCACAACAAATTTTTATCCATTTCAATTTCTTTTTTCCGTTAATAATTTTTCATTTTATAACATAATTGTATTATACATATATATTGTAAATATTCATTTTTATTATAATCGTAAAAGATGAGGTTTTAAAATTTAAGAACGGAACGTCGTGAACAAACTACTGTTAATAAAGTTTATATCACTTTTTGCTGATATATAGGCTGTTTTTCATTTTATTAATATTAATATAAGATGTGTATTTGTATAAAATAACTTATTTGAAACAAATGCCCACGATATTCTCGTTTATCGCCACGTAATGTCCCCGCGCCCAACCTTGCGCCGAATCGTCCTAGACCCGGCACCGGACACTCGGACCTCTAATTCTGGTTCGGAATTGTTTCGTAATTCGTAATAGCCACATAAATGTATTACACATGATGTAATTATACCAATTCTTACAAAAAAGTGATGCATTATTTTTTTGCCCATGAACGTAACGCTTACTTAGCTTTCATACAGGCTGCCGCTTCTACTCTGTTCTATGTTCTGTGGTAAAAACAGTGCCCAATAGCCCGACCTACCTCATTCAGGTTTTCTAGGATTCTTCCTGCATCTCTTTCAGGTTTAACACTGGGTACGATCCTTAAAACAGCCCGGGACCTTGGCTATCTTGCTCTACCATCCACATCCCTCCTTTTCAATTCCATTCCTAAAGGGGAGCTTCCTGTTTCAGTTTCACCCTCATGTAGCCTGTTAACCATAATATATATATCACTGCAAAGTGACAAAAAATATACAGTACTACCCATCTACCAGAGTATTTGGCAAAAGCGTATAATGCTTCTGTAAGTATACTGATCGGGTTTTTCGGCCATATGGCTTTGTGTTTTCTTTCTTCCGAGCTCTATGATGTAATTACACGAATAAAGTCTTGTTTTCCATCTTATTTGGTCAAATTTCTCCTATCTTTGGCAAGTAATGAACAATAATTCACTCTCGCGCGATCTGCTTTCTGAACAGTTTCGCTTCTTGATTTCAATCAGCGTGCGGACGAAGAGCTAAGCGCAATTCTCAGAAATTGTGCTACTGAGGTTGAAATATCTATTATTGTTACGTTTTAAATTATTTAAAAAATAATACGTGTTTAAATGCCGAAACAAATAAATGTCACTTGGTTGAAATCCTGAGAACTTTTCAACTAGATCCTATTTAGTTTTACATCCCCAGTTTCATATGAAAACTGACGACCTGTCACATTACATTTTAACTTGAAACGGTGTCCCTCGAGGTTCATCAATAGACTACTTCACTGCTGGAAGTCACTCAATTCCTTTAACATTGATAATTATCTTAATTTAACAAATTAATTTTTGATGGAACACATTTAATTAGTTATAATAACCCATTCAGATCTCGTATAATACAATTTCACTAATTACACACCACTGCCGTCTTTGAAAGACTGTCCCATCATAGACTTATTTTGTATAAAAGTGGAAAGAATGTGAATAGGGGATAAAATTAAAACAATAATGTTTTTGTATCTTTTATTAATACACATTTCTCATTTTGATAATGCCAGTTAGGTACCGAGTAACATTTAACGTTCAACAAATAGCACTACTTTATTAATTGATGATAAACTAATAACAATTTGGTACCTAAACAAATTCCATTCCAGAGGGATAATCACTTTGACAATCTTTTATTGTCTGCATCACTTTCTCTCTGCAATAGAAGTGTTTACAAAGACAGCTGCTTAATAGTGAAGTTATGTCAACTAGTAAAATTCATTGGCTGTAAGATTATACAACAAAGAGTAAAGTCATCAAGAAAATTTTACTACCTATTATACCAAAACCAATTTAGTTTTACACACTACATAGACTGATAAACAACAAACAGTCCACAACAAAGCATCGAACAGCTACGATATTAGAATATTGTCATATTTAGCCAATTATGAGGACGTAACAAGATTTCAAAGTAATTGAGGTACAATCTACAATAAATTATTTAAATGGCCATATAGAATTGGTCAGTAACCAATGTGAGTTATTGAAATTGAATTTGTGACAATCTCATATAATAAAATTACAACCTATGAACAACTGGTAAAGTAATATTTCAAAATAGTCAGTGAATCTCTTAACTTTAAAAGGCCAAATGATAAGTGTTAACATTCATCTCTCAATGGCCAGACAGTTTGTTATCAAGTGATGTAGTGCTGATACTTGTATTTTACTAGAGTACATTATTCAACTCTACTTCTTTCGAAAAGCACAACAACGCTAACATCTAATATTTGTAAATATAAGTAAATGGGTGTTTTCAAAACTATTCTCATATTTGATTCAGCACAACATAAGAGATTACATACTGTTTCTTTAGAGGTAATGCTCAATGAGTAATTCCAAACAAATTGATATATCCCATTATAAATTCAAAATCTTGAATTGATTAAGAATAAAATGCAAATGTTTGGTGGATACTCCTGTCTGAAAGTAAATGGATCTGTTTTTCTTAGTGATTATAGATCTGAGTAAGAGTTAAATCATATCAGATGAATATTAATTAAATAGTTTAAATTTATAATCATCAATATCAATTAACAAGTTGTACATGTATTTGTATTAAAAGTATAATTCATGGCCAATTTAATCAGACAAACTTAACTAAAGATATAATTAAAGAAGAGTCAATAAATAGGCCTATGTAGAAGTGTAGTATGAGTTTTTTTGAACCTGTATAAACATGTTTAATTAAAATAAAGCATTTTAATAATAGTTTTATATATTACATACTGTTGAGTACACATATAAGAACAACTATTCTTGAAAATGCCATTCAGACATTACACACATTACAATGAAATGTATTATAATTAGTAGTACAATGTGTGTGTTTCACATTTAATGGTGACAGAATCAAAATAATGATTGAATAACATAAAGTAACACATGTAGAACTTGACTCTTCAATCTTTGTTACTAAGACATTTTAAATTCTGTAATTATTATATGAAAATACAACACAATGAAATGAGAATACAAGTAAAAAAAATGAAACTATTTTCAGTTGTTATAGACTGAGTTGTACTGAAAGTGTCATCTAAAACTATACAAAAATTACAAAAGTCTAACTTTATTTTAGTGTTATAGAATCTTAGAATAATAATTTCTATTAAAACTAGCAGTGAAATTAAACATTTGGAAAACAAAATTAATAGCATTTGGCTTGGGTCAGGGTTTCAGATGCATGGTGTTTTTAAATTAAGGCACCAAGTGGATGTCAGCTCCAATTCAAAATTTACAGCATTGAAAATGTATATCTCAAAGTTGAAAAACTAGAGCTTATAAAACTTATAATAAAATAATGCATTACACATTGTCAAAATTTGGTTTTTTAAAGTGTAGTATCAATTCATTTAACAAATATTCTTTGATAGACAAAACAATAAACAATGCTTGCATATAAAATATACTCTTCTATAGTAAAAGTACTGCAGTTGCTAACAAGTTGAAAATGTGTCTTGCCCTATATTCACTTGAAGCACTTTAGTATGAATGTTAACAAGTCTTTGAATCTTCCACCAAATATAAACACTATATACCACAGTAACAACATGGACCAAGAATCATGCATTACTCCAGTACAAGCTTGGCACACAGTTCCTGTCAAAAATGTTTCATAAAATATATAATATATGTGTGATGTATAAATATATTTCATTTATACAGACAACTATTACATAATATATCCATGTGTCATATATATATATATATATATATATATATATATATATATATATATATATATATATATACATATGCCACTTTGGAATGGATTTCTACATGTAAGCTATTAATTCACACACTTTATATTCAGTTTGTAGTAAATTACAGGCACATTTACTAATGGAACAGTTTAACTATTTAAAATTTCATAGTAGAAACACACACTTTTACATTTTCTCACTATATGACATATGCACTAACATTTAATCTAACCTGAAATATATCTATTGATAGGCTTAAGCACATAATGGTGAAACATTTATTCAATTAATTCAAACAAATCTCTGGACGACGCCATAAGGTAAAAGGGCACAAAATTAAACTGCACACCCATCACAATTACATCTATAATATAAAATGATTTGGAAATGAAATGGTAAGTCACACAGTTCCCTGGCTGGTAGTGCTAAGGGAATTTGCAGACATACGTGCAAACGTACATTATGAAATTTATGTTTTATGTGCCTTTCTTTGTTCTTTTTGATGTGCCTGCAACAGGGCACGTTCCTGCCAGCAGCAACGACCGCTTCACATCGTCCTCAAAAATCGTCAATATTTCCGGCCTGCCGGTAAATAATTATTTATTTCTCAATTCAAATTAAAATATTATGAAATTGAAACATGCTTCAATTGCAAGAATCAATCATTAAATTTATTTTTATAAATGTTTTCTTGTTAAAATTGTAATAAAATAACAAAATATAAAATCAACATTATATTTCTAATAATATACATTATTCCATAAACTGCCCTTCATATTTGCAGGCAGCTGCTGGACTTAACAATAAACTTCCTCTTGCACATGTTTTACATGGAAATATGCATTTCAATCTTATACCCTGTCTCTTAACTCTACAAAACTAGTATCCTAACTTATATGTCCCTGTGCTTTAGTTGTTCTTCAACTACTAAGCAAGCACAATTATTTACAATATGTTACGGGAGCTGCTTTACAAACCTCTCAACATTGGATCGGTTAATAGCTGCCAAATTTAAGTTATTTTGTTAATTGTTTGTTTCCTTGAATCAGCTACCTCAAATGTACTATATTTATATGAGTAACAGAGATCTTTATCAAGCATATTGCTATTGAGGAATCCTGTGGCCACCTTGCAAGAAATCTGAAATGATTAATGTGAGCATGTAGCGAGCTCAATTTGTGGTCTGCTTACACTGGTGCCTTTCAATTATCTACATTATTATTTTCAATAAATGTTGCTATCTTCAAAAATAGTACTTAAGTAACTACAATGTTTGTAATATCTTCTGTAGTAAGGCAGAGTGTTTCTTCTAGGAACTGAGGTTTGTAGATGTAGGTGACCAGCCCATTATTAAATGGACAGTTAAACATCATTGAATTTAGACAGTTTGTCTCTAAGCAGCATATTCTCTTTCTTTAGTCGATCCAACTCCTGGCGAAGGCCCATATTCTAAAACACAAATAATAATTAATGATATAATTGAATAGTATTGGACTCCTGATATATATAAAAATAACACTACAGGATATAGTAAAAAACTGCAGATTAAATTTCCTCACTGATCTTTTCACTCAGCTTTTGTAATGAAATCACTCACTTGCAATATTTTACCTTTTATCTGTTTTGTACAATACTTTATTTTGGTCCACTTTACTCTTTACAATTTAAATAATTCTTTACATGCATACAGTTTAAATGGTAAACAAGGCCATGATCAAACAGACAATATATGTGTTTTTGGTCGTTTTAATCTCTTTACTTTTCTCCACATCACAGATAAAGCAATACCCAAAGGAAAAAAACAATCTACAAGTTTCTTTAGACAACTTTTTAATAGTTCTTAAAAATTGTATCTATATCCAAAAATAAACTTACCAACCACTGTTTTTTCAAGTATTTTAACAATGGTAAAGATATTGTTTGGCATTACAATGTTTATGAAGAGAAAAGAATGAAGAAAAGGAACACTTTGAATAGTCTGTGTTCATTTTCAGGGAAAGGGGCTTCATCAGACACAAATACATCAAAATCTTGTGAAATAGACTGAAATCATTACATTTAAGACTAATGTGCTCAGATCTAATTGCTTGCTTTTTTAATGAAGATGAGCTGAGTTTCTTTACTGCTGAAAATGTTTTACTATACCTTCTTTTAATCTTCAATAGAATGTAAATCAATTAATGTAAATTAAAGGGGAATACTTTCAGATGTTAGCCTATTTCTCAGCTATGATTAGAGAAGCTTTCAACATTGCTACAGGCTGAAACTTTTAAAAGTTCTTTTCCAAATGTGATGCATGCAATGATCTCCCTTCCAGCATGTCTTGTATTGTAGATTACATAATGAGCAACATATAACTTTCATATTTTTATGAATGTACATTTCCGTCACTGTCTTTCCTCAGCAATTTAATGCCTTCATGGGTTTGTATGAGAATAGTTTTTATATTTCACCTATTACATTGAGGGAGACCGACAACTTTGATCAATGGAAATGAAATGGTAAGTCACACAGTTCCCTGGCTGCGTCATAAGAAACCACCAATTACCTTGTTCACAAAAATATATTAAAATTCCAACCAACTCGGACATGCATGTGTGAGGAAATATTTTGATTTCTAGACTATTAACATAAGTAACATTTTATCCATAGGCCTATAACAAATAGAAACTTGCTTTTTATTTAATCACTCTGGTATTGATTATTTGTGAGCTAAATATGTTATTATAGCACTCTTTGGTTTTTAAATGTGATTAAATCTCATACAACATTCACACCACTTTCTTCAAAATCCCAGTTAGCATGGACAGCTTATGAAAACAAATTAAAATACTTTTGCCATTGGAGAGAAGCATGAGCTTGCTAGAGTAGAACTCTAATTCAGATTTTCCAAATGACTATTTGTCAAGTTGGAATTTTGAGTTTTAGATATTTAATAAATTCAGATACCTGATGGTCTTAAAACTGTGTTGACAATGTACATCTCAATTAGGTTAATTCTGAATACATGCAAAGAGTGTAAGACTCTGAACTAGTCATGTTAGCCACCATGAAAGATCATTTACCTCTTTCTCGAGAAAACTTGCTCGAAGAGCAATTTGGTTCTCCTTCACTCGTCGAGCATCTCGAGATCTCTTGGCAGCCATGTTATTTTTACGACGTCTGGCCCAGTACTTCTCATCCTTCATATCGTCTGGTACAAACTATAATTATTACAGACTTGGATTAAAATATGAATGTCAAACTTTTACCACATATTTTAAGTGGACTTAAATTTGGAGGCAAATGCCATCTCATACATTCCTGTAATAGCTCAGATATTATTTTGTAACTTAAAAATCAAATGATAGAATATATTACATACACTGCAGTTTACTACTAAATGAAAGGAACATAAATTATCTACAGTACTACCTTACCATATGCAATAGTGTAAAATTTGAGAAAAATACATTCCAACTCATCAAAATAGTTATATTTTGAGGATTTTTGTATTAGAAACAGAAATTTGAAGAATTCTCACAACAATTATTTTATATTTCATATTTTTTTGCCTCATCTCCTTCAATAAATTAATTTAAAATGATTAAACCTAATTTACAGGACGTCACCAGCATATTATGAAACTCTAAAGCAGATCAATTGCTACTTGGAAAATAAATTCATTTCGGAAAAATAACCTATGACAAAAATACTGTGTATTTAAATGCAAAATTTTAAAATTTTAATCAGTGACAATGATTTTCAAAGCCAATATAATCACAGATAATTTGGAAGACAACCGTCTGATGTGATAAAATAATCCATTTAAATAGGCCTGCAGTACAATGTGTGGGGTGTTGTTGAATTTGAGTAATGGAACCTAACAAACTGTAAAATAATCTAAAACCTTTTATTTACTACTTGGACAGGAATTTTGGTAGCTTTTCAGAGAAACGGTTGAATGGTTTTATTCTGAAGTGGTGAAATTCTTTTAATCCAAATTATATTGTCATCCGCCATTTGAAAATGTTAGACTTTAAATTCAATCTACTTTTTTTTGGAGGGGGGGTTAACAGGCTACATGAGGGTGATCCTGAAACAGACAACTCCCCTTTAACTACTCAATTTACTTTTTTTTTTTACAAATAAATCCTTGTTCTCAACAGCAGGAGAAAAGTTAACCGTTCAATAATCCTATAATTAGAATCATGAAGTAACAAGACCAATTAAACAGAAAACTTGATTCTAGAACGAGAACGCCCAATCCCATTCAAATAGCATGCATTGTAGGCTACAAGCTTACCTTAACATTATCAAAACCTGCACAACATTTCCATTTTCGTCTGGACATACACAACCAGCTATGAAATAAATCTTAAAATTATGAATCATTGAATACATGATGTTCAAATTTGCATTCTTTCTTTCATAATTTTTCATATTGTCCAGTGGCGTAGCGTGGGTTTCAGCCGTATTTAAATCCGAAAGACTTCACAATGCACAGAAATTCTAAATAACTTTTCTGCAGGTGTTTTATTTAAATTGTACAGAGTTGAAATGTTTAGTTTAGATCACAAGTTAATATTATTAATTTTGTAGTTTTGTCGCTCTAAAAAAGTTCCGCTTCCAACCCCCCCCCCCCCATGCTACGCCTCTGATTTGGGCAGATTGTTAAGATGTTTTTCAAGGGATAGAATCCTAACATTTTTACGACTAAACAATGTACATATATTTGTCTCCATTACCATATGTAATATATATCAGAAAATGATGCAACAAACAACAGGAAACAATAATGAGTTTTTATTTAATGGTAAGTTTTTATACCTCATGAAATATTGACTCAGTGTATCTTTATAAAAAGTTCTTATAAGAAGACTATGTCTAAAGAGAAAAAATTAAAAGCAAATTTAAAAATGCCGTCCGATTCGACGCAATTTCGCCAATATCTAGCGTCTCAATAATTGCATCAATTCACATTACTTTTAGTGCAACGAGTTACAGTTTTTGTCCAACAAATTCAATGATATTAAAAATAAGTAAAATGATACCTAAAGACAGAGGTCTTATAATCTAGGCTTAAGAAACACAGAAAATGGATAGTGTTGGTGTCCTATTGTCTGGATTTCAGCGAATAAGATATGAATAGGGAAGAAAAGAAAAAGCGGCGTTCAAACAGTAACTAACTCTGCTCGTATTCAGGGATAAGGAGCTACAGTTCAGTACATAGATCCACGAGTCCTCAACCCTACTCTACTCATCCCTGAAGCTTTCTGATAATGAATGACAGCATGTGAAGCCGTGCTCACGGCGATCGTGCTTCTAGCGACCAGGGAGAAAGGAATCCTCATTCCCGTCTTGCTCTTTCGAGAATGAGCGCAATAATCGCATGACTGATCATTAGCTCATTTATTTAATGCACTTACTTAGTTTATTGGACTCACACTGTGCTTGAAGACTAGGTATAAAACTATATTGGGGCACATTCCTACACGACAGTATTTTTATTGGTAACACATTTTAAATAAAGAGAGTTAATTTTAGGAAAAGAGTCACATATTATGGGAATATTGTATGCAGGATCGCGCGGTAATTTTCTCAGAATTATGAAACTCTTCGAAATGCCACCCGTTAAAGGTTTTTATTTTTAATTAACTTTGATTAAACCAAATATACAACAAGTGCATAAATAGTAATATTTTTATTAATTCGTCCAAAACATTTAAAACTGTATCCTGATGAGGCTCGCTCTGACGGCTCTGTGCGTTTGGTAGCTCATTTTATTGCTGGATCTTAGGCGATCAGGGGAAGGAAACGGTAATACTGCGCATACGCATTTCTAATTCCATACAAGAGTCTCGTGCTATAAAAAATGTAGCCAAAATATATACGTAGGGAGCGCGCCGGAAGTCTTTGAAATCGAAGCGGAAATTCACACTCTTAAAATACTATTATTTTAGAGTTTATTAAAATTACAAAACAAATTATTCCTTTGAAATTAATTCTTATGCTGTAGCACATGAGCACATATGCACCAGCCGCCACTGGGCAACATGTTCAAGAAAAGAACTTGAACTAGCATCGTCGTTATTCGGAATCACGGGCAGCGTAGGATGAGATATGAACTACCTTTGGACAGAAAACAATCGAGTGCCAGATGTTGGATATTGTGAATTAAATAAATATTCCCTGGAGACAAACAGTTACATTTCGAAACGCTGTTTTCTTTCATTCCTTCCTCTTTGATACGACTTTCCTACTCATACTATTTTTCTTTCTTTTCCCCAATTTATATATTTTTCTCGTGAAACCCGTCAATGGAACACCCGAACGACACTAACCAAATACTAAATTCAGCTATGCCATCAAATTTCAAATCCAAAAATAAAATTAACTGTGTTAACTTATTAATCAAATCAATTCATTTTAATACCATATGGTTCCAATCTGACTAATTATTATGATATAAGTGAAAGTAAGTGGAATGCTTCAATTGAAGCTCATAAATAGCTTATAGTTAATTTATAAGAAAGAAAAGAATGGAAAAATGTTGACCGGACCAGGGGCTCGAACCCGGGGAATTCCCAACCGCCCGGAAAGTGGGAGGTCCCGGGTTCGAGTACCTGATCCGGTCAACATTTTTCCATTCTTCTATATTATAACTTATTAACTAAATTTGGCTCTTCTACAAAAACCTATTTTCACAATTTATGATGCAGAAACTCTCATTCTGTTACTTACTTGTTTTCTAGACTTCTTTATCATAGGCTGTGGTTTCAGCTCCTCATCAGAGAATGCTCGAGTACGAGGATCAAAATCCCGTCCTGAAGATGCCAGTGATAATGCTGAAGACAAAACTGCCGTTTAAAGCAAATAAAATCTCATTACACACAGTTCAAAACTTTTTACACATATCCCAATATTATACTCTAATATGATTTTATTTCGTAATTATTCAGCAAAGTTATATTCACAAAGAAAATTCCGAAGAAACGTGCCGTGGTAATGCCGCAACAGACTCTTGACGATGCAGCGGTTACAGGACAGATGTTTGACACGTCACGAGAAAATTTCAAATCAATTATATAATTAACTACAGTACAGACCCAAGTCATAATTGCCGACTCCATTAAGTTTAGAAAGGAAAAGGTTTTTGAGAACATCAGTGAGCCAAATATTACGAATCTGATGGCTACACAAATTTTAAAGAAACAAAATAATTGTATATATACGATATTGCCCTGATTCATGTAAGTGCCAGTGAATTGCAGAAAATATTGTGTACGCGTGTCATCTGCTATTGCGGAAAATATAAAAGCTTCATCGAAATTTTTGATTCTTATGAAGTGGGAAGAACTCTTGGCTCACAGAAAAGCTGTCTAATTGCAATGCCAAAAATGTTACAGAGTATTCTTGGAGATATGACAGTGAGTAAACTTCTTAACATAATAATGAAGAGCAAAATAGGAAGCTTTCAGGAGTTTAAAAATAGAAATTTACAGATGTAGAGGCCAATTACGAAAAAGAAGCCCATAACAAACTGAGCAGAAATGTGAGGGGACGCAGAAGTTTGTAGCCAACAATTAAGAGAATGAAATTTAAAACTGGTTTCGCAGTGCTGAGGTCGACGTTAGTTAAGGTGAACCGGAAGCTTCACATCCTGAAAACCGTAACCGGCAATAGCGCTCATAGCATGTATGCTATACTCTACAAGTTTTGAAGCAATAAAATACACGTACGTACCGGGCATTGCACTGCTTCCTGGAAGTGACAATGAATTGCAGGAACTAGCAAAGTTTCCAACTAATAAAGAATTTGCAAGAAATGATCACCCCGAGGTATATATAATATGCCTAATCTGAATGTAACGTTTTGGAGTTATTTCTAGCGAATACTAGTCAATGGAGTTAAACCATTATTGGTACAAAGTGTAGGATAGAAGAAGAAAATACTTTTTTCATTTTAAAATAACATATTTGAACAGTGTGTTTGGTGCAGGTCCTCTAACGGAAAGAAAATTTAAATTCAATCTGAAATCTCACTAGTGAAAGGAGGTTACATACAGTATGACACGGAGCGCACAAACTAAATTTATTTTTCGTAGTTAAGAATATGTATCTATAAATACGTTTTGAGTTCCCTTCTACCTTAAGGGAATATAGAAATTAAAACAGGATACATAATGCCAAGAAAGATGCTTATCCGCTCGTGTATGCGACGACGACGACAATCACGTTCGCGAAAAAGTATCATAATTTAAATAAAATGTTAATATTTAAGCATTATTATCATGGACATCGCCGGGCACCCTGATAGTGTCATACAATAAAGGAAAAAGATACATTTTATATCCATTATTTAATAACTACGCAAAATGAATATTTTTCTCCTATTTAATGTGGCAGAATTATTTTTAACGCTGTGAAGGTAAAGTGACGTTTTTTTTACTTCTTTAAAGAACCGGGTGTATTTTTGATTTTGGGGTACAGGGAGAATTTTAACTCATCCACTATCTCGGTGTATCTCCGGGATTTTTTAGTATCTATTAAGATGCCGTGCTTATTTAATGCGCCAGGAGAGTTCTTGATTAGGTAAGCGTACCGTCAGTCATCCTACAACTTAATTTGAAGGAAATTCCCGATCAATGTAAATTGGTATGTGCCCATCAAGATTTATGCAAGTTAAATGATGCTTTGAACAAGAGATAAATTTCGAATTAATTAATTTTCCGGGCTAATATAACAATTCAAGGCCACACAGCTGGTAAAAAGTATCGGAAAATAAAAACCAGATAAGAATCAGTTGTGTTCTACCGTTTGAGGTTTATAAAAATGAACTCCAGCACATTTAGTACATGCCATCTCTCGCTAGCAGGTATTTCTCTCCAGATTGATTACGGAGCTCGCCTTTGAGAGTGCCACATGCTCTCTGTTTTTTTGTAAGGTTCTGAGATGCAGAGACACCTTCATCTATTTTAGGAGGTGTATGTGCTGGGGTCGAAGGACCATGTGCATACGGTAAGAGTTGTCTGCTCATCCCATTGGATCAGTCGGCTAGCTGCCTCCTAAAACTGGTGGAGACACGGAGTAAGGGAATTCTGTGACCTCTACTGCAAACTCCTCTCCAGCCATTCGGAAGGGCGTGAGTAATGGCCCGACCGACCTGATGCAGGTTTTGTAGGCTTTCCTTGCATCTCTCGGGTACGATCCTTAAAACATAACCCGGGACCTTAGTCAACCCTTGGCTACATTGCTGTACCTTCCATATCCCCCATTTCAAAATCCATTCCTATGCTGTTAAAGGGGAACTGCCTGTTTCAGGATCACCCTTATGTAGCCTGTTAACCAAAATACCTGGTAGGGTCGTTAAACAACAGTCCGGGTGCCCTAGTCAACCCGTGGCTACTTTTCTCTACCTTCCACATGCCCCTTTTCAATTGCCTTCCTATGTTATTAAAGAAGAGTTGCCTGTTTCAAGTTCACGCTAATGTAGCCTATTACTGTAAAAAAAAAATTAGTAGCATGACACCCTGAGCGGTAGTTGTCCACTTTTAACTCGTATATCACAACTATTTACACTTAAGTATTACTTCCCTCTGGACGTATTTGGCTGCAAAAGTTCGGTTTAAAAGGCCAGGAAAATGGAGATGTAATAAGAGCCTAGAAACTGAGCGAGTGATGCGCAGTAACTATGGACCGAAGGAGATGGAATAATTGATCAGCCTGTGTCTGTCAGCGTCATTTCCTCGGCAAACATTTCCTCTACTTTAATTATTATTAAGTAAGCAACTAACTAAGCAAAGTGAATTTATGTTTAGATAATAAAGTGCAAATGTGAACTCACTGGAGTCTGCGGGCGAGGGTGGGTTGAGGGGCTCGGTGTCGGGCGTGCGCGGCTCGCAGGGCGATGGCGACCGTTCACGCTTGGCCACGAGCTCTAGCACGTGGTGCGGGTGCGGGTGCGGGTGTGGGTGGGGGAGAGGGTGCTGCGGCCCCGGTCCCGGTCCCGGTCCCGGCCCTGGCCCTGGCCCTGGCCCCGGGCCTGGACCCTGACCCGCGGGGGGCGGGGGTGGCTGAGGCGCCTTCACGTGCTGCCCCGCCTGCACACCGTCCACGGGGATGCCGTTCTCCGACAAAAACTCGTCCAAGTCCACGTACTGAAACACAAACACGCCGTATTACGTCCAGTATCTACACAAAAGCTGCAAAAGAACACGACATGGATCAATTTGGTTACGGGAGAAAAGGTCAGTTCATCCAATGAAAAAAAAAGCAGTACAGCTACATCAATACATCGTTGGTTCTCGAAGAAAGAAAATCAAATACGAAAGATATGAGTGTTGTAGCTTGTTAACAACGGTGTAGGGAAATTTAGTAAAGATATTATCGGGTGTTTTACAGAGTCACAACACATCAAGGAAGAACGGACCCTTCCAGCTACACATGGACAACCATCAAGATCTACTCTTCCCCAAGGATCTCACAAGAAAGGATCAAATATTCCTTTCCAGGGTATGGGCCAACCGCACTAATTTCTCTCACAGATATCATTTTCAAGAGAACCTCCACCCCAATGCAACACTTGCAAGAAACGCCTAATCTTGCACCACATTATTTTCCACTTCCCCAATTACAACACTCAGAGAAGAAATATAATTGGATCATCACATCACATCCTCGGAAGAGAGAATCAAAAGACTATTAGAATATAAGGTTTCCAGCCAATTATAAATTCCTCAAATATTTTACATTAATTTATTCCATCGTGATTGATATAAACAAAAGCTTTCGGTCAATGGCCATCCTCAATTTTTAAATAATATACAACACACAGACAGGTTATACCCACATTTTCTTTGCAAGAAATTAATGAATGAATCTTTAATACTTACGGACCAACGTCCGACGTCAAACAGCAAGAAAAAATACGTAAAAGTCCACTTAACTAACAGGTTGAATGGCTGACAGATTTTACCCCCCTCCCTCACTAACACCACTGGCACCTGCCTGTGACTTGCTTAACTAACGTGATTTTATTTTATCCTGTATGAATTAATTGCTTGCAAAGAAACTGTGTGTGTAACTTGGCTGTGTATTGCATATTATTTACAGATTGAGGATGGCCAATGACCGAAAGCTTTTGTTTATATCAATGACGATGCAATTAATTTGTAAAATATTTGAGGACATTTTAATTGGTTGGAAACCTTTTATATTATTAAAAGTCCTACTTTACCTTATTGACTATTAGAATATTTAAAAGCTATCAGCTTGTATGACAAAATCTAACCCAAGAAAACCGTAAACCTTATTTGATACAGAAATCTCAATATCATTTTGTCTTTGTATGTGCTAATGTAGCCTCTGTGGTCGACATTAACATCACAGTTGACGCGGCCTAAAATTAAATTTATAAAAACATTATGAAATGGCGGTCTAAAGGAAGAATCCAACGTTTAGAACAGCACTAAAAACTAATTCGCATCGGTGGCTCGTGAGTTTTTTTTTAAGTTATGTGCCTGCCACAATATCCCAAGCAACAACCTTTACGAGAATGATTACGTAAGACATTTAAATTAACACAAATATTAACGACCCGTAAACAGACAATTACAAACAACATTGAGCTGAGATTATTTTTGTTCAAATTCAACCCCGTTCTCATTCCCGGAAGTTAAGTATTCTTAAACCTGTGTAAATTAATTTGAAATTAGCAGGTGTGGCTGGACTCGTAACCTAGTAATGCCTGTGCATCTTTTATGACTCACGCTGTACCCGCGCCTTTTTAACGTAAAAATGTTTTATAGCACCGTAAAGTGATGCGTCACGATAGTTTGTTTACGCTAAACTCCCTGGTCACAGACTTAATAGTTGCGCTGTAAGATAACTACTTAGCCACGTCACTTCTGTGCGAGTGATAAGATCTAATTCTACATCATCTTGTTGTAAGAGTAATTAAAATAATCTGTTTTGCATTACCCTATTCTTACTGAATAGCTTTTGTTACTGTTAGTTAAGCAGGAAAGGAATTACTTAGGAACATAACATTTCTTAGTGAATTATGCCGTGAGAAGATACTTATATTGGATCTTTCTTACATAGCAAAATTAATCCATTATTAGACAATTAAATATATAATTAGTGAAATCAGCCTCCTTGTCAGTTTTGATTTTAATTTAAATATTAAACAATGCAGCGTTTCCTCTCTCGGAGGCATGGAGTGAGGTTTCGTGTATAGCTAAATTTTTTATGCCTGAACAAGTCTCCAATGAAAGACGAAACGTTGTATTCTTTAATATTTAAATTACAATCAAAACTTATAACGAGGCTGATTTAAGCAATTTATGAATCCGCTATTATTTCCACTAAACGCAGGTGCACCGTCTGTTGTAATTGTTCTAGTAGTTATCGCACAACGCTGTGACGAGGGAATTTTGCGTAAATGAGCTATCGTGACGCATGCCTTTACGGCACTATAAAACATTTTTATGTTAAAAAGGCACGGGTACAGCGTGAGTCATGAAAGATGCACAGGCAGGCGTTATTAGGTTGCGCGGAGAGTCCAGCCACACCTGCGGCGAGGTCGGATTTCCATAGGCCCCATACGCTTGGGAAACGATACCTATTCCCCGTGACGCGCTTCACTGCGCCCGAGGTTCTTCTTACAATACTCTGTGAGCTATTCAAAGCATCCACTCACACATACAACTATACAATACATTCATAAAATTCCATTATATTTAATTTACTTGTTGTTTTAAAATCAAATAAATGGTAAAGCAGCCTATAAGTCACAGAAAATAGATATGAACTTTATTAACAGTAGTTATTATACGACGAACCCCATCTGGAGTGAATATTTGGAAACAAGAAATTACAGGTGAAAATATAGACGTGCATGTCGCACAAGCGACTGTTCGGCTTCTTCAATGACTTATAGGCTGTTTTACTACTGATTTCCAGATATTGTAACTAATTTATTTAAAATGTTTCCGGAAAACAGTGCTCCAGCTCCATTAAAATTAGTCCTAATCACCGAACCCTTTGAACCAGCAAATAGGTTTCGGTAATTACAGCATCACGCATCATACTGGAACAGGACCCGTATAAGCTACGCAAGCTATAGCCTACGGCCCCCTGGCTTCATGGGAGGCCCCAAATTGTCCGGATACAAAAAGTGTTATAAATAATGTAGAAGCAATTTTAAGATTGTTTCTCGGTGTGATGGTTGCAAATTGTCCTGAAGAAATATCTTGTTCTCGACAGAAGAGAAGTAAAAATTAAATTAGGACAATGACTCATTATAAATTATATTCCACCAGTCTCGTGGAAAGTAAAAAATTACGCCATTAAATACATCAGGCAAAGCAATAAAGAAAAAATAATTTAAAGTTTCAGTATTTCTTTCAATCAAAATAAAATTACCAATTGTCTGTCCATCCAAAAAATTAGAAGGTCATTATTTATTTTGCACTTTAAATAATACAGCTGAAACCTTGCGTTAGAGATTCAACTGAATTTTTAATGAGCGAAAAACTTCTTAATAAGGAATTGACTTGTAATACTTTCCAAAATCCACTTCATTATTGAGTTTGATTGTCGTTATATGATGAAGTAAAAACATAATTATACCAATACCGAATTATACTGGGACTGTTAGATGCGAACGGCACAGGACAATTAGTTTAGTATCTCATGCATGCAAAATAGTATATAGGAGGATGGAACGACAAATACAATGCCAGTTAGGAGATCATTTTGAATTTAGGAAGATTATAGGGACAAGAGAAGCAATATCTACTTTGCGTCTAATTTTAGAAGACAGGATAAGAAAAGAACTGCCTATGTTCATGGCATTTGTAGATTTGGAAAAAGCGTTTAATAATGTGAACTGGAACACAATATCGATAAAAAAGGCATATACATAACCTCTTCAGAAGGCAGTCAGCAGTAATTAGAATTTAAGATCAGGTACAGAAATCAAGAAAGGAGTAAGACAAGGATGCAGTCTGTCACCCATGCCCTTTAACTTATATAGAACAGGCGATGAAGGAAGTTAAAACAGAATATGGAAAAGGAATTATACTGCAAGGAGAAGAAATAAAAACCCTACGCGTTGCCGATGATATTGTAGCATTAGGGGAGTCAGAAGAAGACTTGGAAACCAGGATAAATGGTATGAACGTGGTCCGGGAAAAAGACTTCAAAAGGAGGATTAATAGAGGGAAAAACCAAGGTAATGGAGTGTAGTATGGGAAATAATGAAATAACAAAGGGTGTTAGATAGGGAAGGGATATTTTGAAGGTGGTTAAGGAATTCGACATTTGGGCAGCATAATAACTAGGGATGGTAGAAGTATAGTAGACATAAAGAGTAGGAATACAACAACATATGATGAAAATATGTTTAAACAAATATTAATCTTTAAGATGTACATCATTTATTGTTTAATTTACTTCCGCACTTAAAGTTATGAGAATATTAATAAAACATAACATAGCTTTTAAAATAACTTCTTTTTTACCAGAGTTTTTATTATTAAGTAGTTATGAATTAAAATGGTATCGAGTTCAAGATTTATTATTTCACTCTTCGTATACTGCAAAATTGTATTTCTGTTTAGCGCTACAGGTATCCGAAAATAATATATCTGGACTTATAAAGGGCCTCATATCTTTAATAGCTTAGAGCATTCATTCAGCTGGTCTTACAGAAACACGAATAGATTATTGGCTTATCTGAAACTCACTACCTGTGACGTCATGTCGCATAAGAAGAATCGATCGACTGCGTAAAGTATTCTCTCGAACAGTGCTTGTGTCTTCGATACTTTGAAATGCTTCCTCCTGACCGACACAGCGGCACCAACCCTAAAATTCAGGTAGGCCAATAATCATTTGCCTCTTTCCCGTCATACAACTTATTTTAGAACTGTCACATATTTAGTTATATATACCATATATATATAAAATTGTAATCAGAAAGTTAATTTTCTTGAATTCAGTAATTATTCTAATCAAAGTTACTTTTAGAATTATTTTGTTTATAGAAACCAGATATATGCAGACATCATTTTCGAGCCTGGTGGAGCGGAGTGGTAATGTAAATATTCTGTGTTTCCTGTTAGATTGCAGCCACTAATTTTCAGACACTATATAAAACAACTACGCTAACTGGATCAATTTTGCTAATCAACAAAGAGGACTTCGCACGGACATCAGATTGTGATGGGAGGCTGATGGTGTAACACTTTTATTGAAACTTATCCACAGAACATCGATAAGTGAGGGTCACTGCAAAAATCTATTTTCAAAATAAATCTTAAAAACAATGAAAAGTACATTGCCAGTAGCTCGGTTTCCTGTGAGTAATGGAAAAGCGGAGTTTGGGGTCGCTTTCCTAATTTACGGAGGTTTGAGAATCAGCCTGGATCCGGCGTCCGGAGACGCGGCTCTAGCTTATAAATGCCGAATATAACATCCTGGAGCGTCTTTCTAGAGCGGCAACAGCGCAGACAGGTTTCACGGGCGAGGCAACGAGGTGCAGTATTTTCAAGACAACAGGCTATATGCTATATAAAAATCCATTGTACTTCCCGTATAAAGTACAGTTATCAAACATTCTGGTTGTGATTTTACTCAGGCGAGAAAACCACACCAACAATATCCTGGAAATGGTTTCTTGATCATTAAATTAACTCTTTTTAATAACATTGAGATCATTTTCTTGTAATTTACCACGTTTGGCATAGTTTGTTTATGTTTCAAACAAAATAGTTTATGCTGTAATAATTTTAATAAAGTTTCTGTTAATATTAATACGTTTATTTTTAAATATATTTTTGTACTGGAAAGTTAGCTTTTCCCAAACAACAGTTTTCTGTTATGATATCACAGCGAGATGCAACCAGCAGACTTCTACATCGATATTATTATCACATGTAAAATTATTCGTAATTATATATATATATATATATATATATATATACATAAGGAAGGATGTACCATTTCTAGAATTTATAGAAATAATTGGTATGGAAAGGAAAGAGGGAAAGGTGATGGTTTACCCTAAATAGAAACTGGGCATCCACATAAAGAACAAGAGAAAGTTCTTCAAATTTTTAGAAGAAAATCATTTATGCCTGTTGACATGTCACATGAAAATGGGTAAATGACTCTCAATGACTACACGGAGCTTAAATTTCAAGTGATCAACCGCCTTCCTCTCTTTTCAATTATATACATAGAATCGCCATAAAAATAAAACATTTTTTACATCCATGCTCACAAAAAAATACTTTACAGATAAAATTGTGCACTGAACAGGTCCATTATTGTTCACAGTAATTCATAATAAATCTATTTATAATATTATTAAGGATTGGGGAGACATTAGTTTTAACTTAATTATATTAGTCTATTACATTTGTGTTAAAATCAAAGGAAAGAACGGACAAAAAAAGCATGGTAGAAATTACCACCAACCACAAATACTAACCTTCGATTTTCAAGGATCATTTTTTGTGATAATTAAGATAACAGAAAAACATTAATACGTCAATTATCATAACATTTAAAAGATGCTTGACTGTTAAGTACAAAAAATTAATATGAAAGATGACCGGATGACAACCGAAGAAGACTCTTTGTTTGGATGATGAGAACACCGCTTTAGAGCTAAACGAAACGAAGAGGAATCTATCATTAAAGTTACTGGAGGGTTAAAACCTTGAAGGATTGTGTACACCTGTCGGTGACTAACTTGCTGGTCTTCATTCGCTTACTTCTACCTGATTAAATAGCGCACGGAAGTGGGAAGAACAAAAGTGCAGAAGCTAGTATCAGCTTTACTGAGGAAGTTGAAGGGACGACGGATATTCTGGGCTCTTCCCTTTTTGAAAATCAGTCTTTATTCTGTGAAGAACTTTAATCAAATTTATTACATAGTTAGAATTGAGTGTAAACTCGTAGTGGTTAATTCCGAACTTGAGTTAGGAAGACATAGTTTAGGTTCATTCGAGTTCATGAACTCTTATCTCATCAATCAATAGTAATAACGTCAAGATAAATGTAATTTGCCCTTAATCAGTTCTGATTTTGTCATTACAACATGTAGAAATATGACTGAAACGGAGAAAAACAACTATGCATTCAAATCGTAAAAGAAATTTTGCTACCAGTTAATATCCAATAAGATTGAGTTCTTTGGAACGCAATTTTATAACCAGGGTACAGCATAAAATCGACTTCTTCCGATTGTGATATACAGAAGTGTATTTCAATTCTTCATATTCGACATAGGTTTTCAGGCAATGTTGTAGCGTAGAAGCCGGGAAGGAGAAAAAGAAATACATCCGTATCGTAAGTATATAACCCTTCATTGGAGAATGAAAAATAGAGTACGAGTCCTACTACTTTCTACAATAATAAGTGTACTAATGTGAAATACAAACGAGAATTCACGTGTTAGCGATCAATGACGGAAAATGTTATTCACTTGCCTAAATAACCAAGAAGATCCCGTTATAATCTAGAATATTTGGACAAAAAATCGGGGATGCTGTGGTGTAGCGGCCAGGTTCATCACATAATTCCTGGGTTCGAATACCGGCAGGAGCATGGATTTTTATGGAAACTGGGATTAAGACTGAAGGAGAATCGCCACCCAAAAAGACGAATCTGGCAGTTGTCCTTGTCCAAAAGGCTAAATGAGGGTGTAGTGTGAACCTTCAGCCCCACGAAACCGCATGTTTCTTCGAATATTAATCGCATTATAGGAGATGAATAAATACTAGTATTAGAAAATATGGTTAATTTTTTATTTAGGTTCCATTCTTACGAATATCGTAATGTCTCACGTAACGTTTACCTACTTCAATTATAATTTCTATTGTTAAAAGTGAAAGGTATATCAAATTACTTTAAAATAATTTAATTAAATATTTATTGTCTAATAAAAATTATATTTACATTAAATACGTCGTTTAATCGTACCTTTATACACAATATTAAAAAATATATACATTTGAACAGGGCCTAACATAAATTTGAATGGAATTATGATGCTTCTCTCTATCAGGGGACACAGGTAAGCTGATCGAAAAAAAGAACGTGGCATTCAAGTGAACTGAAGATGAATATGAGTCACCTGCTTGTACGTCAACACAACTTTTTTACTCTGCTTGGAATACACGCCTGGGTCGAGAGGAACCGATTCTCGGGGGTGACGGCGGACTCTGGAGCTCTTTGATATCGGCAGCGTTGGGCAATAACAGAACCACACTCTGAATGGCAGCAGATTCACCCTCCATCTCCTTGCTCTAACTCCGACGGACCAATCTTTTCCAACAACGCCAGTCTTCGGCTGTTTTCCCCTACTCAAGAATGCTCATGTTACCATTTGGCCAATTGCTGCCCTCAAACTCTGGGATTTTCAATTCCTTTGTCTAGCATACTTCCTCTCGTAGAATGTTTTTTGCAAATCCAGAAATCGAGGAAAGCAACAAAAAAATAACTTTGGTTTTCGCCTATTAGAAATTCCGTTCCTTCCTGCCCGTGTCTTTCTGGCGTCCCAGAAATACAAAAGAATCAATAAAAATTTAATTAAATAAATAAAATTAATTACGCACGCTGCACTCACTTTTACTTCAACAGAAATTAGGTTCCTACTATTCATCTCATGGCTAACACTTCATTCTGATACATATCTTTAAATCTGTTTCCTCTTTTTAATTTAACCAATGAGATTTTTCGTTAATAACTTCTCCCGTTTTTGCTATTTTTGTAATTGTAAGCAGAAAAATACCATGTGAAAAAAAAGTAACAGCAACAAAAGTACTTCTGATCCAGCCTACATGTTCGCTGCCTACAACATCGTTTATAATGTAACAATTAACTATTATTTCGAGGAAATTTAGACTGGCCCACGAAGCGTTTAACATATTGTTTGAGGAAAAGGACGTTTAATAATTCTGGGACTAGGATGACTTCAATTTGATGAAAAGTGGCACTGCATTCGTCGACTTCAAGGAAGATCAGAGTGTATAATAGGTTGGTGAAAATAATAAAAATAATCCTACATTGCGACTATTTTATAATTTATTCGTTTCAAGTCAATTTAAGAGTAGAATCGGTGCAAAATCAATTATTTTCCTTACTCTATGATACTTTTACCTTTAAAGCATCTGTCTGAATCTTGTTCGTATCGACTAGGGTTAATGATTTTATTTTTGTTCTCTGAAACTATGGCTTGCAACAAGTGCTCCATCTCAAAGAAAAAAATATGACAATTCATAATGCAGTGAATGATGTCGAATGATTACTGGGAAGTAATTTTATATTTAAATATTTATTTAATCTAATAGGTAATTGATTGTTAGAATGGAATATTTCCAACTCGATTGCGCGGGCTTGTTAGAGACGTGGAGAGGATAGACGTGTGAGTGGTGAATACCCCGAGATTAAACGATGGTCGGGCTAAGACAAACCAGTAGCTTGGTGAAGTTGGAGGCACAAAGGGATCGACCTGCGTTAAAGTTGGATGTGGACGACGCCACAGCGTCTGCCGGGCCGTATCGACGTCGCAGTTCAATACAGGTAACCCACAATTGTTCGTCAGCTCCTCTCTCTCCATCCTTGGTATACTTACACTTGAAATTTTCAAATATAGAAGTTAGTCCAATATGGAATGAAATTTTTCAAAGAAAAATAATGGATTACTTGTCAAATGTACACCAGTGTTATCTGTGCTGCTGTGTGTTCGGTAATCCACATTAGGGTATCTGGACCAATCGTTCACCATAAAATATTTGGTGGATGACTTCCTATGGCAAAACCCACGGCATATATCCATTTTAATCCAATCCACAAGAAGAAGAGAATACGACTGCCCTAGTTACCTCTATTGTACGTAACCAAAAATTATTTAAGTATACGAGGGCTGTTTTTAAAGAAAATACCTTTATTGATTTAAAAAGTAAGAACATTATTTTCTGGATAAATACCCACCTTCACCTAATCACAAAAGATCCACTCACTTTCTGGTCCCAATGCAACACCATAATCACAATAAAACATATCATATATAAATGCAACAGATTTGGAAGGCTCGACGAAATGATCTACTCCCCGAGACATCAAAAAGACAGTTAAATTTTTAAAAATGATAAATTTTTATTATCAACCATTACCTTAAAGTTCACACTACCTCTCCACATAGTCAAAGATTGGTCAGTTTTCCGTTTGTTATGGTGTTTCGAATATTCAAAACAAGTTAACACCCGCAAACGTTCACTGGAAATTGTGTGAGGTGTGTGGGGAAGCAATAATGAGTGATGTAATGGTGAGGAAGTGGATTAGACAGTTAAATAATAAATTCCTCCTTAAGAGGGAGCAAATAGCTATCACATAGGTCCGTATCGCTCGCTCCAAAATCACCCACCTTCACCTAATCACAAAAGATCTACTCACTTTCTGGCCCCAATGCAACACCATAATCACAATAAAACATATCATATATAAATGCAACAGATTTGGAAGCCTCCACGAAATGGACTACTCCCCGAGACTCAAAAAGACAGTTAAATTTTTAAAAATGATAAATTTATATAATGCAATTTAATGTAAAAAGTCTAATGTACAGTCGCTAATACCCAGTTGTTGACGTTGCTTTAAATAGACTCAATTAAAAAAAGGTCCCGAAATGGACATGATGAGTCGCGATGCATCTTTCTTTGACGAAGGCATACAGAAACTCGAAGTGCCTGAATAACGGTGGAGACTGTGGACAAGTAGTGAGATTGAAATGACAAAGTTCTAAAAAATTGTAGGCCCGTTCTTTTCTACGCTGCTTAATGGATTTTGAATGTGGTTGAGTTATTCAGGCTTAATTTCTATTAAATTAAACTGCAGCTTTCCCCCCAAAAAAATTATAAGAAGAGTCGAGGATCAGTTTGTATTTAGGAGATACAATAGGAAAGAAGTTATGTGCGTGGAGTACAGTACTGTGCGGTCAGATAGAAAACCTGAAAGAAATATAATGGAGAATTTTGAAATTTTTGCTACAGAAGAATTTTGAAGACCTAATGGGCCGATAATGTTAAGAAAGAGAAAGATTTGGAGCACACTGACGAGAGAAATGGCCTTCCGAATCAAGTTGGTAGAACCCAAATTGAGACTTGAGTTTGCTCAACAGGTACGTAGTAGTGGAAGACAAAGATTACAGTATACGAAATAAAAAATGCCAAACACAGGTACTATGATATGAAGATGATTACCCAGGACATAAGATGGGAGCAGCATGAAACCAGTCCACGGTCAGATGATCCAAAGGAAACGTAAAAAGTATAATTAATTAATTTGTTTAAAAAGCAACTCACTACATGAAGTATTCCCTGTTAAAAGCCTATTTTAGAGTTATAATCACACCCGCCGACCAATTACAGTCGCGGTGCCTAACTTTTTTCAGATTCTCAATGGCTCCTTCATGACGTGTAATCGTTTTATCATGAAACTTGTTCAAATTTGACGTTGCAGTTCTGCACGCGACGCCATTAGAAAAAGCACTTCCGTGGCACCCAATCTTTCACTTCAGTATTTCAATTTATGACAAAGGGGAATACAAACCTTAAGACAGAATTTCAGTGTCAATAATCATCAACTTCAACTTCCGATAAGGCAGACCAACTCTGAACAGGATGTTGAAACAAAAAGTTCCTAATATTATCTGAAAGCTACGATACTTCGTGCCAACAAACCAGTAGTTCAAATTCACAATTTGGGACACGAGCTGATCTGAGTAATTGGCTCGTAAGTTGGTATTAAGCCAACGTAAGGCAGAACTGCTCAGTTCAAGTTGACGCAAACACTGTCTGTTTCACCCTTGCACATATGTTAGATAGAACGTATTTCAGTCCCTATTTTTCCAATAACATTTAGTGGACATTTTGTAATATCATCCCAACAAATTCAGCATGAAAGGAGTTTTCATACACAACGGATAAAAATACCAAAATACAGTTGCGAATTCAAGTTTTTAAAAGAGAGCTTAGAGCAGCGTTTCCCATCATTGCCCCACACTAGGACTTATGATGCCACGTATGTAACATATAATTTTTTAATATTAAAAACCAGAGTTATTCTACAAATGTAGACTAATTACAACTTGGTCAGGACACAAAATTGGGGTTTAGGAGGCAATCACTACAATATTATTAAGAAAAAGCAGTAAATAAATTTTCAATACATAATACACCTAAAATTCTAGTTCGAAATAATTTATATATAATATAAAGAGAGAAACAATATAAAAAAGAAACGGGCTCTGTTGAAGGAAATGACTAGAACAGCAGAAGAAAAAATAGGACGAATATCTCAGTCCAATAGGAAAGCATGGATAACACAAAAAATAATAAAAATGGTTGATGAAAGGCGTAAATACAAAAACGCGAGAGATGAAAATGGTAAAGAAAAGTACAGACGCTTGAAGAATAAGATAGATAGGATGTACAAAGCTGCCAAAGAGGCTTAGCTACAAGAGAAATGCAAAGATATGGTGAAAAGGAAAATAGACGCAGCTTACAGGAAAATCAAAGAAAAATATTAGCTAGAACATCAGAAGAGCGGATGGGAAACCAATTATGGATAAAGAAGAAAAGGCAGAAAGATGGAAGGAATATTTAGAAGAGTTGTATCATGGTGGAAATCTAGATCTGTCAGTAAAAGAAGAAGAAGAGGAGATGGATGATGAAGAGTTGGGGGACAAAATTTTAAGGTCAGAGTTTGACAGGGCGCTGACAGACCTGAGCAATCGTAAAGCGCCAGGAATTGATAACATTCAAGCAGAGCTGATAAGAGCATCGGGCGAAGAAGCAATATTTGCGACATCTACGAAACAGAACATTTTATTAACAACATTATATCCATACTGAAAAAGACTGGGACTGATAGATGGGAACAGCACAGAACAATAAGTTAGTATCTCATGCAAGAAAAATATTAACGAAAATAGTATATAGGAGGATGGAACGACATTCAGAATGCGAGTTAAGAGATCAGTTTGGTTTTAGAAGACAGTATAAGAAAAAACCAGCCTACATTCATGGCATTTGTAGATTTTCAAAAAAACAAGTGAGCTGGAACACACTATTAAGGATTTCGAAGATCAGTGGAATAAAATATCGAGAAAGAATGCTTATACATAACCTCAGCAGAAGGCAGTCGACTGTAATTAGAATTGAAGATTAAGAAAAGTGAAGAAATCAAAAAACGAGTAAGACAAGGATGCAGTCAGGTGCCCGCGTTGTTCAACTTATATATAGAACAGGCGATGAAGAAAGTTAAAACGGAATATAGAAAAGGAATCATACTACAAGGAGAAAAAAAACCTTACGCTTTGCCGATGATATTGGAGTATTAGGGGAGTCAGAAGAAGACTTGGAAGCCATAATAAATGACATGAACGTGGTCCTGGAGAAAGAGTTAAATATTAGAATTAATAGATGGAAAAACCAAGGTAATGGAGTGTAGTATGTGAAATAATGAAATAACAAAGGGTGTTAAATTGGGAAGGGATATTTGAAGGTGGTTAAGGAATTCGACATTTGGTCAGCATAATAACTAGAGATGGTAGAAGTATAGTAGACATAAAGAGTAGGATAGCACAGGCAAGGAAGGCTTTCAAGAAAAAGAGGAATAATAAGAAATTGTTGCTAAAAATGTTCGTATGGAATTTGGCGTTATATGGGCGAAAAACGTGGACGATTGGAGTTGCAGAAAGTAAAGAATAGAAGCCTTTGAAAGGTGGTACTATAGGAGAATGCTGTAAATCATATGGGTGGATAAAATCACTAACGAGGAAGTTCTAAGCAGAAGAGGGGAAGAGCGAGCAATATGGAGGACGCTGAACAAGAAAATAGATTAATAGGCCACGTTTTAAGACATGAAGGTTTTGTAAAACTAGCATTAGAGGAAAGTGTGTGGGGTAAGAACAGAAGAGGGAGGCTAAGGATGGAATACGCTAAGTGAATTAGGGAGGATGTAGCACTTGCTAGGTACGTTAAATGAAAAGGCTTGCGCAAGATAGGTTAGCAATGAGGGTAGCATCAGGCCAGTCTTAGGAATTAATCCCACAACAAGAACAGTAATTATGATTTACTTATTTAATAATTTCAACATGCAAAGTGAGGTGACTTCTTGATTAGTGTACCAAATTTAGTGAGGATACTAAGCGTTTTTCTTGTTTTCTTGTTTTCAGTGATTTAAAAACAAGAAAATTAGTATACTTTGCATATTTTCATTCTATTTTATCATATGGTATTATATTTTGGGGCAACTCAGTAGGCATAGATAAGATTTTTATTAGTCAAAAACGTGTTATTAGAGCAATATGTCAGGTTTCCTCACGAACTTCTTGCAGAAATCTGTTCAAAAAGTTAGGTATTTTCACTTTGACGTGCCAATACATTTATTCATTGATGTTATTTTTAATCACAAATAGGCACTTATTTTTGAATAATTCTGATATTCATCCCTTCAATACAAGGAACAAAAATAATCTGTATAAAAAATGTAAAACATTGTCAATTGCACAGAAAGGTGTGCATTATTCAGGGATATCCATCTTCAACAGACTGCCGCACA
This sequence comes from Eucriotettix oculatus, assembly GCA_034510155.1. Classification (NCBI taxonomy): domain Eukaryota; kingdom Metazoa; phylum Arthropoda; class Insecta; order Orthoptera; family Tetrigidae; genus Eucriotettix; species Eucriotettix oculatus. The sequence continues at coordinate 125,869,602 of CM067376.1, read as the reverse complement.
GAATTAAACGGTTGTCCGATAATCAAGGTAAATTTAACACTGAATTACGCTCATTTTTGCTTAGCCACTCCTTCTATTCAATAAAGGAATTTATAGAAGAATCGGAGAAGAGTAATTTATTATAGTTTATAATACATAACTTTGTTATAAGTATATTTTCTTTTATACAATAAAATAATGTAATAAATGTACACCCTGACCCATTCCACATCCTTGAAGTTTAGCTTCTTTACAGGATCTACGGAATATGATTATTATTATTATTATTATTATTATTTGCATGAAATCTGCGTGGCGATGCGATTGCCCTTGTTATCATTAAAGGAAAGTGATACATCGGTGGCTGACTGCAGAGAAAAACGAGAACTATGTGAATTGTATAGAAAAGTTTTTTGTTTTGCTTTGAAGGAAATATATAGGTATATTTAAGTAATTATTTAATCATTGCTAATTGAATACTCATATTTTAGAATGTCGATAATATTTCAAGAGTTTGAACCAATATTGGAGTTTTTAAGTTAATTTGGTTACTTTAGTCGTTACATTGGCGTTTATTATTTTTGTTGACTTATGGTGGTTGTGCAAGGAGCACGGAGCACGTGACAGCTCGTGACGTCACCCCAAGGAAGCCGTACAGCTCGCCAAGGACGGAAAGGCCGCCTCTGTGGTCTAGTGGCTCGCGTCACTGAGGTCCCGGCTTCGATTCCCGGCATGCGCCTGGGTGTGTGATTTCTCGTTCCCCAACTTAGCAAATCAGTTACTCAATTACATAGTCGATAAAGACGTGGGAGATAGGCGCACGGAATTAGACCAAAGGCTCGAGAGGCTGAATATTTTCCTACAGATGCACGTCAGCTTAATTCAACATACTACTCTGTTTCCGCTTTTGATTCACAAAGCATAAGTAAAAATACATTTATATTTCCTTTGTACGCTCCGTGTGCGCTTTATAAATTACAATTTGCTATCCATAATTCTGAAAATGTAGCTTTTAATTCCTTAGTATATTTTTAGAATTATAAAATCTGTTTGTACAATTGTAAAGCATTTGAATTTTTTTACTTAGACTTTCAGCGGTTAAGGTAATGAACATAAATCTTTCTTGGAAAAAATAAAGTCCGCAACTGCGTACTATCAACCAATGAAGATTCTCAATTAATCAACTGGTTCAAGCCAGCGTTTGAAAACTACGTTTCGGTGAAATTCATATTCGCTGCCATAAGACACCATCAGTTATTACAGCGATAAAATATACATTATTGAAGTAAACGAGCATTTTAAAACGACTAAATTTTTTTTCTCCTGAAGTTTTGAGTAGTGCGTAGAATTCACTTTGAGAAAGAGAAATGCTGATATCAAAAAAACAGAGAATATCGATCCGGGAAAGTTGTAACAAGGATTTGTCAAACATTTCCAAGATGAAACAGAAAGACAGAACTGCCCTCGAAGGAAAATTAAGGTTGGAGGACGAGAGAAGGAGAAGTAAAACATTTGAGGCGAAGCCTACAGACAACACACTTCTGAAATATATTTTGGAGTCTGTTCAGACAGTCTTGGAGATATGGCGGAAAGTTTTTAGACTGTTTAATGGGAAAAGAAGTTTGTTGAAGACCGTTTTTGTGGAGTATTTAATTTGAAGATGGAAGTTGATGTGAGGACAGTTTTGGCGGAGAAGATAGTTGTTGACGTAAGAGAAGGAAAGAAGACTTCAGGTAACCCGGCCAGAGCCATAGAAAGAAGCAGCTGCGCCGCAAAAGCGGAAGTACGGAAAAGTGGCGTGTCAGTGCCAATGTCAAAAATGAGTAATGACTATCTTACTGCTGCGCAAATACCCACATGCATGACCCTTTTTAGATTGAGTCTCTTGCTGAAGTATTTGTGACACATTGATGGACCCCAAATTTGTGTTTAATATATTTGTTTTAATAAATTAATTTGTTCTTAATATTAACTTAATAAAATTGTCCTTATTTAAATTAAATATTAAATTTCCCCATCACATTACAATGTGTACCTCAGATACGATTTCTAAAAAAATACTGCTATTGCAGCGATCGCGGATTATATTGCCTTTCTTACAATAAATAAATACTGACCCAGTAGTTGCGTCACAAAATCTGTAAAACCACCTGAACTAGATTGATAAAGGGATAATTAAGATAAAAAGACGAAATCAGTACACGGCAAATTCACCACAGACGAATATTGCGCCCGAAATCCTTCTTAAGCAATATTCCAAATACCAGTAAAGTGCGTAGGATTACATCTACACCAATCAAACAGAGCAAAGATGTCTAACAAAACAAAGGTAAGCCAATCTAAATTCAGAGAGGTGAAATTGTTAACATGAAGAAGATACAAACTATCACTATAAAATAAAGGTATACAAATTTATCATTAAACCCATACGGCATAGAGTTACGGAAATTCACAAAAATTAATACAAGAAAACCACTCACTGATAAACTATGGTTTGTGTCGAACTTCATCCTACACAATGATTTGAACTTCCCACACATTATCGTGGAAAATAGAGACTCTCCATTCTCTACTTCGAACGTATGGAATTCACGATTATGAAATGTGGCAGAAATAATCAATTCCCCAGAGTTAGAGATGCACAACGTGAACTAAGTAAACCAAACCGACCATTCCTCTACTCTCTTTTCACACAATTCACAATATAATTGTTATAAATTAACAATAAAATAAAAAAATGTGAAAATGTTCCGGAGTTCACAAAATGTAAGATGTAACTCAGATCGAAACAGACAATAAAAATTGTAATTAATAAATTTAATTGAACTTTACGACAAGTTTCTTATCGGATATGGGCACATATCAGATAATAAATTTTATAGATATAAACGTTAAAGGACAGTAGAGGACAATAAAATATAATAAAATAACAAGGTTAAATAGAAAAAGTTTGGAAGATTAAGTGTCATGAATCAGAACATTATAAACACTGCTCAACAAAACGGGTCTGTTTTGACACTATGGGAATCAGTATTCAGATTAATGTGAAACATTTGGGAAAATAGTCGGAATTTCTAATTACTGTCTTTATCTAAAATTTGGAAATTATTCCAATCAAAAGTATAGTGGCTGTCTGAAATGTGTTTGGAAATGACAGATAATTTATGATGTGGCAGCATAATGTCAGATATATGGCCCCTAATTCTGGCTCTATGGTTTGGCCTTGTATAAAGATGAACGGTGAGATTATCATGTGCTAATTAATGTTAGGTATACAGCATGCTCCATAATTCTGGTGATGATGAACCTGTCGGTTTAGCCTTGCATAAAGATCAACAGTCATTAAACTGGTAAAGTACATGGTGAATTTTTATTTTCTTCCATTTGGTTTTTCATGTTGTGTGTAATAGATGATAAATGATGGGCTTTATTAGTGATGACTTGAAGATTATAGGCTCTCATTAGTTGTAATAATGAATTGTGTTGGTGGAATGACATTGTAGTGTGATATTTAAAGGTTTCCGTGGATTTTTTCGTACATTTTCCTATTTATCTTTGTTTCTTAACTTTTTACCTTTGACTATTGTCTGATGTATTTATACAGTTATATCTCTAAGGTATGCATCTTAATTGTCAATTTGTTAAGGGTCCATATCCGGAGAGAAGTATGTCGTTAAGTTAAATTTATTAATTATAATTTTTATTGTCTGTTAGTGGCCTTTTTTTTAACCGAGTTAAATTTTACAGACGTTATGTCACAAACTTTAAGTTCACGTCATGTAATACATGAAATAATTACATCAATTTAATTGTTGTCTGTATTAACCGTAATACATATTGATATCTATTTAAAGGCAAAAAACGTTTTACAAAAAAATGTTTTCATAACTATCATACAGTTAACAACCAAGAAGACAGACAGACAGTGAGTCTTCAAGGGACAATTGGGGGACAGTGAGTGTTTTTTGGCGAAATAAATTGGAGGATTTGTGGAAAATCCAACAAATGACGTCCGTAGCGACAATTGAGCGACGTGTCGTTCCTCGTTGATTTGATTATTCAAGAATAACAAACCTTGTGGATTTTTTTTGTTTAAATACAAGTTTTGATTGTGAATAAAGTAATATATTTGAAGGCAGCGCTCACCTTCAGGTCGGCGTCATAAGGCAGAGTCTTGTCCCAGAGGTTGGGCCCAAGGAAGGCGGCCTGCGCCTCCACGTTGCACCACAGTTCTCCGTCGTCTTTTTTGTCCTCAGGGCCATCCTTGGCACCAGTTTTTCCTGTAAGAATAGACAAGCCTCATTAACTTATCGTATTCGCTCAATTATACACGTGTTCGTCTTCACGACTATGAGAAAGTGGCTGCCACGAAAAGATCGGAATATACAGGTAAACGACCCAACATGGTAATGGTATTCACTTAATGGTAAGGGGTTGGAAGGAACAGTTCTTTCAACATAAACTATAACTTCGTAATTTCGATAATTTCGTAGAGGCCACATTACTGATTTTCTTAAATATATTCCTAGGAGATAATTGAAAAGACGGCTAACTTATCCATAGATGAACTAATTATGTTAACACGCGTGATATTTTGAAGTTTTTGCATCGGATTGAGTGTAAGACAAATAGATTTTAAGTCTGCGTAAAGTGAAGAAAAGGTAAGTAAAAGTATAAAATCATATTCCATAAATCCTATAGAGAAGCACAAGCTTCAAGGATGTGGAACGAGTCAGAGATTTTACATAGGTTGCTTTATTAATATTACAATGTACTGTAACTATTCATTAATTTTTAACTTATAATAAGATTTTCTAAGTTCTATACAGAAGACATACAATTTGTACCTTATATATAAAATTGATAAATATTTTTACATCCTATACTAAAAAATTAGAGTTCTAATAATGTTTTTTCATAATTATAAATATCTACTCTATGTTACATTCAGCTCCATAAATTCTTCAACAGAGTAGACCAGAAAGGACGCAACAGGCAAGGCTTTCATATTTAAAAGCAAATAAATAGATTACGGAGCTTGAGAGAACAGATTCTGAATAGTACATTCTGTCCACAACGAGAACAATTTAATTACAATCAAGGAACGAGGTAAAAACATTCGTGCACGAGCATTTACTTAGTTTGGAATTATTAAAATCTTGGGAATTCCGTCATAAAATATTGCAGACTAATTATTTAATTTAATACAACAATCTTGCTACACACTGGGTTTGCTAATATTTCTGATAACTCGAGAATCGGCTTGTAAATAACTTATTCGTTCAATACTTGAACACTGGGGTCGAGTTAGAAATGTTTACGTCGAGTCTCTACAAAACTATCTGTCGATAAGTGAAAACGGATTCTTAACTCAGATTAAAAAATTGAATTACTTCTGCGGCATAGATCCCTATAGCATATATACGAAACATGTTAACAAGCACAATACATATAAGCAAATATTTTTTGCAAGTGGTATATCCCGTCCAGGATCAACTGCGACTGATATAAGTGGGCCATACTTTTTTTTTGGAAAACGGAAGAAAATGGCAGGAGGGAACTGAAGCCACAAACCCATGTTGCTTACCATGGATGTCATAATTGCGTTAAGATTTATAATAAAACTTAATGGCAATGAACGTGACAGGAATACTAAAATATCACAACAATAAAAAGATTATGAGAAACTGTTTGGCCTACATTTGCAACTTTTCTTTAACCAGGTGTAGTAGATCAACCTGTAAACATCCATGTCCGAGTAACACTTATAAAGCAGACAAACGTCGAGAGCATTGGAAGATGGTGCCTTTGGGAGAAATCTCTTAGAAACACTTGTTTAAAAATGTATAACGTAGAGCAACAGGTTTCGAAGGCTCAAGGTCAACGAGTCTCTCGATACAACTTCTTTGATCGACTGTGCTTTAAAGCTTTACAATCTTATATTGAAATCCTATTGGCCTGTTGGATCTTTAAATAAAACTCAACTAACGTATAATGTTCACTATTGTGTTATAAACCATCACAATGCTGATACGATGTGTTAATTTCACACTAATATTTGTTTGTTTTGTTGTAATAATAATTGTCAAATGATATCTGGAAAATATCCAAGTTAGGTGCTATAAAATAAGACAGATGCGAGATCACTCAGAAAATATGATCAAGTTTGTAGAATTTGTTTTAATTGTCCTGACGAGCTGTAGAAACTCAATCAAGGTTGAAAGTAACTAATAAGTGTAATAATACGATACAACATTGAGAATATGATTGTCTTTACAGTTTTTAATCATGTTAATGCGATTCCAATCCAATAATCTGTTCATTACCGATTTGGAAAAGAAGTTTCTTCTTACTAAAATATAAATACAACGTGAGTTCAAAAGATATCGAATATCATATCTTGAGAAAGAGGAATAGTGGGCGAAAACCGAAGTTAACTGACAGAGACAGACGAACATTAAAAAGGATTGTGATTAAACACGTCCGCGGCAAAAGTGAGCGCAAAAATGAACACTCACTTGAGTACAAAAATAGTGCGGTGGGAGCTTCACTGCTAGCATTCACGGAAGCGATGTAATTTCGAAACCCTTCATAACGGAAGCCAACGCAAGCTGTGAAAAAAGTAAGCCCACGATCATAAAACCTGGACACTGGAAGAATGTGGTATGGTCCGATACATCATAGTTTGTATTTTTTCCTACAAACGGCCGGGTTTATGTGTGGAGAACAGCAAAAGAAGCCTACGATCCGACCTACCTGCTTCCTACAGTCAAGCACGGGGAGGTTACGTTATGATTTGGGGGGCTATATCATGGTATTCAGCAGGGCCCGATAATTACCGTTACTGGGGGGATTACTTTGAATGAATATCTCGACATCCTCAACAATGAAGTGGTTATAATGACTAGCATATTACTGCTTGGCACTGCCATATTCCAAGATGATAATGCGCCCATACACACATCTAAATGGGCTCATCCGTGGCTTGTAGAGCATCAGAATATCATCAAACATCTTCCCTGGCCAGCACCTCAATATCATTGAACCGTTATGGGGAGTTTTAGAGCAGAGAGTGAGGAGCAAATTTCCACCTCCAACATCGTTGCGGCAATTGGTGGATGTTTTGCTACAAGAGTGGGAGGACATTCCGTTGGAAACTATTCAGACACTCTACAAATGTATTCCGCGAAAATTTGCAGCTGTTCTCATAGCAAATGGTGGTCCAACTCCTTATTAATCAATAAATTTGTTAAATGCAGGTGTTAATATTATTTTATTCAATCCATGTAGTACTTATTACGTTTAATTACGAAGTACATAATTTTTTTTGGTTGGGCACCTTTGTAGTTTACATTCGTATTTTATATTATTCCCAATTAAATTTTATAATGTTAAGCTAGTAATTCTTTTATTTTTATAATAGTCTTTTGTTGTGCATTTAAGTGAGTCAAAGATGTCGACAGGGGCTCTGTTTATAAGCCCCACTACGTTGACAATTCGCATCAACACGAGTGCTGGAGAGACTAACGCTCGACGACAGCGATGCTGCTTAGAAGAACAATCCAGCGAAACTACGATTTTGACACGGTACGTTTAGAGCGTGAAGGGAAGAGGTCTGACTAACGAGAACGGAGATGACGAAGTGAAGGCAGTAACCGTTAAGGTCGAAGAAATAAAGTATATAGTATGGGACACGCTTTCCTCGTGGGTGAAAGAGCATGGCCTGACTTGGCGGAAGTGATATCAGCCTGCGAGTCGAGGTTTGGAAGGATTTATATGTTTTGTTATCAGAAATTTGAACTAGTAAGCAAGAGTTTAAAGAGTCATTCAATCAAAAGCTGCGGGAGAAAATAGCAATTATTTTTTTACTCGTCAAAATTGCTGAAATTCACTTATTGCAATGTTAAGGACATAAATCGTTGTGCAAGCGCTTGCATGTAAACGTACAAGACGTTGCATCAAGTAGTGTAGTACCTGGTCAATAGAGGCAGTACAAGTTCTTGCATGAATAGAAACCACATCTATTTCCTTTTTAAGACCAAGTGAAGAAGGCACGTCTTTCAGAAAAAATTTACCCTATTTACCTTTATTTGATATAACTTCAATCATTAAATTTTTTTGAAAATTACGCGTAATTTTGTTTCATAAGTAAAATACTAAAGAAATGACCAATGAATCTGACGCTTATTAAAATATGATATTTAATTATTAATAATACGTTTCAATCATAATTCAAGAATATCATCCCGTTTAAAAATGTTTAACCACGGAATTTTTCTTAAACGTATACAATGGTTAAGCATGAAATCGTAAGATAGGTTAATAGCTACGGATTTCTTTGAATTATAAATATTACGTCCAGCCAGTTATTATTTCATTTGAATAATATGCTATAATATTTAATTTATTTAAATATATTTACGATGCATTGGGTTGCTTTATTAATTTATTAGATATGTTTATTATGTTTCCTACACAAAACAAGCATGCATCAAACAAAATGATATGCTCTACTCAGGTTTCAAATTTATGAGGACTTTGCAACGTTTCTTTTACGGATAATATAACATTTTGAATTTTAGTTATTAGTGTAAGTCCAAACATAATATGGCATTGAGGTGGCATGAGCGGAAACATATCTTAACAGAATACTGCATTACTTCTATAGAAAGGATGTGTGAAAATAATGGAAGAAATAGACACTTAGAACAGAAAATACGTTTTATCTATATTTCTACTTAAAACAGTATCCTAACAGGTATAATTAATGATAACGGAAAGAAAATAATTTTGATAACTCTTCCGAAAAAAGGCACTATGTTCACTGAAAAATATTTTATATATATATATATACGTACATATATAGATACACATATATAACAATTAATAAGAACAGGAAAGAGAGAGAGAAAGTTGGTGAGTTACCTGAAGTTCACAGGGATGGCAGGCACGATGTAGGGTTTCAGATTCCTGAATTTTCGGAGGCACCGCCCCCTTCATCAGAAGACTACGAAAATATTTCGATTAACGGCCAGCCGTAGATGTTTGTAAGAATACTTTCACAATTAAAAACGTATTGGAATGCACCTTTCTGACCAACTATGAGTGAAATTATAAATTACGTGTCTTTAAACGATAATTGTTGCTATTTATTGAACCAAGATAGGATGGTAAAAATTGGAGTGGAGGGAGGGCAAAAGGCTATATGAGGGTGATCATAAACAGGCATCTTTCCTTTAATAACATAGAAAGGGATTTGAAAAGGGGAACGCAGTCAAGGTCAAATATGAATTATTTCAAGAACAGGACAAAAGAACCATCAAAAAATTAAAGAATAAGCGATCAAAGAAAATTAATATATATTGCATAGTGACAATCGGTAATTTACAGGGAATTCACACGTCATGGAATACGCCTGAAATATATCCTAATATTATTACAATCAATTAATTTGGACTACTCAAAACAAATTCCCAATAACTGCCGTAGACCACGATTAATAAGACAGAGTCCCCAAAATCGTCGGAGATAACGAGAACCATGAATTTATATTGTCGGTCGTCACCGTAAAGCCGACCCATCACTTTCACATATTTCACTTGCCAAGGTTGTAGCTCTCATAGTAGAGTAGAAGCTGCGCAACCCTCCTAACCCTGAAATACAGAGTCAAGTTTCGTAGCCGAGGATAAGAAGTCCAGGTTGAGGCACGTGTAAGATTTTGGTCGGGACATAAACCACGAGAAGGCTATTCAAGAGACTGGCAGCCTTCCTTTGCAAACCAATCAAGAACTCGTTTGTTAGGTTGGCCATGAAATCCTGAGACCTCAGTGGCGACGAATCTTCTCGCTGACTACGCGTTCACACTAAAGTATGACAATATTAAAATGAGACAAATGTTATATCAAATACTGATGAGCGAATTAGTGATAGCTTTGAAGTTATATGGTTACGATTAAAAAAATTAAATACTATTGACGGAGTTCCGAACAATTGTGTTGGTTGCAACCAAATATATTCCCCACGTTTGCTTAATGTATCTTCGTCCTCTTACTCATTTGTCATTCTCGTGATAGGAATTTTCTTGAATTTCATCCAAGGCTTACAAACTATCCTTGACACCGTAGTCATTTTTTCTTGCCACTCATTATCTCAGATTTTAGGAAGTATTAGCTGGCAGTATGTTTGTAGTTCGAACTACTGCACTAAGAATATTTCGATGACAAATATAATTATCGTGAAGATACTAATAAAATGTTCATATATAATGCTTATCGGCACTGCAAATTTTTTTATAGTCTTGCTTATTCTGAGAGCCTTGCTTATTATCCGACATATATGCAAATATTAATAGTTAGGGCTTGGCTTAAGTGGACCGGCGCTCTCAATGACGAAGTGTTTTCTCATTCTTGAATTAAAAATAAAATAAATTAAATATAAAAAATAAATGAAAGATACTTCTATATTATTTCTCTTTCAGCCACATGGAGGTTAGAAATTTTACTTAGATCTTTAAGGTATAGTCAAAAATAAATTCGTTTTCAATCGCATTACAACAATTCTTTTTTATGTTAACTTATTCAGTTTAAATATTAGGACTCACCAAACCATTTCGTCCCCGTCTTCTATCTGCGTTTCAATACTCGTAAATGTTTTAGATAGTAGTTAGCTACATCAACAAGAAGATAAAAATTGATATTCGACGTCTGTGAATGCTGATCTCGGCCATCGCAGATGTCTCTCTCTCTGGAGAGACGATACGAGGCTATCTTTGAGGATGCTTCCCTCCCTCCCCCCCTCTCTCAGGTTTTAAGGTTGGTCAGTTTTAAGTGATACATGTTCCGAGGTCACAGACCTTTGGCATACGCTAAGAGCTTTCAGATGTACTATTGCAACAGTCGGTCACTTGCCTCCTAAAAATTTAGGTTTATTATTCAATTCATTAGTCCTTGGTCGAGGAAATAAGATAAGTCAAATAAAAGATAACAATTAGAAAGTTTGAAGACAAGAATAGAAAAGATAACAATATTAAAATTCAGTTTTTAGTCGACGGAGAAAGGAACGCTGCGATCCCGACTCCTCTTCCGTCATTCGGAAGTGCGTGAGGCAAGTACCAAGAGTCCGACCTACCTGATGCACGTTTGCCTTTCAGATGAATACCGGGTAGTATCCTTCAACTATAGCCCTGGAGTCATAGACAACCTTCGGTGCCCTTCCTGTCCTTCCGCGTCCCTATTTATATATGATTCCTATGCCATCAAAGGGGAGTTACCATTAATTGGATCTCCCTCGTGTAGCCTGTCACCCAAACAGAAAAACGTATAATTGATAACGAACATTTCTTTTATAGAACATTAAATTCATGTTCGCAGCAGATGTTGTTCCCGCCGAGTTCTCAATACTCGATGCACGTATTGAAAATATTTGGATATTTAATAAATTTGTTAATGAGGACGATTAAACAGAAGAATGATAAAAATGTATTAGCACAGACGAAAAAAAGACAAAATTGACAGACTACATAAATCTGATTCAAACCATTTTGGCATACAGATCTCGATCGTTATAGGTCTGTAATAGTACCAGAATCGTTTTAAATTTGTATCGCAAAAAAAGAACAGAGACGTTCATCATTACGGAATCTGATAGATGAGATCTAAATTTTCACAGAAATAATACAATTATCGACAGATAGACATACCATCTTTGTGCCAGGATTTCAGAATAAATAATATCGTTTTTAACCGATTCGTAGATTACGTTATTCGGTTTTAACCGTTTTTGAGGCTCATGCTTGCCATTGTCGAAGCAGTTGTGATTGGTGATGTGTTTTTTTGGCAGGTCCGTGCAGACGAGCGGACGCAGGTTCGCAACCTCGCCTCTCCAAGGGCACGTGCCAGGGTCGCTATAATTACCCCACACCACAAACCTTCGTGCCAAGAAGAACTAAGTGGCAAACTTGGACAGCCGAAAAAAATTGAACCGCGTTCAAAGCAGCTTCACTCACGAGTACTGGAGAGAACTGCCCAAGACCGACCATATTTACTGCCGCATCGAATAATTTCGTTTGCAAAGAAACAGTCTCCGTCAATACACGTCCTACACTCGAGTATAATAAAAAGTAAAAATGTGAAAAAGTGTCGATCTCTGGCTGAAATGGGCTATACCGAGTCTGAGAAGAAAATTAAACCAACAAGAGATTACTAATAGTAGCCACTATAAAGTAAATATCCTTGCTAGATGGAGAGCTTTGTACATCGTCGTTCTTGAGTAAATAGTCCCTATTTCGTATTAACAAACGTCTGGTCTATACACACATTTCATAAACTTACTTGTAATTTGTTGTTTTCAGTGAATGTTTATTAAACATAAATATTACCAACCTTTATAGCTTCAATATTTCAGTACTAGAGACAGTCTCTAGCAAATACCAATACTGTGAGTAGTGTCGGAACGGAAATATATCGCATAAACCATTCTCGCATAATAATAGAATTAATTTTCCACATAATATAACGTAACATACGTTGTATTACAAAACTCGTGCCTCAAATCGTTGCCTATTAATCCACCCCTTTTCTTGGTCAAAGTCTACCTTTTTGTTCTCTCTCATCCTCTTATTTGACTTAGGAACTTCTCGTTCGTTACTCTATCAAACCATAAAAACATATAACAAATGTCAGTCATAATAAATTAAAAATGTTTTGAAGAAGAATACATGCAGTCTTTTAAAGCTATGAAAATTATCAAATGTTTCGGAATTTCAAACTATAATTTTCATACTTTATCTGAAACAGCAGGATCACAATAAAATCATATTTTAAGGAATAATTTGTTTCTATTTCTTTTTTTTAACGGTGAAACTATGGTGTGTTTATAAATCTGTACGATACTAATAACATACGAGGGACATTGAGTAATTATTGAGACAAACTCACCTAGAAAAGACTGTTTTTATTTTGTATGATTTTAAAAAAATAAGGGTGGGTCGATGTTGACATAGAATAAAGCAAGCTGTGTGTGAGCTAATAACGAAATTCTTTATTTCAAAGGCCCATATATGCCATTTCATATAAAAAAGGATTTCGTTAATACCTGGCACACAGCTTGCTTTATCCTATTTCACCTTCGACCAGCCCTTATTTAAAAACCCTTCTCAGCATAATTCCCACGAATAATAAAACAATTGTCCCAGCGATAAACTACATTTTATTTATACCGGATGCAAAGAAGTCTTCGAGTCAGTTTCTTAAAATTTTTTCGACCTTTTCCTGAATTTTTTGGACTCTCGTTTAAATTGGTGAACCCAAGTGTCATCAGACGTAAAAATTCTTGCTTAGAAAAGGGTAACGTTCCTTTTCACAGTGCTCTTTCACTCTGAGTCTCCTTCTTTTTTGTTGTTGTCTTAAATCTTTCGGGGCCCAACTTGCACTTGTTTTTCTGTAATTCATCTTATTTGTGATAACGTTATGAACGGCACCAATATTTACTGAAGTATTTTTGCTATATCTTTAACAGTAAAATGCAAACTACAAGCGGACGCGCCACCGTTTAATACAATTTTGAGGCTATAAACAAAACTATTTTTATAAGTAGGTGTTCTCAGCTTATCCTAGTGAGACCAACCGAAACTCATGAAAGTACCAAAAAGTTCCTTTTCTACATCAATTTGTGTCTTTAATTATTGAATTTCTTTCGTGTATTAGTTGTACACCTAGTTTATTTATAGAAACCATCATAACAATTTCACAAAGATTTCGGCGGTTTTCTCAGTGGTAGATCCGGCCACATCGATCAGGGGAACAGTGTAGCAATAATTTTTAATCAGCATTAAAATATGGTAATAATTTATTATAAAAATCCTTGTTTCCTGATTCAATTTCAAACCGTATCTCAAGTTTTTGTTTGTTTATAATCAACTATTAAAGACGTCTTTTGTAGTTCAACGTGATTAATCAAAACCATGGAAATAAAACCAATATTTATAAATATTAGATATCAGAACTTCGACATTACACATACCTTTTGTATTTATTTACGGAGAAATTCAATTTAAAATATAGCAATGTAATCGGTAGGACGTATCATCTGATGCTGATTCCTAGTTATTGCCCAGGGGAGAGTGGAATATATAGGATTGAAACCTCAGATAACGAACACATCAAGTTCCGCGGAGAAATACGAAAGAACAGAACGGAGGATACAATTCTTTACATTATAATTCAGGAGACACTTTCTTTGCATTGGTCAGTAGGATGATTGGCTGAAGATTCAGGAATCGTTTAACTGATAGGAAGAGATTTGAATTATGAGTGATGTGGGAAATTCTTGGCAGCAGGTGTAAACTGCACTTGGCCAACATCGGACACAGCTAAGAATAACCTGCAAGCCCGACATCATTCACAAGACAAGACTGGACATTATACTTTAAACATACCCATGATATACGACTTCATATTATCTATATTAAATAATATTGCCGTTGTATGCCCGATTTCACAATCTTACTCGTACAAATTGCCTTCACCTCAAACACTCTCAAACTTGAGCATTCTAAGAGAACTACACTTGTCGCCCTTTTCCAAATATTTTTCATATCGGTTGTCAAAGCATACAAAAAAGGCATTGCTTCGCATACTACACTTATAGATATAAAAATTGGATTTTTTTAATCACAGAAAACTGCGTAAATTTTTCAATACAGAAGTATGATTAGGTAGGGGAATAATCCAAAAGCACAATACAATAATATTTCATATTATCAGCAACATCACGGACTCTACAGACCGTTTACGAATATCTGTGTATAAAATAGGATACCAAATGTATATTCGGAGAAGACATTATCATTATTATTTTACGGGAGAAAGAATATGCCAATAATTAAATACCTATCGATATATTACTTATTCGTCACGTGCCAAAGTATAAAGTTGACAAATTCTGCATTATGGTGTAATTGAGAAAACCCACATCTAATGTCTCCTTATTTGACACCAGCTACAGGTCAATATAGACATAATAAGGTCTAAGAAACTATTCAGTACATATGAAATAAAATTTTGACCAAGAAGAAATATACTAATGGAACAGAACGAAATGTTACAGTTAAACAGAAACATTTCTGACAAAAATCAATTCTATACGTTAAAAATCTAGATTAACTGTGAAATTATTATTCATATCATTGAGAAAAATTAAATAAGATACATTAATAAACTTTCGAAGTCTGCGGAAGTTGAATAAATATTTGGGGTTGTTTGTTGTGAAGAATCTGTGAGACAGATTCTTTGGAGCAAAAAAGGAAGATCGACAAGCGGACTGTTTGGTCGAGAGATTAAAAGATAAGAAATTTCAATACGAATACTGACGAAATATGTAAGTAAATAACATTAAAATCAGTAAAGAACCAAAATTAATCTCGTGTTACAACATTGGTGTAAATTCGGAATTCAGATTTACACGAAATGATAAGCGTTATATTGGAAAGCGTGGAACCGTATTACAATTATTATGCATTTTCAAATTGATTGCGACCTACTGAGTGTTACCATACATAATCTATACCAATAGATAAAATTAAAGTGTCTGTCTGTCTGTCCGTATGTTTGTCTCGAATAGGCTCCGAAACGGCTAAACGGATTTTAATGAAACTTTGAGGGTTTATAAACAGAAAATTTAACCTATGTATTCGTGCAAGTTTTATTTCTATATATTGCAGATTAATATAATATAAATATTAGTACAAAACATTCTACGGGAAAAGATAATTTTTCTACCGCGCGTTAAAATCTCCAAGTGAATGCTCGATGCCTATACACTTGATCTCTTTATGCTCCAAAACAGCTTAACGGATTTCAATACATATTTGAGAGATTGAAGCAGGAATTTTCACTTAAATTTTCGTGTATGTTTAATTTATATATCTTTCAGAGATCAGATGATATTAATGCAAATATTTATAAATCCATTGAATTTCCGCGCGAAAGCCGGCGTGAAAACCAACTGCGAGTTGGCGTTCCTATACCATTCACCCCACTTACTGTGGTATCATAAGCGTAATTTGGGTAGTATGAGAGAGGGAGGACGAGTATTCTCATTTCATCTATTGTTGCAGAAGATTCGCGCCGTAATAAACCTATTGTTTGCAGAGAGCTAAGTCCCTGAAAAATAATAAACTTCTTTGGATCGTCGATATGTATACGTAAATTGGTTTTATTTCTCGCGTCAGGTAAAGTTTCATATTTAGTAATTGCTCTTTTTTTTGGGATATTGTCTCTGAAACGTATTCTAGCGGTACGTGTTTAAAACCAACTGCGAGTTATAAGTTTTCCCTGAAGCGATCATAAATAAATGCAACCGTACTTTTTATATATTCAATGAATTCGACTTTATCAAAATTCTGTGCTTGTTGTTTCGTTTTTAGTTCATAATAAAACGAACTATTTCCGCACGAATGAAGTCGCGGGCATAGTTAGTAAGACATAAAGTTCTTTATTAATTTATATTAATTAAACAACCTAACAGTCATTTAGGTAATTTTCACAATTTACGGAGTGAATTAGCTATACTGACCGCGTAGTAGAAAATACAAAAATGAAAGTAAATAAAAGAGCAAATAATAATTTAGCGTGTTTGGAATAACATTACTCGGTCAGCCCAATTTTCCCATAGTAGATTTATAAACATGAAATCCAAGTAAAAGTGATAAAAATGGAGACTTTAACTTTTAAGGAGATACCAAAATTTAGTTGTAGTTAATACAATATTGCTAGTGAGGGATAAAAGAGTAATGCATAAAGCAAGCAGTTCTTTTGAATTGCCGTTAGAGCATGAATGTATACAACTCTGTGAAAATAATCTGTAAAAACACTGAAAATTTTCTCTTTATTGCGAAACGAAATAGTGGCAATGGATAACACGTTAACCATTCCTAGCTTGACAACGAGGCAACAGAAAAGTAAACAAAATTAGGAACATCAAGTGGAAGACCCTGTACCATTTTCGTAAGGTTTTCAGCGACTTTCAGAAGCACTGATACGACATCTCCTTTTGTAGCGTAATGTGAACAAACGACAGCTGTACGAGAACGTCGCTGGAAGCGTGCAGTCGTGACAGGAAGGGCGTCCAACCAAAGTTCTCAGCATTAGGAGATACAATGAAGGTAAGGCTGGGAAAACTACAAGGTTCCCACGAAAAATTACAAATTACACAATCAACGCGACATTTTTGTTTTAATAGTCCAGTTGAAACAACCACGCACCAACTTCACATTCATCATTTATAACCCACAAACAAGTCACCCGACATTACCCCTTTAAATAATTATGTAACATTAGCTTACTTACATGACCAATTCCTTTAAAGTAAATTGTGATATATCTTTAAGTAACATAACAATCATTCTTTAATTTCATTTTCTAAAAATCTGAGAATTATATGAAACCACACGCTGCACAGCACGAGCATCAAATTCATCGTTAAGTAATATGAATGCGTGGAAAACTCGTTATTTATAATTCTGTTTTTAGGTTAGTATGTTACCGTAATTGATGAATTTTGAGCCTTAAACGAAGAATTTTTTAAAATTATTTTCAATGAAGATAATTTAGTGCTAGATCGAATTCCGTAAACCCTACCGTGAAGCCCCGTTTCAAGGCTGAGCAATGAGTCATGAAACTGACATTAAATACATTGGTTTGAAAATTAATAAGCCGACGAAACTAATTTTATATGTTACTTATTAGTTTTATTTTTTGGTCACGAAAATATGAAAGAATGCTCTATGAAGGTTTGATTACTATTGACCTCAATACATTAAAATCTTCCGAGTCATTAAAACATCTCCGTTGAATATTAAATCTATTCAGATGAGAGAACATATCATTGTGCAGAACATCTTCCTCAGCCAATTGCTCGTGATTCCCTACGATGTTTCATAAAAGAAAATTAACATACAGTAATGTCTACTACGGGTAAGTAAAAAATGATTCTCCTGTAAGTTGTTTGCCAAACAAAGGTCAGTGTTGATACACAAAATCAATTACTATATAATTTTCGGTCTTTACTCTAACCTATATCCATGATGAAACTTCAAAAAGAAAATTAACTGCCATAAACAACAAAGAAAAAACGTAACATAAGAAAAATATAAAGTTTATCCACACGTTCAGTATTCAACAAAAATTTGCGTTTGACAAGAGATTTTTTAATCCTCAATTTTATAGCACGCTTAATGTGTCAGGAATAAGAAAATCTTGGAATAAATTTATGATTTATCATATATTTTCATTTAAATAGTGCTTTAATGTTAGCTAAAATATGGCACAATGACGTGGTATGCGGAAAAGATACTCCACTACGCTTAAGAGCTATGTTTATGAAAATCGTGGATTTTGTAATAAAGAAATATTTTTCCCGCGCCCTGTACAAACTTTTTAAGCATTTTTCAGAGTATCTAGATGCTTAAAACAAGCCTTTTTCTTTTGATATTTATCAATATTCCATTTAACCCTCATATCCTTCCTTCATGGGATGATTTAAATAGCACTATTTATATAACTTTTTTTGAGTAACAGGCTACGTGTGCATAGGAAGGGAATTGCATTAACACTAGCACTACCGAACAACGGTAAATAACTCTGAATTGAAAATGAAAGCTTACATTGGTTGCTGAAAACACTTAGAAGTCCCGTAAGGCCGAAAAAAAGCATTCAAATAGTTATACTTCATTTTATAGAGTAAATCAAAGAGGCAGGTCTTTAAAGTCCCGTCAGTACACAAAGGGATAAGGTTGCTTCAAAATGAACCCACATTTTTCTCCAAAAACGAACACTATATTCAATGTATTTTTGGGGGTAACAGGCTACACGAGGATGATCCTTATACAGACAACTCCCCTTTAATAGCATAGGAAGGGTATTGAAGAGGGTGTGGGGAGGGGGGAAGGTGGAAGGTAGAGCCAGGTAGCCAAGAGTAGACTAGGGCCCCCGGGCTATAGTTTAAGGATTCTACCCGGTGTCTCACCTGAAAGAGTAGCAGGGAAAACCCTATAAAACCATCATCAGGTAGATCGGGCCTTTGGGTACTATTATTACCCCCTTACGGATGACGGGACATGCGTTTTCTGTGGGGTCGCAGTATTCCCTTCTCCGTGTCTCCACAAATTTTAGTAGGCAGCTGGCCGACTGATCCAATGGGATCATAGGACAAGGTCTTAAACACCAGTACATACACATCCCAAAACAGCTGAAGGTGCCTCGGTAAATGAGAACCTTTAAAAAAACAGAGTACGAGGAAGTACGCACCAAAATTAATCTTGGGAGAAGTACTTGCGAGAGAAAGCTCTCACAAGCACTCTCCTGTAGTAGTAAAGAACACTTATATTGTAACAGATTATATTGTAACGGGTGTTTATCTTCAGTAGCTTCGGTTGATGTGTGTCAGAAGTTTTTCAATATTTTTCGCAATGGAGAGTTACCTCCTGTATAAATTATTTACTTCTTCTTTGTTGATTCTGAAACCCGTTAAGGGCCTTGGCCTACCAGGACAACTGTCATCATGCATGACACATTCCGAATTTGGAGTGACTTCTAATGAAACTTCTAACCCAACGTTCATAAATAAATTGCTATAAGCGATCAAGGCTATTTATGATTAAGACGTCAAAGTGTAGACAAGTTAATGCATGTCTTTATTATCTCCCATAAAAAGTGCTTATTGTAATTGGGGACGGGCAGGGAATTTCCGAGTGAAGAGAAGATTGCAAGTGCGACCTTGTACACCGCGTCCTTCTACACTTCTTTACTACTATTTCTTTTCATACCATATAAATATTCCACTCTTTCAATAGACAAGCCAAGTACTTAGAACAAATTGTATTGCATAATTATTACTAAATGAAGAGCGCAATAATAAAATTTAGAGATATCCTTGATTATCTGATAATGCATTTATACCGTATAAGACGTCCAATTCCTCATTTTTAATATGATGAGACTAAAACCAAACACGGGCAAGAAAAAAGGAATCAGGATACAGAAAGGCAGTGGAGATGAATGGTACAGGAAATGTGAAATGCAGACGCAAAGTTTAGAACTGATGCCTGTAAGGCGGGAAGTTTGACTTCCGGTGAGAGAATACACGGTTAATGTGCTATAGAGCTAAAACCCTTACAGGACACATCAGTACATATATTTACAAAAATAAGCCCCTTATATCTCTATATACGACTGAGACTTCATAACTCTCTTTCATATCCGAATATTGTACTCCTCTCTCCTAAAGACAAGACTGTAATATCAAATTAACGTTCTGCCACATATTGTAAAGAAAAACGATTCACTCTCTTTTATTACTTTCGTTCACCGCCCTTCTATTACTTTTTTAGTTATATTACTTTCAACATCTACCTTCTATCAACTTCCACCATTTTAATTAATAAGGTCTGTATCCAGTTCTATATTACATTCTTCTTTGTCATAAAACCATAAATTCAATCTCATTTTTGTATTCATAATAATTTTTAATAATTTCAGGTTAATATATTTTTAAATAGAAATATATATTACTTAAAATATCTTTAATCTGAATACTACATATCTACATTTACATATCCACAGCCAGTAGACATTAAACTTAAGTGAATAGTCATTTGTGCCTTTCCTTACATAACTGCTATTTTCAGATAAAATAACAGTGTTTTATTCTTAAGGTCAGGTCAATACTATTATTATATTTATAAATTTCTATAAATAAGATCAATTCAGTTTTAGTAAGAATGTTGACTTTGCGTCTAATTTTAGAAGGCAGGATAAGAAAAAACCTGCCTACGTTCATGGCATTTGTAGATTTAGAAAAGACGTTTGATAATGTGAACTGGAACACACTATTAAGGATTTCGAAGACAACTGAAATAAAATATCGAGAAAGGAGGCTTATACATAACCTCTACAGAAGACAGGCAGCAGTACTTAGAGTAGAAGATCTAGAAAAGAAAGCCGAAATGAAGAAAGGAGTAAGATAAGTATGCAGTCTGACGCCCACGACTGAATATGGAAAAGGAATCATACTGCAAGGATAACAAATAAAAACACTACGCTTTGCCGATGATAATGTAGTATTAGGGGAGTCGGAAGAAGACTTGGAAACCATAATAAATGGCATGAGCGTGGTTCTGGAGAAAAAGTTCAGTATGAGGATTAATAGAAGGAAAAGCAAGGTAATGGAGTGTAGTATGGGAAACAGTGGAATAACAAAGGGTGTTAGATGGAGAAGGGATATTTTGACGGAAGTTAAGGAATTCTGCTACATAGGAAGCGTAATAGTATAGTAAACATAAAGAGTGGAATAGCACAGGTGAGGAAGGATTACGCGAAAAAGAGGGATTTACTTACGGGTAATATAAGTGTGAATATTAGGAAATCGCTGTTAAAAATGCACGGATAGTGTGTGGCGTTATATGGGTGCGATACGGGGACGATCGGAGATGCAGAAAGGAAAAGAATAGAAGACTTTGAAATGTGGTACTATAGAAAAATGCTGAAAATCAGATGGGTGAAAGAATCAGTTCAGTTCTTAACAGAATAGGGGAAGAACGAATAATATGGAGAACGTTGAACAAGAAAATAGATAGATTAATAGGCCACGTTTTAAGACCTGAAGGTTTTGTAAAACTAACATAGGAGGGAAGTGTATGGGGTAAGAACAGAAGAGGGAGGCCAAGGATGGAATACGCAAAGTGATTAGGGAAGATGTGGGTTTGCTGGTATACTGAAATGAAAAGGCTTGCGCAAGACAGGTTATCGTGGAGGGTTGCATTAGCCAGTCTTAGAACAGAATATTACAACAACAACTTTTATAAATGTGGTACTCTTTCAAAATTTATTTTCCAGTAATATTATTATTTACATACTTTGCTGATAATTGAAAAACTGTCCACATGTCCAGTTTACTTACTGAAAATAATTATATTTATTTATTGTAATTTCCTGTTTGTGCGACCGGATTTCTAAATTAAATACATGCATATTTTAAAATATCACTCAAATTCTGTTATTCAAAATAATTAAATTAACGGCCAATTCACAGATAACAGAGTAACACAAAAAACTTGGTTTGTCTGTGAACTGGTCGTTAATTTTAGTTCTATTTTTACATACACATCTTGTTACTACAAAGTTTCTCCCATTACGCGTTAGATGTAACATATTTTTACATGATTATACAAACGGTGTTATCGATTTTCAGTAATGTACATTACAAAATTTCGACTTTGTTATCTCCACATTTCAATCATCCGAAATTTTGGTGTGTTTCCGTTCCCACGCGCGGTTTCCGGTGTTGCAATACGGCTCCATGTGTTATTTTATTCATCTGACAGTTTTCATTTTTATGGACAGGTTTTTACAAGTGTTGGCAGAAGTCATACACACGAGTGGAAAAGGTTTTCCCTGGTCTTGGACATGGTCGTGCATACTCGAGAGCGAATTCGCTTCCAGGGAATCCAAGTTTTGCATATGTGGCGGGCATGCGTTAATAAGTCGTTCATTATTGTCGTGAATACATACTAGGCGGAGGCATTATTCTTCATAGCAGTACAAGAACGCCTCG
The DNA here is from genome assembly GCA_034510155.1 of Eucriotettix oculatus. Lineage (NCBI taxonomy): Eukaryota > Metazoa > Arthropoda > Insecta > Orthoptera > Tetrigidae > Eucriotettix > Eucriotettix oculatus. The sequence continues at coordinate 125,847,015 of CM067376.1, read as the reverse complement.
TGCAGCATCTTACGTAAGTAAGGAGTCTGGTGCGTCACCACGCAAGGCCGTCCGCACGCAGACAGCTCAAACATCTCACTATTCTCCAGACGCAAATTTACAGTATTCAGAGCACGATTGCCGTATATCTTACCTTTCAGGTGTTTGCCACATGCCAAAACTTCTACTTGGATGAGTATCTATCCGCCAGTTCATCCCCACTATCACACGACAGAATCTGACGGCACAGAGTACAACTACAGGATGGTTCCGACAAATTGGCAGCTTCCCCGAATCTTATCAATTATAGTTAACATAATTTTTTTTTCGGTAACAGGCTACATGAAGGTGATTCTGAAACAGGCAACTCCCCATTTAATAGCGAAGGAAGGGAATTAAAAAGGGGAGGGGAGAGGATGTGGAAGGCAGGCTAAGGTAGCTATGAGTTGACTAGGGTCCCCGGGCTATAATTTAAGGATCCTACCAGGAGATTCACCTCAAAGACATGCATGGAAAGCCATGGGAAACCTGAATCGGTCACTGGGTATTATTCTCGCGTTCTTCAGAATGACAGTAGATAAGTTAGCTATGGGGTCGCAGTATTCCCCTCTCCGTGTCTTCATCAGTTTAGGGAGACAGTTGGACGATTGATCCAATGGGATCAGCGGACTACGCTTACAGGATGCCCAAGGTCTTCGACCCAAACACATACACCTCTCAAAATAGATGAATGTTTCTCGTCATATGAGAAACTTAAAAAAAAGAGAGAGTACAAGACATTCTCACCACAGTCAGATGAGCCCCGCAGTCTATCTGGGGAGAAATACCTGCGATAGAATACTCCCACATACATCGCGTGAATATATATGATTATATAGTGTTTTGTAATTAATTTTCCTAGACTTCTTTTCTGAATTTTCATTTCTTAAATTATTTGGGTATTTATCTAATCTAATCTTGTATTACATGGAAAAACAGCTATTTCGACATTAATCTGTTAGTTATTTGGAATACGTTATAATGCATCCCTTTTCACTATGCCGCATAATGATGGATGACAACTAATCGATAATTCAAAATTGTGGATTCGACACTAATATGGACTACTTTTCCCTTCTCGTCCCCACCCATACCAAGCCGATATTAAACAATATTCAGATAGATTAAGGTAGAGATAGAGGAGAGGCAAATTAATTTTAACAGGGTAGGCACATAGGTTAAAACGGTTAATTTTAGTAACTTGAAGGGAAGCAGATACGAGCAGTGAATTTTGAAGAGGGGAGAGAGATGAACTATGAATTTTTGGAAAGAATTTTGAGATAAGAAATCAGACGGAATGATGAATGTCAATACTACATTAGACACAAATACTATCCAATGCTGAAAGGGTTGGACGTTAATTTCACGGTCGTCGACAAAGATTCGGAAATAAATGCTCATTATGGAGTATATTTGAATCTATTTTTATAATGTGCATTGATATACTACAGAGTTAGTAATAATGCAGTGGCTTCTCTGACTATCAATTCCAAAACTACTTCGAGAATTCTTAGATGACATTACACGACTTACAGAATGACAAACTGTGAATTTTGCGGAAAATGAAAGTTGACAGATTCTTGTCGAGTAAAAAATTGTGTGGAGGATGACGTCATGAAAAATAGATGAGGGGAGCATATATTAAAAACGACGGCATGACGTATTACGATAAGACCAGGACGGAAACTTACTGGAACTAAAGCATTTATTACAGACGTATAATAATATACGAGAATAAACTGATAAACTGAAGATCACGGAGAAATTTCTTATGTATTTTAACGATACCTGGAGTTAGTTTTTATTATAGACCCGGGGATGATACGATTTTTTTTACAAATTTAGCTGGTATAAAAGTAAGAACAGAATAACCGAAAACCTACACAAAAATGACGAGACTTCCCTGGAATTTCAATGTGTCGATTTACACGAAAAAATCTACAAAATAAAGTGAACTGTTCATAGGTGCATAATTTTAATTCAGAGACAGAATCTGAACTGTTGATGGGGTATCAATGCATTGGTTTATATACAAGTGAACTAAAGTGGAGAAGGGGATCTTTGTGTATTAAGGAAAACTGAGATTTTGTTCTTTTAGGTGCTGATTTCAAGCGGTGTTATACGTCACTTAAGTAAGGCACCAGAGTGCCCAACTGCCGACATCAGGAAGTGATAGTTTTACATCGAAACTATGCATAATATACGCACAAATACAAATAATATACCATGAATGGTCATTTTTATTCTCACATTAATCCCAATAACAAATAAAATAATTTTCTTTCAATATGGCGGATCGATTTATGTAGAATAACAGTATTTCAAACTACTTCATGTTGTTGTTGCGGTATTCAGTCCTAAGACTGGTTTGATGCAACCCTTCATGCTACCCAATCATGCGCAAGCCTTGTCATTACCACATAACTATTACACCCCACATAATCACTAATCTGTTTAGCGTATTCCATCCATGGCATCCCTCTTCTGTTCTTTCCCCACACAAGTTCCTCTAATGCTAATTTTACAAGACCCATATGTCTAAAACGAGGCCTATTAATCTATGCCTTATCTTAGTCACCGTCCTCCATATTGTTCACTCTACTTCTATTCTCTTTAGTACTTCCTCGTCAGTGATTCTTTCCTCCCATTCGATTTTCAGCATTCTCCTATAGCACCACATTCCTTTCTTCAACTCCAATCGCCCACGTTTTTATAGGTAGATGGCGGACAGAAGTAGAAACTTCCTTTCATTTGTGATTTGTGCAAATGAACTGGACAATATTCTGATGATATTTCTTTTGTACGAATAATTTTTAGTTTGTTTTATAACTAATTTTGTATGCTTTCTTCTTTTCCTAATCCCTACTGCATTGTAACCAACTATGCATAATACCCCTAAATGGGATTTTAATATCTTTGTGTGTTTATCACAGATAATTCAAGACTGAAATTGTATTCGGAATGCGATTTTAAGCAATTCGGACTGATGTGTTACCTAAAATATAAATGATATTCTATAATACCCGAAGCTACTCAAATTTTCTGAATTAATACCATAAGTTATAGTAGACCTGTAAGCTGTAAGCTTTCTTCTCCAGTGCCGAGGTCTGACGTAGTCATAATCAAGCAGAGCCCAAACCTGCGTCCAGGGGAAGGCCTGGAACCAAGGCTGGGTGGTCGGCAGACCGTGAACAGAGGGGCCAGGAATTTGGGAAAGTGGTTCCTTCAAGAGAGGGAAACCGCTTCCCCAGGAGAAATCCTCCGCATGGCCCGACTTTCGATTGCCAGAGCGAAGGAGAGAGTGCGTGCGTCCACATCCTACTTCCTAATCAATCAAGTAGATCCGTGGTAAATCAATCGTTACAATTTTTTTTGATGAATACGACGTATCAGAATTATAAATTAATTTTTTTAAGAGTTTACAAAGTATTTGTCTTTTTTCCATAACTGTTACAATTTGACGATACTCTCAGTTTTCTCATCTTCCGCGGCAACGTACTTACTACACGCAACAGATAAAATTATCTGCTTTACATAGTGAGAGATTTGTCCATTCCACTCGTGCATTTAAAACAATTATTATTAGGCCTGGATGGCGCACTAAAATGTATCTACTTATTTCAAGGACTCGAATAAAAATTTCAAACTGGACAGATTCCAGCCACAGGCCAATCCATAGAACGGGCTACAACCGCCAGTGTTATCAGCCATATAAATTCATTCAAATAGCCTTTTCAAAGACAAAATTGTTTATTCCCATTCACTTTATTTTAGTCAAACTGTTTAAGTTACAAATAATCAACAATCTAACTTCCTTTTCTCACGAATCATAAAAGAAAACCTGTTTTAAAGAAATTTCTAATCACTTTGAAGAAAGAGGAGGTGCAACTTTCAAATTATTTAATCCGACAGTGAAAAGTAACAATCAATCTCTTGAATTGTTAAAGGCCGTAAAATTGTTTAATCTCAGGATTCACAGCTGTAGCAATTAAGGCGGAAACCTGAGAAACAGTAAGTTAAGACACATTTAGCAACGAAAAAGAGGTTTTGTAACTTTCCTTGTTAGCTGTTTCCTTGTCAATAATAATTTTCTCCAGGATTATTTAGTCCTTTGCCTCTTCTACAATCTGTTAATAATGTTTAGTGTAAATTCTAGTCAACCAGGAAATCCACGTTTCTGCATTCTAGACACAGAACCCATAAAACTTACTAAGAAGTATTGGAATGAGTCTTGGTTTACATCTCTTAATGCAGTTTCGGATACACGTAATTTAATATAATTTTTACACATCGCACAACTCCTGACGATGGTTATTCTTAAAATTCAGAAAAATAGACTATTCAATAGGAATGTCATTGAATATTGTCAAAAGGTGGAAATATGGAACACTGTAAAGTAAATAACAAAATAGTCAGCCCTCTAATCAACAGAAGGATGGTATGAAACTAAAATAACCTGTATTTCGTGTTATCTGTTCATATTTACAAATCCGAAAGTGACACCGAACAGTGTGTGCCTTTTCATATAATAAATGAGTTTAAGGATTTCGAAGCAGGTAGAAACTGACAAGGAGGCCGGGGAAATGAATTTTAAGTCGTGAATCGCTTGCCCTGTTCGTATGCTGCCTTACAAACACGTCATTGACAGATTATAAATACTCAAGTTTTTTATCGCCTTGAAATTCTTCGTGTAAAGAAACCGGACAATAGTGGAAACAGAATTCCTATTAGTTAGAGGTATTGACGATATTAAGTGGTATAAATCCCAATTTTTTGTTATGGTTGTTTGTTCCAAGGGCAGATAAGAGCGAAGCCGGTTCCGCAGCAGATTCACCAAGGTCTCGCCCTTCCGTTCCTTCTATTACTTCTGTTTTACCTCTCCGAGGTCATACTACTCAAAAAATCACGATGGCATACACATAAATTATATCTAGCTATTAATTTGAGAGATTATCAACATAATAACTTCTTGACCCTCGTTTTAATTCATCATATATTCATGTTTATATTATAGGATTGTAATATGGTTATTCCTCGGATGCTGATACGCCTGTCGGGCAGTCACCTAATTGATATTAATTGATAATTAATGTCTGGCTTCACCAGTAGTGTGAGCAACTCTGGAGTCAAATTTACTTTTAAGCACTTGAAATTTCGGAAACCGGAATGGCAGGCTCAGAAATGTATACTTCTCACAATTATGAGGCATTAAGTTATACAATGAAATAAGGACGGATAAAATAATATTATTTGTTACCTATGATTGATAGTGCTGTAAATTAAAATTGGCTATTTTTTGCCATATTGTCTACAACAAGATTTATTATCTAAAGAAGCTAATTAACTAACCATTCGAATCTTTAAGGGAGAACGTTAGTATGATATTTAGTTACATAGCTTACGAGTTTGATGACTATATGGATGAATTTATTTTATTCTATGAGGAATTAGTCACTGACCTGGAAATTACCCCTGGTATAGTTAGTATTCGCGGTTCATAAAGAGCTGAAGGATATGTAGAACGCAACTGCCTTCTTAGAGACGATAAAGTAGGTCCATATTCACGTAGTTTGTCAAAGAATAGGTTTTCCCATTCAATTTAATGGACTTAAGTCTTCGTTTTATGTCACCTGATTTAACGTTTCCTATATGTCGCACGCTAGATGCTAAGGTCGCAGTTTTTTGAAGAACTGTTGAAAAAATGAAAAGAAAAAAAATAATGTTACATATTTGAACCCATAAAAATTGTTAAAAGGTCAAAAATATCGCATTACATTAAAAAGTATCAAATAATATAATTTTAATATACTAATAACTTTGAAGTAAATATATAGGCTACCAAAATTTACACTGCCATGTTTGTATTCCAGAATTCAAAAATATTTCATGAAAGTGTTCTCCATATTGTGGTTCAAAGCAACCAAATGTCTTCTTTTTTACCATTATAATTTTGTTGGTATTAAGTATTATTTGTAGATTTAGAAACAACCTTGAATAAAGTAAACTGAAACACACTACTAAGGATTATGAATATATCGATAAATATGAGTTATACATAAGCTCTATAGAATGCAGTCCGCAGTAATTAGAATTGAAGGGCAAGAAAATAACTCAGAAAATAGTAAAGGAGTAAGAAAAGGATGCAGTCTGTCACCTATGCTCTTTACATACATAACAAGCAATGAATAAAGTTAAAAACGAATATAAATGGAATCGTACTACAAGGAGAAGAAAAAAATTATGACTTGCTGATGATATTATAGTATTAGTGGAGTCCGAAGAAGACTTCTAAACCATAATAAATGGAATGAACGTGGTCCAGGATATATTAATAGGCCACGTTTTGAGACACGGTGGTCTTGTAAAATTATCATTAGAGTGCAGTGTGTAGGGAAAGAACAGAAGAGGGAGGCCAAGGGTGAAATACCCTGAGTAGATTATGGAGGTTGTGGGATGTAGTAGTTATGTGTAAATAAGAAAGCTTGCTCAGAATAGGTTGGTATGGAGGGTTGCATAAGACCAGTCTAAGAACAGAAAAGTACAACAACATCAAGTAAAAACAAATGAATAAATTAGCCAATAAAGTCAGAAAAACTGGATATTTAGTGTACATTTAAATTTAGATTAGATTTATTTACTATCATCCTTTATAACTGTTCAATTATGAGTACGTATTATACGTGCACTAGTCAGGTGCATGACGCAAAATATAATATACATCTTGGAAATGCACAATTATTAGCATCTATTATACGTAAACCTGAATGTGAAGTAAGTCTACGGAAACTGTGAAATGAAAAAGTAAGGAAATTGTGTGTACAATTTACCACGGCAATATTCAAAGAATTCCGAATCTTTATGGTATGTAAATAATTTTTACGAACTGATGAAGTGACGTAAAGATCAGAAATAAACCCTATCTTTTAGCCACAGATATAGTAATATGAAGTGACTTTTTACAAGTGTCTACTTGTAATATAGGGGATGAAAATATATTACAAGTAGACACTTGTAAATATCTGGGCGTAACTTTGAGCAAAGACTTAAATTGGGGAGAACACATAAATTCAGTAACTGGGAAAGGGAGGAGGGCACTTCGCAAATAGAATACTTCGGAAAAGTACCCGAAAGACCAAAGACATCGCTTATAGGTCTTTGGTTCGGCCTATCCTTGAGTTTGGGGAAGTGTGTTGGGATCAGATACACGCGTTGTACAGGCTTCAAAACCGGGCAGGAAAAGCAAATATTTCTAGAGGCACGAGTAATCTAGAGGAGAAAGAGGGCCAGACTTTGTGCGCTGTACAAAGCGTATACAGACTAACCGGCCTGGAGTCATATCAAAACTCGTATTCATTTACCGACATATGCAGCGAGACATGATCATCCATTTAAAATTAATCAGAGAAGACAACGAACGGACATGGGTAAATACTCCGTCGTAAATAGGACCGTAAAAGACTGGAATGATTTGCCTGAAAGTCTACTAACGACTTTTCCCGAAGAGTGTAAAATTATTTAGGGAAATGGTTTAACTTAATTTATCCAGGCTTATAATTAGTGTTGAAGTTTTTGTATATTGAATTTTATATTAGTATAATTTGTTTTCTTTAACTTATATTCCTTTATTGGAATATTAAATGCATGTTGCCACCGGGCTCAGCTCATTGTAACGTAATAAATCTATCTATGTATTTAATACTTTAAAAACAGAATGATTGTTTTCAATCGTATCTCAGCAAAAAGGCTGTGAAACTGAATTAAAGGTCCTACTTCCAGCTATTCTCTTTTAATAATTTAGAATTATTTAGTTTGTAGAATACAAAGCTTCCCTTCAGATACACTATTGCAAGTTCTAACTGAAGTAACACTATGCTGACATAAAAATTTTGTAGGTAATTATTTTAATTCTTATTAAAAGTACCCGTGCGGCGAAACGAAAATTGGTAACCATTCATTAATATACAAAGATTGAAATATTCATTTTTATTAGTCGAAAGGCAAAATGCCGTATATTAGCTCTCAAATCGTTCAATATTAGCTTTTATAGGCCTTTACATTTAACTCAATTTACAAAGAGTTCCATCATTTTCCATACGCAAAAATGTGCCTGTTAATTTGAATATGGACAAATTTATAAGATACTAGCTGGATGTACATAAACCTGGAATATTCAGGAATCTAGGATAATCTCATGTTATTACCGTCAACCTCTTTCTCCTCCGCCATTCTCTCCTCCCCAGCCTCCTCGACACGTGGGGCTGAAGTACAGGTTAATTTAGTTATTTCCATAACGACGAATTAGACATATATATATCCACCCCACTATGGGAAGAACTTAGAAAGCGTAATTGGGTTTACGCCCTTCCATACCTCTCTTAGGGTTGAATTGCAAGTTAAGCATGCTCCTTATTGTAAGAATCAGACTCAGCGACTCAAATTACACTGGTTTCGACACCAAACTGGATAGTTTTCTTGTTGATTTCAAGTGACACCTGCCCACCCCAACCCCTATGAATTCTTACCTCCAATGCTGAAATGGTTTAAGGTTATACACAAATGGTGTCGGGGAAAACAAAGTAAAAAAATATTTTTTTCCCACGGAAATATCAACGATTTTGCATATTTAAAAATTTCCGACTCCTTCACTGCAGCCCCTAGAGACGGTAGCCGTCCGTGTCTTATCCCGACAGTGCTGATTTCCAGTCCAAAAAAAAAACACGTCTACAAAATTCGGACGAAATTACTCCACATGTTAAGATTTGTATGCGGAGCATACATATAATCCCACACTAACTTACGAAATTTGAGCTTTTTTACACAAACAGTGAATATTATTTATAAGAGTCAGATAGTTGATCTATTTGGTCTTTTTATCGCGAAATTACTTGCTAATTTAATGGACATTATATTTAAGTAACAATATATTGAACTAAAAAAATATGAAAACTTGTTTATCTCTCGAGTGAGTCACACACGCTCTTCGCTATATAAATACGACGCCTTAGGCTGCTCACAGTCAATTTTAATTTTGATTATTAAAATAATCTATAATGCCACTAAACGTGTTTCCTTTCCCAGTCGAGTATTCCTTACAAATGATTAACTTTCTTTAAATATTTGTTCTGCATTATGTAGCGGCAAATTCTGCGAAGGAAAGAACAGGTCGAGGTTTCGTGGAAGATTTCTGATATTTCGAAGCTTAGGAGCACCTTTCCCTGAGTAATTCAAAGCCCGAGTATCGCGTATCGCCTTCGGGTTTTGTTTCCACGGCCTTGGCATTCGATTGGTCTGACAAACACTCTGCTGGTCGCCTGTTTAAAGACCAACTGCAGCGTGAGGTGTTCCCTAGCCCGTAAAAGAAGCAATCACCTTCCTCGAAGAATTTTCCCACACACTGTGAAGTGTTCCATTACAAAAAGTAACTTCGCTACGCAGATTCTTAAGAGCTCGTGTGACGCCGATTATTTATTACTCATTTGCGAGGGCTGCTTTTAAAATAAGTACTGTTTTAATAACTTGCCACTGAACTGCTGCAGAGGCAATTCTGAGCATGGAGGATCACACCCTCAATTCTTTGGGAAGCCAGACGCAGCTGTGAATTACCGTCACTTTGTTTTCTTTTTGTTAGAACTTTCGAAATTTTGAAAACAATTCGACGACCAGTCAGCTGAGAAGTCAGTTTAGTGATTCGTTTTTGAGCGTCAGCAAGCGTTCATCGGCAATTGTGTGTGTTCATTAGGAGTAGGATGTGGATAACCGGCACCACGCCTCTCAAGGTGTATGGGGAAGCAATAATGGAGTGATGGAATCGTAAGGAAATGATGAGATAGTTTAAGGAAGGTCGTGAAAATATGCAAGACGAGCCGCGGTGCTGCCGACCGTCTGTGATGACGGGCAGAATCTTTTTTTGACGAAGACATACAAAACTGGCTTTTATGTTTCGACAAATGCCTGAATAACGGCGGTGACGGAGTAGAAGTAGAGTGAGGTGTCAATTATTATTGATAATAAAATATGTGGAAAATAATATTCTGCTACCTTTTACATAAATATCGGTACTTTAAAAACATCCGACTTAACTTCGTGTACATGGCGTTGACTACTAATATTATATTGAGTTGATACATTTTCATTTAGCAACATAATTTCCTTCCTTCGATACATCGCCAATTTTATCTAGGTACCCAATAAATAATATCCTCAAAATGGACGTTTATTAATCAATGACCTATTTCGAAGAGTATTTTCATCGGTAGGCCACTTTACAAGTTGAGTAATAATTGCTTAAATCTGGTGAAAACAGAGAAAAAAGGTCGTAAATGGAAGTACCAGCGTACAGCCGCTTATCATTTCTTCATTCAAACGTTGACAAACGAGGAAAAAATTGAGTTTTCAGAACAGTCTGAAGTCCGAAGAAACCATCCGGGAACTAGGGATAATAACTGCATTCTCATAATTGAATTTGATTTTTGCATGCCGTTATGCTTACAGGAATTATTATGATCATTTCCGTTAAAAATATAAAATTGTATATTCCAATAATTATTTTACCTTCCTCAAGATAGTCGACCAGCTGAATTCCTTCGCCATGCCATTTAATATAAGATGAAACAGTTTTTGGCGTCTTATTCACAGCTAACGAACCAACTTATATCCACTGCTTGAGCTGTTGTGTCGATTATGGTGTACAGTGGCAAATCCGTGATTCATTCACTGGCATATAACAACACAGAAAATTAATCGGGTTTTCGTAATACGCTCCAAGCACTTGAGAAAGATTCGACCAAATGAGTTTTTGATCTGCAGTGAGCAACGACATCAACCCCCTTGAGCGAAGCTTTTTCATGTGCAATCATCTCTACTGTATTAGCAGTTACAAGTTGGTACGCACATCCTACAAACTCATATCTTGCACTTTTTCGTCGAATTTGAAATGTGTTGTTGTGCTCAAAAGCTGCTCATCATTCGGCGAATATTTTAGTTTGCAGCGTACTTTTACTTTTAAAACAATTCAGGTACCATCATTGTTATAAAATTTTATTTTATTTCACTCCAAAAAAAACCTTACATAATTAGACTATCCTAAAATCATATACTTCCAATGCATATTCCACTTTCTTAAATCAAATTCTTTAACCTGTCTACATTATTTTTCAGTCTTTTGCTATTCTTACGCAAATTGAGGCAATCCCTAATATCTGCGGGTATATAATGTAGCAGGATCTGTACGTCTCAGTAAAAAGCATTCACCCATCTGTTTATCTTCCTCGTCCTACGACTGGTTTAAGTAGGCATCTTTTCCGTTTTCAGGAAGTACAGGTGTATTCTCCGTAATCTCCTGTTGTGAGCCGCTTGAAATTATCATATGTCTGGCTGCGGGACGCGTTCTACTTGTCGGTATCCAGGTAAATGAATCACAGCTCATTCCATTGTCAATCAATTTGGTAAAGTATAGATTGGTTGGTTGGCCGGACATCGATCATGGTGAGATTACTTTCTCCACTACTTCCTTTACAGTGGATGGTCAGGAAACTTTTTCTTCTCTTCCGGGTGGTTGAATAAAACTTTCAAATAAACATTTCCTTCTCCTCCTTTCTAGGCTTCCTTCCTCTTCCAAGCCCTTGTTGAGAAATAATTATCACTACATCTCTCATTCATTCTCTTCTGCCCTCGACCTTCAGCAAAGAACTAGCTTATATATATATATTCATATTTCTTCTCTTTCACTCTTTCTTAGGCTTCTTCCTCCTTCAAACTTCAGATCAGAACAAACTTCTCCCGCCTCCGATCTCGACAAATCTTCATTCCTCCACCGGGGTAGAATTTCAATCACAATATCGGTTTGTGAATTTTTCAACTTCACGTGACTTCGTCGTGTATAGGAGAGCGATTCCAGTTGGACCTACGAACTGAGGTTTTCTTAAGAACTGGCCTTAAACCGTCTTTATTGTCCGAAAGCACGTATTTGCGAGCCAAGCCTCGTCACTTCGGCGCCAAGATACGATAGGATCCTCCACAAGATGGTTCTTTCTCCTGCATACTTGGATATTATTTTTTTGGTGAACAGTTGAATAAATCGGAATGTTTCATGCGCTTTACTGTCTGTGTATGTTTTAAATGACTATGGAAAAGAAACTTGAGCTGAAAGGTCTAGAATAGAAAACTGGAATATTCTCAAATTGGTAGTACTGAAGAAATACACAGAATGAAGTTATGGCCGAGTATATATATTGGTTGACTAAGGGTTATGCTATAGTATTCTACAAGTTTATAACAATCAGCTTAATTATTAGCTCTAATGTTATGATAGGGGGGGAGTTCTTAACACAAATAGTTTTCCTTTTGTTATAGCGTCACAATTAACCTGACGACGATGGGGGGGATTACACCGAAATATTGTTATCTAAAACATTGGCCCGAGTTGAAACTCGAGAGTTACAGGAGAAACCCTTCGCTCTCTAATATTTCTATTAACTTGTATAAAAACTTATTTCCTCGTTTGCGACCTAATACACAATTAATATGACTCATTAATAAAAACAAACATCGTATACTTAGCTTATTATTCAGAATTCAGTATTATTACACAGCGATAAAATGACATTAAGGTATTATTATAAAGCAATAAAATATGGCAACTGTTTAATGTCTACCACACGAAGAGCAGCGAATCAGGAGACACATACCCATAAAAAGATTTCAGCATTCTTTCGCCAACGAGGTAAATTGGGTAGGATTCCATTAACAGACATTCGAATATAATATTGCGTAATGTATTTGACATATTTTAGAGGAATACGTACATATAAATGAAAAATGTAGAAGGAAAAACTCTCAGATTTTGCATTGGAAACTTGTCTTTACAAGACACAATTGTATTGTTCCAGGAGCAAGGGTTGCATAGCGAAATGTAATTGCTATTACTGCATCTTGTCTCACGTTAAATGATTCATATAATTATTTCTCATAAAATATTATTATTCCTCTTATGTCAAAAACAGATTCTATCCATTATTTAAATATCTAACTGATTTAATAAATTTGGTACTTATTAATTTATATGTTTACAATATTTCTGCCCTGGAAATCGTTTTCCTCTATAATTTTCTCTTCGAATAAGTTTTAAATGTTCCAGAAAAATAAAATATACAAGCTTGACTAAGTTTGCATTCGGTCTCAATTTTTCAATTCAATCAATAATTGTGTGTAAACGCTCTGAAATTATTAGGTAATAAAATAAACTTCGGTTATCGTCGACATTATATATACAGCGAATAATGAAGTCAAGACAAAAAATAAGATCGCCAACATGATCTCAATGACTTTCGTAATATCCAAGTGGCCGTGGCCCTGACTGCAGCTTTGAAGCATCACCTTTAATGATTTGTTCCTTTATTCCGTTTACGTCTCTATCGCCTTTCGTCAATGTCACACTTAATCCAAAATATTTTCTACATAGGTTCTATATAGACGTACGCAGAAGAAAATATATACTACAGAGACAGGAAAGAAAGAAAATCGTAGGATAGAGTAAGATCGTGAAAATAAGTGCACCACTTTAGAAAATCAAATCAGTTACTATACAGGCTGGACAATATAATATAATTTGTTAATATTGAAACACTTTAGGTGACTAAAAATTTCTATATTCTTTCAATGTGACTTTGTGAAGGTCTGAAACAAACCTCAGAAACTTATAATGAAGCCTATAGCATTAGAATAACTTATACACATTTATAGCAATTAATTTTATAAATAATGATTTCAATATTTTCATTCTAATTGTTTTGAGGCCCAATAGCCATATTCAATTCAAATTAGAAAAACTAAACTCAGTGACGTGGAGTGACAGTAGAAGTTAAGTAGCCTACGGGTATTCGGCTATTCTTAATTATTTCGTGATGATCAAACACTATTTTAAATATAAAATCGTGAGGATGATAGAACATTTCAATATAATTCCAAACTGAAATGTATAAAACATGTCAAAAATAATTGAATAAATAGAAAAATTATCTTATAATAAATTCGACCTTATTTTAACAGACAAACCTTACAAAATAGAGACAAATAATTAAAAAATTAAGATATGCCGACGTTTCGATGCTGTTCTTCACATCAAGCGGCTCATAAAGTAAACTCAATAAAATAATAAAATAAGGTCGAATCTATTATTTTTAGTTCCACAGACGATAATTTTTACATTATTTTCATCGAAAAATTATCAGTCACCCAATGAAATACAGTTTTTTCAAGAAAAAGACGATAAAAGCAAATTCGATATACTTCCTTGAAGACACGTTTGACCGATAACGCAATGATGAAAAACATGAAAATAAAAATTACATGAAATTAACTGCTGGATTAATAAACGCTGCTTAGAAGTCATAAAAACTCACTTGATGAGCGCTAATAGACATGAGCTACGTCAATAATAAAAAGGAAACGGGGAAATTGATAGTGTGTTTATTCAACTGCCGTAAACAACTGTATTACCATATGAATATTCTTTAAAGAAGAAAACAACTGCAGTGTCCACATTATTCCTTTGCGATTAACAGCTGCCCATAATTCAGCCGTCATTTAAATATAATTCCAAGCTGAAATCAAGGAACGCGACGAAAATTAAATGACAGAAGCTCAAAAATAAGTTCACCAAAAGACTTAACGTATTATCATGAAAAGCCGATAAAATCAACTGATGACATGATTCTTTTCCCTTGACCTGCGGGTGTAACCGGAATGATGCTCCAAATTTTATGATGAACACATTCAACCACTTGAAGTAGAAGCAATTCAATGTCCTGTAGCAATGTTCCAGCGATAGAATCAGCAACACAGAAGTTATTATAAGTTTTGAATAATAAAACAGTAATGGTACGCGGCTTTATACGATGGCCTTCTGATATATAATTTTTAATATAACAATGCAGAAACAGAAGCTCTAGCTTCTCAAATTCAGTCTGCTTCGTTGATGTTTGGAAAGTAAATTGCTTTATATTCATTTCGTGAAAAGTTAGAAAGCAGCTTAAACAGTCCGTATTATCTGAAGTGTAATTACGTAATTCCAATTTCTAAAGTATAAAAGTTCGTTTTATCGCGCCTGATAGTAGAACGTTTTAGTAGAAATTTCCTCGTCGAACTATCCAGAAG